>OV743716.1:182897456-183527958 GCA_928272305.1 Volucella inflata
TCTTAGGTAGCTTAAGGCATTTCACTGTTTTACAGCTTCCGCCTGGTCTAAGGACATCAGGAAAATTAGTCGCAATAGAAGTTTTTTCTCTTGAAATTTTTTTAATGGCCAAACTGAAATACATAGAGTGCTCCTTGGCGAGTTTTTTCTTCGTTTTTTTTTTTCTCTTAATGATAATACGGATGTGTTTATTGTTCTTTTGTTATGGACAGTGTTTTGAAAATATTTGGTCATAGCTTTAGGAGTTTTTGATTTGAACATGGAAAATGAGGTCAGGAAAAGTACTATATAATGATTGTTTATATCTGTTGTCTCTTTTCCTTTTGTCTTTCCTATACTCTTGTACATTTCCTGTAGAGTTGGCTTGTGTCTGTGGTTACTTCATAAATTTTTTTGCATCATTTAAGGGATCTTCTTTAGATCTCCACTTTATTTCAAATTAAATTACCTAAGAAGCTTTGAATTGTTAAAGTGTTTCGAATTCGTGGAATCAACGACAGCAAGAAGACGAAGTAAAATTATGTTGGATCAGGGGTGGGATATTAGGAAGAATCAAAGAGTTTCTACCCAACATTTCTATATATTTTTTGAGACTACCAATGCAAATGTTCGTTAAACACCTTTGGTAAAGAAATTTCCCAAGCTTCGTAATGCAGATATTTTTATTTAAAGTGGAACGGTGAACGGATCAATGATGTGATTACATATAAATGTATAGTAACGACATTCATGTAAGGCCTGTGCATCTACTATACTGCAACCTACCTACTTCAAAGAAGTAAAATATATTATTTAATACAAGATACATGGCAAGTACAACTTTTTTTTTGTATGAGTTATGTTAGTCTGCTGTCTGTAGATATTCAAAATGTGATGGGTAGTGTTCAAAATAAATGTAGGAAAGTAACTAGGAGAGAAGGAATCAAATGTACTCATTATCAACCTTACCAGAACCGTTTCCTAGACATATTATACAAGATGTTCGCCATAGTCTAGAATATTGTTAATGTTAACGAAATACTAAGGGCTTGTTGACTATATAAAAATAATTAAATTTGAAAATAATGTCCCTCCCTCTGCATTACGTTTGTTGAATTAGAAAATTGACCCTTAAGCCGATGCCATAAGTAAAGTGATATCAATTGGCATCTTGTTGATGAAGGTGTCAAGTGGTTGCATTTGATATAGAGGAGATAAGCCTTCAAATACGTCCTAAAAAATGATGTGCAGTACCTACGTACCTAAAAAGAAATTACAAAGATGTTCAAAATAACTGGTATTTTCTTGAAGAATCTTAGACGCAGCAGTATAAAAAGAGAATGCAGAGGTTGAATTAGAGAGGGAGTGGAGATTTCACTTATTGCACTGCATAAAAACACGAGATATTGCAATGAATCCCATCCGTGTAACTTTGTGCTATCGAGTTCTAGACCATCGGAATCACTACATATTTATATTTATATTCAAACATGCCTCGGGAAAGGCAAATTGATACATGATGAGGTTCAAAGTTTACGATTACCAGTTTAGGAAGGTCACGATGAAGATGCGAAAATCTGTATATTTACCTTGCTGCTTTGGGGATTGTCTTCAATAAAGGTCCTAGCAAAATAAGACAGACGGCACAAGATTTCAGAAAATACCAGGAAGAACAATGTATAAGAATGTTATGAGATATATTTAAATCTGCTAAAATAAAAGCTAAGTTCATGGCGAAAGTATGGGAAAGGTTGAAAGTTAAACTAGGAGGAGAAATAGGAGTAAACAAGACAAAGTTAGCATATGGTATTTTCAAGATTTCTTACTAAACGGGCACATACATATGTTTCCAACGGCCTATTCAAAGTAAAATTACCAGCTCATCGAACTGCTTCGCAATAAAGCCAATAACTCACGGTCTGTGTGGAAAGTGGCTCCTTGTCGTTGGAACAAAATGCCTTCAAAACACGGGCTTCAATTTGAGGGGGCAAAAAGTCCGTTTTAATGGTGCGATAATGGGAGCCATTCACAGATACGCTCCGAACAGCCTCAGCTTTTTAGAAATATAGACTAAAGCACACCAACCCAGATACCACACCGAACCGTTGTTTTGTCTGGATGTAATAGCAGGTCTTGAACCAAATATGATTATTTTGCTTTCTAACGTACCCAGAAATTACTCCCATAGCTGAATAAAATTTTAATCAGAAAATGTGGATTTTCTTGAAGCTTCAAGAGACCAGCGACTAAAATGAAGACTCTTTGGAATGGTTGCCGTGCAAACAACAAATCAAGCTACTGCAAACCATAAGTTGCTTTAAGCGCACGATATACATTCTTCGTACAGCGTTGACTTTTATAATGAAGGCGACATAGATAAAATTGTTGAAAATGTAACCGAATTTGATGAAACATGATTTAATGACAAGTACGCACACTCGCTAAAGTGTTTATCTTAACATACAACAATATACAATATTATTAGGTGTTGTTTCTTTGGCATCAGTTCCAGTGCTGAATTTTCAAAGCCCAAAAGCCGCTGTTGGCGTTAACTATTATATTGACATTCGGATAATTTGGAAGTACTAACATTTAATTTCCCCAAAAAGAGTGACATGAATTTTACCGTTTCCATACAAGTCATCGGTATCATGGAAAAATAGATCTGGCAGCATTGTTGCCCGTAGTCCTAGTTTGAGAATTAACAAATCGCTTTTCATACTTTTATTTAACTACTGAATAGACTGTTTGGTTTGGGATAGTAACAGGATGTTGGTTTTTAATAATTTGCCGTTTCATTTTACGGATAAATCCATTTTTGAATAGAAATAATGAGATTGCAAAACTAAATATGTACTTGCAGTATTAATATTTCCAAACGTGCGGGATAGAATTGTCAACTCGACTGACAAGTTTTTCTTGTTTCCTTTTTGGAAGATGTAGTGGCACCCAGATGCTTAAGAAGATTGCGTACTGAAGAGAATATTACATCCATTCAGAAAAATGTTAAGAAGATCCAAATTTCTGGATTCAATGTCGTTTACAGCAGCTTGGTTTTTGTGTGCCTACTTAATGGGAAATTGTGCGCAACGATGTTGGCTTGAAGGCTTACAAGATCCAGTCGGTGGAAGAAATGAAGCCGAATGACCATCGTTTGCCTCGAATTTTCTGTAAATGGGCCCAAAATCAACCGCCATTAAATTCTCTGTTTTATCGAAAAATTGTATTCAGAGATTATCGAAACGTTGTTACATCTCGAAAAATGCACCCAGCTCAGTCTGAAGGCTGGTTAAGGCATCGGACCTTTTTTTTTTTTTTAAAAAAAAAAAGAAGTTAAACAGCGTGTGACGTTGAAGGGTATCCACTATAGAGCCATGATTAATGACTATTTCGTTCTCCGCCAGCGTGGCATAATTGTGGAAAGGATGTGGCGCCAGCAGAATAACGCTGCGTGTCATACAGCAAACGAAACAATCAACGAATTGAAGAAAATATTCTATAAAAGCATGATTAAGCTTATTAAGCTGTATATTGACCTCTTGTAGTTTGACGCCTCGTGATACGTAAAGTCGCTGGTCTGCGCTGATAGATCTACAAAAATCGACGCATTGGAAGCCATTATGATTCATGACATTGAGGACATACAGCTACAAATGCTTGAAAAATATCAGCTTTGTGTCCCGGACGACGTTCATCAGATCCAGTCGTAGTAATATATGCCTGAAATTGTATTACAAAATTAATTGATGAATGTATTCCGTCGATTGAACACAAATAAATTGGTGTTTAATGAAATTGCATGTAAATTGTTTAAAATCAAAGTTAGTATTGGCTTTAAAAATCACAAATTAAGATTGAATCCCAACAGAGAAAATTCGAGTGCCGAACTATATTCATAATTAACTTTGCAGTTTCCATGATTAAAAAAAAACACGAAACAAGTTGAAATGTAAACTAAGATTGTGTAACTCGTAAATTCTATGTGACATTCGTCCAAGGAAATATTTTTCTTGGACTACAATACTAGTATATCAATGTCACCTCAGATATCTGTTTATGTCTGAAACATCATAAAAGTACGAGTAAAATACACAATGTGCTTGAACATTAAAATACTCATATTCATATCGTAGAATCGTTATTTTTAAATATTAGAGAAACATTTTAGTTCTAATATGACACTTGCAGTAGGCAGATATATGACCAGATTATTTGCTTAGGATGATTGTATATTTACGTTTCAGTTATTGAAGGACATTATTCAGATACGTTTAGATTAACCTCCCCTCTCTTCTATTCTTTTATACAAAATTCGATTCTGTGATTTTCAAAAATTGTACTTTGTTTGGAGTGACAACACTTGGTTTCCTTTGAATTTGTCGCAATTGCAATCGTCAAAGAAAATCCAAAGTACGAGTAGGCTTATTATTAGTTTAAAATTGTGTAATCGGGAATATTTAAAATAAATAATAAAAAGAATCAGGAAAATTTTATTTTATGTCACTATACTAAAGTCACCACACCGACGTTAGTCCATATGAATTCAATCGTGGAAATTTGTTGTTTTTTTTCCTTTCTCCTAGAAGAACTGATTGCGAATGACTCACAGATGTTTTTACAGGTCTATATGCTTTCGCATAATTGTCCTTGGTGATTTTAATGCAAAGCTAGGAAAAGAGAGTATCTTTGGTGGAAAAATCGGAAAATATAGCCTGCACAACACCACCTTCGATAACGGATTCAGGCTAATCGACTTTGCGACGGGGCGAAACATTGTCGTAGCTAGCATGCGGTTCCGACTTTTCGACATACACAAGGGGACTTGGAGAACTCCTGATCAATCAACAGTCAACCAGATTGATCACATTGCGATCGACGCAAGACACTCCTCCAGCATTATGGATGTCCGTACGTTCCGAGGAGCCAACATCGACTCGGACCATTACCTTGTTGTAGCCAAGGTACAGTTGCGGATATCCCAAACTACGCCAAGACAAACTAAAAGACGGCTACAATCGCAAGAGATCGCCAATTTCTTTTCCGATCGAGTGTCTCTTAATCTCTTAAGAGGTTCAATGCCGCCAGCATCAAGCATCGAAGACCATTCGAAACACTGCCAAAACGCCATCAGAGATGCCGCTTCTGATGTGCTGGGTTTCACTCGTCCACCACAACGAAACCCCTGGTTCGATGATGAATGCCGGCAAGCACATACAGCAAAGCAAGATGCATATAACTCGGCGCTGCTTAGAAGACCACAGCTGCTCATGAGCTCTATGAGCGGAAGAGGAGAGACGAGCACCGGCTTCTCAGGAGGAAGAAGAAAGAGCATGAGAAGCGCGCGATCGAGGAAATTGAGAGATGCTACTCCAGGAATGAGGTTCGGAAGTTTTACCAAAAGGTAAAAATAACATGCCGCGGAAACAAACCCCAAACCGAAGCCTATAGAGATGAACAAGGGAACATCGTAGTAGAATCGCAGTCGATGCTGAGGATTTGGAAAATCATTTCTGCAGACTGTATAACGGCGATGACGGACCAAATACCGCTGTCAGGCAGAATCAACCGAATCAACCTTTCAACCTGGACGATGATGATCAACAATTCCGTCCACCCGACCTGGATGAAGTGAAGATAGCCATATCGAAGCTTAAGTCCATCAAAGCTGCTGAAGTGGATGGCCTGACTGCCGAGCTCTTCAAAGCGGCAGGCGATGACTTGGTAAGGAGCATACACCAACTCATCTGTAAAATATGGTCGGACGAAAGTATGCCCGATAAATGGAACCTCAGCATTGTTTGTCCAATTCTCAAGAAAGGAGACCCTCTGAACTGCGCCAACTACAGAGGCATCAGTCTCCTTAACATCGCATATAAGATTTTATCTGCCGTATTGTATGAACGCCTGAAGCCAAGCCGTTCGTCAACAACCTGATAGGTCCATATCAGTGTGGCTTCAGGCCAGGAAAGTCCACCATCGACCAGATATTCACACTACGGCAGATCTTGGTGAAGACCCATGAGCTTCAGATCGATACCCACCACCTTTTCATCGATTTTAAGGCCGCTTATGACAGCATCTATAGAGACGAGCTAAACAGAGCAATGTCTAGTTTCGGCATCTCTGCCAAACTCGTCCGTCTGTGCAGGATGGCGATGGAGAATGAAAGCTGCTCCATCAAGGTCGCTAAAGATCTCACCGAGACCTTTGATGTCCAGAAAGGATTTAGACAAGGCGATGCGCTGTCATGCGATTTTCTCAACATCGTACTTGAAACAATATTGCAAAACTCACGAGCAAACACAAGAGGCACTATCTTTCAAAAGTCCGTCCATCAAGCGAAGAATAACTCTTGCCAACCGCTGTTTCTTTGGGCTAAGAAGGCAATTGAGTAGCAAAACCCTCTCTCGGACAACAAAAGTCACCCTTTATAAGACTTTAGTAATCCCGGTCCTGCTCTATGGCGCAGAGGCATGGACATTATCAAAAATGGATGAGGGTGTTCTTGGTTGCTTCGAGAGAAAAATTCTTCGGGCGATCCTCGATCCCGTCTGCATTGACGGTGATTGGAGGAGGAGATACAACGACGAACTGTATGGACTGTACAGCGACAGGGACCTAGCCAGAAGAGTAAAGATCCAAAAACTGAGATGGCTGGGTCATGTAGAGCGCATGGACACCAATGCTCCGGTCCGAAAAGTCTTCGAATCCGCACCGGAGGGACAGCGCAGTAGAGGAAGGCCAAGACTCAGGTGGCGCACGCAAGTGGAAGAGGACCTCAGCCAACTTAGCGTGCGAAACTGGAGGCAGCTAGCCAGGGATCGAGCTGGCTGGAGAAGCTTTTTGACTGAGGCCCAGGTCCACCCCGGACTGTAGCGCCACCTAAAGTACAGTAAGTAAGTATATGCTTTCGCCAACCTTAAGCGGGAATTGAATTAAGAGCTGAAAGAGCCCAAAATAACAACCAGAGAGCCTTACCCTTCATATCTGGAGCCAGTAGTAATGGATAAGTGAGAGCCTCAAAGTTCGAAGCTGTCAGAAAATTGTTAGCCAGAGTTTCCCTACATTTATCGTAAATTCCAGAACGCATCAACAAAAACATATCAGCGCCAATATTTGTACTACACACTGAGAACGGTAAGACCGACGCAGGTACATATATGCACGCCTCCGAAATTTTACTTCTGGCCATTGTAAGGGCTCATGGACTACTATGGCAAAAGGAGATTCCAGGTAACAATTAGATATGATACGAACACTCATCATTCAAACTGCTGTAGCTCGAAAAAAAATCGTTGAATTTTGAACTTAGCAAATGGCCCTACCCTATTTACAAAAAAAAAAAAACTTTATTTGGTACTGGAATGTTCCAACTGAAACGTCTATGTCTGATCACAACATATCTACAGATGCTAAAATTCGTAGTTGAAACCCACCTCACAAATTTTACCACTACAATCATGTCTCCCGATAATCCTATCTAGAGTAGGGTCAAAAGACAAACCAGAGAGGACTACAAGAGGCCAAAAGAAATTTTTCATGAAGAGAAAATATAAAAGGCCACCTATAATTCTCACTGATTCAATGCCCCTGGTGGAGATGGAATCGTCCCAGCACTTCTTCAAAAAGGAGTCCCTCATCAACATGTTATGCCTGGGGTTACCTGCCAAGAAGTTGAAAAGAGGTTAAGTTTACCA
This sequence comes from Volucella inflata, assembly GCA_928272305.1. Taxonomy (NCBI): domain Eukaryota; kingdom Metazoa; phylum Arthropoda; class Insecta; order Diptera; family Syrphidae; genus Volucella; species Volucella inflata. The sequence goes on from OV743716.1 coordinate 182,905,133, forward strand.
AACTTAAGGCTCAACCATAAAAGGTAAAAGTAAACTGAGTCTACTGTCAGAAGTAGACGAAAAGTTTCCTTAAGTTACTTCAAATGGACAAGCTGGCCATAATAAAAAACAACAACACAACAATTTCTTTATGTTCCATATGTGCTTTGTTTACATTTTTCAAAGCACGATTGTGTTCAAACCAAAATTTCTGAACTTACATATTTGGTGTCGACATTTTAACTCAACACGTATTAGAAACAACAATTACTTTAACAAATTTTGAAACGGAATTTTATTTTTTTCCCACACACAAGCTTTCTGGAATTCACCTTGCAAAAAAAGGCCCAAATCCACAGTAAAAGTACTTTTGATGATGTTAAAATTTTTAAATGTATGTGTTTCCTTCTTTTATAAGTGTTTTTGATAGAAATTACACCTTTTTCGAAAAAAATGAAACAGCTTTTTGATTTATTGAATTCAACAGATACTTAGCTGTCAAATTTTCGCGCAAAATGCGATCCTGATCGCAATTTACTTACGATGGCAAAAGTGAAGGATAGATCGACGAAACCGAGTGATCCACCATTATGGGTACGAGATACAAATCATTTGTAATCGCACATTTACGTGCCTTTCGCCTATTATGGGTCTGCCTTTAAAAAAAAATCATACTGACCTATAAGCCTCACCACTGGTCCACTACATAAAGATCCACTTCACAAGAACCAATATCCCTATCAACCACGAATATCGAGAACGCATACTTTTCAGGAACTCACCATGATGATTGAAAAATCCGTCAGAGACAAAGAAATTGAACCGGGTTCCGCACCCAACTTTGTCGCAAACTGATGTGAGAAAGTTGACCTAAATGTCGACCCAAAAAAAAGCACCATAGTGGCTTTTACGAGAATAATAAGACAAAATCAAGATAAACTGCAAAAACCGATTCTGGTTGGTAAAAGAATAAAGTTTTTTAAAAAAAAAATTAGGACAATTGCCACATATGCAGCACTAAAAAAGGCAACATAAGACAGGCTCAATCGACTGCTAACCCCTCCATTTGCATACACAGCCATAAACCATGATTAAAGCCGTCCAGGCAAAATTTTCACATTAATTCCAAAACCGTCTTAATTCGCATTATACAGAGTGAATTTTTTAACTTGAGACATCCAAATTACTCGAAAAATACGCGATATCGCGAAAATGGAGCACACGACTTTGTCTCAAAGGTCTTATTCATTCAGTGCTAGATACCACTGCACTGGCACGCCTAAATCATTAATCGGTTTCCAACGTTGTTAGGGTGTTAGAAGTTCGATATTTGTTTTGAGGAACTGATTATTATTAGTAACGTTTTCAAGATTAATAATGCAGGCTATTTTAATTCAAGAGAAAATTGAAATGATATTGATTTATGGAGAAAGTGGAAGGTACATCAATGGTGCTGTTGCTCCTTACGCCCAACATTTCCCAGACCAGATACGATCGCGCGCTTGCTTTTATCGGGTTATCCAACAATTCACTGGTGAAGGAAGTGTGCAACCAAAGAAAAAGAATCGGTCAGATAGGGTGGCTGTTGAGGACAATGAAATAGCAGTGTTAGCTGCCGTTGCACATGATCCTCACATTAGCACTCGCAAAATAAGTCTGGAATCAGGAATTTCTCAAACGATTGTCTGTAAGATATTACATCGGCATAAATACCATCCTTATCATGTTTCAATGCATCAAGAACTTTCTAGTGAGGATTTTCGCAACCGGGTTTCCTTTTGTCAATGGGCACTTCAGCAAATTGAACGAGACCCCCTTTTCTTCGCCAAGCTGTTATTCTCTGATTAGTCGACTTTCACCAATCACGGTACGGTCAATCGACATAATATGCATTACTGGGCTACCGAAAACTCTTTTTGGTTGCGACAAGTTGAATGCCAGCACCCTTGGAATGTTAATGTTTGGGCGGGAATTATTGGGGATAAATTATTAGGTCCATATTTTATTGAAGGCAACTTGAATGGCGAAAAGTATGCAAACTTCTTGCGCCACCATCTTCCAGTATTACTAGAAGGACTGCCATTGGAGTTGCGACAAACAATGTGGTTTCAACATGATGGTTGTCCAGCCAATTATTCCCAAGTAGCCCGGGGCGTATTAAGCAATGTTTACCATCAACGATGGATCGGACGAGGGGGTCCAAGCAATGGCCTGCTAGATCACCTGATCTTACGTCACTTGATTTCTTCTTGTGGGGCTACTTAAAAAGTGAGGTTTACAGAAAAAGCCAACAACACGTGAGGACATGAAAAGACGAATAACTGAAGCTTGCCGGAAGATTACGCCAGAAATACTTCTCAGTTCTGTTGGTTCATTTAGAGCGCGAATGGACAAGTGTATTGAAGTGAATGGTCACATTTTCGAGCATTTGTTGAAATAGTCTCGGGAAATAAACGTCGAAATGGGAATAATTCAATGATTCAACAGTGGAAGGAAAGGGGACCCACTCTAATTAATCACCCCGAAGTAAACAAAATACTGCTACGTCCACGTCGTTGTTTCTGGGTTATGCTAAACGCAGTATGTAAAAACGAATGACAAGCCTATGAGCAATACGAGTGAGCAATGGAAATCAGGAATTATCATTTGAAAAATCAAAAGTGACCTTCGTTTGACCTCGAAAATGGGTCTCAAGGTAATTTTTCGAGTAATTTGGATGTCTCAAGTTAAAAAACTCACCCTTAGAACAAACCCACATTTTCTATGGCACATACGGGTGGACGGATCGAAAATAGCTGGTTAATCCTCGACGGGAGTATACAAAAACATTCTGCAAAAACATTCATCTTCACAAGTAGGGACAAGTGAAGCTCCTTATTTTAAGTCCAAAACGCAGAATAAATATAAACATATCAATTAAAAATAAGAACATTTATATTGCCTCTGATATACTCGTATACGCTTTAAGCCGTTATAGTCTACGAAAAAATATCAAAACTGGTATGGGACTGCATTCTACTTAGATCGTTACCCAGCACAAACAGAGCTCATTTCATTTGGGTGTCAGGATACAGCGGATACATATAGGCAAAGAAATGGTAGATACACAAGACAGAAAGGAGCTTCGATCATCGAACTTCATGATGACAAGACTATTCTGTGGATTATACAAGGTGGCGCAAAATTAATCATCCAATTTTGATTTCGAATTACTTTTTTACTAAATAAAAAAAAAGAACGATTTTGAGTGATGGAAATCTGAAAGATGATATCCCCAAGTGGCTGCCGTCAGTGTTGATACACATTTGTGCCCGTTTTATCGCATTTTCCATGACTTTCCACAACATTTCCCGTGATAACAGTTCGCATTCCTGCAGAATATTCTCCTTAAACGCTGATTGTCTGAGGCTTATTGGCATAAAACCGCGACTTCAAGTAGCTCCAAAGAAAGATGGTTAAATCGGGCGATCTTGCTGGCCATGCCAAATCACTAAGACAGGAGATTACGCGATTAGGACACGCTTCCTTCACAGTATCATCCTGTTCAAACCAAATGTTCACCAAGCCCCGCCCGTCCAATTCCGGCAGTAAGAAGTCATTTATCATGCCCTGTGTCGTTTGCCAGTAACAGTGACCGTATTGCCGATGGCGTCCTCAAAATAATATGGCCCAATCACTCCACCGGCGTGAACGCCGCACAACACAGTGGTTTTGAGTGGATGTAATGGCTCTTCGTGCATCACACGCGGATTTTCAGTGCCCCGAAAAACGAAGATTTTGCTTATTAACCTAAACGCTAAGGTAGAAATGCGCCTCGTCGCTCATGATGATTTTCGACACAAAATCGTCCTCTTCATTGTTGAGACTGAGGATGCTTGTCAGATTGCAACTGTCTAGCTCACAAATGTCAAATATGATTGACGTACGACGCCATTTCCAAAAATGCTAACATCTTCCGAAAGGATGATTAATTTGCACCACCTTGTATATCAGCATTGCGAAATGCTTTATTTAAAAGAAATCGAGGGCAACAAATAATCCAAAATGTTTCTGCCAAATATCTTCCAAATAAGTTCGAAAAAATGCCTACATCTAAATAGGCTCACCTGTGGCTACAATGATATGGCATATGCTTCCTCCTCCCCCATATAATTTAATTTTTCAATAAAGGACTGAAAGTTTATGGAGTCTGTTGATTTAAGCTGATTTAACTTCTCGATTTAAAAGGCTCTGATGTTAAAACTCAAATAACACTAAAAATTTTATTGAATAAAAAACCTCCACTATCTGTCGGATGTTCTTTTGGAAAAAAAGTGCATAGAAAGAAAACCATGTTACTTTTTATGGTACGAATAACTCGACTACGTTGCAGAGGACCAGGCGTGGTAAAAGCTGGTATGTGAGCCTTTGCTTTGAAATGTTGTGTCTTCGGTTTCATACACTTTAAATGGCTGAGATACATAGACGAAAGATGCTCTTTATTAGGCAAGATATACCTAAGTTGACGATGCCAAACAAGAGCTGTAGAAATAGAGGGGGGCAAAGTCAAGTAGCCATAGCGCCAGGAAAAAATGTCTATATTCCTGCATGTGCCTTTCATTACAATGCCATTCCTGTTTGCTTTGCACAATCCTCGCCTTGTAATTTATTACCATTTACTTGTTGTTCCTTCTTGATGGCTTTTATAGTGCCTCTATCACGAAAGTTTTATTCCCATTGTCTTATGAAATAAACTACGAAAATTATTGGGAATGCGTAATTCTAGATATTTAGCTCAGCTAAAACTCGTAGAGGCTGTAAATCTTAATTTCTATGAAAACCCCATCTGTTTCATCTTCACAGCGGTAACCACAAAAATCATAAACATGTTTAAATCGATTTTCTATTCAGACAAATTTACTGCTAAAACAAAAATCCCTAAAACACTTTAAGATAAATGTTTTTGTTTAGAGTCAGAACATCATTTCGCACAGGGGGGGAAGAAAATTTATTTCTAACACCTTCAGAGTAAAAGTTTCAACAACCTGGTCATAAGTTTTCCACTTGCGAACGTTAATAAAACACTTGGCGTACTCATAATCTATTTTGATTCAAAAAAAACACACTGCAGACTCTTTATAATTATAATTTTTTATAATTAATCCTACAAAAACTTTATCCCCCCACGTGGTTTCGTTTCATGATTTAATTTCAAATGAATTTTCCTCACATGCTCTCTCTGAATTTTTGCACCGGCACGATCAGATATTTTTTGTCAATTTTATCCAGAATCCAATTTATACACTTTCTTTATCATCCAGACACCTCGTCACGCCAGTCTACCAGCCTTTGCATTGGCTCTATACTTAAGTATAGTCGTTTGTAAAAAAAAAATCTCACTGTCACCTCTTGTATTTTCTAAGATAAATTTTGTAACAACCTTTGAAGGAAATTTTAATCTTCATCGCGATGTGCACATTGCTTCATAATTAAATTCAGACTGCAGATGGAGGGTATATGAGTAATACACCTTTAGCGCACCCCTTTGTATTATAAGACACTTTCTATGATAGTATAAGGTTAGTACATAGTTCCAAGGACAAGTGCTTATTCACTCAACTGAAATACAAACAAATGAAATGAATGAAGCTTGGAAGGTCCTTAACCTTGACTTTGTTCAGGATGCGATGTAAAGATAAATGCAAGAGGCAAGGTTTGAAAGAAATGAGCATAAAAGTCGGTACACTTGGATGGGTAGTAGAACATTTTTCTGTATTCTTTTTTGAGGATGGAAGTTAAAATTTATGAGATGATTTCAGAGAGGATAGCAATGCGAAAGGTTTTCACTGATAAAATTTGAGTCAGGTAAAATTATATCAAGCCATCGTACCTACAGCACTCAGCTGGTTTTGGTAAAGTTTAAAAATAACTCTGAGGCAGTTAAGATGTCTGCGGCGAAATGAAATTCATAATAAGGAAAGTTCAATCGTGAGATGAAAAAGTAATTGGTTTATTTTTTCTTTATTTTTTATTTGTTTTTAGAGTAAAATTTATGTAACGCTGTTGATTCGGTTGCTGCCTCTAAATTCGCTGTGTGATAAATCGAAAATCAACAAATTCAAGGGGTGACTGATCTGCACGCCTTATTGTTTATTTAGATTTCTGTTTTTCCCACTGGAAATGATTAAAACCACAGGTATTGCTACTGAAATCGCAGCTGGGAGCAGTGCTTTTAAACAATGAATCAGATATGACCGTGAACAATATCATGGAATGTGTTGCGGAATTTGCCCACTCTATGTTAGGAATTACGTCAAATCTTATACGATTATATGTACATACATATATTTTGGCTGGTAAACAATGTCTCATTCAAATTTTTAGGTGATTTTACGGAAAGACATTATGTTTGAAAATTGCATGTAGATGCTGGACAACGTGCAAACAGAAGTGGGCGCTATTTATTCGAAAAATGAATGACCAATGATTTATGAAACCTCGGAGAGTCATTTCCTTGCCTTTATCTTGCATCTTTAATACATCTCTTTCGATGTGATGACTAAAATACTGCAGTCGAACCGACTTATCGGGTAACCTTTCGTTATAGACAAAGTAAATTGAAGATAAGGTTGAAAGTATTGAAACCAATCGATAAATATGACCTTCCTGGCCTTCATCCACAATGGATCTCTCCCTGTTTGTTATATGACGTGCGCTCAAGGGATTGAGTGAACCTTTAAAATATTTGAAGGCTTCTAAGGGCAAAGAAAAATTAAGGAGGAAAGAACACGTTAGCCGGGGAACGAATAACAAAATTAATGTTTTCAGCAAAGGAATAACTAGATCAGAAGTGGAAGGGATTTAATTATTTATGAAAATTGAAAACAGTATCGAATCCAGAACAGAGCCCTGGGTATTTATTTTGCAGACAATATATTTGAAACGATTAAAGACCCTCTTCTTATCTAGTGAAGAAGAGATCCAAAGGTCGTAATGTTAATCTTTGTTAAGTGTCTTTAAAATATCAAGTACAACATGTGGATTTTGCCATATTGGTCAGATATTCTATCAAATCCCCTGTGGAAGCAAGGCAAGTCTATGGGAAAGAAAACTCGATTATCATCCAAATTGAGTATACAGAGTCCTTTAAACTCTACCGTTCGATAAACTAACCATTATTTATTTGGAAAAGTATAGAATGAATTCTAGACATCAATATTATACGAATTAATTAAAAAAAAAAGTCACTGCGGTGGAGTCAGTATGTGTATCGTGATTGCCGATCAAATCCCAGACGAACGGCATTTGCGCTTTTCTCTATTAAGATAAAGTTTTTTGAATTTATCTATTTTAAAGCAGAAGAATCAGAACCAGTTTTAAAGAGGTCTTCGTGAGGTCTATATTCACAATATATTCACAATGAATTAAACAGTCTTCAAGGATAACCATGTCAGGAGACGATGTGTTTTGAGTCCAGGTAAACTTGCCTTATGACTGATTTACGGGCTCCCATCGGACATCATTACGATGCATCACGCAATATTGTTAAACTGGAGTAGTCCTCAGTCGACAATTACATAGAGATTCTTTTGAATCTTCCTGAGCTAGAAATGATCAAAACTGCCTCATGCTGTGTCTTCTCAGATCTCCTACCCTCTGGAATCGTTACTCGTAAATGTTCAAATGTTGACTAGTATTAGTAATATATTTCAATACAGCGAGCTGTTAATATCCCTAAGCTTAAGCTTGCCTTATGACTGATTTACGTATGCGATAAAACGCCACATACACTCGATTTTAGTAGAAAATTTAAGATAAAGAATCTAAATCTTAATTGTAGCCCGAGAACCTTACGATTCAAACTGATTAAATTTACAATTTAAAAGCCATATGCTATATACAGCGTTGGTCGCACTCTATTTGACAACCATTGTTAGATGGTTTGCATTAAAGGACAGCTTTTAAACTTTTTATGGAACTGTCTATGAAAATACGGTAGTCAGAATGAACGTATTGAATTTCGATATCTTCAAACGAAATCTTCAAAGCATTACAATAGCAAAGTCCGTCTTCTCCAGTGAAAAAGCAATAAAATCCTATATGGCCCTGTCTTTGATGGCTTACTCTGCCATTTGTTTCAAGCAGATTGTACTATTTCAATCGAGAAGCTAGAATTCCTGATTAACTTATCGGCCGGTTTACATAGGTCTCGTTTAACTTATTCGAGTTAAGAAGGTTTCATGCATTACTTATTGGTTTCATCACCAAGTCATCGCTCTCAAAGCTGGTACAAGAAGAGGTAATACGAAATCCTTAAGTTCTATGCGAGTAGGTACAAGCAAATTTTAGCTATGTCGGACTGGAGTAGACGTTAAAGGTAGATCTGAATAAAATATCTTTTGTCATTTTTGCCAGTTCGTCGTTTACTAAAATTTATTATACGAAAATGATCAGTGGGATACCTCCATACTATGTTTTCCTTTCCGATACTAGGCTGTAAATTTTACGATTGCTAACAGAAAGTTATAGATTTCCTACTTTAGGACAAATGGCTCCATTTCGATTGAATATTACCACACTTGTAACGTTTAAATATTTGGCATGTTGCCTCATTCTAGTAGCTTTTCAAAGTCCAGCAAACACATCAACTCTCCTCGATACAGCTTTTATAGTTGATAGAGATAATTTTAATTTAATTGTACCTTACATTTTCAAGCAGAAAATAAATATGTTGAATGTAAAATCATGTTCAGAGGATTTTGCAGCATAAACTAAAGTGCATAACAACTTTATGACATGAGTACATTTTGGGGTTGTAATTATCAAGTGCCCTTATTGATTGATCAGAAACATTTTTCGGAATAAGTCGATGACTTACTTGCACCTAATAAAATAGAGTGGTGATGCAGTTGGAAGCTAGATGTCATAGATTCCTCAACAAAGTGGTATTTAACATAAAAAAATGTTCTTTTAAGCCAAATCTAACTTTGATTTAAAACAAACACACGAAATTTTATTAAGTATCCATCACTTTGTATTTAATCTGGAGAATATATTCTGCAACTAATTTTTACAAAACTTGGGACATATGCCTTCCACGTCTGGAACTTATGAATATCATTCTAAAGATAAAGTTTTCGACCACTTTTTCAAACATTTTTGACCGTATGTCCTCGATAACACTAATAATGCTGGCTTCCAATGCGTCAATTGTTGTACCCCAGAAGAGGAGGCCAATTTGCTGTAAGGCCCTATTGCTGTAACCTTATCCCTTTCTCATTTTTAAAATTGAATTGATTAGCTTCAATTTCGAAAAACTATGGTCCAATGACTGTGCCTTTGGCTATATAATGGAGTTTCGGTGATGAATTTGCTTATTAACGCACCCATTGAGCCAAAAACGAGCCTAATCGTTTAACACAATTTTTTTGATAAAACAGCGGATTTTATTCTAGTTGTTTTTGAGACCATTCTCGGAACTACTGAATTTTCCAAGGAAAATGTGCAAAAGCTGTTAACAACACGGCGAATAGCGATCTCTGATGGTCGATTATGTCAGGTGTAATATGGTCCAAGTATTCTATATGTGTGGCGCATAGAACCATTCACATTGGAACCAAGTTTCTAGAATTTGGTAAGGTTATTGAAGGGTGGATGTTATCACGATGAGATCGCGAAGACTATAGTGAGCTTACATTGATACAAAACTCTACTAATCTATTTGCAATCCTTGATCCTTCTCACAAATACACTATTAGTGAAAGGCATCTTCTTTCTTCTTTAGGTGGCGCTACAGTCCGGGGTGGACCTGGGCCTCAGTCAACAAGCTTCTCCAGTCAGCTCGATCCCTAACTAGCTGCCTCCAGTTTCACACGCTAAGTTGGCTGACGGCCCCTTTCACTTGCGTGAGTCACCTGAGTCTTAGCCTTCCTCTACTGCGCTATCTCTCGGGAGCGGATTCGAATACTTTTCAAACCGGAGCATTGGTGTCCATACACTCTATATGAATCAGCCATCTCAGTCTTTGGATTTTCACTCTTCTGGTTAGGTTGATGTCGCTGTACAGTCCGTAGAGTTCATTGTTGTATCTCTTCCTGCACTCACCGTCAATGCAGATGGGACCGAAGATCGCCCAAAGAATTTTGCTCTCCAAGCAACCAAGAACATCCTCATCCATTTTTGATAATATCCATGCCTCTGCGCCATAGATCAGGACCGGGATTATTAAGGTCTTATAAAGGGTGACTTTTGTTGCCCGAGAGAGGGCTTTGCTACTCAATTGCCTTCTTAAGCCAAAGAAACAGCGGTTGGCAAGAGTTATTCTTCGCTTGATCTCAGCGCTGGTGTCGTTGTCTGTATTTATAGCAGAGCCTAGGTAGTTGGACGGACTTTTGAAAGAAAGTGCCTCTTGTGTTTCAAGTACGAAATCTAAATCCTTTCTGGACATCAAAGGTCTCGGTGACATCTTTACCGACCTTGATGGAGCAGCGTGCATTCTCCATCGTCATCCTGCACAGACGGGCGAGTTTGGCAGGGATGCCGAAACTAGACATTGCTCTATATAGCTCGTCTCTATAGATGCTGTCATACGCGGCCTTAAAATCGATGAATAGGTGGTGGGTATCGATCTGAAGCTCATGGGTCTTCTCCAAGATCTGCCGTAGTGTGAATATCTGGTCGATGGTGGACTTTCCTGGCCTGAAGCCACACTGATATGGACCTATCAGGTTGTTGACAAACGGCTTCATGCGTTCACACAATACGGCGGATAAGATCTTATATGCTATGTTAAGGAGACTGATGCCTCTGTAGTTGGCGCAGTTCAGAGGGTCTCCTTTCTTGAGAATTGGACAAATAATGCTGAGGTTCCATTCATCGGGCATACTTTCGTCCGACCATATTTTACAGATGAGTTGGTGTATGCTCCTTACCAAGTCATCGCCTGCCGCTTTGAAGAGCTCGGCAGTCAGGCCATCCGCTCCAGCAGCTTTGTTGGACTTAAGCTTCGATATGGCTATCTTCACTTCATCCAGGTCGGGTGGACGGAATTGTTGGTCATCATCGTCCAGGTTGAAAGGTTGATTCGGTTGATTCTGCCTGACAGCGGTATTTGGTCCGTCATCGCCGTTATACGGTCTGCAGAAATGATCTTTCCAAATCCTCAGCATCGGCTGCGATTCTACTACGATGTTCCCTTGTTCATCTCTACAGGCTTCGGTTCGGGGTTTGTTTCCGCGGCATGTTATTTTTACCTTTTGGTAAAACTTCCGAACCTCATTCCTGGAGTAGCATCTCTCAATTTCCTCGATCGCGCGCTTCTCATGCTCTTTCTTCTTCCTCCTGAGAAGCCGGTGCTCGTCTCTCCTCTTCCGCTCATAGAGCTCATGAGCAGCTCTGGTCTTTCTAAGCAGCGCCGCGTTATATGCATCTTGCTTTGCTGTATGTGCTTGCCGGCATTCATCATCGAACCCGGGGTTTCGTTGTGATGGACGAGTGAAACCCAGCACATCAGAAGCGGCATCTCTGATGGCGTTTTGGAAGTGTTTCCAATGGCGGCATTGAACCTCTTAAGAGATTAAGAGACACTCGATCGAAAAAGGACTTGGCGATCTTTTGCGACTGTAGTCGTCTGACGTCGAATTTTCTCTCTTTTCTTGGCTACAACAAGGTAATGATCCGAGTCGATGTTGGCTCCTCGGAACGTACTGCCATCCATAATGCTGGAGGAGTGTCTTGCGTCGATCGCAATGTGATCAATCTGGTTGACTGTTGATTGATCAGGAGTTCTCCAAGTCCCCTTGTGTATGTCGAGATGTGGGAACCGCGTGCTAGCCACGACAATGTTTCGCCCCGCCGCAAAGTCGATTAGCCTGAATCCGTTATCGGAGGTGGTGTTGTGCAGGCTATATTTTCCGTTTGTTCCACCAAAGATACCCTCTCTTCCTAGCTTTGCATTAAAATCACCGAGGACAATTTTAATGTCATAGCTCGTAGGTCTTGTTAAGGAGCTCGTAGAAGGCATCCTTGGTGTCGTCATCTTTCTCCTCTGTGGGGGCATACGCGCATATAAGGCTAATGTTGGCGAATTTAGCCTTGATGCGGATTGCTACGAGGCGCTCGCTCACATGCCGGAAGCTGAGGACTTCTTGTCTTAGTCTGCTTCCGACAATAAATCCGCATCCAAATAAGCGCTGCTTTTGCCGTCGATAGCAATTGCCGTAGTAGATGTCGCAGTTTTTCATCTTCTTTTTGTCCGGCCCATCCCATCGCATTTCTTGGATGGCGGTTATGTCTGCTTTGCAGCAGTCTAAGGCCTCCGCTAGTTGCTCGGCTGCACGTGGTCTATTAAGGGATCTAACATTCCACGTGCATATCCGAAGCTCATTGTCCTTACACCGTTTGCGTGGGTTGTCAACAGTAGATCCGTCCATATCCGAGGCTTATTGATGCTTCGTAACTTAATCTTTTTTTAAATGGCTGGGCAGTTACCCCGGCGGCACAACCCCCAACCTGGAGGACCAGTTCCACTTTGAGTGCCCCTAGGACGAGGGGTCGGTTACACCGAAACCAGTAACCCGTTCCGGGATGTAAGCGCTGCCGTTGGCCCTTATAGGCCTCGTCCGCCACCATCTCTTTTCCAAGACCCTGAATAAGTCCTGGAAATCCTTTCCGGCCTGAGCTCCAAATATGTCGGAGTAGCCCGGATAAGGTCTTGTTTTGTTTTTCCGACACTAATCCTGTTTAATGGCGCAGGAAACTCGCCATTTGCCCCCTTCACTTCGCAACCTCTAGTGAGATTCCCAGATGGCGCCACGGGGAGGCGTGAAGTAGGAGTTATTAGCAGAGCTGCAAGATGTTCGGCTGCAGAGGCTCATTCTCGTCATTTAAGGAACCAGCACCTGTCGGAAGATGCTACTTCTACGAGGGCTTATACTAATCGTTGCCATCCGATTAGTGAAAGGCATACACTTGTATACACCTGAAAACTGCTACAGTTAGCTAGAAAGAAGAACGTTTGGGAATATTCGTCAACTAAGAAGACGTGGCAACTGATACAAGATTGTGTTGACTGCCAAGAATTAAACTCAACTTTTTTGAAACGAAGTATTCTTCTCTCAATACACTACGTAATCTACGAATAGAGACCGGGTGTTGCTCGAAAGTAGGCTCTCAGGCATTTTTTGGCTTGTGTGAATGGAGCATAAATGTTTTGAAATTGAGAAACTTCAACATACTTGGTGTTCTGCTTGAGTGGAAAATGAGATGGTCTCCTCATACCGATGTACTTAATATCTCATAGCTGCGACTGGGCAGATATATTTTTAAAAGCATTGCCCTCAAGGTGATCTCCTTAAATGTACTTACTTTCAGTTCATCCTAGAATTGGTCTCACGGTAAATGGGGCTAATACTAAGTATATGCTGTCATCAAAAAAAGACTCCCAACATCGACAACTTGGCCAGAGTGTAACAATTATCAGCTAGAATTTCGAGGTAGTTAAAGATTTCGTCAACCTTGTTTTCACAGTTACAAGCAGTGACTATACCAGCACGGATATAAGACGTATAATAACTCTTGTCAACCACTGTTTTTTTCGGGCTCATAAGCCAATTGAGTAGCAGTCTTTCTTCTTCTTCGCAAGACCAAACTTGCTATATACAAAACCTTAATCATCCCCGTCTAGCTCCATGGTGCAAAAACATAGACATTATTCAAAAAGGATGAAGAAGCCCTTGATAGTTTCGAGAAGAAAATACTATTTGTAATTTTTGGTCCCGTCTATATTGACAGAAAACGGACTGTATAGTGACAGTACAGTGACATCGGCTTAGTCAGGCGTCTAGAGATTCAACGCCTAAGATGGCTTAGGGACACCACGGCTTCTGCGCGAATTATCTTCAAATCCGAGCCCTCGGGACTACGTAGCAGAGAACGGCCGAATCTACGGTGGTGCGAACAAGTGGCAGGGAACCTCAACCAACTTGGAGTGCAGTGGCGATGGAAGTAACGCCACATAAGAAGAAAAAGAAGAAAATCATTTTTTGCTTGAGTATGGCATGCCGGTATGGTTTGCTGGTGGCTAATTAAAAGAAAAAAAAAAAAACACTGTTGCGCAGGTACAAGGGGTGTGGGCCATGGCCTAGCTTCTTGACACTCATTTGTGTTGCTCATGTTGTCATTTTTGTCACATCTGAGCGGGGCCTACAGTTTATCGCTGAATCCGAACGGCACTCCTTAAAAGCTTTTTCGATTTGAAAAATTGTTGGTGAAACAGCCAGGAATCGAACCTAGACTCTCTGCGTGGTAGTCCAAGGAGCTAACTATCGCGCCATCGCGATGGTCTTGGCTTACATACTTAAGAAATACATAAAGCTGTATGACTGAGATTTATTGATTGTAGACCGAGGACATAATTTAAATTTTCTGAGTGCCAGAGTACTTTTCAAAAGATAAGAAACGAAGCGCGTTTGAAAATAAGAGAAGTCAAAATAAGGTTTAATTTCTGAGCTTAACCTGCATTTGACCAAGTCCAGTCAAGATAACCGGATATCCGCCAACAAGATTTGCATTTAACAACGATTGCAAGGGAAGTTAATTGAGTTTTGAAACGATACAGGATCATGATGTAGTAGAAGCTGTTATCGGCATTAAAACTAACTTTATGAAGCTTTCTTAACCATAACCACTGTCATTCCTAAAAACTTCAACTTTTTCAGGCAGGTTTTAGGGAAAAGCACAGCTTTCTCGTAGCCTAGCTAAAAATAAAAGACGGTTTGTTTTTTTATTGATAAAGATCTGGTGCCTTTTATTTGACTACTTGACTTTTGCAAGGCTTGGGAAATATTGCAATTTCTAAGTTTTGGTTTCAAAATTGCAGACGAATTTTTAATTTTCTTAAGGAGGTAACGTATTTTCCATATGTCTAAGCAGATTGCATTAACCGTAAGACCGTAAACTATTCGGACTAATATCTATGTTTATCTCACCACTAAACTTCCAAAATTTTGCCTCATCTTGGGTACGAATCAAAAAATCTCCAATGACCAGTTCGTTTATGCATTTTTCTTATATACATTCTTTCTTTTCATTCTACTTATAGCATGTTGCATAACTATTTGTCGTCAAGAAATCGCATAGTGAAGCAGGCAACTGATCAAGCTGCTTCCATGAAAACTTCCATGAACCATAGGGTACTCCACACAGTAGCGCCACTTCAACAAAACATTAAAAAAAACAGATACAATGATCAAGGAATTCGCTTGCGAAACTATCGACCAATCCTCGAACTGTTATTCATGTCCTAAGCCACTTTCGGGCTAAATTAAGCCTTATTTCCTTGAACACAATCAAAATGATAAATAACCGATTCCGGATGACCAATAAGTATGCAAATATTACAAATATCTATAGTTGAAATAATATTATAACATAATTCAACGTTACTACAGCAAACAATTCTACATTTACAATTTACATAACAACACACCACTTGCAGCTGATTAAAGCGTATTATAGTTCAGGCTAAACGCAAGCAAGTGGTTTATTTATCTTTGCCCTTGAACTTATACACTGTGAACTAGATTGACCATGTCGCAATAAAAGGCAATCTTTCCAAGAGCTTCGACGAGCAGACGAAGAGAAGAGCAGCAGAAGTGCTATGAATAATGTCGATGAGTGCGTGCAATCAAGCAAGAAATAAACCTACTCGCATGTGATTGAATAAATGCGGAAATGTTTGTTTATACAGGAATGAAGTTGGAAAAATCTAGCAAAAGTCAAAGATGGTGTAGAAGAAAAATTGTTACGTGAGAACATTCTTTCACAACACGCTGTAATATTGTATATCGTTTCTGCTAGCTGCAATCATCTCTCGGAAAATAGCTGACCATCTGACAAGGTAATTGACCTGAAGTCTCCAAACCTTATGTAAGGCTGTATAAATACGACCGCCACCAGCAGCAGTAGTCAGTTTTTTTTTTGTATATCAATAAAAGAAATCATTACTCGCAATTAATATTGTTTTTTTTTAATTACTATGCCGCTTCGTCTCCTCCTACAATGGTGTATCAATGAAGCAAGAAAGGAAGTCAACAGAAAAACACACATTTTATTACATTCATCCTCAAAAATTAATTCTAAATATATCTAGTCGTAAACAGCATGATTACATTTTCCGCCAAGGAACATCAACATTTGTTTACCAAACCAGATATGAGAAACAAAATCAACTGATTATAAAAAATTTCCATAAAGTCCAACAACATTGTCCAAATATCTGCCTTTGGAGTCATAGATTCGTAAGCGGACGTCAATATAAATATCAATATTCTCATTTTTAACGATGGTATTGTAGTGAGTAACCGCAGTTCAACCGCTCCAATTTGAAAGCGAGTTCGTTGACACAGCCCCTTTCATTCATTAGAAAGCAGAACTTTTTCTGCATGCAATTCAAATTAGTAATAGTTCTTGCTGCAAGACCAAACATTCAGTCGTTACTTGGAGCGGAAAAGCGTATTTGAATTCATTTGGGATATTTAATTTGAAATCTACGTTCCGAGATTTAGAGTACTTTCTCTGTGGGATGTGTGCGCTGGCAGTTCATTTGGGACATCTGAACATGTGACACAGCGGTATCCGAGGTATCTGAGATAATTGAAGCTTCTGAAAGTAAATTTAACGAACTGGGAATGTTCATAAGAGTACTCTGAAGGAATTACTACATCAAATATGCACAGTCGGGTGGATTTTTGAAAGGCGATGTACTGACAAGTAGGGCAATTAG
Source organism: Volucella inflata (assembly GCA_928272305.1). Taxonomy (NCBI): domain Eukaryota; kingdom Metazoa; phylum Arthropoda; class Insecta; order Diptera; family Syrphidae; genus Volucella; species Volucella inflata. The sequence goes on from OV743716.1 coordinate 182,921,874, forward strand.
AGACAACCGAAGCGAAACCTACACCATTCGTACTTCTATTCATAAATAAAAGTTAAATAGAGAAAAAGTAGAGATAAAGTGTCACACCATCTATGTTCTATGGTATACCATAAACTAATATACATTTTTTCCATGTTTATTCGTATGCAGTAAAATGAAGATTTATCTAATTTTACACAGCCTTAATTTGCAATTCTCTTATAAACAACAAATTGTTAAAAAGAAAACCTCATCAAATGTTATGTGACAAAAACAGATATTATTACGACATCACAAGGTTATGTATAAGGTTCGAATAAACATCTGTCCCCACCCGGGTTTAAGGAATAAAAATATTCGGCACATTCCAATAAGTTCTCAGATACGAGAACATGTTATGCACACAATTTTCAATGCTATGGTATTACTACCAGTAGCCCATGGAGACAGATTTGTTTTCATTCCCGTGATTTGAAACAAAAGTTCGAAGTAACCTTATTAATTTATTCAGGCAACCCACCATAAAAGGACAACAACGTAAATAAAACTGTCCTGACCCTGTTGTCCTGTTTTTAAGCGAGTTATAGCTACCCTAGTTACTTTACAAAGATCTGCAGGATCTGTGAGGTAGTGTTCCTTTTTTGGTCAACCCAAAAAAATAAATTAAAAAGAAGGAATATACTCGTTTCTATAAATATGTATTTCTCGAATAAATATTCAAAAAGCATTTAGGATTAGCTAATGGGTATTAAGTATAATCTTCCATGTATCGGTATAGAAACGTTGCTTTGGAATTGAGATTACGAGAGATTTTCTAAGTAGCAATTTGGACTTTGCTGGAATGACTCCTGGCGTAGAATAAAGAAAGATTTATCCAACGCAGTTCACTGGCTAACCAAAAATATATGGTATGGGCAATTAATAAAAACAAAGTTTCTGTATTATACAAGAACATTTAATGGGATATAAGGACATACACTTGTATGTTCTTATTTTTACCGACGATATCTCATTAAAGGGTAAATAGTATTCCAGAGAAAATGTTTGATTCTCGCAATGATGGTTTTAATGAAAAATAATGAACAGATTTTGGCTTTATATTTAATGCAAACCAGTAAATGTATTCAAGATACAAAGTCATCTAGGCAAAGGAGATTATAGGGTGAAAAGTACTATCCGACCCTTCCATATCAGATCATAGATACATTTTATTCATAATCGAATGTATAGTTCTTCTTTATTTTGAGCAGGTTGAATCTCTGCCCAAAACAAACTGTGCAGGCTTAGAGAAGGACCTCGTCAAGTCAGTTAGGCTCCTCCTAAACAGAAAAAAAACCTTAATGTGAATTTTAGTGATCATAATCACTCTCTACCTCATACTAATGGAGCTACTAGCAAGCTGAATATTACAACAATGTGCTGGAGTCAGTTATCTTCTTCGGAAATAAGAGAGTTTCAATTACTCGTAACCCAACAATAGTTATAGATAGTTATATATATTGGGTCTATAACTTAATTCGTGCGGTTTGCTAAGAGATGGCGTAACTTGTATTATTCCATTGTTATTATTATTCCAATAGAACATGCGTTGAAAGCTACTGTCATTGTACGTCATATCAGTATATGTCATTCATTTGAAGCGTAAACAACAATAATTTTTTTTCACTCAAATATGTTGAACTTTGTGCCTGAAAAAGTGTTTTTGCGGGGAGTTCTACTCCATTACTTTAATATGAAGAAAACTGCTGCCGAAAGTCATCGTATTTTGGTGGAAGTTTATGGTGAACATGCGCTAACTGAGCAGACGTGCCAAAAGTGGTTTGCACGATTTAAAAGTGGTGATTTTGGCTTGGAAGACGATGAACGTCCTGGGCAGCCATAAAAGTTTGAAGATCAAGAACTGGAAGCATTACTCTATCAAGATTGTTGCCAAATACAAGAAGAGCTCGCAGAATCTTTGGGTGTCACTCAAACAGCCATTTCAAAACGTTTAAAAGCAGCTGGATATATTCAAAAGCAAAGAAATTGGGTTCCACATGAACTCAAGCCGAGAGACGTCGAAAGGCGGTTTTGCATGTCCGAAATGCTGCTGGAACGCCACAAAAGGAAATCATTTTTGCATCGCATTGTTACTGGTGATGAAAAATGGATCCATTACGACAACCCCAAGCGCAAAAAATCATATGTGAAACCCGGCAAACCAGCCACATCAACGGCAAAGCCGAATATCCGTGGCGCGAAGGTTATGCTCTGTATTTGGTGGGGTCAGATGGGTGTGCTGTATTATGAGCTGCTAAAACCGGGTGAAACCATCACATCATCACCATCACGAACACAATTAATCCGTTTGAAGAGAGCAGTAGCCGAAAAACGCCCGGAATATGCGACCAGACACGAGGCAATAATTTTCCATCATGACAATGCTCGGCCCCACGTTGCTATTCCGCTTAAGAACTATTTGGAAAACAGTGGATGGGAAGTCTTACCCCACCCGCCTTATAGCCCAGACCTTGCCCCTTCTGACTACCTTTTGTTCCGGTCGTTGCAGAACGGGCTCACTGAAATACGGTTCACATCAGAGCAGAATATCAAAAATTGGCTTGATTCATTCTTGGCTGCCAAGCCGGCGCAGTTCTTTTGGGATGGGATCCACAAATTGCCAGAAAGATGGGAAAAGGTCATAGCTTCAGATGGGCAATACTTTGAATAATACTATTGTACATGTTATTCTTAAATAAACGTTCAAATGTTGAAAAAAAAGGGGCACGAATTAAGTTATATACCCAATGGATAACACATTTTTATCATTACTTCATGATAAGTCCGTAACATAATAAGAGTGTTACTAACATCATCTAAAAATACTTTGAAATACTAGGTTGGGTGAAAAGTAGTCTCCTTGGGAATGAAAAAACATTTTTTTTTATATGTTTTTTTATTTTATTCAATATAGTCCTCTTTTAGCTTGATACACTTATTGCAGAGATTTTCCAACTTCTTAATCCCGTCCGAAAATTAATTTTCCGGAAGGTCTGCAAAATACTCCTCCGTGGCGTCGATGATTTCCTCGCGTGAGCTGAATTTTTTATTGATGAGCCATCTTTTGAGGTTTGGGAAGAGAAAATCGTCAGAGGGAGCCAAATCGGGCGAATACGGTGGATGCGACAGCAATTGGAGCCGTAAGTCATTGATTTTAGCCGTGGTTGCGATGCTCTTATGCGCCGGCGCATGGTCTTTTTTTTTCGCTCCATGTGAGCCCGTTTTGCAGCGATTTCGGCCTTTAATCGCTCCAATAATGCACTCGCTGTTAATGGTTTTTCCTTTTTCGAGGTAGTCGACGAAGAGCATGCCATGACAATCCCAGAAAACCGACGCCATAACATTTCCGACCCATTAAGCCTCCCTCGGCCGCTTTGGAGCACTCGTGCCGGCTTCAGTCCTTTTCCGGGTAATCATTCTGTTCTTTGGTATGTAATAGTTGATCCAGGTATCATCAACAGTTACCAATTGACGCCGAAAGTCCGCCCGAGTGAGCATGCGCGGCATCAAGCGGCAGGATAACTTTTTCATATGCAGAATATTGCCCAAAATATGGCGTGTGCGCTCAGTACTGATCTTTGTGGTATCTGCTAGCTCGCGCACCTTCACTTTCCGGTCAGCCAACACCATTTCATGTATTTTTTTGACATTGTCCTCTGTAACCGCATCGGAGGGCCTGCCGCTGCGGACGTGATCGGTAGTGGAGTTGCGGCCACCACGAAACCCTCGAAACCAATATTTGACGGTGTAATCTGACGGAGCATTAGCCCTCTAAAAAAATAATGTTTTATGAGAGAACGAAAATCGTTTTTGTCCATACTCAACGTGATGTCAAACACGTCAACAACAATCAGCTGTCAAAACAAAACTAAAGACAGTATCGCACTAAAATTTGGCATGTCTGCCTAAATATGAATGGACTTCAAGGCACCATAACCTTTTTTTCAGTAGCAGTCCATTTTGGCGGTCAAGGAGGTTACTTTTCCACCCTCCTAGTAGTTTATATTAGGGTCTACAATGCTGACTTTAAAGAATTAATGCTTTAGCCTTGCTAGATACACGCGCTTGTAAGCAGTTTGCCAATCCACGACCAGTTGAATTAAATTTACCAGCACGAGGAAAAAATTAAGACCATAATCTAAGTTACAGCGCTGGCTCTATAAATAAACATTCTAAATCCAAATACTGTACAAAAATTGGATTCAATGTTTTTTGTTGAATCAGTATAATTTGATGTCAGTAACTCAAAGTCATACTTGTACACAATGTTAGAAAATAATCTCCTTAAATGCCTCGGTTTTGGAATGGCTCATTCCAGATAATTCTTCATGTACACGTGGATAAATAATTGGCTCGACCTTGCCTCTACGTATTTTCAACTTTCTAATAAGTTATTTGAGTTTTTTTTTCTTGTCTAACATACCATTCGTATTACCTTTATTCTTTGCGCAACAATAAAAGGAAAAAATTCGCGCATTTGAAATTCCTTACAAATATCTTAAGACTATAGTCACCTTTTTTTCCTGTTACTGAGGTTGAATTTAATATTCACGTCTTGGCATTGCTTTTATATTTAATCTCCACTAATAAAGATGTTTTTCTCTTTCATTATTTTTTGGTGTTGGAAATATTTGCCGTTTTCTTTATTTCTACCGTTTCAATGAAATGGAGTTATGTATAGAATTTTGTTTGATCCCTTCGAGGTATTAGGGTTGGGACATAATTATAAGATATACTTTTCCCAATGGTAAAAGGAAATAAAGAGTTTACAAATATTCTTGACCCTTTCCAGCAAAAAGTACAAATAATATTTTTGCAGCAACAAAAAAAAAAGTACTGACTTCTGTTTTTCTTTGAAAGAAAAGGTAGGCCGGGAATGTAGATTTTTTTCCCATCATTCTGTTCATACGAAACAAAGAAGGAAACGCGAGCCTACAGCAAATTTTGCTGAGCTAAGGGAATACTTGGTTCATGAATTGTGATCTCTAAAGGCTAGACCAGCTTTAGTTGTTACTAATTCTACGGTCATATGATATGTTTCTTAAGCAAGACAGGTTGTTCCATTTGACTTGGCTTTTCCTGCTTTGACATACTCTACCCGTCCGAATCTTCACTGTAACTAGATTAGCGCACTGCATCTAGATTTATAAAAGACTTGCGCTTTGACTGGATAGCGAATAGTACCATTGGCTAATGCTTACTGGTTCAAAGCAAAGGAACACCGGCAGCTTTGCAAGAAAGCCTTAATTAGAAACTTCCTTCCTTTGAAGATACCCCTTTCTTCTTCTTCTTCTTATCCTTTTATTAACCCTTTCCTCGTTATACGAACTTATGCGTAACGAGTTTCCCATTTTTACTGCATCGCTGCTGCCCGCTTATGGGGTTGGCTAATGTAGCAGACCGCAAAACGCGTCTACATAATCCTCGGTCCTGGATCGCTTCAGTGGTTAGCCCTAGGCGTTGTTGGGCGTTTGCCATCTGAGAAATCCAGGAATTCTTTTTCCGACCTCGTTTTCTTACAGTTGGAGTGACCGTCGTTGATAGTGCCTTTTTACCGGATTTTCCGCAGATATGTTTAAACGTGGCGATACCAGCTTATTCTATTCGCCTCAAGCTACCGAATTCTTTATATGTAGACTTCCTCTTATACACGTAGATCTAATGCAATCGCATTATGTAACTCCACCGACATCCTTAACATTTTCAATTCCGCTGCCGTCATTTTGTTTTTAAACGCTTCGTTCATTGTCCAGCACTGAGAACCGTACATAAAAGCTGGTCTAACAACCGTGGTGTAGAGTTTCCCCTTCAATTTAAGTGGAAATTTTCGGTCGCAAAAGATTCCCGAATTTTCCCGCCATTTCATCCATCCCACACTCACTCTGTGGTTTACGTCGTCGTCACATTTCGCTTCCATGTTAACGATTGATTCTAAGTACTTAAAGATAGTGCTTTTCGGAAGAACTATTCCGTCTAACATTATATCCGGAACAGGTCGCAACGGATGCGCAAATGGGCACGTCAAATGCTCCGTCTTTGAACGACTTAACGATTTTAAACCCGTTTCTCTCTAGCGCATTTCTCCATGAATCTAAGGCGTTCTGTAAATCTTCGACGTTATCGCTAAGTATAACTGCGTCGTCAGCGAAGAGAATTGGCGTTATATTTGCTTCGCGCATGCAGTCTTTTAAAAGATAATCGAATACTACGTTAAAGAGGAAAGGGCTAAGTACGCTTCCTTGATGCACTCCGACATTAACTGGAAATTCTCTCGTTAGTCCAGCAGAGCTTTTAACCGCAGTTTTCACGTTTCCGTATATGTCTTGTATTATTCTAGCATACGTTTCCGGTACGTTTTGAGACCTCAGCGCGGCCCATATGAGATCCCTAGGCACTCGATCGAATACTTTCTCGAGTCATTCGCTGCTGATCCCCTCCATCTTCGACCAAAACTCTGATGGAATGCTGTCTGGTCCCGCCGCTTTCCCCAGCTTCATTTTTCCAATTGCTATACTTATTTCTTCGATTGAAAAGTCCGAAACTTCCTCCTCGAATAGACCAGCTGTCGGCACGATATCACGTGGAAACTGTCTGTTAAGAAACTCCTTGCAGTATTCAAGCCACTGGTCACAAATTTCCTTTTCATTTGTTAGTAAGCGACCGTCTGCATTGTAGATGTATTTCTGCGAGGTAATTTCCATCGAATTTTTTCACCTCTGTGCAGCGAGCTTAAAAATATTTGGAACTTTAGTATCGTACGACCTTTGGACTTCTGGTATAGCTTGTCTTCTATCTGCCGATCGTGAGGATATCTGTTCCTACTCCTGGCACAGGTTTTCTGCTGCTGCCGCTTGAGTTCGTGCCAGGATTTTCTTTGCGATCTTTTTAAGAGCTTTTCAATATCGTCGCTCCAATCGCATTTTGCCCACGCTTGAAATGCATTCTTCTTGTCGCCCACTGCTCGTTTGGTTTCGTCATTCCACCACCATGTTTCTTTGCCGACGTGATGGTATTTCGATATAGTCCCCAGATGGGACTTTGCGAGTGTTATGCATTCCCCGTACATGCTGTTCCACATTTCTTGCGGGCTAAGTGAGTATCAGTATCGTCCCCACACACCACGTTTTTCAAAACAACTCGAACGGGGAAAAAACACGATTTTAACTGTTGACGGGTCATCGCCACCAATGAAAAGCCTAATAGTAACATCTTGCTCGCAATAAGCGATTTCAACTCAAGGGTAGGCAACAAGAATAGTGTCTGTTATTTACTTTTTACTTTTATAACGACTATAACGAACACAGAAAAATTAATCATGAAACTAGCCAGGGGATTCAAGCAAGCAACTTAGAGGAGCAACCATTTCGTTTTCGTATTTTATCCTTCAGCAGCAATCGCTCAAACTTGATTGGAATATCCATGTATAAGGTCTTCGACGTGAGAATAGTAAAATAAACGATTGCATTGGAATTATTTTGATTTTGATCAAAACAATTAGGTATGTTCGAAATATAAAATCGGCAGGATGTTCACCACTGCTACGACGCTTTACACATACGTATATCAATTCGTTTTTCCAATTTCGGGTTGAAATACTAGCATAATTGCTCCTTTATTTCACCAATATGCCTTATTATTGTAACTTGTTCTTCAATTGTTAATCTGTTACTTCTGGCATAAACTTTACTTTTTCGGCAATCTCAAAGAAAAAACTGTAATACTGTCAAACCGCATGATCTCAGTGGCATATTTTGACATATGTAGCTGTTTTGTAAGAAAATATGTCCCGAAAACTCCTCGTGCAATATTATTGTTGTTGCATTGGATATGTGGCTCTACATATTGTCCACAGTTGTATCATTAATTTTGGGTCATACAAAGTTATAATAGTTGTAATCGTATGAAAGCGTTCCCCTAGCAATGCTGCTGTCGCATCATAATTGTGCACCACATTCAAAATTGTACGTATGTTAAGTAGGTAGAACCAAACCACCAAAAAAGCACGTTATGAGCCATATGCATTTTTTTTCCAGTAAAACGAAATTCGTATAGACTGCCAGAGAGAAATTACTGTCAAATGTTTAAAAATTAAAAATAAGGGGAAATTGGGGAGCTTGCTTAGTCCAGCTGAAGATAACATTGAATCGGGATTCCTCAATAAGTGTCAAGGCTCAGACTAATTAAGACCCCAAATAGTGTGTATCAACAGTATGGGCTACTGCTATGCATGCAGATTCTGCATCAATTGTAGCAAACAATTAAACATTAAATACGGAGAAGAAAGCATCAACAGTTTGTATCGGAATGCTCAATAGAGTACCTCATACAGAGGAGGTTCAGTGTGTTTCTGGCATATTCAATTGAATAATTGAAGTAAATATCGGGAAATGATGTCATTTCATCTTAAAAATCATAAGTTTAGAGCAATTATTTTTTAAGTAGAATTTCAGACATATATTACGACGGCTAGATCTGATGAATGTCAACCAAGAGACAAAGTTGTCTATTATTTTTCCAAGTATTTGTGGCCGTATGTCCTCAATAAAATAAATAATCTTGGCTTTCAATGCATCAATTGTTATTTGTTTGTCAGCGCAGATTAACGACCTTACGTATCCAAAAAAAAAAAAAATAATCAAGAGGTGTCAAATCAAAAGATCTTCGCGGCATATTCACAGGCCCCTTAAGTTGATTGTTTCTCTTCTACATACATGCCATTCAGCCGGGAAACGAAAAAGTCATTAATTATGGCTCTGTAGAGAATACCCTTGACCATAACAAGCTGATTAGCTTGATTTTTAAAAAATATATGTCACGATGACACCAACAGCAAACGAACAGCACTCGATGATCTCATTTGGATTATCTTCGCCTTACGAGTATATACGACAATTTAGCTTATTAGCATATCCGTTGAGCCTCATCGCCGAACAAAATATTCGATAAAACTTCAGATCAATTGCCAACTGAATTTTGATTTCACCGAAATTGCGACCGACACGATGGTCATTCGGCTTCAATTCTTGCACGAGCAAGAAGCTTCGTAAGCCTTCTAACCAAGATTTTCCATGAAGCCACCTATCAGGGTGATCTAGTATACAACGATTTGTAACATTACGGCAGATATTGCAAAAATATTCGAGAGTTTCGTATCAAAACACATCGCCTCACTCTGTCAGGGACGGTCATGACAAATCCGTCAGAAAATAACTTAAGCAAGTCTATGCGTTGTCATGTTTTCGAACGTTCTTGAGAGAATTGTGTGAATCTCTCTAAAAGCACTCCAGAGTTATCATCTTAACAAAGTTTAACTTGATGCATACTCGTACACAGATGGTGGTTAAAACACAGCGAGCTGTTAATGGAGCGTTTGCAACTATTGAAGCAATAACTAGGAAAATTTTTTTAGCGGTCGATGAATGAAAACAGAGTAGAGTATATGTTGTAACCAAAAAGAGACGTATGCTTAACATCGCCGCCTAGGACAAAACGTCACGATAGCCAACTGAAATTTTGGGCTAGTAATGGACTTTATTTGATTTGGTTCTGCTGTCAACTCTGACAACGGCACCAATTCAAAAATTAGAGAATCACTTTTGCTAATTGTTGCTTCTTTGGGCTTATAATTCAATTGAGTAGTAAGCGCTTCTTTTGACAGAGATTATCCCATTTCTGATTTGCTTGGCTTGGACATTGATCACAGCGAATGAACATGTTCTGAGGCACTTCCAGAGAAAAATTGTTCGGTTGTTTTTTAGCCACGTTTTTATTAATAGAGAATGAAGGACACTTTTACGCTCCGAAATAATACGGGCTGTATAGCAATGCCGACCTCATCGGAGAAGCTTCGGTTTAATTCATCTTGAACCCTGTCGCAACGCAGTAGTGGGTGACCTTATACTGTCGGGTTTTCCAATAGGGACTTGACAACTTTGAATTTAATTTTTGAACGCATTCTTACACTAATCATCAAACTGTCACTGTCAATTTATTAAGTAAACTCAACATTTTCATCATGGTAAGGAACAGGAACGAGCAACGTCTACAAATTATTAAAATTTTCTACCGAAATTCGGAGTCGGTGACTGCAACTGCAGAGGGTTAATTCCAATTTTCGGTCGTAATTCTCGCCCTAGTAGGCAGGCAATAACAAGTTTAGTGCAAAACTTTGAGTCTACATATTTGATGTGTGATGTTGCCGTGTCAGTGAGACAACAGGTTGGTCGAAGTGTCGAAAATATTGCTGCCGTTCAGGAGTCCGTAGCAACCGATCCAAATCAGTCAATTCCACTGCGTTCTCAAGAATCGCGCTATAATCACCGATTATTTTTGGGCCGAATCGGAATATATGGATTTGGACGACAAGTGGTTTCAACAGAATGGTGCCACAAGGCACACAGCACACGTTACAATCGATTTATTGAAGAGTAAGTATGGTGAGCGTGTTATTTCAAGAAATGGGCCAGTCGTTCGAGCGATTTAACGCCGGCCAACAAGCCGACGACGTTAGAAGAGCTTAGAGCCAACATTGAACGCGAAATAGCGGCCATTTCGGCCGAAATGTGTGGCCCAGTCGTTGAAAATTGGGTCCAACGAATGCAAACGTGCCCCCGGTGGCCATATGAACGAAGTCGAGTTCCATTCATAAATGTTTTAATTGTACATCAAATGGTTTGCGTTTTACTTATTTAAAAAAAAAACGTTGTCCAGTCCTTATTGATATTGATATGATAAATCTTAACAGAAAGTCGCTTCGGGCCATACAGCAACTATTGATTTATTGAAATCACAATTTTGTGGGAAGGTGGTTTGTGAAATTTAATCGTCAATCAGCCTACTCAGGTTTTGTGATTATACACCTTAAGACTATTTTATGTTTGTTATCCGTATACATTTGCTTATCTGAAAGAACCAGAAAGATTTAAAAGTCAAAATTGTGACTGATACTTCTGATGTAGAGGCCGATTTATTTGAAAAACTGGTCAAAAACGTAAGTGACATGATGATCTTTGTTAAAGGTAGTTATGGTTGTCGTATGCCCAAAATTGTATCTATACATTAATTGACGAATGTTGTGTTTGACTGAATTTCATCGACAGTAGGCAATTGACTTTTGTATGATTTGGATTCATTCCCTGGAAAGCAAAGATAGATAAACAGCGTATCATTGTTTTTAGGTTCATAAAAGTATCCGAAGATGTAAGTATAAGAGACTCAAGAAATAAATTCCCAATATTTTGAAAGTGCTTTCAATCGACTGATTTGAAATAATACTGCTCATTGAGAGTTTTCTGACTAGAATGAATTAAAATTAATTTAATTTAACCTCAGAATACAACCATTTCACTTTATGGTCTCTTTTGAATATTCAACTGTACCGGTGGTTATTTAATGTTATGTATGTGCACGTATATGTTTTTTTTCTAAATTCTTAACACATGAGGAGAAATAATGAAAGGAAATTCGGACCATGAATTTGAAAATTATTTAGGCTTACTGTCGCGTGCAAAAGGCAAATTGTACTCATTAAGTGAAAAGCCACCACACTCATGCTATACTTTACTTGTTGGAATAAATTAACCCCATCTAGGAGGGATGATATAAAACTTCATTACTAAGCCAAACGTGGTCAAATTCGCTGCGTGGTTTCCCCAAATCATCGTGAATTTTATTCGCTTAGGTAAAACGGCATAAGCCGTTGAAATAAGTGATTTATTTTAATTTACATTCTGTTGGGCAGATGCCCGGCTATGTTTTTGTGGTACCCGTGAAAATATTTACTCTTCCCCGTACAACCTATTCTCATGTTAATGTTGTTGCGTGTTTAATGGAATAGAAATTACTTTGGTAAAACCATACAATAGCTGAATGGCCTACAGAATTCCAACATAGGAAAGGAATGTTTATGCAGCAAAATATTGGTATTTCAAAATCCTCTGTGTTTTGAATGTATCATCTGGTAATGAATGACTGATCAAAACAAAAATGAAAAAATAATAAATTTTCAAATATTTCGACTTTTTGGTAATTAATTTGTAATTTTGTGTAGATCGAAAAAAGAAATAAATATTTATAATAAAAGGGGCTGTGTTGGGGCTAGTTAAGAATTTATGGGATATTTGTAGTCGTCTTTCGGCATAAAGCGTAACCCTTGTACGAGTGGCAACATAAAATGGCAGAGTGTGCTGTGGTATCCAGTTTATTTTATACGATTCACAATGAACCATTGTGTGTGGCAAACAATAATGATGTAGACTAAGACACATGCCTTCAAAGATCAGCAGCACCAGCAAGGCTAAATTTTCATCTACCTACTGATTTGTGGACAATATTCACTAACTGTGTGTTGTGAATTTTGATGGATGAATTGGCTTAGCGCAGACAGTATGCAACGTTTAGGATTATCTGCTCTGATATTTTGAAATTGCTTAAACAACACACGATATACCTAGGCCGCTAGAGAGCAGACATAAAGCAAATCATAGCGGCTAATATTTGCTTCTGGTATATGTTGTACTAAATGCTGTCATTTTTTCCCATTTTGCCTACACTGTTTTCTGTTTAATGGCAATACTGTCCCGTCTCTGGTTAAGATGAAACCTCAACATACTGGTTTATGTCGGTGCATTTGAAATTCAAAATGAGCGTACAATATTTTTTTTTTATTTAATTGTCAACTGCTTAACCAAGTTTTCTCTAAGATTATTCTGGCTTCAGCTAGATTTGACGTTCTAGGTGGTATGGGAATATTTTGAATACATTGTAGATTCATCAAACACTCATGCCATTGTTAGTTGGTTTCAAAGGAATCCGGTTCGTAGACTTAGAACGATCTCTGTATGGAATCAGCTATTCATCGATTTAATGTCTGGTAATGGCTTGCAGTTTTAATCCACCTGTGTTCTTAGAAGGTTCTTGTAGTTGTAGTTAGGCGGCTTTAACAGCAGACATTCGATAAGCTGTAATATGTGTAGCATCAAAGGTAGCGTATTAAGTGGTGGATATGTAATTTCAGACTAAGTTCAAGATGCAAGGAGTAGATTTATTTATGCTCTCCACTCCAATAATATCGCAACCATAAATGAATAGATCCATCCACAGCCCTTGAAAACCAAAATATCAATTTACACAAAATCCGCTGGTCCAGTTTGCAAATCTTCCTTTTCTCCAGAGCTGAAATAGATTGAATCAATATTATAGTTGGTATCGGAAAGTAATAGTCATTATACACAGGTTCATGCGTGCTGCATTATATTTTACAGTTCAGTGTTAGCTCTAAACAACAAACCTCTACCGTGACTACGGATTTTAGCTAACTCCCTCTATTTAAGCACTTTAACTTAGTTGATTTCACCTCCTTTTTGTATGTGCCACATAAAGTGCTCCATATTTTTGTCTCTTTGAATAACCCCTTCTGTGATTCAGAATGTCAATGCAAACGGGACGGAATTTCTTATGAAGAAGTTCTTTTTCAAAAAGACCGAGCAAATCTTCGTGCTTCAGTTGCAAAAAGGACGACTGCTTTTATTATAGTCTTACACAGGGTCTCCTTAGTTGTCCGAGATAGGGTATAATACTCAATTGCGGTCGCAGCCCAGAGAAACTGTCATTTTAAAAATTGTCTTAAACGTCTTTTGACATCGAAAGTCTCTAGTAGTGAGATTTCTACGAGTATATCCTTATCCTTAGTTTGGCAGGTATGCCAAATGGCGTACAGCTCCGATTGGAAAATCTTTTTTCATCTCAAGTTTTCATAACCATCTTTCGCAGCTCTATACCCCAACCAACAGAAATGTATCGAATCCTGAAATAGATGCAATAATTACCCAAATGAATGAGCAAATAAACCTCTGTATAATGACAAACTCCGAAGTCCATCACACTAAAAAGATAACATCTCTGATCTCACAAAAAAATTAATTAAACTTGGAAACACCTGGGTTAGACAACTGAAGAGAATATTTTATCGCCATCTGAATAGATTCAATCAAGAATACCATGAACTTTATTCCAAAATCCAGTGTTGTAATAAGATGATCAAAAAACGAGTAAGGATTGATTTAAAAAAATTGCTTAAAGTCAAGGCTTACGAAAAATCGCCCATCCGAAGTACTTTGGAACAAAAATCTCTAGAGACATACTTTTTTATAACCGTCAACAGTTAGCAGATACACAAACCAAGTTAAATGCGTTCAAAGAATTCTATTCACAAATATAGATTGAAAATAAGCCAACCCTTGATGCAAATTTAGAAGGTGAACATTAAGCCAGTTCTGCCAAACTCACCTGAATCGATCGTATACATAATTTCCCCCCGAAAAAGATGACGAGTTGAAACTAAATATATACGAGTAGATATTCATTTTCAAAATAGACTTTTGTTTAACAAACATGGCCGGAGGGCTTTAGCCAAAGCAAAACGGTAACCTGTGTTCTTAAACCTCTTCTAAATTCAAAACAAAAAAACTCTCGCAAAACACGAAGATATTGATATATAAGATGCTCATTAGGCCAATTCTGACTTGGTTTACATTTAACCCTACAGTTGCCAAGGAAATGGAGAGCTTTGAAAGGAAAATATTACCCGTTTGCTGTTCTAAATTTAGAAAACCAGATAAAAAGTGGTTCTCTAATAAAACGCTCTACGAGACAACAAGAATGACCCCCCTTATGATTTATCAAGCAGAACTTCTACTCAAGAAATTGTACCGAATAAAAAAGCATCCCAAAAAAATGTAAAAGATACATTTTGTTCAGGTTTAAATAAATAGCCAGACATACTTGCTGAGGTCGGCCACATTTACATACTTTGTGAATACAAACCTAACTGATCGAAATTTTGTTATGTCTCAATAAAGTTAAATTAAAAAGAAAAATTATACAGCTCGTCGCTAAAGATGCTGTCATACTATATATGGGCTTAAGATATATGAATGAATGGTAGGTACTGATTTGGACGTCGTGAGCCATTTCTTAGATCAGCCGGAAAGTGAAAATTTGGTTCATTGCGGACTTTTCGGCTTACAGCACCAGCTGTAATTACTACGAGGTTCACAGCTGCATCTCTAAAGGTTTTGTAGAGGCTTGTTGTCTTGATACAATAAATGTTGTACCTTTTAATTAAACTTTCGTAAGTCATCATGGGGTACAAACTCCCGGTGTTTTCCATTGCGCTCTTCTCGTACTCTGTTCTGTTCTCACAGAGACGCCGATGTTCTTCATGTCTCTTTGCTGGTAGAATTCACAAGTAGTTCTCGCAGCATCTATAGTGCTAGTATTCTTCATCAAATCAGAGGTTTCTTCTGGTAGTTTAGTGAAACTCGACATATCAATTGAGGGATATCTAATGGGACGTTGACAGGATTGCCACTGGACTTCGTTACGTGAGGGTCGTCGCTTAGAAGTGTCTTTTGTTCCCTTATTAAAATTGAGATGAACTACCGGTGTAAATGCTATAGTGACAAAACCTTACTTCACTTTAAGTAGCGCTACAGTCCGGGGTGGAGCTGGGTCTCAGTCAACAAACTTCTCCAGCCAGCTCGATCCCTGGCGAGCTGCCTCCAGTTTCGCACGCTAAGTTCGCTGAGGTCCTCTTCCACTTGCGTACGCCACCTGAGTCTTGGCCTTCCTCTACTGCGCTGTCCCTCGGGGGCGGATTCAACGACTTTTCGGACTGGAGCATTGGTGTCCATACGCTCTACATGACCCAGCCATCTCAGTCCTCAATCTTCTGGTTAGGTCGATGTCGCTGTACAGTCCATAGAGTTCATTGCTGTATCTCCTCCTATATTCTCCATCAATGCAGATGGGACCGAAGATCGCCCGAAGAATTTTCCATTCGAAGCAACCAAGAACACCCTCATCCATTTTTGATAATGTCCATGCCTTTACGCCATAGAGCAGCACCGGGATTATTAAGGACTTATAAAGGGTGACTTTTGTTGTCCGAGAGAGGGCTTTGCTACTCAATTGCCTTCTTAGCCTAAAGAAGCAGCGATTGGCAAGAGTTATTCTTCGTTTGACTTCAGCGCCGGTGTCGTTGGCTGAATTTATAGCGGAGCCGGTAGACAAAGCCCTTTACTACATCAAAATTATATCTGTCAAGGGTGACGTTATGTCCGAGACGTCGGTGTTCAGTGTCCTTTTTGCTTGACAGCATATACTTAGCCTTGCCCTCATTGACCGCTAAACCCATTTTCGCCGCTTCCGTCTCAATACTCGCGAAAGCGCCAGTGACATCACGTTGTTTTCTCCTGATTATATCAATATCGTCGGCGTATGCGAGTAGTTGGACGGACTTTTGAAAGATAGTGCCTCTTGTGTTTGCTCGTGAGTTTTGCACTATTGTTTCAAGTACGATGTTGAAAAAATCGCATGATAGCGCATCGCCTTGTCTAAATCCTTTCTGGACATCAAAGGTCACGGTGAGATCTTTACCGACCTTGATGGAGCAGCGTGCATTCTTCATCGTCATCCTGTACAGACGGGCGAGCTTGGCAGGGATGCCGAAACTAGACATTGCTCTGTATAGCTCGTCTCTATAGATGCTATCATACGCGGCCTTAAAATCGATGAATAGGTGGTGTGTATCGATCTGAAGCTCATGGGTCTTCTCCAAGATCTGCCGTATTATGAATATTCGGTCGATGGTGGACTTTCCTGTCCAGCCACACTGATATGGACCTATCAGGTTGTTGACGAACGGCTTCAGGCGTTCACACAATACGGCAGATAAGATCTTGTATGCGATGTTAAGGAGACTGATGCCTCTATAGTTGGCGCAGTTCAGACGGTCTTCTTTCTTGAGAATCGGACAAACGATGCTGAGGTTCCATTTATCGGGCATACTTTCGTCCCACCATATTTTACAGATGAGGTGGTGTATGCTCCTTACCAAGTCATCGCCTGCTGCTTTGAAGAGCTCGGCAGTTAGGCCGTCCGCTCCAGCTTAAGAGATTAAGAGACACTCGATCGGAAAAGCCCTTGGTGATCTCTTGCGATTGTAGCCGTCTTAGCGTAGTTTGGGATATCCGTAACCGTACCCTGGCTACAACAAGGTAATGGTCCGAGTCGATGTTGGCTCTTCGGACGGTACGGACATCCATAATACTGGAGGAGTGCCTTGCGTCGATCGCAATGTTATCAATCTGGTGGACTGTTGATTGATCAGGAGTTCTCCAAGTCCCCTTGTGTGAATCGAGATGTTTGAACCGCGTGCTAGCTACGACAATGTTTCGCCCCGCTGCAAAGTCGATTAGCCATATTGCGTTATCGTAGGCGGTGTCGTGCAGGCTATATTTTCCGATTGTTCCACCAAAGATACCCTCTCTTCCTAGCTTTGCATTAAAATCACCGAGGATAATTTGATCGTCATAGCTAGGGCATTGCTTATAGGTCTTGTTAAGGAGCTCATAGAAGGCATCCTTGGTGTCGTCATCTTTCTCCTCCCTAGGGGCATGCGCGCATATAAGGCTAATATTGGCGAATTTAGCCTCGATGCGGATTGTTACGATGCGCTCGCTCAAATGCCGGGAGCTCAGGACTTCTTCTCTTAGTCTGCCTCTGACAACAAATCCGCATCCAAATAAGCGCCGCTTTTGCCGTCAATAGCAATTGCCGTAGTAGAGCGACAGAACCTATTATGATTTAAGAGCCATAATTAGGTCGTGAAGCGTCGTTCTTGTTTTACACATGAGCGTATATAAGGCTTGCTTTAACGAAACTGAAAACACACATGTATTTTTTTTTTTAAGAAACGACTGAATGAAATTAATAGGCCGTCACAAAAATTTATAACAACTTTATTCTTTATTTTGATCAATTTCAATTTGCAATTGTATTGCTTGCTTACAATTTTCTGTTCATTAAACTCCTAGGAAACGCAGGAATACACGAACAGTTGTTAGGCACGCGACTTATATTTACATTACAAATAGGAATGATGGAGTACTTTATGAATGAATGAATTTTGATTACTCCACGGGGAGGACGTGCTCGATTCAAAATCCTCTTAAAATCAATTTTATATTTCCCTCTTTATCTGAGGTTGTTATATGAATTCTTCAAAATAATACATGCTAAAAGAAAGTTCTACCATTACCTAAAATATCATTTTGAAGGGCGAAAATATGATAAATTTAAGATTCCGCTGTCACCAACTCTCTGACATTCAAGGGGGTTCAATTATTTTTTTTTTTAGAGAATTAAACGTAATGAATCCCAGTGAGCCCCATCATGAATGTCAAATGAATTTGATCATAGTTTGCTTTGAAATGTTGGTAAAATTAGTAAGTGTCGCATGACAGCATGCAACCTACATTTAGTCATTAAATTTACACCACCATGAAGCATAAAATGTAAACGTGTGGCAATATACTCGTGTAAGCTGTGTAAGCTGCAGAGTTGCAATTTCCATTTACATTTATTGATGTGCTTAATGTTTCATGCAATGAATTCATTTACATTTCAAAAAGTATTTGTCTTAAACGCAGTGTGCAGATACGAGTATGTGTTGTATAATTCTTTAAAAGTTGAACACATGTACATACATATTTTTTATGAGACAAATCAAAATCATTCCAAGGGATACAATTTGAATGTTTCCTTTGCTGTTTAACTCATTTCATTTGTATAATTTGAAAACAGCCGAATAAATGGTATTCGCCGGAAATTTAAATATTCCTAAGCATTTCCACATTTGGCTTAAAAAATATACGAAGCCTAGTTAAATAACAGAGTTAGTCAACAGAAATTGTTTTATGAGAGAAAAACATAAATATACTCGTATATCTGAGCTACATTTTTCTTTGAAAAATCAGTTGAATTTTCAGTAGCATAAACATGGACTTTGCATAAATATGGAGTTGGCCATAACATTTAAGTAAGATAGTAAGTAATGGATATTATAAATATTCAACAGTATTATCTACTCTTCTCCATCATAAATCCTAAATACCTAACTGAAGTCATCTTAAAAAGAATGGATTCACAGGTCAATTAAGCTTAGTGCGCATACTAATTAAAAAAGAAAAAGAAAAAAGCATTCAACCTAGCATAAAACTTAGTTCCTAGGCATCAAATCTTCTAAGTAAGCGAACTCCTTTGGTACCTTTTTTAACCCTTATAAGGTTCGAGAAAGAAAACAGGTAACTGATTTAGTTGAAATGATTTTGAAAGAGATGATATTTGAGGCAAGCATACGTCTAGACTCTAGATAGAATTTTTCGACTATCTCTGGCAACAACTGCTTTCTTTAGATAAAACTGCAATAAGAGATGATTCAAGTTGGTATCATTTTGTATCATATGTTATTTTGAAATTGACGACTTTTTTGCGCTCAAAAAATTTACAAAACTCAGTATTTTATTTCCACACTTTGAAGTGAATCCATTAATGCTTGAACAACGTTAGGAAATATTGCTAAGTTACTTCCAAAATGGATCCTGTATCGCCACAACACTGCGAATTTTGAAAATAAATTTCGGTGGAAATGATGCATCAACTGCAGCTGGTGTGCGCAAGTTTGTTGACAAAGTTCTTGAGGCTGGTTTGTTGATTGATAACCGTACATTTTACCATGTTCGTCCTGTGCGCTCAACAAAGAATATTGCAGCTTTGTATCATTGCAATTGAACTGAACATCAGTTGCAGCTTCCTGAGAATAACTATGCATAAAGATCCCGGATTATTCGCTTATTAGGTCCAACTGACTTTAGAACTGAAACAAAAAGACCACCCCCCTTCGTTATTGCTTCTCTGTTCGGGCTTCAGAGGAGTTCGAAATTGACGACAATCTTGTTTAAAAAATATCCTTTTTTCAGATGAGGGGCATTTCTATCTCGGCGGCTCCATAAACAAGCAAAATTGTCGTATTTGGAGCCCGAAAAATCCAGTCGTTATAGAAAAGATAATCCATAGTGTTGTGGTTGGTGTGGTTTTGGAGTAGCGATATTTTTCTTCGTAGAAGACAATGGAAGAAATGCTTAAGCAATTTAAGTTCAGAAATTGAGGATTTGGACTTGGACGAGCTATGGTCCCAGAAATATGGGGCTACGTGCCATACAAGCCGTCCTTACTTACTTCCTTTAGGTGGCGCTACAGTCCGGGGTGGACCTGGGTCTCAGTCAACAAGCTTGTCCAGCCAGCTCGATCCCTGGCGAGCTGCCTCCAGTTTCGCACGCTAAGTTCGCTGAGGTCCTCTTCCACTTGCGTGCGCCACCTGAGTCTTGGCCTTCCTCTACTGCGCTGTCCCTCGGGAGCGGATTCGAAGACTTTTCGGACCGAAGCACTGGTGTCCATACGCTCTACATGACCCAGCCATCTCAGTTTTTGGATTTTCACTCTTCTGGCTAGGTCGATGTCGCTGTACAGTCCGTAGAGTTCATTGTTGTATCTTTTCCTCCACTCACCGTCAATGCAGACGGGACCGAAAATCGCCCGAAGAATTTTTCTCTCGAAGCAACCAAGAACACCCTCATCCATTTTTGATAATGTCCATGCCTCTGCGCCATAGAGCAGCACCGGGATTATTAAAGTCTTATAAAGGGTGACTTTTGTTGTTCGAGAGAGGGCTTTTCTACACAATTGCCTTCTTAACCCAAAGAAACAGCGGTTGGCAAGAGTTATTCTTCGCTTGATCTCAGCGCTGGTGTCGTTGTCTGTAGAGGCGTGTAGGATCATCTTTAAGCTGGGTCAAGTCGTTTTTCACTTCGAAGCCCTCAGCACCCCTGCTTTCAGATGTCGCCTGTCCAAAATGTCGGAACCACATAGAATTGTGTGTGTTTAAATCATACATAAAAAAATTTTCAGTATGAAGATGAAGATCTTTAAAGATCTAATTCCTGTCCAGTTTGCTTAAGGAAATGTTAACCACACTTACTAGTTTGTAGCCAGGTAGGTTCAGACCAGAGTGATCTGAAAGGTGCGGGGGTATTTCACTAAATGCCAACAGCAGTTTGTAATTTATTTCCGGCCCCCGTATATTTGCTTTGCCCACTCAAAATTCCCTACTCATTACTAAAAAAAAATACAAACACCGGCGATGACGGTGGTTAACCGATTCAAATTCTTGTAGGTAATATGCTCTTACAGCAATAAAAAACAGAGCACCAATCAAATTTTCACTCATTTGGAATACAAACGAACTAATAAAGATGGTCACCAACTCAGATTTTGGCCGCTCCAAAAAATATTTTCAGTTTAGCTTGGTAGAGTTAAAGGGATTGCAGAAGTTTAATAGAATTCGCCATCTGTATTATTTAATTGTTGAATTACGAGTATAACAGATAAATTGGTGTAGGCCCCTTGACTAATCAATTTAAATAAGTTCGGCAGTAAGTCTTTTGTGGCTACTACTACTCTTCGTTTCCCCTTTATCTTTCACGCCACAACAATATCACCTTTCTGTGGCCTGAATCGATATCTTCTCTAGAAGCACAAGCATTCTGCTAGTTGGTAATTGGCTTTCATTTTTTTCAGATAGGGAAATACAGTGAATGGCGTAGAGTATTGCTAAATAATGAATAACCGCAGCTGTTTTGCGAGTACCACAAAAGAACAAAAAAAAAACACTGATTCATGAAAACTCATACCGGTAGACTATCTATGATTTGAAGGCAGCATTATTGGGTAAATAATAATCAGGTATGGATTGATTTGCGTAAGTAGTGGGTATTTTGACAACATGCATAGCTTGGGAACATGACTTACTAAAATTGTTGATAAAAAAAATGAGCTGAAGGGATTTTGATAGCAGATGCTGCCTGCGGTCAATATATGATACAGGGATTGAGCAAACGGGGATAACAGCATGGGAGCGTTCTGCCACAGTTGCAATGATACATCCTTAACGCTATCAATAGTATTAACGTATCTACGCTCTTGCTCATACCTGGAAAGAGTCTATCTCAAAGCAGACCTAGATGTGATCCAAAAACCGGTGAATTAGTAATAGAATTTCAGCCAATCCTTTTCGAACTGAAATTGTTCTATTGGTAAGATGATGCGAGCTGACTTATCTTACTTTTCTAGACGTCGACATACGCTTTCAAACGAATTTTATATAGAACTATGTCTGGGGAATAAACATGTCGAGTTGAAAACCTCAAGGGCGCTGTTAATTTGTAAAGTAAAAGTAAAAAATATGGCATGACAACGAGGAAGGTCCCTTAGATCTCTAGAGAAGACGAAAAGAAAATTTTACTGGAAAATTACCTAAAACGAAGAACTTTCCAAAAATGTATTTCCAATGAATATTAGCCTTTTTATAATTTCTCTAAGTGATTTGTTCCAGAAAAGAAATCAACCCTCTGAACCGGCCCACTTTTTCCTTCTTAGCGCTTTTTCAGTGTCATAAGATTAACTATTTTCAGCAAATGTTTATTTCAGTTGCGTGGTGAAGTCGTATTATTAGTGTTATGCTACAATATTCGTTTTTATCTTTAAATTCTCGGTATTTTGAGATATTTGGCTGTGAATATTTGTTTGTCCATGCTAACAATGGAAAGAACTGAGAAGTCTTATCAACCAAGAGATACAAATTGTTTTAATGGAGAGAGAGTGAGTAAATTATTGTTTTATAACTTGTCACTCACTTTTGCTAAAACTCCTCCTCCTCCTCAAAATTTTACCATATTTTCCTTATAGGAGCTTTCAAATTCATTGGGTTAAGTTTTAGATAGTACAAACAATCAATTGGTCGGTTAAGCATTCTTGACAATGCAATAAAGTCATCTGCTTCCATCGTTGTCAATTTTACTTATACAGTTGTTACTCATCTCAGATATAAATGTCAGCCCAAAGTTTCCTAGCTGAATATAAACGTCCACTACTCCCGACTTGATTAAGCACTTAACTTAAGTTTTTTATTTTATTCATATCAAATAAGTGGTTCTAACTGTCTTGTGCTACTTTTTATTAAGGATAAGTACAACATTTATTTATAAAAGGTAAAACAAATGTTCTGATAACAGGCCTATAATCCCGGTGATAGCACAGAGGAAACAACAACTTTAGAAGCTATTTGATTTATTTATGATAAGTCTGAAAATATACGACTTGATAAGGCCTTTGATGAGTATTTTATCCCTTTTATCCGATTTCGATGTTGTTGTTAATTTATTTATGGTTTCTCTGACAGCTTATTTATTAATTAATAAAATTCATTTCTGCCTGGGACTTAAACAGAAACATGAAATTATAATATAATACGTATTGATATCGATATATAAATTTAACGGGGGAAAACAACATTTAATTAATATCTTACATCTGATTACATTTTCATTTGCACTCGTAGCGTTAATCAATCTTTTTCGGGAGCTACTCGAATTAATGATCATCCCAAATAAAAAGCCATTGATTTTATCTTCATTATTTTACCTTTGTACCTTTCAGAACTGGTAAATTATATTTCAAGTGAGAAAAAACCCCACCTGAGGTATATTTTCTTCTAAAAGAAAGCAATTTTGTAAACTCGTAATAACTTACCGTTCAAAGCTGAATTTCACCCACTATTCATAGAACCGTGCAGTGAGTTTTTCTCAAACCATCACCATTGAACACACCAAACAAATGAAAAGGTTCGAATCCTTTGTGCCGAAAAAGGAAAAACTCAATTTTTAACCAGATAACAAGAGGATGTTTTTTGAACTGGTGGAAATACGAAATAAAGAAATCGATCCATTTTCGCGCAGATAGCTGCTCTCAAATTAATTAATTTGTTTTATTGCTTGCTAAAGCGTTTCCGACGGAAATAAAAACAAACAAATAAAATTTTCACCTAAATACGAGTATTTGTCGAATTTTTGTTCATTTGAGGTAAACGATGAAGTGTTCATGTTTTGAAGAGAGTATTGTCTAAATAACTATAAAAAATTGAATAGCCGCGACTTCACGGTCCATATTTTCAAACATTCAAATTGGGAATATCTTTCACAACGAAGACGACATCCTACAATACCTTATCAATTACTGCTTATTTTTGATAAATACTGTCGTTTCAAGACTTAATTTATTTTGAAACCATTTCATCGAACTTGGATGAGGTTGATTATAAGATCTGTTCAAGCAATTATTTACTCGGATTCCGTGCAATTGAACTTTGGCAAGTCCATAAAATATTGTATATATTTGTAAGCACGTGCGATGTTGCCATTCATTTGTTTTCGCACATAGACAGAACAAATTCTGGAATGGATTGCATTCCAGTCTGGTAATTTCAAGAAAATAATGCTTTTCAATTGACGGTTTTCTTGGAAGCAAGTTTTTCCACAGCATTTCTAAATTGTTATCGTAGGTACATAAGCTAAAAAAGGAACTTTGGCGGCTATGACGCCGTGAAAATGTAGCAATTTTTCGAGCCTATTGAAATCAGATGATTGAGATCGATAGGCTACATTTCGATTTACAATAGTTTTTTTGTAGCGTTGCACTATATTTCTTTTTGTGTGCCTCCATTTGTTTGTTTTTTTACCTTGATTATAAAACTCGTTGCTTATCTGTTGTAGACCTGTGAATACATAAATATCATGACTTTGACAATGAGCTCTGGTCGGTTCATTTGCTGGATTGACTCTAAAATGCCATAAGCCAAGGAAACTAAAAAACGTGATTTAAAAACGTAAGAGCAGTGTAAAAACTTTGTTAGGACGGACCAAAAGTTACGCCTTTCAGCTGTGTATAGCGTTTATAATTTCGGCAATTTGATTGACTGATAAAAAACGTTGTTGCTATTGTACATAGAGCAGCAGTATTGACGCTGTATCGGGACTTACAAGAGACAAGCACTTGAAGAAGTGCAGGCGAGGAAATATTGTTTACGAGAGTTTAAAAGTATTTACCGCGTTTTTTAATCACCTGGTAGCCCGTGCTTTGCCCGCAGAATATAAAAACCCTCCTTCTTGCTTCTCAATTGAAATACTATTTTTGATTCGTCAGCCCGGCAACGGGTGACCTATTAGAAATCTTTTTGTCTATATTGGCTAGGTTTAAAGCTTCATTCTGCCCGATAGTGGTATTTGGTTTATTATCGCCGTTATAAAGCCTGCAGAAGTGCTTTTTCCAAATTCACAGCATCGTTTCTAGAGGCTTTGGTTCGGGGTTTGTAACCAATTTGTATTTTTATAATTATTTTGGCAAAACTTCTGAAACTCATTTCTGATGTAGCATCTGTTAATTTCCTCTACCGCGTGCTTCCCATGCTTCCCATGCTTCTTTGTTTTCCCGTGACAAGCCGGTGTCTGTTTTTCTTCTTCTGTTTAAAAAGCCCCTAAGCAGTTCTAGTCTTTCACTGAAATTTGTCTTATTGCTTTGGATATTGACTGCGAACTCCGGACTCATTTATGAAAAATGAGTGATAGATGGTGTCATCAACCGCGGACTCTTTTCTAGGCTGGATATGCCTTATTCCAGACATGGCTATTTCGATTGTTCACAAAACAAGGGCCGATTTCAAGAATCTAATCGGCCAACTCTTTTCGTAAACTTTGGTCTGGTATCTTCATCAGCTGGATCATATACCACCTTGAATAACCACCGTGTGGCGCTCCCATTGTTCCGATTTGAGTTCTGTTTATTCTGTTAAGTTGGTTGTTAATATTCCCTCTAAATCTTAGCGTCATAGCTTGACATTTGCCAAAGTTACGTTGCCAAGAGTACATCTATCTCTATATGTGTTGGCGATTTTTTACAATTTTAGAAATGAATTTAAATTTGCAACAACGAACTTGTATTCAATTTTGCGTAAAAAACGGATTTAAGGGTGCGTGAACTTTGGAAATGTTGGAAAAGTGTTTCGGCAACGATTCTCTAAAGAAAACGGTCGTTTATCAGTGGCACGAGCGGTTCAAATGTGATCGTAGTCAATTGAAGATGATGAACGCAGTGGCAGACCTTCGAAAAGAAATGTTGGTCAATAACCGCAAATTAACCATCAGACAGAATTGCGTGAAGCAATTCGCCGAAAGAGACAAGAATTGTGGGCAAAAAACTCGTGAATTTTGCACCAAGATAACGCACCGTCACACAGTGCCATCATTATTCACAATTTCTTTACGAAAAATGCAACAAATACCATCAAACAGGCACCGAATTCACCTGATTTGGCTCCCAGTGACTTCTTTCTGTTCAATCGGGTTAAAAAGCCACTACGGTGAACGCATTTCAGCAGCCGAGAGGAAGTAATGGAAAAATCGCTGGAAGCACTGATGGACAGACCGAAAAACGAATATAAAAAATGTTTCGAGGATTGGATCAAGCGCTGGCATGAGTGTGTTGCAGTCGATGGGGATTACTTTGAAAGGGACAATATAGATTTAGATGAATAAACTGTATTTTTAATTTTCTGAACTTTTTGATCAAGGTGGTATGGATAAAGGCAAAGCTTTTATGTGCAAAGCCGAATTACAGATTTTTTTCTACAATTTTTTTGACGCGTTATTTTCACTGCGTCATGTTGTGTGCAAGAGGTATGAAATTTGTCCCTTACATCACTAAAAGAACGCTCAGTTAGTCAATAATGGTGATTAAAAACATTACTTTATCTTTTGTATATTTCGCGAATTGAATATTTATTTATTAACGAAATAGTTGTGCTATAAGTCCATTCAGTACATTTGTGATTACTTCCTAAACAATGCTTTACATAAATACCAAATATATATACCACTGGAATATTAAACAGTATCTTATGTGCTTTTAGTACATTAAAACACTGAAAGTTATTTCCCTATTACGCACTAAAGCTTAATCTTATGCCAACAAAACCTGAAATCATCTCGGTTTTAATGTTTCCTTAATCCTAAAGACATTCTTTTCTATCAACAAAGAGTTTATTGCACTGCAGGCAAAATATATGTATATCGAGATAAAACGTAGAGACAGAACTGGTATTAAGATACTATTATGCTAACTCATGGAGATTCGAATATGGTTTGGCCATCTTTTTGTTTGTAGAAATTTGTCTAAGATTTTTCGAAACATAAACGAATTAACAAATGTGAAACTTTGATACAACCTCTGATAAAATTTTAGTTTTGAATTTTCTTCATCAACATATTTAAAGAGTCTCATTCGTATTTGCTGAATTAAGTGCTATAAGTAGCGCCCATGAGTAAGGTTATATTTGACAAATATACCACACGTGTGGGTATAAGGTTGTAGTTGAGTACCTTTTACTTATTTAGATAGTCTCAGTGATATGAAAAATAAAAGTTGTATAAACACTCGTATAGTTAAGACGAAGTTTATAGTCTTCCACATTTTTATGAGACGTTTAACTTCAGACTTTGGACAACAGAAATTACTTGGTTGTAATATATTTCATCAGTTTAAACTAATACGCTTTGATACGCTCATTATTTCAATAGAATTCTCATAAAGTTTTCCGATTTGTTAAATTGCTTTGATCAGTAGAAATTTTAAAACAGTAGATTGAGAGTTATCTTGATTTAATTGCCATTGCCTTTTAATTTAGTTGATGATTTTCAATTTATTTGCATCCAAGCTATGGACATTCTTTTTTTAGGCAAATATTGATATCGGTTAGACAATTTGACCAACGAAAAACTCTATTTTAAGTAATGTAGTACACTTAAACACTTAGACAAGTACTTTAATGCACAACTTAAACATGTCTATATCAAAACCAGTAAAGTTCAGAAGCTAGAAATGAATGACTTTCAGCTTTCGAATCACTCATTGCCTACCCATAGGAAGAGTTCTTAAAACCAAAGACACTCTGTACGCATTACTTTACGAATAGTCACAGATAACAAAGATAGGCCCGAGAGATCATTGGAGGAATTCGCCATTCAAGATGCTTTGATCGATAATCGCCATCAGTTCAATTTTCTGTAACATTTCACTAAGTAATTTTTCTCTCGATTGTGGTAGAAATTTTAGGTATGAGATGAGTCGCCGCGGTTCACTACCTATTCCAAAAGAGCTAAATTTTTCCTAAATCAACGGCTTTCCTTGGATATGCTGCGTTGCGCCAATTCGGATTTCTTAAGCTGTGCCGAATCGAAGAAATGTAAAAACGTTGATGGCCCACTAAAGTGGATTGATTCAATAAGCAACTGTTAACAAACTGGCTGACAGATTCCACTTGTGTTTGGAATCTATTCTACCAATCTACTCCTATTTCATCTTTTGAATTCGCCTTATATTTGCCCGAAAATGTGGACCAATGTCTCTAGTGTTTAAATTGAACTCTTGTCTTGACGATTAAATTTCACTGAATGCCCGTACATTCATGGGGCTAGAATATGCCTGACCATCGCTTACCTACATTAGTGATAATACCAAAGCAGAGCTGTGTCAATGTCATAATCTTCACCCCAGATATGAGGAGAGGCCAACCTTAAACCGGCAGCCAGTATTTTTTGAAGCTCTACATCGAGTGGAAACCAACTTAAAACTCCTTCCTGGGTTTCAAGTTTAAACTGCAGTTAGCGTGATGCTCCAACTACCTCTGGCAAGTCAGGTAGTGGTCCCGCCACTTAAAAACTCGGTGGAGTAATTCTGAAGTTGTTCACTATAATGCCAGTATTTGGTCTGTCTCTGTTCATTAAGTCATTAGAGCTCGGAGCCTTGGCAATTGGTGCCTTATCCGCTATAGCTCAATGCTAATGGGTTTTTGTTAGAGTCATTTAAAGCTTTTTAGACGCCTTGGAGTATATGTGGTTTCAACATATAGGAGCTACCATCTTCTTATCGACAAAACTGGCCCTTTTAATAAGTCACCTTAATTATGCGAAGTAACACCCTTAGACTTATTTTCTTGGAGCTACATGAGGTAGCACAAGGCACAAGAAGCAAGGCACATAAGTCGACCTAAAGACTGATGTTTAATATAAAATTACTGGAAAACAAAAATATAGCTCAATGTTGTGTGTAGCTAGTCTAATATACTGGCTGGATATGAAGAACATTTTTTCTGTAAAAGAAATGTTTCCGGCAATTGCAGTAACATGAGAGAACAGATTTTGATAACTTCATATACTATAAGCTGAAGTGTAAGCCAAATAAGTTGACCTACATTTTAAATATTTTTTATTTTATCATAAAAGGGTTAATGGAATCCGTAATTAGAAATGCATTAAAATTAAATTTGCAGTTATGGATCTGACTAGCACGACATCAAAAAAAAAAAACAGTGAATTAGTTGCTAAAACACAGAATCCCCTCACAGCGTATCGTTTTTATCGATAGGGTCTCAGGCTAATCGACGTTTGTATTCCGCTTTATGCGTCAGAAAACATGCTAATGGTGTTTTTTGAAGATATGCTAAAATGGATCTTAAATTGTTCGTAGTGAAATAAAATCTAAATTTCACCCAGAAAAAAAAATGACTGTGTATACATTCGTACATTCCATACAATTAAAACAAACCATCAATTATAGGACAATTACTGTAGTAATACAAAATCGCAGTGTTTGATAACTTAACAACATTTAAAGTGCATTTTATAGTTAGTGTGCATACTTTATCAAAATTTATTTTATCTTAAGTACTTCATGGAGTTAAGTAAAAAAACGGCACAACAATTTCAAGTGGCTCTTCAACTTGCCTTAGCTATTTAAAAGTTGAACATTTGGTTGGTTATAAATTTTATCAGTATTTTTGTTGGAAGCGAATTAAAATGTAGGAATTTTACGAATCGTAGTAGCAAATTTATATTTATATAATATTTATATTTAGAAAATATGAGTTTACATGCTGGTTCAATGTCCATCTTCCTTCAGAATTTCATTCGTGTTTTCTAATCGATAAAGAGTTGTTTAACATTTTGTAGTGGAAATAAAAGTACCAGGTTCACAGGCTTTAATTATTTTGGGCTTAATGTAATTAGAGAATTTCCTTTACTGCTTTCTTCCCCTGGGATGTAATCAAAAAGTCTTAGTGTAAACTAACAGCAGCAAAAATCAATGAAGGAATAAATTTTGTGTTCAAAATGCCCATGTTCATTTGGCTTCAATAACGCCCACGATTCTGCATTATAAAGCAGGACTGCGACGATGAGGGTCTTACGTAAGGACACCTTGGTTTTTCTTAAAAAGATACCACCTCACTACTAATTTGGCTTCTTAAACCGATCAGATAGCGATTTGCAGGAGTTATTCTTCGACTGATTTCCGATTAGATTTAATTTACAGATTAAAAAGCATAGTCGAGGTATACAGGTTATGTAGTAGCTGCCTTTTGTAAAATTTGTCCCCTTTGTTGATATGATGTTTGTTCCTTTTTCTCGACATCATGTAGTTAGTTTTGCTCTCCAATTCTGACAATGACGCTGAGATCAGCTAATGATATCAATATTATTCGCGTATGCAAGTAGTTGAATAGATTCTTACAAAATTGCTAGATTCGCACAATTTTCTGAAATACGATGTTGAATAAGTTACATGGCAGGACATCACATGACCGGTTTCTGACCTTCCTTTACAAATCAGAGAGATTCTGCATCGACATTCTTCATCATCTTACGAGTCTAAGAGAGATACCAAGGTTACTTTCTCATGGCTTTGAATGACTCGTCTTTGTGAATGTTGTCTTATTCCATCTTTCATAAAGGCTTAAAGTCTGCAGGTATTCAATCAAGATGGCAGATTAGATCTTATATGCTATATTAAGAAGATTGATGTCTCCATAATTGGCGCAATAAAGAAATTCTTATTTCTTGTGTACCATCCAAACCTTTGATATTAGTTTGTGTTAGATCTTTCTCAAGTCGTTCTCTTTCATCGCCTTAAATAGCTTAGAAGGACGACCATTCGATTTAGAAGCCCTGTTGAACTTGAATTTGGATATTGCTATCATCAGTTCATTTTAGTCAGAATCTTGTAACTTTCACACTCCACGGTTAAATAGTTTATTCTGCTTGGCAGTCTTTAATTGGATTTTTTCTCGCCGATTAATCTGTAGTAATTTTCTCTTATCCTCAGTACCGATTGTGTTTCTACTACAGAGTTCGCCAGTTTTCTATAACCCTCTTTTCTGTGTCTTGTTTTTTTTACTTTTTGAAAGTTTGAACATTGTTCTTAGTGTATCAACTATCTATTATCTCGATCACGTGCTCTGTCATGCTCTGGTTTGCTCGCAGAGCCTTAGAAGTCTTGAAAACATTCTTTGATAGCTTCGTATTTTTCCTTAGAGTCGATTTAATTGTCCGAATAAGCACACAAGTTGGTTGGAGCTATGCGCTTTCTAATGTTATCATACCAATGAGACATCGAAACGATGGAAGTAAAGAGAATAATGTTGTTGTACGCGACTCAGTTCTAAAGAACTGGGCATTTCTCGAACGTTCTAGGAGAGTATTGTGCAAAACGGCGTGCCAATTTGTTTTACATCTGTGCAGGTATTTTTTGAGTCAAGAGCTGAACCCGATTCATTATCGTGCACGGCGAATTTTAGCTGATTATGTTTTATTAAAAAAAAAAGGAAGAAGATTCCCATTTTTCTGGAAAGCTATTTTTAGTGACGAAACACATGTTTGATTGCATAATTTTGTTATAATGCAAAATTGTCGGACTCAGTCAAGCGAACAGAACGTAATCCATTGGCAGCTTTTGTATAAGAAGAAATTCACTGTTTGGTGTAGTTTAACATTTTCCAATATTGTTTGGGATAAATTGGCACTAGACGACTTGGAAGACATGTGATTGCATTGCGGCACATGCACTACAAAAATGTCTTCGCCGCCGCTGCCGTGCAATTCAATAATTTCAGACCCTTTTCAATATGGCTTCAATCATATAGAGACGAACTTTC
The DNA here is from genome assembly GCA_928272305.1 of Volucella inflata. Taxonomy (NCBI): domain Eukaryota; kingdom Metazoa; phylum Arthropoda; class Insecta; order Diptera; family Syrphidae; genus Volucella; species Volucella inflata. Next base: position 182,953,666 of record OV743716.1, read on the forward strand.
ATTTTGGCCAAGTGCCAAGTCGATCAGTTGAGAAATGACATCAATTTGATTTCAATCCAAATTAAACATTTCTTTATACTTTAAACTACTCATCTTCATTATGATGAAACAGCTGCGTCGAATACTAAATCTGGCATATTTAAAGGAACTCTGCTCAAGCTCGCCAATAGCAGGGATTTAAGATCCCTGCAAGCTGTAATCGTGTGGCATCAAATCAAATCCATCACTATATCGAAACGTGTCGGCCATATCAGTTTCATTAAGACTTGGGGCAATTTGTTTTTAGTTATTTTAAGTTTTAGTTGAGTTATTTATATTTCCATATAAAAAGATTAAATTTCTTAGTGTAACTAAATGTAAATAATTGTAAAACAGAAAGTGTGTCCTTTTCCAACGTATCCTTTGTCATTCCAGGAGTGAGCCACCTTATTTCAGCATTTCTAACCTCGCTTTATATTGTATGTATACATGCCAATATGACTTATTAGTAATTAAGGGGGCATGAATGACGCGAATAACTTTTTTTTGAGATCGCCAAAATTATTTTGGTCTATGGTTACGAAATACAGTACACCTATCTGGTAGGCAGTTTGTTAGTTGTGTTTTAAAGGAATAGAAGAGAATCAATAATTAAATGAATAGAGACAGAACTGACAATCGATATATTAGTATAACTACGAAATCCTTAAGAGACGTAATCAATAAGTTGCTTAAGATTCGAGATGCTTTGCAAGACTCTTCGAGTTGCCCAGGTATTTTATAAAAAAATCCCTTTCATGTTCATGAACCCATAGTTCAATGATTTAATGTTTTCAACGGACAAATCGAAATGTTTGCACAGAAATTACGGTTCAAGTGTGCCAATTCATAAAATTCATAATGATGCTAAGTAACTTGTTGCTTCAATGTAGAAATATAAGTAAATTAAAAAAAAAAATTAGACGGAACTACGATATTTGAAAGAAGATAGCTATTCAACTTAAACCAATATTGAATATCGCATATTGTATAAGACAGAGATCGATTAAATTAATTTTTATATTTCAGTACTAAAGTAATAATTGTATAATTAGTTCTGAGAATGAAGTGTAGACGTTTGTTATTAAAAACAAAAAAAAAAAAACACTTCTGTTTTCGGCATCTACGCAACATTGCTTTTATACACGTCATGTGAAAACTGGAAATTTTCACACTTTTAAAAATCCATTAATTAAGTGTACATAGTTTTATAATTTTATTCCTTCCATTGAAGCAATGCTACACATGTGGATGCTAATCGGAACAACGTATTATTATTTGCTTAGATAAACAAATAATTTTTCATTAAACCGTCTGAAATATTTTGCATAATCTACGAATCGCCTCTTGAAAACTTTGTGCTAAGATGCTTTTCTTATTGTGAAATTTAATATACATGAATGGAACTTTTAAATTTTTTTTAAGATCAAAAGTAAGTAACAACTAAAACTCACTGAATTCATAACGTTTTGAGACTTCAAGTATCTCAATGGAAAGGTTTTTTTTTTTATTAAAATCTCTCAAATGACGATCTTATTGAAAAAAAAAGTCAGTGAGATGTTAAAATTTGAGTTTTGGAGGCTGAAATCGTTTAAAAGTTTTTTTTGTGTAATGTCAAGAACAAGGGTAAATTGTCTCTGTTATATGTTATATTATGTTTTTTCCCATAAAAGTTAATCGACACCTTTATATACAGGTCAGAGAAAATGATATACTAATGTGGTTTTAAACATATTTGTGCTTTTAAATTAAAAACTATACTACCCTTACTCGAACAATGGTTTTAGATAATGTTGATAACAAAATCCAAGCAGTCAGATGCTTTTAATTATTTATATTTGATTGGCAAGGAAATAATTTAGATTTTTAGTAATTTGAAATAAACTTAAACCATTTTGTTCGAAGAACGCCTGCCATCTTTCTGGCAACTTTATGATTCCGTGCTCAAAGAATTTTTGCCCCTTATTAGCAAAAAAAATTGTACCAAGTTCGATTACAGCTCATCATTCGTTTTCACTTGATATACAGTGTACTCCCTCCTTACGGACACCTCTCATAAGCGGACACCTCTGATAATCGGATAGATTTCAAAGGACGGAAAAAAATAGATGGTTTTTCATAGTAACAAGTCTCTCACAAGCGGACTCTCCTATAACCGGACGCGGACACAAAATTTCATAACCGCAATACAATTTCGCTCTCTCCAAAGCGGACAAAATCAAACTTTTTTTGTCTGTCTTATTTGATTTGTTTCACGCTTTTCAAGAAGCAACGAAAGGAAACCAAGAAATAACTGTACAGCCCATACACATGAATAAAGTTTTGACACATGTTGCAGTTTCCAGCAATGTTTTTCGTGTAGGTATGGTCAGGTTTTAAAGTTGATTCATGTGTATGGGCCGCTAAGCACGCACTTATTGATTATCTGAAAAGAGTAACAGTTATTAATCCCGTTGCATTTTACGAATGCTGAAAATGTGTCTATGTGTAACTTGAATGCCAAAGCGAAAAAATTAGTGATTTATAAGAATTCGGGTGACTTACTGACAACTAAAAAAAGGGTGGAAGTTATTCAAGCCCATAATAAATTCAAACTCAGCGTTCGTAGGCTAGCGAAAATATTGCATTTTAACATAGTGGCAATCGAATGTCAATGAAAATAAAAAAAAAGTTTTTTTAAAACCAAAATGTTGATAGATTGTGTTATGATTGGTTTGTGAAAGCTCGGAGCAAAAATATTCCTCTCTCAGCCACACTTGTTTTTTACTTTTTTGTAGAAGCCAGAAATATGAATTAAAAATTTATTTAAAAATAATAAAAAATAAAAAGCACATGACTTATGTGGTTTTCTTTTAAAAGTTCTTAATTTTATTCATTTTCTCATAAACGTATACTTCTCATAAGCGGGCAAATTTTTCAGAACCGTCGGTGTCCGCTTATGAGAGAGTACACTGTAGTACAATACGAGTTTGACAAACTTCAAAGCAAATACAAATCTAATGCTGAAAGTTCGGGACTGGATGGTAGATGTTACCTATACATTATTCCCCAACTATGGTTCTACATATTGATCTATTTATCTTCTATTGTTTCTTCAGTTTCATTTGTTGACAATAAGTTGACAACATAGCCCTCTTTTTATTAAGATTAATTGTAATAAAGGGTGTTTTGTTTGACAAAAAAATAACTTTCAAACGGTTCCTTAACACTTATTTTCGGCTTACCATTACAACTTTTCCGAAAAATATCTCTTCAATTAGCTGAATGTACAAAAAAGCGTGACTTACTAGCCTTCATAACTGACCAACTGAACTCGATTTAAGATTTGTGATTCGATTTAACGACAACATTATATCACGAAGTGAACCCATGAATTAAAGCCACTCGAATACTTTTTAAAGAGCTGTGTTAAATTTTTGGTGAGTGCTGATAAACTGCAAACTATTCACGCCTTAGAAGGCGACACTCGCCGCATTATTATTAGTGAGAAAGAGCATAAAATGCTCAAAAGACTAACCGGTGCGTAATCGATAGGATGCGCTTTGTCAATAAAAACGACGAAAGACGTATTAATTTTGTATTTTTTCCAACTGCCCATTTATTTGCTGCTTTTATATTGGATTCCGACATTCCAAAGACTTTTCCAAGTCATTAGAGGTCGTGGGCGGAGAATAAATAAACCCCCTATACAAGATTGATTTAGTGTACAATTTATATTGTTCCTTATTTAATTATATATGTGTTGTATTCAAATGATATATGTTATCGTGTTAATACTCGTATGACATTCAAAAGTAGCTTATCCAACCATCGATGGTCAAAAGAATTACAGAAAATTATGGCGTTAAGAACAATCCTTTCAATCTTTTTGCATATTTTATTCCTTTTAGAATTTTTCCATCCCCAAAAAAATAGTTTATTGTTTTCTATCATATTTTTGTCAACCAAAACCTTCGATTGAGTGAAGAAGAAAGACTTCAGTTGCAGATATGTTAAATAACTTTTATCTAGTTCTTAGGTTTCACAAGGACAAGTTGAAGAAATTACATTCGAATTGTTCTTTCTCGTAGGCAAACAGATTTTAAAGGGCAATTGTGTATATTATCTTCGAAATGAAAATCTGAATTTTGTACTCCAATTCACTATCACTACTTCTAAGATAATACACAACATCCTTATTCTTTATACCTTAAGAACACACTCCAAGGGATATTCTTCTTAATACAATAAATAAACAATAAAGTTAATAAGAGCACTTATAAAAATCAGAGCCCTTTCAGCAAACATATTTACTTGGTTGATGTCTTAGAAGATAACACGAACACTTGGATAAATGCGTTCATTGCGCCTTAAATTTTGCCAAACAATAACTTATTTTATATACCATTGGAGGAAAACTAACATAGGTAAGCTTTCTATGGATGAGTCTACGGTTGTACACATCTAATTACAAAATCTTCGTTGCCCTTAGGACCTTAAAGGGAAAGGAAATATATTTATCAAGGATGGTCACCAGCATTTGCGCCCAATTCAAACATTAAACCGTTGAAGTGTTTTAAGAGGATTCTAAAAGAACTGATTATATGGTAATGAAGCGACCGTTTTAGCTACATTTACCAATGACACTGCAATGATACTTGCAGAAAGCAAAACTATTTTAGAAACAATAAAAACAAAAAAAAAAAACACTGTGGCGCTGGCAGCCCGGTATGGGCCATGGCCTAGCTTCTTGACACTCATTTGTGTTGCTCATGTTGTCGTTTTTGTCACATCTGAGCGGGGCCTACGGTTTATCGCCGAGTCCGAACGGCACTACTTAGAAGCTTTTTCGTAGGCAATTTTACTTTCGGGAGTTTGCCATTTCCTGCCGAAAGGGTGATGGCGATTTGAAAAATTGTTGGTGACCCAGCCAGGAATCGAACCCAGACTGTTTGCGTGATGAGCTAACTATCGCGCTATCGCCATCGCCATTTTAGAAACAATATGGCTCTTAATATTGGGCGAAGGCCTGGCGGATTGCCCTCAACGAAACTTTATTTGTAAAAATAAATCTTACTGACGAAAAATCGAGCAGGTTGCCCACCTTCATAAGCTCGCTCTATGGTACATGAGAAATGACAGAGACTTAGAAATTCCTGCAGTTGAAGAAAAAACTAAAACTTTACGAAAGAATATAAAATTCGAGTAAATGGATACATCAACGGCGAAGCCTTTCAATCAATCGGAATAAAATTTATCCGCATTCAAACAGCGGAACATGCAAAACTTTAATGCAAAGGACAACTTTCTAATACGTTAATTTCATGATCAGAAAATTGCTCGATTAATCAAAACTTAGTTGCATTAAAAAAAAAACATATTGATTTCAAAGGAAATTACTCGCTTCCGATCCCAGGGTCTGTAATTATTCTTTCCGAAGAATAAAAATTAGAAAATGGAATCCGATCAAGGTAACGCAATATTACTCCTTATCTTGCATTAGTTCTTTTAAACTGATACTCAAGATAAACAAGGGATTTTGAACCAAGTCCGATCAATGTTAATGACCCTTAAAGAGCAATTCGTTCCACGGTAAAACATTTTTTTTTTGATTCATGGTAAATTTCTGTCCGGATATTTGAAACTACTTAAACATGGAAAATAATTATAACATACTAATTTAATTTATTGTATTTGAAGTCGTTTTAAATTATTCCCCTATTTTCGATTAATTTCCGTGAAAATTACAAAATCCAAATTTTATTACATTACATAAAAAAATTAGAAATTTCACTGTTTTCTACAATAAAATACCTTACATATTCTTTGATAAAAATTATATGGTAAATTAAAAAATCGCTGTGTATTTTAAGACATTATTAATACCACAAACGAATTTCTCATTCGAGTAAAGGTTTTTGATTTGGAAAGAGAAAATTTTTTATATAAGAAACTGCGCAAATATACACTATATCAATTTTTTAATTTCACCAAAATAAAAACATGGGAATACAACGTAAAAAAAAATGCTTACAAAATATAATATTTATCCAGTTGTCAATGTGTTATCCATTATATCCGTTGAACTGTTGTGTTTATTCTTTGCAGGTTCATCACAAAATTTATTCAACACACTCATGTAAATGTTTACTTTAGCAATTATCATTAAAACTGCATAATTAACTTTGCATATTTTTTTTTAAGATAAAACAACCTCATAGCCAAAGACTAGCAAAGCAAATGCATTTCTTTCAATAGTTTGCACTTAATTTGAAAAAACAAAATAAATCACTTTTCTACTGCCACTCAAAGCACTCAGACTCTTCTAAAAACGCCTTGAAATACAATTCTTCAAGTCGAAGCGTTTTACTCGTATCACGGCCGGCAGTTTAGAAATCGAATATTGTTTCCATCAGATAGCATCTTGCGTTCTTAAAACTTCCGTTGGCGAAAAATATTTTTATCTCAAGTAATTTTAATAAGCCATCTTCAGGGTTAAAACACAAGCAAATACAATATTTTGAATTAAAAAATTTGGGGTCATAAACGTATATCTGATAAACAAGTGAAAATTTACGATAAGATATTGAGATTACTGTAATTTCTTTTAAATGGCAATAAAACTGATTACACGTGAAATGGTGTTGAACTTCAGAAATTAATTTTTTTTTTTTTTTGTCAGTGAACCGTCTGTAACGCACGTTAATCGACTTATCAAACGAACGAAACGCGATATACTAAAATATAGATTTGCTCTAGCACTAGTTGGATGCAGTGCATTACACCTAGGGTATCTTTTATGAAAGGGTAGACTATCATCTATGGGGACTGTGTGGAACGTATTTCTGTTTAAAAACATTGGAGACTTTTAGCGCATGATCAGTATGTAGGAGACAGCGAAGTAACCGCAAATAATATCAAAAGTATCCATGAATGAATTTTACCGGCCTTTGACAATCAACAAGGGGGAAAATTGAGATTGTACTCGTATATTACAAATGCACGTGACAGTTGGTGTAGGTCATAAATCTGAGTTTTATTATGGAATTGGCATGAGGAATATTTGTGTTTACATACACGCATATTGAAATGAACTAGGGAAGTATTGTAGTAAAAATTGCAAAACGTCATAGCAGCTTCAAATTGTACAAATAATATATTTGATTTTAGTCGGTAGTTGCTTGGATTCAAATATCTTTTTTGCAGAGAAGTTCTTAGAGCACCTGACATGAAATCAGGAAGAGGCATAGCTTCCAATATTTTTAACGAACAACCGAATAGTTTAACAGATTCTGGACACTATGCTTTTCGCCACATTTTTTTTTTTCGTATTCAAGAAAAGCGCTCAGAAAACCATTTTCCGGTTTCCTGGTCTCCTTACCTTTGAATCACATTCCAAAAATGAGGAGCAATCAAAATCGGCACCGTATTGATAAAGAAATTTGATGGAAGGTAAATGAAACAAAGCAAACTCTAAATATCTGGACTTGATATTTCGGAAAAGGAAACATTTTGAAACATGTTTTGTGTAAAAATACTAACTGCCCACGATCTAGCTCCAGTCTGACATAGTCTCCACCGATGTGGAGAAAGTTCTCCTCCTCCTGATATTTTTTGTGAATAAGCAATTACGGCTAAGCATCCTCTAATCCATCCTAAACTAAATAACTTCTCAGTGTTTTGTTCGTTCGCAAATTTGATGTCGACCAACGAAAGAAGCATTGAATTTTTAGAAGAATCTGGTTTAATTCCCAATTAAACATCCATTCCCCCACTGTGTTGTAACTTACCTATGAAGGTAGAAGAGTTGGATGTGGCAATGCTCAAAGAAAAGCTCTAAAAAACAGGTGACAAAAATTGTAGAAATACAATCAACCCATCTATCAGTACATTTTTCCATGGACCTCAATGTCGGCTAGAGATTCGCGAGGTGCTTGCAATAATTATCGCTTTCGTTTTTAAAAATGCCTGTGAACACGGTTTTTCAGGTAAATTAATTAAACCTTAAGCTACAACCTAAGGATTTTTTAAAAATATTATCACATGTTTGTTATTATTTTAAAATTAGCATATAATCGCTTGGCGCCATCACGACAATAAAAGTGAGCTTAGTAAATCTACTATAATATGGTCGTGAAATAGCCGAAATAATAGCATCTCACGTCGATGTTAACATTGGCGGCGAAGGAAAAACTGTACAAATCGACGAGACCTATCTTACAAAAAGGAAATATCACAGAGGCCGAAACCGAAACCAAACCAAACCGAACAAATGAAAATCGTAGTGTTGGGGTTATTTTTAAAGAAGACAAGGTCGGGCGCTTCTTTAAAGTGAACTCCAAAAGTAAAGAAGACTTGGGGCGTTATATACACAAATACGTCAACCCCAACAGCAGTCGTATTTGTACCGACCGCGCACGCCAACATACATAGGTATTGAGAGAATTTTCCCTACTTCTACGACTCATGAAATTACAAACCACAGCAAAGGTGAATATGTTGACAAGACCGATGCAACCAATACTATAAATGATCTTGAGAATCAGAACAAGCTTCTGAAAAAATCAATTTTATGCCACAATACAGCGCAGAACCTTCACCAATTTCATTTCTTTTACCGGAAATACTCCTTGAAAAAAATTATAAGGACGACATGGGCTCCTAAATCACGGAATTTTTAATTGACGTAGAAAAAGTGTACCCAGGTTTTGTCAAAGGTAAAGAAAGTGTGGGTACACAATGAGCACTTAGTAGGTATTTTACCACCAAAACAACCTCGGCTCTTCACCATCATCGACGAACTCAATGAACTCGATATTGACACCAGTACGGACGTTGACTTCATTGACGAAACTTACATACCTTTTTAATATGTACTCGTACATTGAACATTTAATTGACTACTCTTAACTTACACCTAACTTACTCACAAACTGACTGTCTGGGACACGGAATGCAATGCAAATCTACCCCCTCGTGGTGCATTCTTAGTCACGCTAAATGAGTTGCTGTACTTTACTTACAAAGATGACCCTATCATCAATATTAATCCTCAAAGTGAGATCACCATAAATACCAAAAAAAAAAAACGTCTTATAAAAAAATAGTTTTAGTAATTTACAATTTTCTCAAAAACTAGAAGATATAAAGCCATGCGGTTTTTTGTGTTCGATTCAGAATTGATATGCGCATTAATACAAAAAACCAATTGAGCACATCATCTCACAATTTTGAATAATATTGATTTTAAAAATTGTTTTTTCTTTTTTTACCTAAAATTCAAGTTTGAATGCGAATTATTCAAAAACTATTCACACGAATGTAAATTTTATATTAAAGAGCAAATTTAAGGCTTTCGAATCCTGTACTTTATTTTAAGTGTTGCCGTTGTTTTTTAATAATTTCTTTCCCATTTTAAGTCATTTTTTTTTTAAATTGCCACTTACTCCTAAACGGGGCGAGATAGACCCCCCCTTCCCATAGCAAAAAATGCTAGTTTTTAACCCCTCTACAAAATACCATTATCAGTTCTTGGCGCCAAAGTTATCGTTCTCTCCCCATCAATTGTTTTATGGACAGCGCCATTCTACTGAGTTCACTTTTTTTTTCAGATCAATGTTTGCGTTAAAATAATCACTTGAGATTTTCGAGTATCTGCATTATGGCTTTTTCACCGTTTTATATCGAAGAGTGCCACTTGTACCTACGGTTTTGCTTAAGGCATATAATAATAGTGAAGACTGATCCTAAGTTCAAAAGTAAAGTTGCTAATATATAAATGTTTTAAATATCAGTAGGTGTATTTAAGCTGGAAGTACGCTTATTTGCGTTTATTATTATTATTATAATTTATTACCATGCTATTTAAATTACAATGTTAACAGATAAATGAACACCAATATTTGCGTTTAATTTCTCACTAAAGAGGAGAAAGAACACATTTAAGGTAGCAGCTTGTAGTGGCATCTTCTAATAAGTTCCTCAAAAAATTAACTTCAAAAGAAATAAGACACCAAGCCTAAGGCAATAAAAATATAATTGAATAAATCAACAACATTAATGTAATAACAGCCTGCTATTAGCCTGTAGCCTGTAGTAGCGACCATGGCACAATTGAGATTGGTAGGCGATACACATTTTCAAAGCTTATTAAGGAAAAAAAATTTAAAAGAAAATTTGCAGTTATCAAAATATCTCATAGAGCCTAGAAGGGAACAATCTGAAAAGTTCATTCAATATGAATTAATTTCGTTTAAGAAAAACCACTTCCTTCTCTTCTTCCCACATTTTTGCTCTCAAATCCGGAGTAATATTCATGATTGATTGGTTGATGAGTAACCAAGCAAAAGTCGATGCCTGCGTTGGACGTGGGTACAAGTGACAACTGCATTGTATTTAACCCAAGTGCTTAATGGCCACTTATTTTTAAGGTTACATACATACTCGTTCACATAATATCTGCAGACTCTTTCAGAAAACAAAAAATTTTTTTGGAAAATCTCAACTTTTAACTGACGTGACAAAGTATTCAACAAAGTTATTCTTACAAAAAAATCACCACTTTCCAGAAGAGTAAAAAATAAATAACTCATATATTGCTTTTTTATGTAATAATATGAATGAATGACACTTTAAAATAATAGCCATATAAAAGGCTTCCAATCTAAAGTGGAACTGAACGATAAATGGAATAGCTTCTTTCCTTTCCAAACACACAGACTCCGTAACCCTTTTTCATGGGAAATTGAGTTACTTTCGTTACACGTGCTTTATAGTCGTCAATTTTTCATATCAAAGTGCTACGAGTAAGTATCGATTTCAGTCATTGTGGTCCTTGCTCTGCCTGCGGGATTACAATCTTTTGATGAATCACTTTTAGAAGGCTAAGACACAGTTAATTTAACTTTAGTCTTTTCTTTCACTATAGGTTGTTCTTAACTTATTTGCAGAAAGATGCGTTTGGAAAATATTGCAAGATTTCCTATAATGAATGACTTTCTGTAAAATTATTCACTTCATTCAATCAAGATGAGATGTCTCTAGCCTGGCCAACTGATTATCCTTCATGGAGTCATGGAGTCGTTTACCACAAAACAATACATTTGAATAAAAATATACAATACAATATTGGTCTTCAAACTGCCCTTCAGGTCAAAAAGTTATACACGACGAAAAATTTGAGTAAAACCTAAGAAGGGGAGAGTGCCTAGGTAAGATTATTTAAGAAAAAGGACTTAGTGCACAGCACAAGTTTAAATATGAAACACATAAAAGTTATCCTTTCCTTGAAAGCGAGTAAATGTTTGTGTATATCTCTTTTTTAATAAAATGATATTATTGATGTTACTCAGGACAGGTGAATAACACTCACATCAAAACTAAGAAGCAAATAACGTAAGAGGCGTTACTATAAGCAGCGGAAGGCTCACGTTTCTGAACGAGCCCTATTCAAGTGCAGGAAGGCGCAATAGGGTCGGGTAACTTAAAGCCGTTTACATAAAGAGGTAATCATGCCTGTCTTGTGCAATTCATCGATAACGAGTTTAATACTAGATTTTTAGTCCTAGTTTATAGAATTAAACCAAGTTTTCTAGGGGCATCAATTTGATGCACGATTTTGTTGACCAATTAACTAGTCAATTTTGCGGTATAATATTGCTGTTAAACCAAGTTCTCAGCTAGTTAATGGTTTGAAACGCATCCTGTTGGAAACAAATATAGTCCATATAAATGTGATTCATATTTTCGAAAATAACAAATACTGATTGTTGTCTGTTAACCAAGGCCATCGAAAGTAGTTTCAGCTTAAGCAGATAGTGATCATTGGAGGAAAATTGAGTCTCATGAATGCCTTCTGAATTTGAGTATATTAAGACGAAAGTGAAATTTGTCTTTATAGGTAAACACGTATCCAACTCTTGAAAATGGGCAGGAATTATTTGACTGCGGCCTTGAGGGGAGATATACGAGTACACCTAGGAGCCGGAAAAAAGGTGATTTTTGTGTTATTTTTTAAGGAAAAACTATTTGAAATTTCGGACGAAGTTAAACTATCTAAAAGTGTACATATTCCGAAATACGAGTATGTTTATTTCTTTTTACGAGTATTTAAAAATATCAAAAATATATTTATGTTGTATGGCAAAAAAAATTGCACTTTTTGATTGATGAGTGATGTATGGTATGTCACATGATGTGTACTAATTTGACGTCACTGATTATAAATATACTCATTTTCTTTCTAGCATCTCTTGTTTTAGCTTTCATTAAAAATTCGCTATCTAACCGTGTTAATTTGCTGCTAATTTAAAAAAATTTTAAGTTATCTTATTATAATTTGATATGGCATCGTCAAGAAGAGTGTATGTGAATCCAAACCATTTTTGTTTCATTTGCGGAGAGTATATATTTAAAGAATACCGTTTAAATGTGACAACGTTCATAAAAGAGGCTTACAAAAATTATTTTGGGCACCTACTGGAAATGAAGAATAAGCCTTGGATTCCGCAAAAACTATATAAAACGTGCGTTAGGTTTCTACGTTTGTGGACAAATAAGAAAAGACTACTTTCAGGTACGAAACTGCTATGATGTGGAATGAACCCGCGAACCACCATGATGACTGCTATTTTTGTTTGGTGAATATAACTGGCATTAACCGAAAAAATCGAGCCAAGTGGTGGTAATATCCTTCCATACGATCGGCACATTGACGAGTACTGAGCCCTAAGACTACTTCCTCAAGCTGATATTTCACAAGAAGACCCACATGACTTTGAGACTGAGACGAAAATTGACAGTAGTGATAGTGAACCTGGAAATGCCAAAACCATTCAACCAAGAGAGTTTAAACGACCTAATTACACATATGGGACTGTCGGAGTCTGCTTCAGAAATTTCGGCTTCTAGACTAAAAGGAAGAAACTTAGTAATAAACCAAACTAGCATTTCTTATTACCGCACAAGAGAACAGAATTTCCTCAAATATTTTGCTGAAGAAGATGATTTAGTATTTTGTCAAGATGTGCCTGCTTTAGTGGCTGCAATGGGATTACGAAAATACGTTTCTAGTGAATTGGCGTTTATTCATAGACTCGTCAAAGCTGTGTCCTCTTACACAATAGGCCGTTACCTATTGCATGTTCTACAAAAGTAAAAGAAGAAAAAGACCGTTTAATGATTTAAAAATGGTGAACTTTCTTTTAGGCCAACAAGGTGGTTACACAAAGTATCCATATTTTCTTTGCTTGTGGGACAATAGAACTAAAAATCAACACTGGGATTGGCCTACCCGGGAAATGCTTATTCCAGGACAACAAAACGTGATAAACCCACCTTTAGTATCAAGGGAATGTATAATTTTGCCTCCGTTGCATATAAAATTGGGCCTTATAAAACAATATATTAAAGGTCTTAAAAAAATGGAAATTGCAAAAAGGTTCCCAAAACTGAGTACAGAAAAGATAAAAGCGGGAATTTTTGACGGGCCACAAATAAGATCATGAATAAAAGAAACAAATTTTAGGAACACTATGACAGAGATTGAAGAAAAAGGATGGAATGAGCTTGTGTGGATTATTAAAAATTTATTGGGAAATAAGAAAAGTTCTGACTATTCACAACACATTTCCTCGCTAATCTTGGGGTTTTAAGTGAAGAACAGGGCTAGCAATTCCATCAGGACATTCGTACGATGGAGAAACGCTATCAAGTCTATTGAAACACACACATAATGACCGACTATTGCTGCAGCATTCAGAAAAGCTCTCAGGCTTCAACTTCTACAAGGAAATCTTATAAAAGAAAGTTTTTTCCACTTATATAACTTAATAAAATATCCACTGGCGTTTCTTCAAAAATCATCTGAAAACAAAAAATCAAAAAGATTATAAAATAAGATACTATAATCTAGTAGTTGTCATTTTGAAAATATTGATTTATGACAAAATAAAGGACGTATAGAATGACAACAAAAAAATTCAAGGCAATCGGTTCATTGGTTTTCAAGAAACGTTGTTTTGAGAAAAACGCATTTGAAAATCTGGAAATGAATAAATCATGAAGTTTGTCCAACTTACATGGAATCATCGATACCAGGGACATAATGTAAGTCTTCTAGGGTCAACGGAATGTTCATACTTCTTCTACTTATCCTTTTATTAACCCTTTCCTCGCTATACGAACTTATGAGTAACGAGTTTCCCATTTTAACTGCATCGCTGCTGCTCCGCTTATGGGGTTGGCTAATGTCGCAGACCGCAGAACGCGTCTACATAATGCTCGGTCCTGGATCGCTTCAGTGGTAAGCCCAAGGCGTTGTTGCGCATTTGCCATCTAAGAAATCCAGGAATTCTTTTTCCCACCTCATTTTCTTACAGTTGGAGTGACCGTAGTTGATAGTGCCTTTTTAACCGGATTTTCCGCAGATCTTCTTTGAACGTGGCAATACCAACTTATTCTATTCGCCTCAAGCTGTTCGGTTACCGAGTTCTTTATATGTAGACTTCCTCTTATACGCGTAGATCTAATGCAATCGCGTTTAGTGACTCCACTAGACATCCTTAACATTTTCATTTCCGCTGCCGTTATTTTGTTTTTAAACGCTTCGTACATTGTCCAGTACTGTGAACCATATATAAGAGCTGGTCTAACAACCGTGGTGTAGAGTTTCCCCTTTAATTTAAGTGGAAATTTTTGGTCGCAAAAGATTCCCGAATTTTCCCGCCATTTCATCCATCCCACACTCACTCTGTGGTTTACGTCGCCGTCACATTTCGCTTCCATGTTAACGATTGATCCTAAGTACTTAAAGATAGTGCTTTTCGTAAGAACTATTCCGTCTAACATTATATCCGGAACAGGTCGCAACGGATGCGCAAATGGGCACGTCAAATGCTCCGTCTTTGAGCGACCTATTTCAAACCCGTTTCTCTCTAGCGCATTTTTCCATGAATCTAAGGCGTTCTGTATACTGTTCTGTATTCCCTAAGTATACTGAGTCGTCAGCGAAGAGAATTGGCGTTACGTTAAAGAGGAAAGGGCTAAGTACGCTTCCTTGATGCACTCCGACATTAACTGGAAATTCTCTCGTTAGTCCAGCAGAGCTTTTAACCGCAGTTTTCACGTTTCCGTACATGTCCTGTATTATTCTAACATACGTTTCCGGTACTTTTTGAGACCTCGTCGCGGCCCATATGAGATCCCTAGGCACTCGATCGAATGCTTTATCGAGGTCGATAAATACCATGTGTAAATCCTTAGACGAATCTCGGTGCTTTTCCATTATTATTCGTAGGCTTTGGATAGCGTCCACCGTCGATCTTCCTTCCACAAATCCACACTGGCTATTATCGAGCTTTATTATTTGCCGAAGGCGTTCGTTTAAGACTCTTTCGACGATTTTCATTGTGTGTGACATAAGCTTGATTGAACGGTAGTTGTTGCATTCTCGAGTGTCGCCTTTTCCTTTTTATAATGGAACCAAGAAGCTACTTCTCCGTTGATTCGGTATAGTTTGTCCACCTTTCAGTTTCGATAACCATTCGCTGCCAATTTTTCCGATTGCTATACTTATTTCTTCGATTGAAAAGTCCGAAACTTCCTCCCCGGATAGGCCAGCTGTCGGCACGATGTCACGTGGAAACTGTCTGTTAAGCAACTCCTTGCAGTATTCAAGCCACCGGTCACAAATTTCCTTTTCATTTGTTATTAAGCAACCGGCTGCATTTTTGATGTATTTCGGCGAGGTATTTCCATCGAATTTTTTCGCTTCTGTGCAGCGAGCTTGAAGATATTTGGCACTTTAGTATTGTACGACGTTTGAACTTCCTGTATAGCTTGTCTTCTATCTGCCGATCGTGAAGATATTTGTTCCAACTCCTGGTACAGGTTTTCCTCTGCTGCCGCTCGAATTATAGCCAGGATTTTCTTTGTGACGTTTTGAAGACGCTCGTATTTAAGAGCCAGTCACGCTTAAAATGCATTCTTCTTGTCGGCCACTGCTCGTTTGGTTTCATCATTCCACCGCCATATTTCTTTGCCGACGTGATGGTATTTCGATGGGACTTTGCGAGTAAAATGCGTTCCTCGTGCATGCTGTTCCACATTTCTTGCGGGCTAAGTGAGTCTACGATACCGTTTATATTGCGAAGTATTTCTTTAGCCAGTGCGATAAATCTTGCGCTTCGTTCCTTCGATAGATTATACCACCGGATTTTTGGCTTTCCAAACGATGCCCGTGTTTTCGGTGGTTCCGCTGTGAAATATTCTGTAATGAGCAGACGGTGTTGGCTTACTAGCGATTCTCCAAGTATTACTTTACAGTCCTTAACGCGGTTTCTCATCGACATTTTGCAGAGGTGATAATCTATTTGCGTTTCGTGGCCTCCGCTGCTATAGGTGATAAGATGTCGTTGATGTTTAATAAACATTGTATTTAGGATGGTTAAGCCGTAAGCCCTACACGCTACAAGGATGTCTTCGCCAGCTGAATTTCTGGTTCCAAAGCCCTTACCGCCGTGGCAGTCCTCATAATCAACATTTGTTTCTCCGACGTGGCCATTTAAATCTCCGCCTACGAAGAGCATCTCATCGATAGGTATATTTCTAAGCAAATTACCGAAGTCTGACCAAAATGTATCTTTTTCCGATTGGTCGCATCCATTTTTTGGAGCGTACGCGCTAACAATGTTCCACGTTTCATTGTGTATGACGAGTTTAACACTCATCAAGCGGTCGCTTATTTTCAAGATACCAACGATGTTGTTTAGAAGATCCACTGCAACAACGATTCCAACACCGTTTCTTCCATTGACCGTTCCATGGTAGAACATCTTAGATGCCTAAGTTTTTAAATCTAGAAACGCGCTATATTTCCTGTATTACACCACTTCGATTCCTGTACGCACAGGATTTGTAGAGTTCTGCGACGCGACGCATAATCGCTTCCAGTTCTAAACTTTTTGAGGTCATCGACCCGACGTTCCAACTTGCAAACCGAAGTTTACGAAAATATTTTGGAAACTTCATTTTGCCCGCCCTCGGAATCCGTCGAGCTCTGACACAAGCACTTCTGCTTGCTCTGGGATCACCCGAGTGCGTTGCAATCGTGGTGCCCAGCGGGGTAGTGCTATTAATTGCGATCATTTCCATGAAGTGTATCTAAAGTTTGAGTGGTTTGACACTTGTATGCTCATTTCGAATTGATTGACTGTTCTTTTACCCCACCGGTAGTCTCCAGACGTAGGAACCAACTGACTGCATAAAAATTTGTGAGAAAGTTTTAAGGTGTTAAAGTGTCACAGGCTCATTTTTGGTGTCATAGTTGCCTGTATATGATTGGTATCGACGGAATGTTCATACATACCTTTAAAATTTGGTTTTCGGCGCCGTATTCATTTTTTTTCGTCTGTTCGGCTGTAACTGGTTTATTCATCGAAATATTGACTTGGCGTTTTCACCAGATATTCTTGTTACCTCAAGCTTCAAGAAAATGCAAAAAAAAATTGTTCGACCATGTTATGTGTATATCTCCTATTGAATTAACAACTCGAATATAAATCAACATTCTCTTTAATTCCCTCTCAATGGCATGAAAATATTATGGAGCGAATAAGTTGTTTTAAATCTGTTCACTAAACGGTCAATTGTTCGCTTACTGAGATGATTATAATGCTCGAAAATTAGAGCTACGTAGTAGCAACTAATCCCGAAGTAAAATGAAACTAGCTAAAATGGGTGCGACCGATGGGCTACACCAAGAACTTCACAAGAAAGAAAAGAGAATCTGTAGTACTATTCTCCAATGGTTTTGGATATTTCATATCCTACTAGAATTTAGCACTGGTTAATTCGAAAATGGTAAAAAAACTGAGATTTAAACTTATACTTATATTCAATAAATACATATTCGAATCTTAAGAAATGTTCACGGTGTACGCCGCTTCCAAAGGCACACTCCGACGAAGTTGCTGCTTGTGGCTTGATAGCAAATTAGCCATGCGGTTCATCTGAATAATACAAAAAAATATACTCGTATATATAAACTAGACACATATGTAGGTTTATAGCATCACAAACGAAAATTTCGATACCTAAAAAAAAAGTGGCGACCCAGCAAATTTTATTTCCCATTTTCACAGAGAATTTTCATCGTTTATGAACAAATTAATTGAACTCGGCCTTAGAGATAGACACAATATTTTTGAACATTTTAAGCCTTGGTACATGCAAATCGGATGAATAGTTTTTTAAATATATTTTCAACCAAATTGAAAAACGTAGTTTCGAGAAAAACGCGTTCAAAGTTTTGCTGACATACAAACTAATTTGTATGTCTGTATTTTTGTTTTTGTTTCTCATCATTAGCTATTCCTGGACGATAGAACAGCTCCTCAGCATCCAGAGACTCATCATTTTTTTCGTGTTTTGCACGCAGGTGATCCGTCGTCTGCTACTTGACACGGTCGTGCGCTTGGAGCGGTTTCTGTACTTATTTTGGTTAGAGAATTCTTAACAAATGAATCTTTTAGAAAAAAAAAAAAAAAAATGTTTTGGTCTGGTGCCTTAATAACAAAAGTGTATGCGAGTTTGTCAGATTTCTAGTGAATCTCGCAAACGGTGGGATCAGTCTTTTAACCCTAGAAGTGTAATCTTCGTCGACTCGACGAACAAGTTGTTAATTACCCTTTGTTTTTCCTTTCCTATCACACTTTCTCTACGTGTCACGTTAGTCCACCCTAATATCTTGTATTGTGCGGACATTCGTTGAAGGAAGTACCTAAATAAGTAGTGTTTTTATTCAAAAAAAGGAGCCGATGCACAGATGTCGAAAATTTCGAAGAAAGTGATACAAAATTCGAAGGTAATGACTAAATCCAAAGCTCGGCGATGTGGAACGTCTATGTATTTCTATGATTCGGAATTAACACTAATCTCATATAAGCCAAAGTCGAATAAAATGGTTTATTTACGAGTATTATCGTCTTGCAGTGGGGAAGGAACATCAACACAGGTAAACCACATATGGTTGAGTTTTACAATCAAACAAAAGGAAGGGTTGACACATTTGACCAGATGTGTAGCAACATGGCGTGTTCCCATAAAATAAATAGATGGCCAATGTGTATGTTTTACGGTATTTTGAATATGGCATATATAAACAGTTATGTGATCTATGCTCACAATTGTATCTCGTAAAACATAAGGTCATCGAAACGGAAAGATTTTTTAAAGGAGCTACATACTTGTAGCACCCTGGATGGAGAAGCGGTTTCCTTCTCCTTTTTAAGGGATTATATCGAACAAATTACCACCGAAAATATAGATCCGTAAAAACTAAGAAGAGAAAAATGTGCAGGGTATGTCCGTGGTCAAAAAGATGAATGACTGTGATATATGCAATACAAGCATACCATATGTGGGGAGCACAAAGTTGAACTGTGCGAAAAATGCTCAAAATGATTCCTTTTCTTTTGAATTCCTATTTTTATGTTTTCCTTAATGAATCAATATTTTATGTTACTATTTTTGAATGAAATATATGTATTGTTTTTATTTCATTAATTTTTTAATTTAAGCAACCTCAAAAAACATGCGGTGTAAAAACTTTCTTAAAATAAATGAATACAAATATTGAAAAAAACATTTTGTTTTTGGGTTTTAATTTAAAAAATAGGCCAATAGTATTAAATTATAAACTATTGTATGAATTGGTTAAACATTTTCTCTAAAATTGGAGTTGAACATTACTTCGTGGAATCGACGAATGATTACCTTTAATGTACTAAAAAATATGACTACCCTTTTAGGGTTAAATATAAGAACAGTTAGCCTGATGTTTCAGTGATGATCTTCTTTCTGTGAAGTTTGCAGTTCTTGTTCTTATTTAAGAAAAATTATTCAATTCTGCTATGAAGTTAAAGTCAGGCCTAGGAGCCTTTGTTTAAATGAAATTGTAGAATGTACGGGTACTCGCAGTTATGAATTTTTACTATTCCTTGTATAACTCAGATGATTCTAGACCGATTGTTTCAGATATTCGATAAGCATGGCAAAGTTTTTGAAATACTATAGAAAAATATACAGATCCTTTTCAATTCAGATACTCGTATGTTTCCATTTTTGTTTTTCCTTGAATAACTCAGACAATTTAGACAAATGCAAAGACTTCAGGTTACTTTTAATGCGACTAGTTGACTTGTCTTTGACCTACACGGATTCGATCATGTCTCAAAGGAAACACGCCAACTTTTTGGGTGTAGCTTAAACTATTTTTTTAAATGTCAGTGCTGTGTTCAACTATTTTAAATAATTTATTTGAACCAGCCTGACTATCTACCTATATTCATCAAAATTACGCTCTATCTATCTTATCAGTTCATCGCTTTAAGATCACCCAACCATTCGTGTTTCAAATCGCGAAAATAATTTTTCATATAGTATATGCTGCTAAACTCTATAATAATCTTTCAAATCCTGTTAAGTCTATAGTCGAATTCAGAGGGTCTCGCACAGTTTGCCGCAAACAATATTAACTGAACTTGCTTACCATTTTCTTAAATTTTTGATTAATAAAATTATTATTGTATATCTTGATTGCGTTCTCATTAAAATTATATTTTTCCGTTAAACTTTATCTTTTTAAATTTGGGCTAATTTTATATACTTCTTATTTAAGTCCACTAAACTGTACACCTATAAGTTAACCTTAGTGTACAGCGATTGCTTCTTCCAATAAATAAATGCAGGTAGTTAAAAATTTGATGATTTCTAAAATAAATGCTATTGAAGCGTACACTATTCCATGATTAAATGGAAGACAATCTGGAACATAATTATGACATCTTTCAAAAGATGATTTGCTTGAGCTCGGAGAATGTCTGTGAAAGAAGTGAAGTGAATCTAGTTAAAAACAAAACATTTATTACTTTAATACTGTAATGAATGTGAAAATAATCCATTTGTGGCTTTTATGCATCACTATACGAAGGACCGTATGATTTTTTCAGTGCAATTGAATGACTCCCAGTATTTTGTAGGAAAGATATGGGAGCTGCATTCAAAGAGCATAATTTAGCAGCTACCATTACCACTGTGCTTCTATGCAGGTGGTACTTTAAAAGGGTATATATCGATATGTATTAATAAATAAAATAAATATTTTAATTTCCAAACTTAAACTTCTTCAGCAAAGTACATAATTGAGCCTTAACTGATCATTTGTTAGTGCTATTTCTTAATTTTTACTTTCCACCATTTACACATCAACTCACCGACAGTTTTTTTTTCTTTCTCTTTTCTAAATAAAACAAATTTGAATATCAATAGAAGCTCCGAACAGCATAAGCCCTATAAGCTTTTTGTGTTCGAAATATGGGGACAGAGGAGGCTATAATTAGCAAATAAGTCGTAGACACTCCGTTAACGTAAAACAGAAAAAAAGTCTTCAGTAAATGTTTGTTGAGACAAAGTTAAACAATTTCGAAAACAATTTTAATTTTTCGCCAGAAATAATCCGAATTTACATAATTTTGGAAGCAGTTTGCTCAAAATATTACAACTGGGATGGGTGGGACATGACAAAGTTAATGTTTATTTTTTAAGAAGAATATGACTGCTGTCTTCTTGGAATGTAAATTGTATTTAAGTTCGTACGTTTAGTACAATTTATACATTTGCAGTATAAACATTTCTCAAACGTGATTAATTCAGTGGTTTTCTGTGAAATAAATTTTCTAAAAAAAAACTGAGTCCCTTGGAAATGTTTGGAATTACTGATCTACTCTGTGGACTTGTGAAGTTTTAAATGACTTGTTTGCGAAGGAGCTGCTGCAAATATTCGCCAGTATACCACCTTGACCAAAAAGTTCAGAAAATTAAAAATACAAATTTCGGCAATTTCAGCAAGGTGTTCTTTTGGCTAGTCTTTCTCAGGAAGGCAAAACCCGAAGAATTTATATTCTTCAGTTTGTTCTGTTATCTGGTTGAAGCACTTAGACAGTAACAATCGAAACTGCAAAACGCAACTCTCTGCATCAAATTAAAAATCATCTCTCCCAACTTTGTCAATAATGAAGAACTTTGACGAAAAATTAACCAGGAATTTGTGCAGGCAGTAAAACAACAAAGAAAGTGGTGAAGAATTGGACGAATTTTCCAATTATGCTTATGGTGTTGCTAACAGTAACGCAGTGAGTCGTATGCTTAGCGGGCCATGAAGAATCTAAAGATCAGTCAGAAGCAAAATACATGCCCTCTCATGAAATTGTACCCTAAATCAGAAGACATATGCCATTAATGTCCAGGGTTGGTTATAATGTATGAGCCTTTATGGTCTTGATATTCGTGAAGCAACCGGAATTAAAATTTGCGTGAATAGGTAATGAAACGTTATACTTCTGAAGAACGCGGAATAATCATCATGATGTTTTTGATGAACAATTCTACATTTCGTGTAATTTTGCCTTATAACCCCCCTACCGTGGTCATTCATTGTGACCTCTGGAAGGTCTCCTCGTACCTCTCGTTTTGTTAAAAATATCGCTACATGTCTGAAGATATCGTAGAGGCTCCGGCGAAATCGATCACACGAAGTGCTACGTAACTGGCCATTCCAAGCATGTTTCAATGGCTCATTTTGGTGAAGGACTTAAGAGATGTTTCCTTAAAAAATACAGACAGTCCATCAAATGACGGCTTTTGACCTTAAACCTTAACAACGAAGTGGATAAGTTCTACCTATGTGGATATGTGAGCACACAAAAATTATAGTTCTTGGGCATTGTGAGCCCGCGAGTAATGTAAGAAACGCCATTGCATCTACTCACAGTCACTGCATGGTGTGCTGTTTACGCTAGAAGCGTTATTGGGCCATTTTTTGTTTTTTGTAGAACGGTGCAAGCCAAACAATCACTGTTGATGGTGGCCGCGACAGAGTCAAGTTCAATGATTTTATTATTCCTTAGATGCGTGAATTTGGAGGGGAGGATAGATGGAAAATGCCATAGCAAGATTCCAACGCAATGTTTAAATAAATAGAAACCACCAGACAGAGAATAAGGATTTTCTTAAGAATTGTCAGCAGAAGCCATACGTGTACGTGTAAAGCATTACTTAATTACTCGATTTATATAAAAACAGGATGACTAATAAAATTGCAGTCACTACAATGGTTGTTCTTAGCAGGCACTTTGCACAGATTACCTAGAGTATAACTAGGTGCATATTTGTGGATACTTGTAATGACCCTTTTCAGGTTTTGAATAGTTTGGCTCAAACTAGTTCACTTAGCTTCTCCTAGAAGCCCAAGTAATTTTTTCCAGTTCATCTTAATTGGAAAATTCTGGACAGATCTCTTTTGATCGGATTAAAAGACATTGCCTTTGCCTTTGGAAATAAGAAGCGCTCGTTCGTAGCCAAACGAAATGGGACGCTACATCTGGAATTCAGCAGATGCAAGGTGTAGTCAGCGCACTTCAAGGAGACGAATTTCGGATATTTGAATAGATAAGTTTGGCAGTAAATAGGGTGGGTAAACTGTCTGTCAGCATACTCGTATATGAGTGGGAAAATCTAAGTTTCAACGAATTCTATGTGCCTATGGTCTGATATGTGTGGTTCGAATTAGACTTTCCAACTTGTGAATTTCCTGGTGCTCCCACCAATTAAAATTAAATCCAATTTTTGGCAGCAAATATTTTGACGGACAAGTCAAACCATAGAAAAAAATTATAGTTCCATGTTGTCCTTCCTCCGCGCCTAAGAAAGTATTCTAAAGACTAGCTTTGCAACACACGATAACCCCTATCTTCCTAGAATCACAATATTTAATTATCTTATTTTAGGAGCTACCACTACTGCTTCCATTGGCAAAGACAAGCGTTGTTTGTTCTTTTTATAGTTTTAAGGTCATATAGTAGAACTTCAAATAGATATTGATTCAGATGACAAAGTCCCCGTCACAGTAATAAGATCTGAAAGTGTTCAGTTGACCAATTTCTTCTATTTTTTTTTGAATTACATGGAATATGCACATTTTCAAGTTGCCATAAACAAGCCGACGCGATGCTCCGAACGCATTTCTTTCTGAACTGTAAGGGGTGGACTCCACAGGAAATTTTTTAACTCAGATACGAGTATCTTAAGAAAGTTATACAATAAAAGATACAATTTCAACAGAATTTTTTGAAATTTATCGGCATGTACATATAATCCAGCTCGAATTCAATTTTTTGTGACACAAAATGTCGTATATCCATGTCATTGCTTGAAGGCACTTTCTTGCATTTCATAACCATGTCGATGACTACAACTAGATGTTGAAGTTTCTCATTTCTCATCAATAATTTGTATTTAGTATTTCAAATTCCAGAATGGATTTTAATCTTACGTAGAGCTCCAATTCCAAACCACATAACCTAAAACCATATAAACTATAAACTCTTCATATGAGACTGAGTATATGTACCTACATATGTGTTTTTTCCATAGATATATGTATACTACAGTAGATACATAAAAGTGAATTCCGACAATGCACAAAAGGGCTATCTTTTAAGGTGAACATAAAGGAATTTGTCGTGCTAGCACATGAGCCACCACAAAATGAATCTAGAGTTTGAAGTTTTCATTTTGTAGCTTCGTGATTTACTTGGTTTTCCATGAACAGCCAGGACAATGACAGATACCATAAAAAAAACCGGCTGTCGTAAAAGAAAATTCAGTTCCATATTTATGAGGTGAGTAACTTGAAAATTCTACAGAAAGGATTTTTTGACGGTGTGGTTCCATTACTCAGGCGTACTGGAGTAGGAGTTTTTCAAGTTTTAACAGAATTGAATAAAGTCTTCAAATATATGTAAGGAAAGTCAATTTTTCATTGTCTCTGCAATAACTTTTT
Source organism: Volucella inflata (assembly GCA_928272305.1). Taxonomy (NCBI): domain Eukaryota; kingdom Metazoa; phylum Arthropoda; class Insecta; order Diptera; family Syrphidae; genus Volucella; species Volucella inflata. The sequence continues at coordinate 182,978,561 of OV743716.1, forward strand.
GCTTACTCTATTGGATTGGCTATTTATTTCGTTGTGCTACGAAATGTGGGTATGCTCTTTGGACGAATAATAACAGAGAAGTGAGGCACTCCCAAATGCCTAACAAATGACTTTCAAATTTAATCATACGAAAGAATCTTAATTGTCGTGCAATAATTCATTTCTGTAAATTAGCCTCAGTGAAAGGAGAAATTTTCAAAAATGGTAACCAATTTCATGAGGTTAATGTTAATTTAATAATAAAAAACTTGAAACAACTGGAAATAACCCCTGCTTTAAAAAGAAAATAAATTATTCAAGGAACTTCCTCACAATTGATGCAGAAATCATTGATAAAATAGACGCTTTGAATTTTGTTATCCAGCCGCTGTTAAATTTAGGAAGTCACCTTGGTAAATTAATGACACAAATGAGCATATACGAGGGCGGGTCAATAAGTCCGTGACTTTTGGATTAAAACACAGATTTTTTGATAAAAAAATAATTTTATTTTTTAACGTAGTCTCCCTTGAGCTCTATACACTTTGTCCAACGCTTCTCCAATTTTTTTATCCCTTCCAAAAAAAATGATTTGTCGAGGTCCTCAAAATAGGCCTTTGTTTGCGAGATGACTTCATCATTGGACTCAAATCTTTTTCCACCAAGCCATTTCTTCAGGTTTGGGAACAAGAAGTAGTCGCTCGGAGCCAAATCTGGAGAATAGGGTGGATGAGGGAGCAATTCATAGCCCAATTCATGGATTTTTTCCATGGCAACTGAACATGTGCTTGTGGTCGACTGTGAGCAAACGCGGCACCCATCTTGCGGAAAGCTTTCTCATGCCCAAGTGATCATTCAAAATTGAAACCACTGAGCCATGCGAGATCCCTACGGCTTCCACAATCTCTCGCACTTTCAATCTTCGGTCGGCCAACACCATATCGTGAATTTTTTCGACTGTTTCGGGTGTAGAGACCTTAACTGGGCGTCCAGGACGTTCGGCATCTTCAGTGCTTGTACGGCCACAACGAAATTCAGTAAACCACTTTTTTACCATTGAAATCGATGGTGCAGAGTCCCCATAGTATTTATCAAGCTTAGCCTTGGTCTCGGTAATGGTTTTTTTTCGCAAGAAATAATGCTTAATAAGCACACGAAATTCACTTTTTTCCATTTTCTCCTCCAATTAGTGAGTAGTCTGATAAAAATAGCTGTCAAACACAAACTAACTGACGCAGCAAGTTTAAATTTTGACAGGAGTCAACTGACAGATGCCTGTTGACAGGAGCAGTGTTGCTGTTTCAGTAAAGAGGTCAGAAATTCAAAAAGTCACGGACTTATTGACCCGCCGTACCAAGGAGAGATAACCTTTTCTAACTAAATATACTTGTTCCTGAAACCAAAAACCCATTCAGATCTTAAAGTGATCGTTGGGCTTAACCAATATAGTATAGTTTGGTGTATTTATCTTCAAGTACACTAAAAGCATTATGTTTTTATATTTTTTTATGTTCAATCTGCCAGGGATTATACGGAATTTGTTCTCTGCCAGTGTTATGCAATGAAAACCATTGGCGACTTTACTGGTGACCCCTCTGTGTATCACATACGAGTATATCCTAGCTTTGAGACTGCCACAATGAAGCTTCAAGCTTGACGGCCTTAAGTTTGAGTTCAAATAGCAGAAAAAAAGGTGCACAAGATCGGAAAAAAGAGTTATCAATAAACTTTCTGAGTCAACTTCAAAATCTATTGTATCATATGATGTTGATTAACCAATCACTCAGTATTCTAGATCCATCGAAATTCCATTCACGATCCCGTGGACAGAATATTAGTTATCTGATTCACATCGTGGAAAGAAAAAATATTTTACTGACCAAAATAAAAGGCTACCATTGTCCTCTACTAAGCAACAAGGGCTGTATGTTCAAAGTAAACGAAAAGAGCTGTATAGGGCATACCTACAGACATTGCAATGTGGCATCCTCTAGAAGGCATAAGCTTTAAGGTGTTCTCTAAAACAATTTACATTTACAAATCCTGTACAAGGCCGTGGCTGGGCTCAGTTCGAATATAATGCATGCGTCGAAAATTACAATATTCATAGGTAGTCAATTTATAATCAAATCCCTTGAATCGACAGTGATAAGAGACAGCAGAACATATATATTTTCATATATTTGTTGGGTTAAATTTCCAAGCCATTGCAGTACAGCTTATATCTGAAATTGTTTACTTGAAAACTCTTCCTATGAGTAGGACACTTCAATGCGATTAAAATTTGTCATCTGTAATTGGAGTCAGACTGTCGTTTAATATCAACGCCGGGTATTTGTCTATAGCTTTTGAACAGTTACAACTTTTCTTGGGCCTGTTCATTTGATCTGATTTTTCCTGAGAGAAAAGAACGAGAGAATAGTCCGAAAGAGCCACTGAAAAAGGAATTTATTTAGGAAAGTGTCTGATTGGAGAACTACTGACTATTCTGTTACTTGAATTAAGCCAGCAGTACTGTACCTAATCAAGTTCGCAGAGTATTGCTTACCTTACCTCCCATCTTCAGTAACTACATACATGAGTCATATAGAGTGGGCATATAGAGTGAATGAACAGCAAAGCTATTGCTGGCAGGGTCCTAGATTCTAACCGAGTAGAGGAAGAGCTAGGTTAAAAAAATCACTGATATTAGCAACTGGAACTGAGGAAAACCAGGAACCGGCCACAAGTTTCAAAATTATTACTCAAAAAACGAAGGATGCGATTTAATTACTTAATTGTATTAAAGAGGGGCTTGATTATCAGGACTTCAAAGCGATTAGAAACTTAGAAAAAACTAAAGGAGTATGAAAGAGTATTGTAGGACTACACATTAAAAAGAAGTCCAGCGAAATAACATTTCCTCTGCTGTTGCGCCTGAAAAGACAGTAAATTTTACTGAATCTGTTTATCTATTGAGCAGTGGACAGGATTTTGGGACAGATCTTACAAGGTATGTATAAAAAATCGAAACTTGGCAATTTTATAATTTGCAGGGAAAGAAAACGCGTCTACTACAAAAACTAACAGGTTTGTCGCATATAATAGAAATACATATACTAGCCAACCTAATAAAGTCGACTGTCTAGAACTAAAATGATGAATCTTATGGTCTTTCACACAAAATAATAAAGCGTTTAATAGGTAGAGTCACAAAACATCGTGTACTAGCATTCAAAGGAACTTATCGAATATGTAAACAAAAATGCTATTCTATACTACTCTGAGACGATGTCGAACCAAAAGTAAAATTAAAATCGGGGATATGCGGCGAATTAAAGTTGATGTAGGCATTTTTTAATTCTTCTCAATTTTCCTCTGACGAATAGGCAAAAAAGAGTAAAAATTATCAATAATGCAGATCGTATATATATTCGACATTGGCCTGGTTAGATTAGTCAAGCTAACGATATATTTAATGTAAATAAATTGATGCTATGTCCTTGAATTGGCTTGAATTGGAATAGGACCGAAGGCGCTAAAAAATTATTTGAATTTTTTGGCTCAAACAAAATTTGAAAACGCTATTAGTTCACAATGTCTATAACCGTGCTGTTTCAGGCAGAACTTCAAAAACACTCTAAAATTTGAGGCTGACACACCCCATCTCTCTATCTTCTTCGCTGAAAACAGCCTGCATAGAGAAGTACGACGACATGTATTGGCATCCCCCTCAAATTCGTCATGCTGTGTAGGAAGACTATGAAGAATTCGCACATGTCCCCCAAAACCGGTAATGAACTAACCCGAATTGACAAGAAAGATTTAAGAGGGCAACGTGCAGGACAACCAAGAGTAGAATTATTGTAGTTTGAGGTGTGATTGTACCGGGGACTCCGTATACATACTTTATTAAATCATTAAGGGCAACAAGTGACTTATGTTCCGAAAGGGAGTCAAGCTTGCAGTACCTATAGATTATAGCAGTGTGCAAAATTAGCGTTTTCACAAGTCTGAGCTTTGTGCAAATAGGCGTGAGACTACAAGAGAGCGAACACTTGCGCAGTCCATCATAAATTCGTACAACAACATGATTTCTATGGTCAAAAGCGGAAAGTTATCTATTTAATTTGTAAGCGAGATTAGTAACCACATCAGCCAAATTGAGTTGCCTGAAACAATACTGGTGGTATTCCGTCCACCCCAAAGATTTTTTTGAATACTCGTATTAACATGAGCTGTGATTTGTTATGGTTAAGATTAAGTACATTACATGTTGACCAATCGTATATTTTAGATAAGTCTTCAATTAGTCTGACGACTTGCTCTTCAATAAGTTGTAGATATAAATCTGAGCATTGTCTCCATACAAGTGAATGTCAATATTTGAACTGACTTGATAATTTCAGATCATTTCCAAAAAGACAAGGACCAAGTTTAGAACCATGGGGAACTCTTGCAGCTAAAATTCCGTATTCCGAAATACGGGGTAACTGCCCGGCCATTTAAAGAAAATTAAGTCACGAAGCATCAACAAGCCTCGGATATGGACGGATCTACTGTTGACAGCCCACGCAAACGATTTAAGGACAATGAGCTTCGGATATGCACGTGGAATATTAGATCCCTTAATAGACCACGTGCAGCCGAGCAACTAGCGGAGGCCCTAGACTGCTGCAAAGTCGACATAACCGCCATTCAAGAAATGCGATGGGATGGGCGGGACAAAAAGAAGATGAAAAACTGCGACATCTACTACGGCAATTGCTATCGACGGCAAAAGCAGCGGTTATTTGGATGCGGACTTGTTGTCGGAGGCAGACTAAGACAAGAAGTCCTTAGCTTCCGGTATGTGAGCGAGCGCCTCGTAGTAATCCGCATCAATTCGCCAACATAAGCCTCATATGCACGCATGCCCCCACAGAGGAGAAAGATGACGACACCAAGGATGCCTTCTACGAGCTCATCAACAAGACCTACGAGCAATGCCCTAGCTATGACATTAAAATTGTCCTCGGTAATTTTAATGCAAAGCTAGGAAGAGAGGGTATCTTTGGTGGAACAATCGGAAAATATAGCCTGCACAACACCACCTCCGATAACGCATTCAGGCTAATCGACTTTGCGGCGGGGCGAAACATTGTCGTGGCTAGCACGCGGTTCCCACATCTCGACATACACAAGAGGACTTGGAGAGCTCCTGATCAATCAACAGTCAACCAGATTGATCACATTGCGATCGACGCAGGACACTGCTCCAGCATAATGGATGTCCGTACGTTCCGAGGAGCCAACATCGACTCGGAGCATTTCCTTGTTGTAGCCAAGGTACGGTTGCGGATATCCCAAACTACGCCAAGACAAACTAATGCTGTGAAAAAATTGGACGTCAGACGGCTACAATCTTAATCTCTTAAGAGGTCCAATGCCGCCAGCATCAAGCATCGAAGACCATTGGAAACACTGCAAAAACGCCATCAGAGATGCCGCTTCTGATGTGCTGGATTTCACTCGTCCACCACAACGAAACCCCTGGTTCGATGATGCAGCTAAGCAAGATGCATATAAAGCGGCGCTGCTTAGAAAGACCAGAGCTGCTCATGAGCTCTATGAGCGGAAGAGGAGAGACGAACACCTGCTTCTCAGGAGGAAGAAGAAAGAGCATGAGAAGTGCGCGATCGAGGAAATTGAGAGATGCTACTCGATGCTGAGGATTTGGAAAGATCATTTCTGCAGACTGTATAACGGCGATGACGGACCAAATACCGCTGTCAGCCAGAATCAACCTTTCAACCTGGACGATGATGACCAACAATTCCGTCCACCCGACCTGGATGAAGTGAAGATAGCCATATCGAAGCTTAAGTCCAACAAAGCTGCTGGAGCGGATGGCCTGACTGCCGAGCTCTTCAAAGCGGTAGGCGATGACTTGGTAAGGAGCATACACCAACTCATCTGTAAAATATGGTCGGACGAAAGTATGCCCGTTGAATGGAACCTCAGCATTGTTTGTCCAATTCTCAAGAAAGGAGACCCTCTGAACTGCGCCAACTGTAGAGGCATCAGTCTCCTTAACATCCCATATAAGATCTTATCCGCTGTATTGTGTGAACGCCTGAAGCCGTTCGTCAACAACCTGATAGGTCCATATCAGTGTGGCTTCAGGCCAAGAAAGTCCACCATCGACCAGATATTCACACTACGGCAGATCTTGGAGAAGACCCATGAGCTTCAGATCGATACCCACCACCTATTCATCGATTTTAAGGCCGCGTATGACAGCATCTATAGAGACGAGCTATATAGAGCAATGTCTAGTTTTGGCATCCCTGCCAAACTCGTCCGTCTGTGCAGGATGACGATGTAGAATGCACGCTGCTCCATCAAGGTCGGTAAAGATCTCACCGAGACCTTTGATGTCCAGAAAGGATTTAGACAAGGCGATGCGCTGTCATGCGATTTTTTCAACATCGTACTTGAAAGAATAGTGCAAAACTCACGAGAAAACACAAGAGGCACTATCTTTCAAAAGTCCGTCCAACTACTCGCATACGCCGACCATATTGACATAATCGGGAGAAAGCAGCGTGATGTCAGTGGCGCTTTCGCGAGTATTGAGACGGAAGCAGCGAAAATGGTTTTAGCGGTCAATGAGGGCAAGACCAAATATATGCTGTCAAGCAAAAAGGACAACCAACACCGACGTCTCAGACAGAACGTCACCCTCGACAGATATAACTTTGAGGTAGTTAAGGACTTTGTCCACCTAGGTTCTGCTATAAATACAGACAATGACAACAGCGCTGAGATCAAGTAAAGAATAACTCTTGCCAACCGCTGTTTCTTTGGGTTAAGAAGGCAACTGAGTAGCAAAGCCCTCTCTCGGACAACAAAAGTCACCCGCGACATGGACCTAGCCAGAAGAGTGAAGATCCAAAACTGAGATGGCTGGGTCATGTAGAGCGCATGGACACCAATGCTCCGGTCCGAAAAGTCTTCGAATCCGCCCCCGTGGGACAGCGCAGTAGAGGAAGGCCAAGACTCAGGTGGCGCACGCAAGTGGAAGAGGACCTCAGCCAACTTAGCGTGCGAAACTGGAGGCAGCTAGCCAGGGATCGAGCTGGCTGGAGAAGCTTGTTGACTGAGGCCCAGGTCCACCCTGGACTGTAGCGCCACCTAAAGTAAGTAAGTAAGATAACGGTTGTAGAGATTATTAAAAATGTGTCACACCGAATTATAACTAAAGCCGAAATATAGTCTAAATTTTGGCATAGTGCTTTATGATTGACATTATCAAATGCCTTAGAGAAATTAAGTAAGCACAGCATCGTCGAGAATTTTAATCATAGCTGTAGTACAATTATGATTTGTTCGGAAACCCAACTGCAATGGGCAAAAAAGGACAATGCTGATTAACGAAGTTTACAATTTGGTCAGCCAGACACTTTTTGAAAACTTAGGAAAACATGGTCAATATGGGGATATGCAAAAGTTAACTGTATTTATGTGTGGGGCAACTTAAAATGTGGGGTAGAAACATAGAGGTATACCGTCTTCTCCTGTAGCATTCGATATAAGGTAACCGTGAAAAGATTTCATAACAGGAGCATATTCTTTTTTCACGCAAAAAGTAAAAAAGCCACATTATATCATCATTTGCTTTATATAGGTCGATGAACCAACCTCAGGATAGTAAAAACCGCTACAATAGCAAAAAATCTCAAGATAGTGCTTCTATTCAAAATCAACATTGACCGTAAAGAACGTAAGATATTAAATGTTGGCTTTTACTGAGTCTGTATGCTTAAAAAAAATTTTCATTTTTAAAAAGGAAATTCAATTCATTGGAAAAAAAAACTCTTTGCATTCCAAAAATCCAATCCGTCATTTACAATTCAAACAGAATTGACAGATTACAAGATTTTCTTATTCCCTTATGCAAGTACATTTTTAAATAAAATGAATTCGAAAAAGAAAAACTTGTACATCATCTGTTTAGTTTTCATTCAACTTACATTTTTAACAAGGTGTACAAGTAAAACAATTTAAAATTGAGTATTTTATATGAATTCTTTCAGCATCCACATCACGCCGCCGTAGGGAATGATACTCCATTACTTCGGATCGATGAAGTCAAAAGGCAAACAAAAGATGAAAGGAGCAATTTAAGAACAGATATCCAGACTATTGACGGCAGGAAAACACTTCAACCCCTTGACAGATAATATTCGTCTTTTCTATGTCGGTAGTGCTTTTCTGTAAGAACCATTTAAATATACCTATGTATTAAATTGACTGAATAGTCACCGATGAAATTGTGAAATTGGCAATTTCCCTTTGATTGTTCGCTGAAGTGTTAATTTGATTTAATTGCACTTATTTGGGGTGCTCGAATAAAAATTTTCCAGTTGCTTCAGTCGTCATCTTCAGCTGACAAGGAATGACTCACAAAGAACCGATTTATCAACTCATCGCTTGAAGGCGCACAGGTCCCGAGGTAAAACCCTTTTTAAAAAATCTGACCGCGATATTGGGAAGCTATATCTAATAATTCGTCAGGTAGATTATACTTAAACCGTTTGTTTAAGTCATATTTGCTCTAACAAGATATCATTGTACTCCGGAGAACATGGAAATTGACAAAAGTATTATGAGAAGCTGATTAATTTTTTCTTGAGGCATATGGTGTCAATCCGTCGTGGAAAACGTGCCCATGGAAACATCCACCATCCAAATGAATTAGAGAAACTTCAAAGCTATCAAAAAGGTAGAAAACCGACAGAGAAGTCTTGTGGTGAACGAGGATAAAAGAAAAAGATTGGGTTCGCCAAGGATGATACTAAGCGCAAGCAGCTCGGCTAAAACATGAAGTAGAAGAGAGTCTAAACCTGACTTTGATGAAATACCTAATAGCGTGGTAAAAACAAGCCAAAAATCAAGTTTGAATTTATTTTTCTTTTGCATAGGTATCTATTATGTAGACAATTGATAAATGAGGATTGGGGTTCTTAAGTCAATCAATTAAACAGCTTCCTGTAATGATGACTCTAAGAAAAATGATAATAGGATTTCTTATAGACAGGAAACTATCTTTACTTTTCTGAAGTGCTGCTTATGTTAGATCTGTCTAGTTAAAGTGTTCTTTATGGCTCTGTGTCAATTGTCTATTTTATCTAGCTTAAGCAAGTATTTGTGTACAACAAATGGCATTTCTACATAAATCTATCATGAGTGACAGGATATATAGTGTTTCGCAAATTTTGGACAGTTAATCAGCAGTATAGTTCCCCATAACGTCCAAGAGTTCTGGAACTCAACAGAGGTTGAGTTGGAATTGATTTGCTATCTCGTTGATAAAAACAAACAATTTTTCAATCACACTCGATTTTATGGTGCTCAAATTTCTGTCTGTATAAGTGCAACACGCATCGAGTTCTTTGGAATAGTGGTCAACTACAATAAGTGGCTCTACACTTTGAGGTGGAAATAGCAATATTTAAACTGAAGTCCAACGGACGCCAGATCTTGGAGAAAACCCATGAGCTTCAGATCGGTACACACCACCTATTTATCGATTTTAAGCCGCGAATGACAGCATCTATACAGACGAGCTATACAAAGCAATGTCTAGTTTTAGCATCCCTGCCAAACTCGTCTGTCTATTCAGGATGACGATGGAGAATGCACGCTGATTCATCAAGGTCGGGAAATATCTCACCGAGGCCTTTGATGTCAAAAAAGGATTTGGATAAGGCTATGCGCTGTCATGCGATTTGTTTAACATCATACTTGAAAGAATAGTATAAAACTCACGCGCAAACACAAGAAGCACAATCTTTCAAAAGTCCGTCCAATTACTCACATACGCCGATGATATTGGAAGAAAGCAGTTTGATGTCAGAGGCGCTTTCGCGAGTATTGAGACGAAAGCGGCGAAAACGGGTTTAGTGGTCAATGAGGGTAAGACCTAGTAAATGCAGTCAAGCATAAAGGACACTAAACACCGACGTCTCGGACAGAACGTCACCTTTGACAGATATAAGTTTGAGGTAGTTAAGGACGTTGTCTACCTAGGCTCCGCTATAAATTAAGACAACGACACCAGCGCTGAGATCAAGCGAAGAATAACTCTTGCCAACCGCTGTTTCTTTGGGTTAAGAAGGCAATTGATTAGCAAAGCCCTCTCGAACAACAAAAGTTACCCTATATAAGACCTTAATAATCCCGGTCCTGCTCTATGGCGCAGAGGCATGAACCTCATCAAAAATGGATGAGGGAGCTCTTGGCTGCTTCGTGAGGGAAATCCTTCGAGTGATTTTTTCCCGTCTGCATTGACGCTGCATTGTGGAGGAGATACAATGACGAACCGTATGGCCTGTACAGCGACATCGACCTAGCCAGAAGAGTGAAGATTAAACGACTAAGATGATTGGGTCATGTAGAGTTAATGCTCCGGTCCGGAAAGTCTTCAAATCCGCCCCCGAGGTAGAGGAAGACCGAGACTCTGGTGTCGCACACAAGTGGAAGGGGACCTCAGTCAACCTAGCGTGCAAAACTGGAGGCAGTTAGCAAAAGATCGAGCTAGCTGGAGACGCTTGTTGATTGAGGATCAGGTCCAGTTTGGTATGGTTTTATTAGTTCGGTGGATGACTATGGAACTCAAATGTTTGTCTAACATGCTAACACGACAGTTAATCCCACTTCCCTTTAGGGTAGGTGTTTGTAGCCTTATAATAGTGGTTTGTTTTTACAGACACTTAGGTAAAACAGTAAGTCTAAACAAAATTGCTCAGAAAGACCTTTATATGACAGGGGAAGTGAAACACTTTCTCATTAAAAGGAAAATCTCTTTTATAAAGTCTAAGCATTGCTTTACCTCCTTTATATTGAGTATTTATAATTTTAAGTTCGCAGGAAGGTTGCTGCAACTAGTTCGAAGAAAAAAAAAACATTCAAATGCAAATATTCAAAATTAAATAACAACTTCGTGCAACTATTTGTACTCGTATATTAGTAAAACGTATAAATACTTTACTTGCTACTTTCACCATAAACTTTATTTTGCATTAATCACACGTTGCTTGGTATGGTGTCCCCTCTAGAGGCTTTAACCTAGTTTCTTTCTGAAAACGTATTTTACAAGACTCATTTTTGAAATCCTCTTTTATTTTCATCCTGTTGAACGTGCAATTGAACTAGTTTGTAAAGCCGAGTATGCTGTACGCCAAACAATGCCCGAGGAAGCCACCAGTTGTTATTTTCCCACAGGATGACTAGTTGAACAACTCCATTCAAGTCCTGCAAGTCCTGTTTCCATTTTTTTGTGTACTAAGTTCACCTAAATTCTTGGGTGGAAATGCCGGATTCATGTACGACTACGTACATATTTGTGTGTTTATGGCTCAACTTCATACAGTTTTCATTTCATTTTCCTTTGAGAACATTTATTCAAGCGAAATTGCATTTAGAATGTAGTGTTCATATGTATGTATGGCACTTGTTAAAGTAGGAGCAAACATTTTTTTTAAGAATCATTTATTATTCTCAGAATCTGAACACGTTTTTTAAGAGAGTGTTAAAAGTACAATATTTCGGAAACCAGTTTTAAGTACAAAACTACGTCAATTTTAAGGTGTTTTCTTTCTAGGTGAGCCATTGAAATAGATACTTTTACTACCCACGTGCTGTAGTTACCTATCCTTTTTCTCTGCCTCATAAAGTTAAATGCTTGGCAAAAATCTCAACGTGCAAATCCGGAGTAGGCGGGCATGAGGTTTCCTTTCCTAAACAAACAACCATGAATCTTTACGGTTGGGTTATCTTCAATTGCTTCCAGCCACAGGATTTTGGAAATCGTTGGCTTTTTTTTGTTGTTTCTTAAATCCTTTCAAATAATCGCTGACCCTTTTCAAGGAATGAAAAAAGAAAACTTTTTTTAAATTTCGCGATACACCGCCGGATAAAGAGTCAGTTTGTGTTCGTTGGGATTAGGACGAAAGCAAAATGCCAAAGTAAATTAGGAAATTAAGTATCACGGCACTTAATGAAGTCATTCTATAAATTGAATACCGAAATCTTTCAAAAGTAAATAGAAATCTTTTTCAAGTAATTAAGGAGTTATTCTGAAAATATCTTTTACTTGCATTCAAGTGCAGAACCTTTGCAAATTGATTTGAGTAACTTGAGTATGCTGGGGAAAGGTTCTTGAAATGGTCATCTTCAGACTCTGGATTAACTTTTAAGAGAAATAGTAGAGCAGTCCAATAGCTGTGCCTTTCGAATGATTTTTATAAACATCTCAAGTAAAAAGAAAAATAATATTTTAACTTCAGTTCCAGAGCACTCTTCAATGAGTCATTTACGCAAGGCCCTTAACTATCGCTTTCCATATATTCCGCTTCGAAGGTTTGAGTTGTCAAAATTTTTTTAACTGGTTTTGGTTCTTAAAATGTTTCTATTGCTACCAATTTCTGAGGAATTTTGATTTGATTCAATAACAACTAAATTCATTATATTCTTGTATTCTTGTAATATTTTTAAATAGGTATAAATATAATCTACAAACCGTCGCTTTTAAATAGGATCTCTTTGGACTATTTTACCCAGAAATGATTGGGACAAGAAATGCGATGGGATGGCCCGAACAAAAAGAGCTTGAAAAACTGTCTTGTAACAATCCGTATCAAGGCTAAATTTGCCATCACTAGCCTTATATGCGGGCGTGCCCTAACAAAGGAGAAAGATGACGACACCAAAGACAGCTCTTATGAGCCCTTGAATAAGACCTACGAGCAATGCCCAAGCTTACAGGATTTCACCTTTTTCTCTGCAAGGTTTAGCCGCTCACGCGAATTTACTGCTCAGGTAAGGGTATATCAACAACTTTCAGGCTTATAACTAGAAGTTAAAAAATGTTGCGTAGAAAATAAGACTCAAGATTTTTTGTTGAGACTAATCTCCCGATGCGGTGGGACATATGAAAGTCCTCAAAAAATGTTATCATACGAGTATATTCAAGAATGCATGGAATAGTATTGCAAAGAATCTGCTCGTTTGGAAGCCAGTTTGCTTTATTCAAACGAGGTCGTACAGACACAACTGATGTATCTTTATATAAATACGTGCTGCCTATTTTTGTCGTAAACTTTTACACCGTTCTACTGAACCAAATGGCATGATACTTACACCATTTGAAAGGTGATTTCGCGCAGATGTGCATAAAAAAGTATATTGCCAAACGGTCTTACCAAACCTTGGTAAAACATGTAAAATATTAGGTTATTTTACATACATCTATAGATATAGATGTTGTAAAATCAGGAATCCAATGTTGCATAACCTTAGGATCATATATCAATAATAAACTCTCCCTCTATCTGGTGAGTTCATTTATTTCAAAAGTTCAATATATGGATAATCTGTAACTTGGGTGTTATTCAACTTCGAGATACAGATACAGATTCACATTCTTCAGCCCTTAAGTCTTAATAGTGAATAATAAGAGATTTGAATTGTGTGATAGTAAAATCGGTTGTGAGTTACTTGGAAGTTATTTTAAATAATAATAAATTAAGTGCTTTGAAATAGAATAACCTTTTATCATTTCGAACCGTAGCCGAAATATTACAATATTTACAATTTTACGTAGCTTAAGCTGGCCATACACGACGAACATGTTCGTGCGATTTGTTCTTTGACATTTGGCCACACATGACAAACCGATTTGCGGAACATCACTTTTGCTGTAACTTTCAACAGAAAAATGTGGAAAACGCACACGCGGATGATGCAATTGCATTATTAACAATGTATAGATGCAAAAAGCGAAAGCAAGAAAAAAATAAAAATAAACAAAAAAGTCGAGAGGGGATGAAAGTGTGGCTGTATGGTAGAAACGATCGCACTCGTACTAGATTGTTGAAAAAATTAGAAATGTCTGCACCAGAAGCAGAATGCGAGAAGCAATTACAGCAAACTAGAGACTGTCAGCAATTTTAAGATTCCTCGCAACTGGACAACGTTTCGAGGAACTTAAGTTTTAATATTTCAAAGAATTTCGATAAGTTCCAAAAGAAACGTTTTGCTAAAACTTGCCATTTTTTATCTTCCGCTGATACTCGTATGCATGCAACAAAATTTATTTAAAAAAGAAAATATTTTTGAACATCGCCACAAACGGCGAATATGCTCGCGAACAAATCCACAAATTTTGCAATTTTTCATAAACATTGGATCGCTTCGCCAAGAGCATCACAAACGTCGAACAGGACCATAAACACGAACAGATCGCACGAACATGTTCGTCGTATATGACCAGCTTTACTGAGAGAAAAAAATACATTTTCAAGTCTGCTTGCCTTTGAAAGTCAATAGTACAGGAAAGAACAAGAAAGATGCTAGGTACAGTCGAATCGTTTTTGTGCATGTGGTTCTACATAAGGAATTTGTTTGACTGCCTTGACTTATGAAATGTATTGTTTTATTTTTTATGTTTGTGACTGTGAAAGTCACTACTACGATTGCAAAAGAGTTTCCCTACTCTAAGTGGGATATAAACTAAACGAAATAAAAAAAAATAAAAACGTAGTGACGAGTGACGACACTGTTGTTGTGTACACGACAACTGTTGCTTTTGTGAATCGTCGAATTTAGACGACGCGCGAGCCTAGTAATAATAATTGGGCAATAACCAAAAAAAATTTATAACACTACTGCCTACTGCTGCAGGGGCTACAAGGACTTGCGTGCCTCGGCATCGTCAATAAAACATCGTCAAAACGTATAAGAAGCATTCATTAGTTTAAGGCCACTTTATCTCTTCATAAAAAAGGTGGCAATGCGCAACATGGTGATACCATTGCCAATAGCAAAATTATACCACTTAGATCACTGTTATCTCTGACATCCCCGAGCTTGACATGATCTCATGCGGTTAAGGACCTCCTACCTAAGACACTCAGCAGAAGCACAGTTCCACAGAAAGTTCAATATACGAGTAGTGATCCCAAGCCGAGAAGCATGTCAAGGGAACATACATTCAAGTAGCCATTGAAATTCTAAGCTCGAACGTCATTGGTGACAAATCAGTCTTGCACTGCATCAATATACTGCAGGATCTCTCCCATATGAACAAAGTAAAATTTTGGTGGTTGTCTGGTCATAAAGGTGCTTTCTGAAATGAAATACCCGATTAATGGGGTAGGAATAACTTGGTAAGCCAATTTCCTGATTCATTTTGCCATGTTTAATTGAATCTACAGTGAGTCAATAGTTTCGTTCGGCACGTAGGACTAACCCCAGGTAAGTGAGACTTAAAACTTAACACAATTCTTTGATAAAATAAAGGATAAAGCTAATCAAAAACCCAACACGTAAATTTCGGGATCAAACTTCGTGACATAAATTCCTGTGTCCACTAGATTCAATTCGAGTGAAGAAATTAGAAATCTTTTTTGCAAAATTGTCCACATAGAAGAAGGATAAATGCTTAACTTGTGCCATTGACGACAATCTGATAATTCCGGATCTTACGCCCCATTTTCACTCACAGCGGCTACACACGAATACAACTGACAGGCAAAAACCACCAAACTTTAAACTGTATTTGCACTTTTATGTATTACGGTCTTAGTATCCACATAACCGTTCCCAATAAAACTGCCGAATAGGATGAGTTTGTTCTTGGGGATGCCTACAACTATAGTAGAGTGAGTTTGACACACTTCCCAGAACCCTGACGAGAGCACTCTACTCGAATTTGCTCTATTTACCGCCCAACAGAAATTTGTCTTTAAAACAAATGGACGAGACAATCAAACGAACAATAGACAAAACGATACCTCGGTAAACATACTGACAACGAAGACTTCTTCCGAAATTATTGGTAAACCAAAGCTGTATATTCTTTTTAATATGCTCACAGATAGACAATTCATCGTGAAGAATGGCGATGTGACTTCTACTGAAACATTTCATTTACACAAGTTATCTGATAGGCTCACTTCACCATGCCATAGCGTACGAAGACGACTTAATCGCATACAGATCATGTCCAAAGATTAAGGTCATTAACATACTCGTATTTTGGAACGCGACTTCGATAAAATTAAACAACATTGCGACGACTGAAACTGAAGAACGACTTTCAGAAGTCGGA
The DNA here is from genome assembly GCA_928272305.1 of Volucella inflata. NCBI lineage: Eukaryota > Metazoa > Arthropoda > Insecta > Diptera > Syrphidae > Volucella > Volucella inflata. The sequence continues at coordinate 182,994,675 of OV743716.1, forward strand.
AAATATTCTTTTTAGCACTCTTTTGTCTGGGGCCTCTGCGGATACCAGAAAGAATTGGCGAAAGTTTCAGAACGTGGGACAACAAGGGCAGCCACTTGCTTGTCGTAATGTAGTCAGATATCTTGGCATCTGGCTAGATCAACATCTATGTTTTAGCAAACATATAGATGTTGTTCTGGACAGAGCCAAAAGTGCTAATGGTCTTACAAAGAGACTGTTTTATTACAGGCAACTCGATACGAGGGTAAAGGTAGTATGCTACATGACCCTCATCCGCCCTTTTCTTGTATTTGGTTGTCCCGTGTGGTGAGATCAAGTCTAATGGAAACAATTCTTCTGTTTAAGAGGGCTTGCCTTAGGGCTTGTCTTCGCTTTTACAGAACACCAGACTCTAAGTACATACAATTATTCTATCCTAATGATGTTTAATACAATAGGGCGATCCTAATAAGGGAGGGCAATTTTGTTTTTAAGTTGATTCAAGGCACATTACAAGAGCGATGACCTCGTCAAACAACCTGATCTCCGGGGCTTACAACCCCAATGATATGTATCACGAGAGAGTTTGCTTTGACGGCCTTATTCCTTCAGAAGCGTTCCTCTATCCCGATATGAAAGGTCTGATCCAGGACAGATTAGCGGTGCCGTTTATCTTTCAGAAGCCTGCAGAAGAAGGGCAAGCTACATTTTCGAATTCCTCGATAACAGTATATCTTCATTAGGAAGCAGAGTGGATCTGCCTAATTTTAAGTCATGGTGCTTACATAGGTTTAGATAGGATTAAGGTAGCTTTTAAAAATAAAAAATATAATAAAAATTAAAAATAAAACAAAAAAATGTAAAAACAAAAAAAAAAGTTGTAAAACAAAAAAAAACATAAACAAAATTTATAAAATAACTGAAAGGTGGGTAGCCTTCGGGTAGATTAAATAGATTAAGGTTTGTCTTTAGGAGTTTGTTAAGTTTTATAATAAGATTTTGAGAGAATCAAGTCCATATACTAAGATTTTATAATAAAATTCATTTTCTTAGTTTTAGTTTTGAAAATAAAAATGAAAATAAATTGTAAAGATCGACGAATGACATATAGCCTCAGAATTATGTTTAACTTAGAGTGCCCTCATAAGGCTAGTAAGTTACAATAACATTTTAAGATTTACATTAAGGATTTACTGAATTTGTTAGTTTTATGTCATATAGTGTGTACGTTGCATGTAACGAAATTAATTGTGAGCTTACTTAACCTATTATGATGACCAAAATAATCAAGTTATATTAAAACTTTTCCCAACTTGAAAACCGATTACGAAAAACAATCTCTCTCCGCTTCCCGTTCATAATTCTTAATAAAATCTAGGTAGGATTGAATGATGATCAAATATATCTATATTTTAATTTTAAAACAAAACTAACTTCAAAGTTCGATTTAGTATTAGGATTTTTAGTCAAAAGTTTGACAATAAATAGTCAACACACTTCGAAAAGCAAAGTAATTTTAATTGATCAGCTTAATTGTTTTATTGATTCACCAACCCATTCAACGTCATTATTCAATAAAAACCTTAAATATGTAATTAAAGCCGCTGTTTACAAACAAACGAACATACCTTTAGGAATGACGAAGAGTGAACAAATGTACAAAGGTCCTTTTTATTATCCAACGAATCCCCTTTTGAAGTGTCTACTCATAAAAAGTTAATGTCCCAAAAATTAATGGCACGAACGCTGAGGAAGACAATTTTAAAATAACAACATTCAAGTCACCTCCATGTCGTGACTTGTACATAAACGGAGCTTCTATTAATAGCCAGTTAAACCATTTGAACGTCTGCACTCCTCTTTAGCCTGAGGTTAAAAATCCCTTTATGAGACCATTGACAGTAACATGAAGTCTTCAGCAGATGCTTCTACAAAAAAGGTAGCCAAAATGATTTACTCATCACAGTAATGAATTTATAACAAAATTTCTATCCTTTTGAAAGTACGAGTAGACTCTCTGGATACTGAATTTCGGACACAGTAGATGTTTGGAATTTTTAAGTTATTGTATAAAAAAAGGTATCTAATACAAATCAATTCAACGGTAAAGCGATTTAGATTCACAAAATTGCCTGTGAATTTATTGAGCGTTAAAACGAATTAAACTGTAAGTTAATGGTTATTTGGGATCAATTATTCGTTAGTTCAATATTTATGGAATTCAAATAAATTATATTCTGGTATTTTCTTCAGGGAGTTGAAGCTTAAGTCAATAAATTTTCAAATTAAATTTAGTAATATGTGTATGTGCAGTTGCATGTATGATACAACTCTTACTCGGATGAGCTCATAAATTTAATTACAGGGCTTATCTGGTAAGAGAAGTTTGGATTCACCATCAAAATTATATAATAATATATTCATCTAACTTCCTTAAAACGAGATCTCTTTTAGTATCCCCGCCAATATAATATAACATGATGTCCTGTATTCGCCGCAAATATTTTGGTTATCTAAAGCCACTAGGTGAACTTTTCAGGCAGATGCTGCTGTATAATTAAAAGGATTTGTCGTAATTGCTCCTCTTCCAAACCGTCAATCTTGCATTTCAAACGACCAAGGATGCCTTCATTCGCACTCGCCAACGTCAATGCTTCTTCTGGATAGGGCTTGGTTACATTAACTTTAATAGTCAATTGTTTTCTAAAGCCAAAGCAACAGCGTTTGGCAAGTGTAACTCTCCGTATGGCTGCCGATGAGGTGTCATTGTTCGAATTAAGGACAAAGCCGAGATAGACTCAAAGTTAAGGCTGCAGACCTATTTTTGACAGTGCTTACTTAGTTTTGCCCTCTTCATAACTTAACAATTTGATTGGCGTTCCCGTGACTTGACGGCTTGCTGCCGGAACAGCGGATCCGACCAATACGGACTAACAAGCGTTCTCTATTGCACATCTGTTGCCTTAGATCTTCCATCAGTTCTTCTCTTTAGGGCGTCTCAAAGTGGCTGGAAAAGCGGATCCCTAAAACATATCTCAAGTCTTAATTGCAATAGACTGAAAACGAATATTTAAGGGGTATCGTTCGACACAATATTTAAAGTGCGGTGATTCATTGGTTCGTGCGCGTCGCGCGTTTTGGACGCACTTCAATATTTGTAGATGGGCAGAGCACGCGACTAATCTAGACGTAGGTTCAATAGCAGCGCCACCGGAACATGTGACTCAAGTTCGACCCGAAATTATACATATACAATATAGGTACTGGAATAAAAAGATCAATAACCTAAGTTATTTTGAAAAGTAAACCTAAGTTTAGCACATACAGGATTGCAAATCATTGAGTTTTTAAACGTAAATGACTATTCTTTACGAGAAACCTTAGCGAGAACGATGCTGGAACGTTTTCGAACAGCGCAGATGCTTGAAAACATATTTTTTTAGTGACAAAGCACATTTTTATATCGATAGCTGTGTTAATAAACAGGACATGAGATACTGGTGCCCCGACAACCCCGCAGAATACCATCAAAGATGTTTGCTTTATTCAAAAACCTAAATATAGAATGCAATTTCTGGGATTATTGGCCCTCATTTTTTTAACCTGCCAGATGCAGTCACTTATCGACGAGTTGTTGGTACAGTTTTACGAGAAGCTGTTTACTAGTTTCAGCAAAAGACCACAATTTCATTAAGACGGGCCAACTCCACACAAGCCAAGGTTAATTTTTACAAATAAACTAATTAGCAATGGGCACCTCGGTCACTGGAAATTACACCGACTTTTTTTATTTTTATTTTTTGAATACCTTAAGTCGAGGACTTACAAAAACACTTCCGCCATGAAGTCGCTGCTATTGAATTGGCTCTTTACTGTCGCGTGTTTAGAAATTTAAGAGTCTGATTGCTACAGGGCATTGAGAGGAATGAATAGCTTCTATACAATATTGTTGTTAAAAAAATTGCTGTAGTTTTTATTTATTTATTTAATGCTAGACTTAAATTTGAATTAAATACCTAAAGAAAATAAATAAAAATATTTGATGTCGCTTTAATATAGCGAAATGCATAGCTCTGCAAAAATGACGCATACCGTATGAGATGGAACCAAAATCCATAATATAATATGACTGCCAAGAACCTCGGCAGTTTACCCGGAAATCTCGTTAGACCGGATAAGGTGAAGTGGGCTATTAGCTCATTCAAGCCATACAAGGTACCAGGTTGACAAGGTTCTTTTCCAGCTTTGCTGCAAATATGTTTAAACGTTCTTGTACCGACCCTTATACCCTTAAAATCTTTTTTAGGTACAGCTTCAACTGGGGCTACATACTATGTACCTATACTAAAAGGGAGGCAAACGTAGTATTTACCCCCAAACAAGGTAACAAGCCTATTGAGCAGAAATAAGGAACTCCTATCGTACTAAGGAAGTTACACTCTGCGTGTTGCTGGGCATAGAGGTTGCTTTCGATTATACAGGATATAAAATGCATCAAAGCGAGGCTAGGAAGCCGGGTAACCACTGCCGCACCAATACCGATTTCGGCATCTTTATTAGCCGTAAGGTGCTATCCATAAGGAGGCGTACGAAGGTGTGCTTAACGAAGTCACAGCATGTAGGCAAAATGTCCTTAAAATAGTCCTAAACTGGTTCACCGGGGAGAACCTCGCAATAAATCCAAACAACGCTTTCATAGTTCCCTTCACTAGATGAAGAAACTTAAACCTAGGTTTAGTTTCACTTACCGACACAATCGTTGGGTATAAATAAAATAACTAAAGTAACCAACGCCTTATGTGCCTATCGACGCACGTATGGCAGTACATGGAGGATCTGTCCAAAGATCATCCTGATGGACAGATGTCAGAGCTCAAAAGAGTACAACGCCTTGCATGTCTGGACATTCCCAAAGCCTTTCAGATCTGTCCCAGAGCTTCTATAGAAGCAATTAAAGGACTACCTTCCTTACACTTATTTATCAACAAAGTGGCCTTAAGAAGCTCAACAAGTATGGCACAAACCAACCAGTTAGATCTTTGCGATCACCCGGACCTAAGACCCTGCTATCTGAAAATTAGAACTTGACATAATCTCCACGGTAACAAACCGCCTTCAAAAAACATTCCGCTTCGACAGAGGAGATTCCCAGCAAAGAAGCAGAAATTACCAATAGCCCACCAAACTGCCACAACGGTATACACGGACCAAATACAAGAATATCAATTGCTATGGGAAAGAATCCTAGTGTAGTCAAAGTTGAACTACACTCCATCTAAGAATACGCCAATTTTATATACAACTCCGGTATAAAAAAGGCGAACCTCCATACATTCACGTAGTAGTTAAGTAGTTATAAATGCCCTTATCTCGCATATCCTTCACGAACGAACTATGCTGCCCTTTAACAAAAATGTCAATTGATGTCTTAATGTAAGTCGGTATGATTTGAGAAACCTAGGATATCACGGCTCAAGATATTACCTCCACAAAAAAGGACCGGTCGACTCACTGGAGTATTGACTTTGTCTTGAAGAAGACAAAACAACTGAACACATTTTATGAGGCTGTTCAGGCCTCGTAGAAGTAGCATCTTCCGACAGGTGCTGGTTCCTTAAATGACGAGAATGAGCCTCTGCACCCGAACATCTTGCAGCTCTGCTAATAAGTCCTACTTCACGCCTCCCCGTGGCGCCATCTGGGAATCTCACTAGAGGTTGCGAAGTGAAGGGGGCAAATGGCGAGTTTCCTACGCCATTAACCAGGATAAGTGTCGGAAAAACAAAACAAGACCTTATCCGGGCTACTCCGACATATTTGGAGCTCAGGCCGGAAAGGATTTCCAGGACTTAGTCAGGGTCTTGGAAAAGAGATGGTGGCGGACGAGCCCTATAAGGGCCAACGGCAGCGCTCACATCCCGGAACGGGTTACTGGCTTCGGTGTAACCGCCCCCTCGTCCTAGGGGCACTCAAAATGGAACTGGTCCTCCAGGTTGGGGGTTGTGCCGCCGGGGTAACTGCCCGGCCATTTAAAAAAAGATTAAGTTACGAAGCATCAACAAGCCTCGGATATGGACGGATCTACTGTTGACAACCCACGCAAACGATTTAAGGACAATGAGCTTCGGATATGCACGTGGAATGTTGGATCCCTTAATAGACCACGTGCAGCCGAGCAACTAGCAGAGGCCCTAGACTGCTGCAAAGCAGACATAACCGCCATCCAAGAAATGCGATGGGATGGGCCGGACAAAAAGAAGATGAAAAACTGCGACATCTAGTACGGCAGCGCTTATTTGGATGCGGATTTATTGTCGGAAGCAGACTAAGACAAGAAGTCCTCAGCTTCCGGCATGTGAGCGAGCGCCTCGTAGCAATCCGCATCAAGGCTAAATTCGCCAACATAAGCCTCAGAACAATCGGAAAATATAGCCTGCACAACACCACCTCCGATAACGGATTCAGGCTAATCGACTTTGCGGCGGGGCGAAACATTGTCGTGGCTAGCACGCGGTTCCCACATCTCGACATACACAAGGGGACTTGGAGAACTCCTGATCAATCAACAGTCAACCAGATTGATCACATTGCGATCGACGCAAGACACTCCTCCAGCATTATGGATGTCCGTACGTTCCGAGGAGCCAACATCGACTCGGACCATTATCTTGTTGTAGCCAAGGTACGGTTGCGGATATCCCAAACTACGCCAAGACAAACTAACGCTGTGAGAAAATTCGACGTCAGACGGCTACAATCGCAAGAGATCGCCAAGTCCTTCTCCGATCGAGTGTCTCTTAATCTCTTAAGAGGTCCAATGCCGCCAGCATCAAGCATCGAAGACCATTGGAAACACCGCCAAAACGCCATCAGAGATGCCGCTTCTGATGTGCTGGGTTTCACTCGTCCACCACAACGAAACCCCTGGTTCGATGATAAATGCCGGCAAGCACATGCAGCTAAGCAAGATGCATATAACGCGGCGCTGCTTAGAAAGACCAGAGCTGCTCATGAGCTCTATGAGCGGAAGAGGAGAGACGAGCACCGGCTTCTCAGGAGGAAGAAGAAAGAGCATGAGAAGCGCGCGATCGAGGAAATTGAGAGATGCTACTCCAGGAATGAGGTTCGGAAGTTTTACCAAAAGGTAAAAATAAGATGCCGCGGAAACAAACCCCGAACCGACCCCTGTAGAGATGAACAAGGGAACATCGTAGTAGAATCGCAGTCGATGCTGAGGATTTGGAAAGATCATTTCTGCAGACTGTATAACGGCGATGACGGACCAAATACCGCTGTCAGGCAGAATCAACCGAATCAACCTTTCAACCTCGACGATGATGACCAACAATTCCGTCCACCCGACCTGGATGAAGTGAAGATAGCCATATCGAAGCTTAAGTCCAACAAAGCTGCTGGAGCGGATGACATGACATACACCAACTCATCTGTAAAATATGGTCGGGCGAAAGTATGCCCGATGAATGGAACCTCAGCATTATTTGTCCAATTCTCAAGAAAGGAGACCCTCTGAACTGCGCCAACTACAGAGGCATCAGTCTCCTTAACTTCGCATATAAGATCTTATCCGCCGTATTGTGTGAACGCATGAAGCCGTTTGTCAACAACCTGATAGGTCCATATCAGTGTGGCTTCAGGCCAGGAACGTCCACCATCGACCAGATATTCACACTACGGCAGATCTTGGAGAAGACCCATGAGCTTCAGATCGATACCCACCACCTATTCATCGATTTTAAGTCCGCGTATGACAGCATCTATAGACACGGGCTATATAGAGCAATGTCTAGTTTTGGCATCCCTGCCAAACTCGTCCGTCTGTGCAGGATGACGATGGAGAATGCACGCTGCTCCATCAAGGTCGGTAAAGATGTCACCGAGACCTTTGATGTCCAGAAAGGATTTAGACAAGGCGATGCGCTGTCATGCGATTTTTTCAACATCGTACTTGAAAGAATAGTGCAAAACTCACGAGCCAACACAAGAGGCACTATCTTTCAAAAGTCCGTCCAACTACTCGCATACGCCGATGATATTGACATAATCGGGAGAAAGCAGCGTGATATCAGTGGCGCTTTCGCGAGTATTGAGACGGAAGCGGCGAAAATGGGTTTAGCGGTCAATGAGGGCAAGACCAAGTATATGCTGTCAAGCAAAAAGGACAACCAACACCGACGTCTCGGACAGAACGTCACCCTCGACAAATATAACTTTGAGGTAGTTGAGGACTTTGTCTACGTAGGCTCTGCTATTAATACAGACAACGACACCAGCGCTGAGATCAAGCGAAGAATAACTCTTGCCAACCGCTGTTTCTTTGGGTTAAGATGGCAATTGAGTAGCAAAGCCCTCTCTCGGACAACAAAAGTCACCCTTTGTAAGACCTTAATAATCCCGGTCCTGCTCTATGGCGCAGAGGCATGGACATTATCAAAAATGAATGAGGTTGTTCTTGGTTTCTTCGAGAGGAAAGTTCTTCGGTCCCGTCTGCATTGATGGAGAATATAGGAGGAGATGCAACAATGAACTCTACGGACTGTACAGCGACATCGACCTAACCAGAAGATTGAAGACTGAGATGGCTGGGTCATGTAGAGCGTTTGGACACCAATGCTCCAGTCCGAATAGTCTTTGAATCCGCTCCCGAGGGACAGCGCAGTAGAGGAAGGCCAAGACTCAGGTGGCGCACGCAAGTGGAAGAGGACCTCAGCCAACTTAGCGTGCGAAACTGGAGACAGCTAGCCAGGGATCGAGCTAGCTGGAGAAGCTTGTTGACTGAGGCCAAGGTCCACCCCGGACTGTAGCGCCACCTAAAGTAAGTAAGTAAGTTCAGCCCTCAACGGAATAAGACACTGTATGGTCGGCCACGTACCAATAATCGTGATTTGAGAGGCATATCGCCGCAGCAAAACAAACATATTTTCGATGTATAAAAACAAACACCAGCTCGCCAGCAAAATCTGACTTACTTTCTTCACTGAACAAATCGATACCACTGTACTAAGGTGGTAGAGTTAGTTATCTACTCTCAACTAGGGTATAACTTTGAATAACAAACATATGCACATCTAAGGCGATCTAAGGTTTTATTTTACGAGTATATGCTGTCATCCACATTAGCTCAAGCGTACTCAACTTGTCGGACTGGGTTGCAACTCTACCGATAGACGCATATTTTCTAAAATGACTTCATCACAATCAAAAGTCCGTAGTACTGGAAAAAAGACAGTGTATAATATTTTATTTTGTTTTTATAATTTGATTGAAGATTCGTAAGCTACAGAAGACCTGTGTACGCTCGTAACCGGAAAAAGTTCACACATCATTACGAATTTAAAAGGCTAATGATGTTTGCCCATTGATGGATTGATGACTAAATCTATAGACTTTGACTAATTGCACGTCAATGTGCATAATGTACTTTTGCCATCTATAATATTAAATTAACTCAATTCATTCCAACGTACCCAAGTAACGAGATAAGGGAGAGTGGAGTAGCTATTTGAACGTTTCGAATGCGATGATCCTTTCTAGATAGTCATTGCATATTAAAATTCAATCATACATCATTCCAGTTATACACACAATTCTGTTAGAAGACTTCGGTCAATGGAACGTTCCACAAATATTTGCATGCATAGTTGCCAGTAATTCGAGTTGATGAGCTTGCAAAAATATGACATCATTCGTAAACGGATGCAGAATATAGAACAAAGAATATTTACTTATGTAGATATCTATACAAAATAGTCAGGGGCAAAATTATAAGTCGTACTGTAGCCGTTAAATTATTTTTTAATACCACAAAATGTAAAATGAAATTCAGTTTGAAGTTGTTTTTTATGAAACACTAAATTGACATTCTGGAACCATTAATTGAAGGAATTATCCAATTGAAAACAAAAAAAAACAATTTCAATTCCATTAAATTACAAATTGGAATTCATTCAATTTTCTTATGAACAATTTGCTGTAATGGGTAGTTTACAACGAAGTGATTAATTTTACCTACCAGTGTCGCCTCGTTTACCTTCCTATAAATCAATTATCCTTCGCTGTTTATTTACATTACGGGGGATTATAACTGAGGAGCAATTTACTTGCATGCAGACTGTTACACATATTTTTCTTACATACGTTGTCTTTGCTGCCTTTATCGATTATCTTAAAGAAAAGGGAAATAATGCGCTGAAAATGCACTTGATTAAAATGCACTGTAAGGCTTTTCGAAATTGTTTGCAAACCTTAATGTTTGCAAAATTAGTTCACTAGAGTGTTTTCACTTATCCTAATTAAAAAGATTTAAAACATTTTTGTAAACATCAAGAACATTTAGCTGTCCCAAGTTTAAAACATGAAAACTCCCCAATGACAGGGGATTTTCGTAGAAACAGGTCTACTGGTAAGTTGATGGCATGTCCCACTGACAAGCGAAACCAAAGCGTACATCAATCTGGCGAAGAAAAGATAGTTGCACTCTTTTGTCGAAGATATTTGCATTTGAGATAGAGTGGTAAATGGATGAAAAGTTAATTTTCTGATTGTTCAATGCAAGTTAAAGTTTGTAAGTCTGATATCCACAAAATAATTACTGGTGTGCCCCAGGTTAACGTTTTATCTCAAGTACTCCTCTTAATCTTTATTAATCATCTTTTGTCTGATACTTTTAATGCAATAGATTCCCTTGCTAAGGACATTACCCTCTGTTTTTCATACTCACTCCCGGACTCATGTCCTTGCATTCCTTGAATCATTAAATTCTAGTATTAGCAGCATAATTGATTACAAAACCACCAACAGTGTGTAATTTAATGCAAACAAACCTCAATTCTGCCAGCTGTCATTAGAATTAAAAGCGAAAAACTTTCCATTCTCGGTATGTGTGTCAATCAACCTTCGTTTGACCACATATTTGATGTCGGTAACAATTCTGCGAAATCTTTCCTAAAGCGATGTAAAAAATATTTCGCCCCATCTTATTAGCCTCAATACACTAGTTTGAAGCACTTATCCTTCCAAAATTGAAGTACAATGCTTTCATCTGGTGATCTTGCTAGATAGGATCAAACTTAAAGGTGATGTCAATATTTCGCAGTCAATTGACATCCTAAAAAATCGATGTAATTTTACTTGTCCAACTTTGTTCTGTTGATGCTTTCATTGCCACCGTGCCCCACCGAAACTACCAATAAAATTCCATCCCATTAAACATTCAAGAACACGTTTGGGAGTTCTCCGAAATATCGTGATTCTTTCCTAAGCCCTACAACTCGCTTTTAAAATGCTCATTATCTCCTAGTCATTTTAACCTGCAAATATTCAAAATCAACGTATATCAGTACCTCTAATTCTTTCCTCCCTAACTTTTCCGCCCGCTCTGAAAGCAAAAAATAAAATAAACTCTTGCAATACTGCTCTTTGAACTTGTATGAATAATAATCGTTCGTACGCCAAAAGATAGATATCAATAGAACTTTAGTTAGATATACAGTACAGAGTCAACCGCGTCGTCTACAGTTGTAGACAGATCAATATACCTACTTAATAAACACTGTTTTATTGATGCCCACCAAATAGGGCAGGAGCAATAAGAGCTTTTAACCCAAAGAAAAATGAATTACTTATCCGTGTGCACGCTGCTAAACCAGGCCCCCAGCCTGCCGTGCAGGAGATTTGGTCACATAAAAAGATGATAAATAAATAGAACCTAAGCCTTACTTCTCCGATAGACATCAGTTTCTTTAACACTGCTCTTAAGATCTTGACTGCCCAATTGGGTGAACGCCTGAAGTAATCTATCAACAACCGGACTAGATCATATCATCGAGCTATTAGGCCGTCTTAGTAACAATTGACCAACTTTTCACACTTTGGCAATTCCTAGAGAAAACGTAAGAAATATAGATCAGTACTCAAAACCCCTTTAAGGATTTCAAACCCACATGCCCACAGCATCTACAGAGATAAGCTTTATATGTAGAGCCTTATTACGAGTATTTAAGATTAGCATTCTGTACAAATATCTTTTACACTGATGAGCAATTATATGCTGTCAACGAAATGCCGTCAAATATACGGCTTTAGCTTTAAAATATTTATGAATAATGCCACTTCATTTAAAGTCTAATAAACAATAAAACATTTGTATTTTTGCTATTTTTTAAACTTAAGAAGGTAATTGCATAATATAGCTTTATCAGGAAATACTGAGGAAAATCCACAAGACTTATAAGCATGCTAACGAAGGTAGCAATTTTTTTTGAACAATTTTTCTATAGACTTGTGTTCCTGATTGCATTGAAGGCCTCTAAAAGAAGAGGTATTTTGGCGAAATCTGCAGATTGTACATAGAGAGAGAGATACTCCTGCTAACTTCTTAGGAAGAGTTCTATGCGATTTTTGAACCACTGCGATGTAAAGAACATTGTGCTTCTATGTCTACTACGAGTATTAGTAATAATTGCGAATAATATTGTCGATAAGTCTCCAAACATTTACCTAATATTTAATGGACTAAAATCAAGATACGATGCAGGAGTGCTTTGCCATGCCCTGACTGACTTGCCAACTCGATGCGAGAATAAAAGTAATTTGTTACATGGTCTCTATCGGGGTTATTTATAGATTTTTTCGTATGTATGTGTATTGGAAAAGTTTAAGGTGCTTGTTGTGCCTTGCCTTCACTTGAACACAAGAACATTCGATTCAGAGTACATTAATCGCTATCCTGATGAGGTCTTGTACTATAAGTACAGAAAGAAACATCTTCTCCGGTAGGTAGTCACGATAAGCGCGCGCTTAAGGGGTTGTTAGTACCCTTAAAATGATTGCACGCAGGGCGGGCGACTTGCTAAACTAAAGGAAACTTTTCCATCGTTTCTCTTCAGTTTTGGGTAACCCTGTAGAGAAAGCATCGCAATTGGGATAATGGTAGCACCATCTTAGGAAAATAGGCTTATAATCGTATATATATCAAGTATTCGTACTATGGCCTGGCTTATGCAAGTTGCGCATATTCTTAGTGACTTGCATAATCTCTGTTTTACTCTCATCTTATCCTTGTCCAATATGAGATAGAAATCTCATCACCTAACACATGTGTAATTCACATATAATAACAAATTAAAGTGAAATACATAATAAATTTGATAAAAGACCTTCTGTTAATATTTGTGTATTAAAAGTAATATTATTGCATGAAAAATATTGCTTTTATGCAATATACTTACGCATTGTACCTACCTGTAATGGCGATTGAATGTCATTTGATCAGACAATACAAATTCATTAACTCATCCTATACATCAAAAACAGTAAACGTGTTGGCTTCAAACAACAATTTACTCGTAATTAGATCCCTCTATACTAAGTCCACTAATGGAAAACCTTGCAGTAGTATATGGGTCGATTATTTCATTTCCTATTTGTGACAAATATTGACAAACCAAGAACAATTTCAGGTGTGTCCTGCCGTGCTTGTAATCGAATAACTCTGTTGTATTTCGTCTAACCATCGAAATATCTAGAATTGGAGACCAGCAAAGCTTAAACATTTTACTGTCATCAAACCGTGACATAAGTTATTTACTCTGTTGCGAATCGATTTGTGTACTTTATTTTCTATATTTAATTTATGATAGTCATCTGGGCGACAGCTCTTCGTTTATTCTGATTATTAGAAAAGGAAAAACTTGTGTATTTGTGTACTCGTATATGTATGCCGCAGATTTTCGAAGGAAAATTTATGCATTCTCACGTTTTGAAAATATATCAATTTATCAGAGAAAAACAATGGTTAAACGTTCTCCATTAGATAAGGAAACGTCTTGCTTAGAAGGAGCTAAAGGGGTAAAGTCAACAAATCTAGTAATAATATTATGATTTTGTGCTCTGTTGGTATTTCAATCATATACGAGTAGTTAGCGGAGTTTTAAAGAGTACTGTCTATTAATATTTATTTCATTAATACGCCGGAATAGTACGAAACCCAACCAATCAATCTCCCTAATCAACTAAATCTTAGCCGACTACCCCTGTATCGCGCGCGGGGTGCACCAGCGGAGTGCGGTTTTGTTTCCATAACTATTATGCCTGATTTAAGATAAGTAGCGAAATGAAAACATGGTTGGTATAGGCTTTGCCGGTCTATAACTGCAGTAATAAGAACCACCATAAGTATAAGACCACAAATTGTATGTAGCGTCTTAAGGGCAATACTAAGATTCAGCCGAATTTGATAAATGTATTGCTATAGGCTAAGTCTTACATTTTAATTTCGCGGTTCTATTTTTAAGAGGAAGAATTTCACCTTTCCGTCATTTAGCCGGGCTACTCCGAAATATTTGGAGCTCGGACCGGTACCGACCCCTAGTTCTAGGGGCATTAAAAATGGAACTGGTCCTCCGGGTTGGGGGTTGTGCCGCCGGAGTAACTTTCCGGCAATTTAAAAAACATAAGTTATGAAGCATCAATAAGCCTCGGGTATGGACGGATCTACTGCTGACAACCCACGCAAACGATTTAAGAACAATGAGCTTCGGATATGCACGTGGAATGTTAGATCCCATAATAGACCACGTGCAGGCGAGCAACTAGCGGAGGCCCTAGACTGCTGCAAAGCAGACATCCCATTCAAGAAATGCGATGGGATGGGCCGGACAAAAAGGAGATGAAAAACTGCGACATCTACTACGGAAATTGCTATCGATGGCAAGAGCAGCGCTTATTTGGATGCGGATTCGTTGTCGGAGGCAGACTAAGACAAGAAGTCCTGAGCTTCCAGCATGTGAGCGAGCGCCTCGTAGCACTCCGCATCAAGGCTAAATTCGCCAACATTAGCCCTATATCCGCGCACGCCCCCACAGAGGAGAACGATGACGACACCAAGGATGCCTTCTACGAGCTCCTCAACAAGACCTACGAGCAATGGCCCAGCTATGACATCAAAATTGTCCTCGGTGATTTTAGGTACGGTTGCGGATATCCCAAACTACGCCAAGACAAACTAATGCTGTGAGGAAATTCGACGTCAGACGGCTACAATCGCAAGAGATCGCCAAGTCTTTTTCCGATCGAGTGTCTCTTTATCTCTTAAGAGGTCCAATATCGCCAACATCAAGCATCGAAGACCATGGGAAACACTGCCAAAACGCCATCAGAGATGCCGCTTCTGATGTGCTGGGTTTCACTCGTCCACCAAAACGAAACCCCTGTTTCGATGATGCAGCTAAGCAAGATGCATATAAAGCGGCGCTGCTTAGAAGGACCAGAGCTGCTCATGAGCTCTATGTGCGGAAGAGGAGAGACGAACACCGGCTTTTCAGGAGGAAGAAGAAAGAGCATGAGAAGCGCACGATGGAGGAAATTGAGAGACGCTACTCCAGGAACGAGGTTCGGAAGTTTTACCAAAAAGGTAAAAATAACATGCCACGGAAACAAACCCCAAACTGAAGCCTGTAGAGATGAACAATGGAACGTCGTAGTAGAATCATAGTCGATGCTGAGGATTTGGAAAGACCATTTCTGCAGACTGTTTAACGGCGATAACGAACCAAATACTGCTGTCAGGCAGAATCAACCGAATCAACCTTTTAACCGATGACCAACAATTCCGTCCACCCGACCTGGATGAAGTGAAGATAGCTATATCGAAGCTTAAGTCCAACAAAGCTGCTGGAGAGGACGGCCCGACTGCCGAGCTCTTCAAAGCGGCAGGCGATGACTTGGTAAGGAGCATACACCAACTCATCTGTAAAATATGGTCGGACGAAAGTATGCCCGATGAATGGAACCTCAGCATTGTTTGTCCAATTCTTAAGAATGGGGACCCTCTGAACTGCGCCAACTACAGAGGCATCAGTCTCCTTAACATCGCATAGAAGATCTTATCCGCCGTATTGTGTGAACGCATGAAGCCGTTTATCAACAACCTGATAGGTCCATATCAGTGTGGCTTCAGGTCAGGAAAGTCCACCATCGACCAGATATTCACACTACGGCAGATCTTGGAGAAGACCCATGAGCTTCAGATCGATACCCACCACCTATTCATCGATTTTAAGTCCGCGTATGACAGCATCTATAGACACGGGCTATATAGAGCAATGTCTAGTTTTGGCATCCATGCCAAACTCGTCCGTCTGTGCAGGATGACGATGGAGAATGCACGCTGCTCCATCAAGGTCGGTAAAGATGTCACCGAGACCTTTGATGTCCAGAAAGGATTTAGACAAGGCGATGCGCTGTCATGCGATTTTTTCAACATCGTACTTGAAAGAATAGTGCAAAACTCATGAGCAAACACAGGAGGCACTATCCTAGTTGAATACGCTGACGATATTGACATAATCGGGAGAGAGCAGCGTGATGTCAGTGGCGCTTTCGCGAGTTTTGAGGAAGCGGCGAAAATGGGTTTAGCGGTCAATTAGGGCAAGACCAAGTATATGCATTCAAGCAAGAACGACACTGAACACCGACGTCTCGGGCAGAATGTCACCCTCGACAGATATAACTTTGAGGCAGTTAAGGACTTTGTCTACCTAGGTTCTGCTATAAATACAGACAATGACACCAGCGCTGAGATCAAGGAAAGAATAACTCTTGCCAACAGCTAAGAAGGCAATTGAGTAGCAAAGCCCTCTCTCGAACAACAAAAGTCAGCCTTTATAAGACCTTAATAATCCCGGTCCTGCTCTATGGCGCAGAGGCATGGACATTATCAAAAATGAATAAGGTTGTTCTTGGTTGCTTCGAGAGGAAAGTTCTTCGGTCGCGTCTGCATTGAAGGTGAGTGGAGGAGGAGATACAACGACGAACTGTAGGGACTGCACAGCGACATGGACCTAACCAGAAGCGTGAAGTTCAAAAGACTGAGATGACTGGGTCATGTATCAGGTGGCACACGCAAGTGGAAGAAACCTCAGACAACTTGGCATGCAAAACTGGAGGCAGCCAGCCAGGGATCGAGCTAGCTGGAGACTCTTGTTGACTGAGGCCCAGGTCCACCCCGACTGTAGCTCCACTTAAAGTAAAGTAAGTAAGTCATTGAGCTTGCATGTGGTTTGCTCACAGCAAAATATTGGTTTTCTTCGTCATTCACAAATTTGCAATGAATGTGCGAAATTCTCAGCATTTACTGTAAGTCTACGATAAAGTCTCTTTGGCCGTATCGACAAGCGTCTGTTGGTGATTTTAAATCCCACATCGAAGGCAATGATTTAAAGAGTCTGTCGCCAGTGGTGTCATTGAGCTCCCCAATTTAATTCTGATTCAGAACTTCGAGGGAAGCAAAAGGCTACTCGTAAATGACAGATAAAATTCAAGGTATCTAATGTATTACCTAGGTTTTTTCTATTACAATAATGGACAGTATTCGATAGTTTCTTGGGTGCACGTAGTGTGTATTTGTCTACAATTCCTAACACTAAAATCAATTATATTGAGAGCTGGCCTTGTACCTTGATGTTTCTTTCCGAAATAAGCCATTGAGCAATGTAGAAAATGAATTATGCAGCATTGTGCTTTTCCCAGCTGGCGGTAGCTAAGAGCAGGTTGATTGCTAGTTTTACCTAGGACACGATTCAGTATTTACTACTTGCCACCGGGAAACATCTGTTGCTTCGTCTAATCTCCACCCAATCTTACTAATCATTTAATTGTCCGGGAACCACAAATTTTTCATAATTATTGTATGTACGTGATAGTTACGTACGTCACTTAAAATCCAGAGACGATATCTGAATACTTAACAATTTCGACTACATATTTGTAAAGAGCAATTTTTTCTAATCTTTCACTTTAATATGTTAATTGGAAATTGCCTCATTCAATATAGAGTTTCTCTGAGGTTTTTCTGGTGTCCATCAAGGAGATTCAATGTTAAATCTCAAAAAGTTTTTTTTCAGAATTCGAAATACTAATACGAGATTACAGACGAAACACAAGCCTCTCCAGCATGTCATCAGCTTCCACATTTCTTAAATTATGAGATTAACTTACATAACTTAAGCACATTTGTATGTTTCTCTTCACATAAAAAGCAAGCTGAAACATTAAATCCTTAAATGGTCTTTAACTTGATAAGAAAACTTCACACACATACAAGTTATTTTTGTTTGAAATCCCTACAGGCACACTAATGCAATCTTTTTCTTGGATCTCTCGATGCGCGTATCCATATCTTCTAATTTGATAAAACGTTCCCACAATTTGAGCACGTCAGCGTAGGCTGTAGTATTTTTGCTTATGGAAAAACATACATGGAAATGTATGTAACTTGTATCTGCTCTTTAAATAGTGCCTTAAATCTGCTCGATACTTCCACAATTTTGAATTTCCATACAAAATTTTGTTTAAAAAAAAAACGACTACCTACTTAATATTTGACGAGAATGAATGAGCATGGTTTTAAGGGTTGAACAATAAAGTTGATTTTGATGAATTACGAGTATGTGTAACAAGTCATGAATTGTACTCGTAGTATTCTGATATATTGTTCTTTCATTCCGTTGTTGTTAGCATTAATTTATCATAACCCAACCATCCCACTAAAAATGAGATACAAATACGGAAGCTATTATCAAAATGTTTATGTATTCCACATTCATATTATTTTCACACTTCATTCGAGTTTAACTTTATAAAGAGTAACTCGTCCCATTTTGATTCATCCAAAACACGTATCCTTAAAATTTGTTTCCTGCTGACTTAATACGTACGTGATTATTTTTTTTAAACCATTCTCTGATATACTACGAGTATAACCGATGTGGATCCAATGTTGACTTTACATGACACGAGGAGCTTTTTCGTATAAAATAATTCCACTGACCACTTTAAAGAAAATTGATAAACATTTTTATTGCTCTTAAATGGGTTGCCGTAGGATTCTATTCATCTTTAAAATGTTTCAAACATTGGGGATTCCTTTATGGAAATTAAATTTAAATTCTGTGCTATATTTACATCGGTATACAGAGTGCGAGGTTATACTGAATACCGAAAGGGACAATGTAGGTTTTGAACACGCGCGAGAATACAAGCACAGCGTAGTGTAAGACGGGACTCGTACATGAACGCACTTGGCGCCAAGGCTAGAGAAACAGCAAATATGTAGATGCGACAGCAAGACCATCCCGTATCAAAAACACTAGATAAAAATATTTTGATCTCGGATGGCAAACAACATGCCAAGTGGGAGCAACATTTTGCGGCACTGCTATACCTAAAAGGAAACATTGATTAACGGTTGCAAAAGCAAAAAATACCCGTATTTTAATCAGGTTAGTGGCACTAAAATAACGTCGGAAATAAGGCACTAAAATAAAAGCGAAGCAATTGGAGAATTTCGAAAAGGAATGAGTGCTGGAACTGCAGCAAAAAGCATTCAGAAAATTTATTCGGATCATGCAGCTGCTCTAATGACCATTTTATAACGGTGATATGACCTTGGATAATAGAACCCGTTCTCGACGGTCTTTCGGAATTAATGGCGAAGATTTAAGGTAAGTAGATTGCTAAGAGGCTTAATATTGAACATTTGTTCGCATGTCGCCGTTGAAAGAAACTTGGCTTTCATCCAATGAAGGTACTGTTATGGATGTTCTGTTTGGTGGATTTCCAGGTCTAAAATTCTTTTCAAACTTCTTCCACCGTGAGCAAATATTTTAGCTTAATGAGAAATTCGAGAGAATCGTCCGGTTTTGGCTACATAGACAGGCGTGCATTTTCATCAGTTATTAGACGAATCTATAGTAATTTTTATATTTTTGCCCGTCACCACTTTAAATGAAAGAAAGGTTGGAATATTACCTTGGGTGAATTTCATTACGTCTAGCAGAACCTTAAAGGTTCCCAATAGTTTGACAGAACTCTTTCCACGTCTCCTATTTCTCGGTGTTCTTTACATATTTTTCGCTTGGTCACACTTGTCAATTGTCCCTTTAAGGCCAAGGATCAATAACTGAAAAAAGTGTCCCATCTATTAATTTGCTGTTCTTTCATTATTTCGCTGCTTAGTTGAGGTTGAAAAATTCCATAAGTAACTTCAAGTTGCACGAGTATCTCTCAGGGATATTTAATGTCCAATTTGCTTACATTATATTCTTTTCAAATATTGTCATCCAGCTTCTTAATTATTGATAATTCGCTTTAGATGTTATTAATTCAAATGGTTAGGCAGTCAAAGCCGGTACCATCACAGAAGTCTATAATAGTTTGGAAACCGCACGGAGTACGACGGTAATATCGTACTTTGAAGGCCATCCCTGCAGGTCTTTGTTTAGGCTAGTTCCCTGATCTTTTTAATTATATGAAATGTTATTTAAGATATGTGCCTATGTCCTGGAAGAAGATCTAACAAATAATTAACTTAGATGCACAACGTTGACTTCTATCTTTTATAAACTTTATTTTACGTTACATTTATAATTTTTTCATATTTTTTTTTTAAATAAAATTAACTTTCCTTCGAGCATTTTTAGAGTTCAATTTAAGGACTGTTTGTGTATATTCTTAAAGACTGTTTCGTAAATTTATTTTCGAAAAAATATCAAACTTAGCCTTTCAGTCTTTTTTTTTTATTTATTTAAGTGAGCTTACAATCGGTTTGTGCGTTCCAGTAAATCCATTCAATTTGCATAATATATTTCATGTGTGCTGTTATATAAAAGATATTTTTGTATTCAATTTTACCAATACGTCAATTTTATTTGAAGAATATCTCAGAAATTGCTTTATGACGTGGGTCGAACTTTTCTTTTCTGAGAAAATACAAATTTTTTATTTGAGTACGCTTGGATATGGGTGCGCACCATTGAAATGGCAAGGTTTGCAGTTCGAGTTCAAGAACATATTCAAGTATGCATAACTAAACACGTACTTTATACTTATTCCAATTTTAATAGACAGATAGACATTTTTTGAAACGTACGACGTGATGGGGAAAGCATCAGTTACTTTTGTATTTCCTTCCATTAAAAATAAATACATACATAAAAAAAAATAGAGAACAGAAACAATGCCAGTTTGAATGTATCTGAGCGGAGATTCACACAAGGCAAATCTATTTGATATGTGATAACGCCAGCACCGAGGAAAAGGATGACATTGTCAAAACTTGCTTCCACAAGCTATATTCACCAAAATATATGAGCAATAATCTTAGGACAATGCTTAGATTAGTGATTTAATGGGAAAGTTAAAGAATATTTTTGGCACAGTTCTTAATAAATTCCAGCTAATGCAGCCTTACGATGCGGTGAAATGTTATCATACGAGTAGTTAGAATACGTTTTCCATACCCCAGATTAGATTAGATTGTTGTGGTAGGTGGTATAATCAATGTACCCAATATCACTGCGGCCACAGATGGACCTATTGTGATGTCCTCTATTTAATTCACACCGCAGAGCCCTGTGAGAAAACCTGTGATCAGTTAAATCTGACTTCTACTTAATTATAATAGTTGTTTCGTGTTCTTTGGCATAAAGTTTTCGGCTTGTCTGTTATCTTCAGCTTCCCTTCCGAAATGTAGCTTCTTTTCCTCTAGTCAGGTTTTACGCTTTCTTGTATGTTGTTTGTTGATGGCCCACAGAATGGTCTTGGCATCATGATTTGAGATGCGGATCCTTTTCCGGTAAGTTCGTCTGCTTTTCCATTGCCCTCATATCCACTATGTCCTGGTACCCAAATCAGATGGGCTTTGTTTGTTTTTTTGTTTTGATTATATTTCAAATGCGGTAATTGCATGTAGGGCTGCTTTGCTGTCGGAGAGAATGCAAATGTTTTTGTTTGTTATATTTCTGTTCAGATTCTCTTGAATGCAAAGCTCTTTTGCGTGGACTTCTGCCTATTATAAGCACCATTGAAATAATTGTACACAGCGGAAAAAATGGAAATTAGGGAGGATAGAAAGAGAGGTACCGTTGTACGTTGGTCTAGAATGTTTAGGAGTTATAATGACTATGGAATAAAGAGCTAGGCAGGCCATACGCGAGTTGTTCGGCTTAGGAAGGAATCACGATATTTTAGGGTACGTCCGAAAGTGGATCTGAGGGTATACTGATGAGCATTCATAGCGAGACAGGTTTTACCGTAAGAGGCTTAAAGGGACGGAATGCTATTGACAATTTCAGCGGAGCACTGGTGGTGAAAATGGCGATAGAACAGGGTGAGGCAGGAGACATTACGTCAGTGGTAGAGCGTATCAATCGATATTAGCATCGCCTTTAAGTTTTATCTCACGGTTTTGAATCCTATCTAGTAGGCGCACAGATGTCTTGGGGACACCTGATCAGATGTGAGCATTGTACATTGGGCGAATGAAAGCCTGATATACTCGTATTGAAGCCAGATCAGAGGTGGTGAATTATTTCTTACATCGCTTGAGGAAGCCTAGACATTTCACAGCATTTTTGGCGACTTTGAATACGTGGTCATTCCAAAGCAAGTTGTCATTGACACACGTAGCGAGAAAGTTTTTCGGTTTCAACGATGCAAGTGCCATTCATAGATAATAGCTGAGTATTTGAATTTCGCTTTAGCGACAGCAGAAAGCATTGTGTTTTGCAAGCATTAAATTTCACTCTGTTGATAGTTCCTCAGTTGGTTATGCTGTTAATATCGGAATTTAATGAGCTTATCATACGCTGCCGTTCCCGTTCTACAGCCGAAGAGCAGGGACGTGAGGCCGGGAACGAATATGAAAAGTAGAGAGTACTATGTCAGCAAAGCAATAAATTGGATTAAAGGTAGCAGATAAGATCATTGATGAAGATTAAAAAGAGTGTCGGAGACAGAACGGAGCCCTGGGGCACACCATCCAAGACAACTTGAATTGAACGTTCCCAAAGTTCTAATCCATTAAGGAAGAAAGGAGCCTGATGCCAAACTCTGTCAAAAGCCTTAGAAATATCAAGTGCAACTATCTTGCTTTCGCCAGATTGATGTAGACTTTGGTTCCACTTTTCGGTGAGACATGCCATTAAATCACCAGTGGATCCGTTGCTGCGAAAACCGTACTGCCGGTCATTAAAAAGTTTTCGTGTTTTGAGAAATTTAATGGGCTGACGACTTATCAGCGTTTCCATGACATTGGAAAGAAGAGACGTAAGTGCAACGGGTCTGTAAGAGAAGAGAGAAGAAGATTCGACTTTTTTTTAGGGAC
Organism: Volucella inflata; assembly: GCA_928272305.1. Lineage (NCBI taxonomy): Eukaryota > Metazoa > Arthropoda > Insecta > Diptera > Syrphidae > Volucella > Volucella inflata. The sequence continues at coordinate 183,017,836 of OV743716.1, forward strand.
GGGCCAGACAAATGCTGTTTTACATTTGCTCGGAAATAATCCCAAAAAGTAAGTTTGGTGGAAAGCTAACGCAGTGATTTTGCAAGAGTCAAAGAACACCTCTTCAGAAGAAGGAGAGATATACCATCTGGACCAGCGGATTTGTGAATGTTAAGATCTTTAAGTACTCTTGCTACTACACGAGTGCGAAAGTGGATTCGTCCCATTGATGACTCGACGCACTGAAGCGTAGGCGCAGACAAAGCACAATCTGGAAGGGTTGAGCTGTGCAGCAAGCAGATTGGCTTTGTCCAAATAGCTGACAGCTGGAATGTCATTAAAAATGAGCGTTGGGATGGAGGATGAGGCAGAATTTCTAGTGTTTTTGACGAACGACCAACAATTTTTACTATTTTTGGGACATTGTAGTATTTTTTGCCTTCGTTTTTTTCGTATAGAAATTTCACTCGCTTAAAAAAGGCGTCGCAGTCATACCTAGCTCGTTTAAATTTTTAAAGTAGAATTTAATAGTTAAGTTCTTTCCTATCATGGCAGTCCGGCTTTGCGTTGCAGATTCTATTCAGCTACAATTCGCTGTACAGAGATGCCAACATAGACAAGCTCGAATAATTTGTTTTAATGCTTAGCCTGAAATAAAGATGACTATGACGACTTCTTGTGAAATACTAGAATACTGTTCTATCGATTTTATTACATGCATCGGTTCAGAGCCGAGTGTAGACAATCTGAAAATGGTCAGCTCATGAGATAGCTTTATAAAGTAAGCTTTGTATCAATATCTACTATTTTCTAGAGTCGACGGGGCAATGGTAAACTCCACAAAGTAAAATTGCCTACGAAAAAGCTTCTAAGGAGTGCCGTTTGGACTCGGCTATAAACCGAAGGCCCCGCTCAGATGTGACAAAAATGACAACTTGAGAAAAACACAAATGAGTGTTGAGAAGCTAGACCATGGCCCATACCGGGGTGCCAGCGCCATAGTATTGTTGTTGTTGTTATTCAGGGGGCAAAGACCACTAATTCAACGACATATGCATAAGTTGATTAACATTTCAAAAAGGCATGCTGCCTAAAAGAAAAATAAAAAATGGGGTTAAAGCTTAAGATCAGGCGAATAATAATTTTTCTTTAATAGAAGCGAATATAAATTACTTTGTTTGCTTCTCGAGCAAGATTATAAATTGTTCATTGCAATGATCATACTGAGAGGGTCGATTACTAATTTTTTTTAGTGTCTTCAAAATAATTAAAAGAGGAAAACAATTTACCTAAAGTAATAATGGACAAAATATTTTTAACCATCCCAAGTTCCAAGGAGAACAAGAAGAAGAATATTTCTACAAATTTAATATGAATACAAAAATCCAATAAAATCTAATTACGAGTAATTTGAGGAATGAAAAAAATGTTGCTACTCAAGTTCCGTTAATTAAATACTCAAGGCAATATTAATTTTTTGGTCGCACGTGTTTAAGTACTATTTAATTATTCAGTTCAAGTGTGAGTAAATTTGTTTTCATTAGGCATTCGTTTCCACATTTGGCTTTCCTTATTGTTGTCGGCAATTTTCTTTTTGAAGATATTTCATAAGAAAAAAACCGACTACCTCCAAAAATATGTTGGTTTGATGGGCCAACAGGGATAACCTGTTTTATATAATTTGAAAATACTGCAATAAGAAAAATTGTTTGTGTCAGATACAAAACAGATCTGATTTGTTTTGTATTTAAAGGTTAGGACGGCGATTTGTTTTGGAATGTCTGTAGTTGATCTGATACTTCTTGACATTCTTTGCAAAACCTTGAAGAAACCTATTTTTTTGTGTAAGTTATACATTAGGATTTAGCGACCCATAAAATAATCCATGAGTGGCTCCATTTTCTGTTTTAAAGTGAAATCGTTTTATCAGAGTTTTTCTCCGAATGTATATGCTAAGTATCACACCTCTACTCTTGCCTCTAAAAAAAGCGCTTACAGTCTTCGATAGCATTACAGTCCGGTTTGGCTTTGGAATTCAACCAATATACTTGTACATCTTTTATATTATACTTGCACATTTTTTTAAAGGTCCAGGTCCACCCCGGTCTGTAGCGCCACTTAAAGTAAGTAAGTAAGTAAGTAAGTAAAAGTTTCTGTTAAGATCCAAAATTGCTCTAAGAAATAGATTTTTTCAGACATATTTTCAAAGCTGTGGATTTGGTGTTGGTTTAGAAGTGTAATGCGTATACTCAAGGAATCACATGATAAGTCTTGCACAGCATGAGAAGTTTGGTAGGAATGTCAACAGTAGATATGGCTCTGTACAGCCCTTTTCTATGGATATTTTTCGAATTATTGTCCTGAAACCACACTGATAAGAGTTAATCAGATCATTACCAAGCAGTCGAGATCCTGTAAGTAGTACTAAGGAATTTAATAGACAGTTTAGACGGTTTCCTGTTTCCTGGGAGGTCATTACTACGACTTATTATTTGAAATAAGTCCCTTTATTGCGATCTGCAGTTTGAGGCCAAACCCAAAGAAGGATTTTAGCGAGTACAACCTTCCGTGTACGTTTTTGAAGAATCCTTGCCTTCTCGAATTTGCTTCGAATTGGTGAGATACTTCACCCTGTATATGATATTTTTACAATATACTTATAGTTCAATGGCATTAGGATTGAGATACAGAAGTTAGTTTTCAAACAAACGTAGTCAAGAAAACAAAAAAACAAAACACACTATCACAGCAGCGATTTGGTATGCATACCCCATGCATTCAAAGCAAATAGTTCTTTGCAGTTCTTTGGTAAATTAACGTATTTTTGTTAAAGCTTGTTCGACCGACGTATAACATATAATATGTATAATCAAAGCTTTGTAGATCTGAAGAACCATATCTTACTGAAATTTATTTTACGTAATTTATTTGCCAGAAAGCCGAAAGCGCCTTGGAAGCAATCGATGTGATATGTTTAGTTCAATGTTTTTTGCTGTAAAAAATGAAACAAAATTATCCTTTAAAACCGTTAAAAAAATAATTTGACTGTAATTTACAACAAAAAGATAGCGATGTACGCCAAGTCAATTTATATACAATATCTACTAAGAATATAATAGGGAAATAGTCAACCCTATCGAAGAATACGCCAGGGGGAACGTTTAATCGTAGAAAATGTTCGAATTAATGTTCAATACAAACCTTGACATTTCTCAAACGCAGATAATTCATTGCGTATCTGGGTGTTACTTGTGAAGTCGTGAGTTTGATTTCCTTAAAAATGTTGTAAGTACATAAATGTAAATTCTTGAAAATACATATATAAGTACATGTGCATATATTCTATTGTAGCAAGAAAACAACCAACCGGGATTAATTCAATGAAACTTAATCCCGATATTGCAAAAAATACGAGTAATTACAAACGACCACCAGAGGAAGTGAGACAGTTCGGAGATGACCTTAGGCATAACCTTAACAGCTTGGCACCGCCAACAAAAGAGGTAACGGAGTGGAAAAATTAACATGTTTTGCAAAAAAAAACAAAAATGTTATTTTTTTTATCTCAACAATCATATGTATGTACGAGTATTTATGTATATTTAAGGTTTGGAGTGACCACAAGTCGAATTTGAAGAAGTTCTCTTTAAATAATAGAGAGCGAGAGATGAAGATGCCTCGGAAAAAGCAGAAGAAGCTGTTCTCAAAGAACCTGCTACATCCGCAGGGGGGAAAGCTACAGCAAAGGAACTTATCGAACTCCTTGAGAGACAGGTAAACATGCACAAAATCTTCTACATGGAAGTTAAAAGTGCAATCGACGAGCAGAAAAAGAATGCCGAGGAACTTAACTGCAGCATGAAAAAACTCTACATGTCCATAGACCGAAGATTGGATCAACAAAAAAACCAATTTGATGAAAATATTTGGCATCACAAGAAAATGGAACGAATTGCCCGAGAGAAGCTTTTAATAAAACAGCGGCATATTACAATTTGAAACCGAGAGAAAGGAAATCCTGATCTCAAACACATCAAACTCGATTTTAAACGATGACTGATTAGTACAAACTACTATTGCAACTGTACAACATTTTGTTTTTTGTTATAAAAGTCTAAAGAACAAACATGAAGTGCCTGTATATTTTTTTCCTTACTCTCTGAATGTTTACTTTTGTTATTAGTTTTAAGAATGAATTTGAAGTACCATTATATTTTGTTTCGTTATAATAATTTTATTTGTGTATTCTTAATGCTCATTAGCATAAATAAAATGTGATACCTACATATAAAGTAATTTAAATACATAACACCTATTTTTATTACGGAATTACAAGGAGTTCATAGTTTCCAATCTAATTTCAGCTGCTCTGCTTGCAAACTGTGATTGTGAAGACGGTGTTTATTGGTTGTTTTCATCTTCATCTTGGTACTCGTATTCTTCTGCTTCTTCTGGTTTATCCCAAAATGTTTTGAATTGCATGCAAATATTGCGTAGAGCACAGCAAACATTTATGATTTGTGCTGCGTTTTTAGGTTCGTAGTGCATTGCCCTAACGCTCATTAAACAACGAAATCTGTCTTTAAAGACTCCAATCGTCCTTTCTACAATATTTCGTCCTTTACTATGTTGTTGATTAAATCTACTCTCTGGAGAATTCATATCCACTGATCGAAACGGCGTTAGAAGCCATGGAAGATTAGCATACCCGGAATCGGCTAAAAGGAAGAAACATTCACAGGTGATATAAAAGTAGATGGGTGGAAAGAAAATTACCCAAAATTCTGATATTTCTGTCTCCCTTATGGTAATTTTCACAAATATATGTGCTGATTTTGCTCCTGTTCCATATGAATGAGTCATGGTTGGGGCCTGGATTTGCTGCGTCCACACATCTAGTCCACTGCTTATTGTCGCAAATCGGCATGTAAGTAAACAGGACATGATTATTCCAAGAAAAAAAAATTCATTCTTCAAATCACTAACCAGCATAGTATTTATACTATAAAATCCTTTCCGATTATAATATAAATGTCTATTATGCCATGGAATCTTGATGGCAAAATGCGTTCCATCTACACACATTACCACTCCTGGGATTCGACATTTGTCCTAAAAATATATTTTGGCTTCAATTGTTTCCTCGTCGCTCAGCCTTAGGTTAATCCATTTGGGGCATAGTTTCCTTTTGAGAATGTCCAACACTTCTGAAAACGTTGATTGCGCCATGCATATATTGTAGTCCTTACCGGCACCATACTGATAGTTTCCTTCACCAAAGTATCGTAAGCAAGGTGCAAATTAAATTTTTGGAGTCAGTGAAAATGACTTCGAGCTCAGTTTATAGTAATCTCCGCTTTTAGGACATCCAAAACATATGAAAATGCTGCCTTATTCAGACGAAAGGCTTTAATAAATTTGAGAGATTAATTAACACTTAATAAAAGGAATAAAATTTTGAATTTCAGAAAACTCAAGCCAAATCTGGAAGTTCCATAATATCTTCTGTAGTTCCTCTCAAATATGCACGCCTTTTTCTGTTAGAAGCTACTTCGTCCTCATTATCAAATGCATTCAAGTATAAGCCTATACTATCCATTCTTTTTTCACCCGCCGTATTCTACGATTCATATGGCAAGTGAAAGTGAATCGAGTAAGTCAAGTGAATCTCAGATACGGCGTTTTCTACGATAGGGGAGAGTATTATCTCTTTTATTTACGCTTGATTTTTAGAGATATTAAACATTCACAACGTTTTCTCGGAACAAACAAGATTTTGTTCACCAACCGACAGATGAGCTGCCATTAAACGTCATAGACATACTCGTATGTGCTATTCAGTTCTATGATGAGCTCTTTTGCGGAGTTGGGTAATTTTTTTGTTCAAATCGCTTTCAGCTCCAAAGTTCAACGCATTAGTTATGATGGTTGTTACCAGCTCATGCACTTAAGGGGTAAAAGCATTCAAGTATGTAAAACAATCAAAACAATAACTCAGAGAAAATAGTATCAATGTTTACTTCATTGTTATCGTGCCGCATCTTCATTTTCTTTAAAAAACAAAACCCTTTTAATAATATTCACAAAGCAGTACATATCTGGTACAGCACAAAAGGATTCGGATCCACTTAACTTAATCTATATAATAAATTCTTTAAACAATACTCACCAGCAAAAGGCTTACACGACAAAACACAATACCAACACATCTCGCTTTCGAGCAGGAATCAATAAAATTTGATTGTAATTGTAACTGCGATGCGTATTATTGAAATTATGCCATATCGTTATATTTAATTGGTAGTCATGGCGCACTATTTACGCAAAGATACGGGTCGTTGTGTTAAATTTACAATTTAAATGTTATGCCAGATATTAAACGAGTTATTGTTAATGCATGTTACTTAATATTGGGAGCAATAAAAAATATCTACGACCATTAGTCGCCCGTAAAAAGAAACAATGATTCTCGCGATCCTTAAACTTAATGATAAAAATTTCAAATTACAACTTTTAGAATTATTTTTTTAATTACCGCTGTCGTATTTAGTTAAAACAAAATATGATGAAATTAATGCAGTATTAACCAAATATGTGTTTTTAGAAAAATTCAATCTGAAACGTGCCACATCCGAAAAAGTAACAGCTTCATTCATTGTGTTTTCTGGCCATAAATCGATTAATTTGAACGATATAGACCAGCAATTTCGTTCACTCGAACTATTTGGAAAGAAGATAGCAATATTTAAACTTAAATCTAACAAAGCTGCTTAAATGGCCTGGCTCTTCAAAGCGCTTCAAAGCGGTTTAAATATTTTCGGAAGAAAGAATGCTCGACAAATGGAACCTCAAGTACGGGGACCCTCTGAATTGCTCCAACTACAAAGGCATTGGTCTTCTTAACATCGCAAACAAGATCTTATCTGTCATATTATGTGAACAACCGGATTGATACATATCAGTGTGGCTTCAGGCCAGGAAATGCTCATAATCGCCTTACGGCAGATCTTGGAGAATAGCCATTATCTTTAAATCGATACACGCCATCTTTTAATGGACTGCATCTTAGAGAGCATTGTCTAATTTTGGCATCCCTGCTAAACTCGTCCGTTGGTTAAGAATGAAGATGGATGCTGCTACATCAATCTTATGCGATTTGGTCAACATCATTCTTGAAGGAATACTAACCAACGCGCCAACACAAAAGGTTCAATCTTTCATAAGAACGTGCAATTACTCGCATACGACGATGATATCAACATAATCGGAACAAAGCAGTGTGATGTCAATGGCACTTTCGCGAGTACTGAGACGGAAGCGGCGAAAATGGGTTCAGCAGTCAACGAGGGCAAGGTCAAATGTATGTTGACAACCAGAAAGGATAACCAACACCGACAGTTCGGAGAGAACGTTACACCCGACATATATAACTTTGAGGAAGTTGAGAAATCCTTAGGCTATGCTACGAGTATTAATTCATACCCTACATAGGGCCTTAATAATCACAGTTCTGCTCTATTTCTTAGAGGCATGGACATCATCAACAATTAATGAGAATGTTCTTTGCTGTTTTGAGAGGAAAATTCATTCTTAATTTGTGGTCCCGTCTACATAGATGGTAAGTAGAGGAGGGGATACAACGATAAACTGTACGAACTGTACAGCGACATCGACTTAGCCAGAAGAATGAAGGTACAACGAGTGAGAAGCTGGGTCATTTAGAGCGTAAGTGTAAGAGGAGAGAGCCTCAGCCAACTTAACATGCGAAACTGGAGGTAAGAAACGTAAGATCTTCTAGCACAGTCTTACATATGTGGTCACCAAAGTCCAAAAAGTTAAAGTTAACAAATAGAAGAGCTTGCTTAGCCGTTTTACAATTTGTAAACTGCTCTCATAGTGCGAATGTGGGCACAAGAAATTATATCATCGAGAAACGTGAACGGCAACGCTCATGAGAAAACTACTGAAGACTAGATCCTGCCTTCGGAGTGTCTAAAGGGCTTTCCTTTCCAGGAGCGTTTTTCATCAAGTTAGCATTATACGAGTATGAGACGACTCTGTAGGGCGTGAAAATGCGAATGCTGTTTATTAAGGTTGTTTGCTCACCCCATACTTTAAATATTTTTGGAGTTTTAAAACATAATATGGTACGAGTATTTTTATTTTACTTTTAATTCATATCATGTACTATATCTTTAATTCAATATTTTTGGAATCTTGCAAATATTCTGAATTTAAGAATATTACTTTTGGAGTTTTATTAATTATTTATTTTTTTTCAAATGTTTAAGCAATAAAAATGTAATACATGTATTGTAGTAGAAGACTGTATTCTTTTAAATTTATTCAAAGTATGAAAAAGTCATAAACATTTGCTTCTTATCTTTTCTGAAAGCAAGGTCACGTACCAAGTACATGTAAGACATCTTTGAGAGTGTGTTCCCATCCTTATGTAAGTAAGAATTGTTTTCATCAGAATGGGATATGAATAAATGGAGTCTTGCTTTATTTTGTACTTGATAGGCAAAGTATCAAATAATTTTTTTATAAATAAATGACAAATAAAGGAGTTTGAATGAATTTCGGACGCCAACGTGCCAAAGTAAAATATCAAGATACTTTCTTTTCTTGGACTTGAACTGAATTCCTAAGCTTAGTACCCTATATTCGAATGCGATAACCAAGGTCATATGTATATTGCACCTCAAAGTCGTTATCATGTTGATTTCAGATAGATCATGCATTATACGAGGTAACCACTTACTTCAGATTTATCTTTTGGTCTTAAATCCATAATATCATCGAATGAAACCTTAACTACTAGCCATTGAGATGGCGTGCATGTTTAACACAAATACATTGCCGTTGTGTAAGTCTTTAACAAAATTTGCTGGTCCATCAGAGAGGTAAATGTTTCTATTAGTTTTGTAAGGGTTTGGTTATTTTGGACAATAACAGAAAATCACTTATAATAGAGACATAGGACATAGAAATGCGAGGCCATTTTTTTTGACTAAAGCTTTGCTCAGTCAGTGCATTCAAATCTTAATGATTGATTGTAGTTCAATCGTAGTATTCTGTAAGTCAACGAGGTTCGATATGTCAACCTCACAGAAGTTGACTTCTAAGTTTTTAACTTTCTACAAACTAAAAAACACAAACTTTCTACAAAAAAAAAACACATGTTTCTTAGGTTCAGCTATACCAAGTTTGATTCAAAATAAATATTAATAGGACGATTCTGTGTTGTCTAATCAATTGTCTTATTTCACTTCGTGCATTCAGGGAGTCCTTTTGCATTATAAGTTATGCAAGAGGCGATGAATAAATAATTCTACAAAGCTGGCAAAACCAGATTTATTTATCTTGCACTCTAAACGAACGATTAAGTCATCTTTCGTTCCCCTTAGCTGATAGTAACTCATTAGAATACGGAGATACGAGTAATAAAAGAAGATTTCTTCTCTCGCAAGCAACCCGGAATTTTCTGCAGATCTTCTGTTGAACATCGACCTCTTCTCATTTCCATTATCCGCTGGGTACAGAGTATATACCACTGTCGACAAACATTGATCGCTCAAAAAAGAGCAACGGTTTCTTTTTTACCTCTCTTCTCCAACTAAGCAAACTTATTAAGTTATCACAAATGAAAAGAACGACCAAAATCGAAACCATCTTATAGAAATAACTAGCGACCCGCCCCGGCTTCTCACTGGAGTAACTTAGAAAACAAAAGACATGAAGAATGTGAAGTTTAATTATAGAATTTCTTTATAAACAATGTTTGTGGCTGGCTTTTGGTTACTCAATATGAACAAATTCTGTTTGGAAGGGACGCGGAAAGAGCTACGTATAGCTGTCCATGAGAAAAGCACTTTACGCTAAGGTCTAAGCCCTCGACGTTGAATGTCTGACCTTGTGATTTGTAAATACATAGTAATTGAAAATGAAAATTTTATTGGAATTGGAATGGAAGATCCGTTGGTATGAATAGAATCCGGGGAATAAGAACTGTTTCTCCAGTTCCACATTTGGTCAGAATTTTGCACTGTTTAGTAAAAGTTTTTAGACGTTTAACCTGGGGACGTATACCGTTGCACAATTTATGTTGACTTCTTCGCAATAAAATAAAAGGACACCCTTCCTTTAAGACCAATTTATGTGGGGGCAATCCAGAAGGCTGCAAGCAATTGAGAAATTCTTTGGGAAATGTATAGCCTCTTCATGGTCTACAGAGTAGCACGGTGTCTACAGAGTAGTATGTCTGCGCCTGTGTATTAATTTTAGAGATAATAAAGTCATTCACTTTACCTACTTGATTTTTCGTCCCAAACTATGTTTTAATGAGCAGTCGCGTATTAATTTTCCAGTATTACTTTGTGCTAGAAACCGTGCTAGTGTCCTCAGTAGCAATTGTTATCGGAAGTTTGAATGTTGTTCCAAAAGTGTAACTGCAATTCCGGCTGGTGCTACAGCTAATGCAATTTTTCCTGTAGATATTACTTTTCCAAGGAGCAAGTTGATAAGATATGTTTTCCTGTACCTTCAGGAGCACCAAGAAAATATCACTTTCCTTCGTTTCTGTCAATTGATGTTAATTACGCATCGTATACTTTTTCTTTTTAATCAATGTTCATGCGATGTTCATCTTGAGCTAACATTTTTTTAAACAGTTTCAATTGATCGTAAGAAGTTTCTCTTGCATATTCGGCGTTAGTTAATTTAGGGTTCGTTGTATTTGTAGGCATTGGCAGTCAAAAATCCGAAATGGATCTACCCGAAAGTTATTTTACTACCTTATTCAATTCTAACAACGCTTTGTTAAAAATATTTTGATCTTGTTGGACATAATCTGACAATAACTCTCGCCATCGCCGATTCAGTATATCTTCGGCCATATTTTGCCTATACTTGTTCCAGAGAGATACAATATCGGTCACTTAACAAAACGCTATAATAATAGCAAAAAAATACCATAATGACCTCTTGAACTCCAAATAGTAGTCTCCGTTAATGTAGTATCCTATTAAGAGTCGTCTTCCAAGAGACTCATTACTTTCCATGCTGCTTTACTATATAGGTATTATTAGTTATTCCTTGTATGATGGGCCTTTTAACATTCTCAAGTGAAAACATTTACTGTTGTTGGGATGAACTACAAAGACCCCCCCAAGAGCATCAGTTCTCTTTTAAATCAAGGAAAACCTTCAACTGGAGTCCCTTGTTTCCTCCATTAAAAGGTTTTTATCCGGCCTAATTTTGTTCACTAACCATACCCGCAGATGGACATGTAGCAATCCACGTTTCTGCCACTCAACAATCTACATGTGGCAACGTGGTATTCCGTTATAAAAATAGTCAAGTGTGTGCTGGTCCATTTACCCCAATTGACCCTCCTGTAAAGCGCCTACACACGGGACAATTTCAGACACAATTTTTATAAATTAGGCACTAAAAACTGGGTTATCATATCACGATAGCGAACACCATTAATCGTTATTGTCTGATCAGTCGCATTTTCGAAGAAGAATGGTCCGATAATGCCTCCAGCCCAAAATCCGCAGCAAACAGTCATGCGTTGTGGATGCATTTGTTTTTCAATAATTGCTCGTAGGTTTTCTGAACCCTAAATCACGACTTACGAAGTCATCAAGATAAAAATTAGCTTTACCACTGATGATGATATTGTTCGACTGTAGCTGACAAACCTTCATTATTTTAAAATTATTGCTCAAAAATGAAAATGCTTTGTTCTTTCATATAGCGCTCTATTTTTACGAACCCCGAAATGTCAGCTGTCACATTGCTATCTTTTTGTCCGTTTTCATCACTGTACTGTTAAATGGGTCAAAATTAAAATTTTGCGTGAGATATGGGACACACTTTATACGCGCACTCCGCTGGTGGGCTGTTGATTGCAATGACCTACGCATATCGGTGATTAATCTAAATCTCATATAATTACATTTTTGCTTATTACTTCCGTTATAAGAATCACAGAATAATGATTGATACAAAAATCCCTTCACCAGGAAGAGAAGAATAGAGGAATAAAATCATTTTCAAATCGGTTTAGTCATTTTGTAGTAATATGTGCGTTTTTTCATTAAAACAATTATATAAACGGCCCAATAATGGACTTAGGATGCTAGGATAGGATACTAAAAACTCAAAACAAATCGATTGATATATATATTGTTGAGGTACCGTTACGTACCTGCTCTCTACTCGCAGACAAACAAAAAAATGTGTTTTCTTTTATAGATGTAGAGAAGAGATAAAAATTTCTATCATTTCATAGCAATATATACGAATACATATTAACATTCAGCCGAAACGCCAAAACATATTTCCTTTGTCAAGTTGAAAATTTTTCATTTTTATACCATTTATTACATTCAAAGTAGTTTCCATTTAATGTGAATAACTTTTTTGAACAAAGTTACTACTGCACCATCTTGTTTGAAGTACTAGGTACTAAAGCCACACCTTATGCTGTTCCTAATCTCAATATCTATTGGAAAACTTTGATTCAAATTATCTCATGGAAATTAAGCAATTTTTCTGAGAAATTGTCTGCTCATTAATTTTCCAATTTGAAACTTTAAACAACAAAATACTTTGTTCGACAACTTCAACAACTGATTTTCTAAGAACGTTTATCAAAACAAACAAAACCTTCAACCCATTTCAAAGTGTAAATTGTGCACAAAATACAGTAAAGACAATGATTGAAATGATGTAAAATTGCTAATCACTAAAGGGGATAACGCCAGGCTAGTAAATACAAGATGGCGTAAAATTAATCATCCAATTTTGTTTTTGAACTACTTTTTTACTAAATAAAAAAAATTATTTAGAATGATGGAAACTTTACTTGGACCCTTACAATTTTTTCTGATAAGTGGAAAAGACGATGTCTGCCAAGTGGCTGCCGCCAGTGTTGATGCACGTTTGTGCCCGTTTTATCGCAATTTTCATGACTTTCCGGTGATAACTGTTCGCAGTCCTGTCGTATATTCTCCTTAAGGGCTGCGATTGTCTGTGGCTTGTTGGCATAAACACGCGAGTTCAAGTAGCCCCAAAGAAAGAAGTCTGAGATGGTTTAATCGGGCGATCTTGCTTGCCATCCAAATCACCAAAACGTGAGATTACGCGACTAAGACAAAATATCCATTGTGGCTTGTGCTGTATGTCCGGTTCCACCATCTTGTTGAAACCACATGTTCACCAAGCCCCAGTCGTTGAATTCCGGCAGTAAGAAGTCATTTATCATGACCCCGTAGCGTTCGCGTGTAACAGTGACCGCATTGCCGATGGCGTCATCGAAATAATACGGCCCAATCACTCCACCCGCGTGAACGCTGCACCCCGCAGTGACTTTGAGTAGATGTAAAGGGTCTTCGTGCATCACATGCGGATTTTTAGTGCCCAGAAACAAAGATTTAGCTTATTGACGTATTTACGCTAAGGTGAAAATGCGCCTCGCCGCCCATAATGATTTTCGACATCAAATCGTTCTCTTTGTTGTTGACATTGAGGATGGCTTGACAGTAATTCACACGCAACTGACTGTCAGGAGGCATTAGCTGATGCACTGTTTGCACTTTGTACGGGACCATGTGTAAGCCTTTCACTAAAATTCGCTGTAGGGTTCGTCTGGTGATGCCCAATTGCGTGGCCCATCGTCTGGTTGACGTTTCTTAGTTCTCAGCGACATCGGCAGCCACAGCCGCGATATTCTCGGCCGAACGACTAGTCCGGTGCCGGCCACGCCCTGCATGGTCTCCTGTGGTGCCAGTCTGTTTGAGTTGGGTAGCGAAACGCCGGAATGTTTGCCTAGTTGGCGCGACCCAATAAGGAAATCGACGTCGAAATTCACGCTGCGCTAAGACCACCGACCGATTATTGGTCAAAAAAATCGACACAATTATTCCACGCTCTTGCATGCAGCGCTATACTGCTCCATTGCTTGTCTGTTTGTATACTGCAGCCGACTAATATATCATTGGCGTACGATGCCATTTGAAAAAATTATTAGGAGGCTCCGCTCGGAACAGAGCACTCAGAGTGAGCTTTTATTAGATGCCTCTTCGAAGTTTTTCACGTGCCCAAAGCTGCTTTTAAATATACGATAAGGATAACTATCGTATTAGCAGCTGCCTCAAAGGAGTTGATTTTGTCCTTTCAGCAAGGTCTAGTTATTTATAGTAAAACAACCTTTTCAAACTTAGTGTTCAGTTATCCAAAAATATCGAGCACTTCGTTAACGTGCTACTCGTCGTATTTTAATTTAACCCTACTTGGCATCAGGGCAACGACAAAAAATTAACCAGTACGGCCGAAAGAAAATGCCATCGCAGTGGAAGCCAGTACTAATACAGACCTGTATTTGTAAGTTAGCTTAGCTTAGGCTTTTATACGAGTAACTTGAAATATTCTGCGAAAAGATTTTGGAGAGCATAACAACTCATTTACAAAATCTGGGTAGACGAAAGTATGCCCAATGAATGTTACATCGGCATTGCTTGTCCTATCCTAAATAAGGAAGATTAACTGCATTGCGCCAAGTACTGGGAATTAAGCTTTCTCAACATTGCACATAAAATCCTGTCTACCATATTATATAAACGCCTTAGCCCCAGTTTTGAATAGCGGAATTAACTTTGAGTTAAACCGAAGTTAATTGATTTTGAGTTAGAATTCATCTAGACTTAACTCAGGACCCAGTTTTTCAGTGCAATATTAACTTTGTCTTCATGTGTTGGGTTTTAACTTGGCATCACTGCTCTTTGATTTATCTATTCAGCTGTCAAAAATACAATATATCGAAATCTTTCGCTTAAGTTGACTAAAAACTTGTTTCTCAGGTTAACTCCAGTTCAATCCCAGAATTCGGATGGCACCCTCCTAAACAATCTGATTGACCAATATCAGTCTGTTCTTACGCCAAAGAGGTCCACCACAGAACGAGTTTTGGCACTGATTTAAATTTTTAGGATAAAAATAGAAAAGTTCAGTAGTAATAAAACCGAAACTTTAAATGTCGGAAAAGGACTTAAACAGGGCGATGTGTCGTTATTTTAAATTATTTTTGAAGGAATCGTGCGAAACTCACATTCCACCTCCAGAGGCATTATAATTTGAATAATGGAAATTGGTGAGCTATCAATGGACAGCGAAGATTAAATGGAAAGGAATATACTATAAAAAAAAAACAAAAAAAAAAAAAACACTGTGGCGCTGACAGCCCGGTATGGGCCATGGCCTAGCTTCTTGACACTCATTTGTGTTGCTCATGTTGTCATTTTAGTCACATCTGAGCGGGGCCTACGGTTTATCGCCGAGTCCGAACGGCACTCCTTAGAGGCTTTTTCGTAGGCAATTTTACTTTCGGGAGTTTGCCATTGCCCGCCGAAAGGGTGATGGCGATTTGAAAAACTGTTGGTGACCCAGCCAGGATTCGAACCCAGACTGTCTGCGTGATAGTCCAATGAGATAACTATCGCGCCATCGCCATCGCCAAGGAATATATTATACATTGTCGAAAAAGAGTGACACACGACTTTAAGGCTGACTTTAACCTTAAGGTAGTAAATGTAAACAACATGTCACTGAAATATATTGCTGACAATCACATTTATTTATTATGTAGTGCCACGAATACTGTTTCAAAATCAAACAGAAGACATATTGAACTCATTACTAATAGCAAAACAAATCAAAAGAAATTTAAAGCGTTTAGTACATGTTTACTATGGAATTTGTTAGTTGAACTGATTTTAAAGTAATAAACCCTGAAGGTTTAACAGGCCTCGCTATGCAAAAGGTTGTTCACAGCTGCAAAGAAAAAAGCCAGCAAACCATTCCTACTGTACCAACAACATTATCACAATATCTATTATCTTGAAGGCCTGTAAACCAGCATATACTCGTACAGTGTTATCTGCTAATGTTATCTTATTCGAGAGCAAAATAAAAAGTGTTTATTTTTGAGGTTCTTTGTTCAAAAATAAAAAATTTAAATTTAATCGGATAATCTTAGTTATCATACAACAGAACCATTATTCATATTTACTTTTTGAAGATTATTTCTTTAAAAAAATGTTGGCCAAAATTGCGGCTAACATGGACCATTCTGAAGCTCCAATTTTTGCCTTGCAGCATCACGAATGGAGTTTGGCCAATGGCTCAGGTAATTTTAACTTCAAATTCCTTAATTATAGCAAGCTTATCCATGTAAACTTTAGACTTTACTTTTTCCCAAAAGGAAAGAGTCTAGAGGTGTAATGACATATGATCTACCATGGAGGGTTAATTTATCGGCCCAAAGTGTGAAATCGTTCTAACAATAAAGCCAAGTTTCCTCGAGCTTTTTGCCAAGCCTTATTGGAACCAAGTCTCATAGAGCCCAACGGCTTTAGTTTCTGGCAGCAAGTAGTCCGTTATTATGCCGCCCATCACAGTTGCGTACAGGCCGGCCTTAGATTTGAAGAAATACGGACCCATTATACCACCAGCCCAAAAACCACGCCAAACAATTGTTTAGTCTGGACCGCAGATATGGCTGGTTTGTTTCTTGACGTAGCTATTAAATCTGAAATAGGCCTTGTCGTTGAATAAAATTGTAGTCGAAAACATTGGTTTTTTTTAAAGCCTTTCAAGAGCATAGCAACTAAAATGGAGACGATAGTCGGAAATTCGGATCTTGCACGAATTAATTGTTGTGTAAGCCAACTTGTTGCATACGACAAGTCAACCTTTTGAGAACGGTGCGGTGCCAAATCAACCCGGTCATCGCGCACACTTTCTGCTACCGCCGCTTTATTTTCTTCACTACATGCTAGATGCGGTCTTGTTGGTCAATAATAAAAATTGGGGTTCAAACTTATCGATGGTAACAAAAATTCAACATTAGTGGAACACAACATATCAACTGGAAAAGTACCTTGGAAGAATATATAAAGCTTTAAGAAATATCATCTCTCTCCGCAGCCTGTTTTGGGCATCGTAGAAAGAAATCATATTTAAGAGAAATTATTCGAAATTCATCTTTTATACATACTCGTACATTGTATTTCAGCGCCTTTTCTCCTATATTCACCAAGCTGGCATATTTTGATATTAGCTTCTGTCCGCCACTTCGTTTGCCCAGGACTAGTACTTCGAGTATTTTCTTTTCCTACGTCCCATCTATGTTTATACCAAAATTCATCAAAATTGAATTGAATAAGGCGTGAAGGCGTGAAGGCGTAATTGACAGACAGAGTTGCTTTGAGAGGCCCTTGTTCTATGTAATGTACGAGTATGTAAATTGAAACTGAGAATTTTTGATGATGAATTACTATATAATATACAAAAGAGGTAGTTACTGCAATACACTTCTATAAACTACTATACGTTAAAGTTTTTTATTTTATTTTGCATAAACATGCAGATTTTGCGATGTAGAAACGCATGAGCATGCTACGTAGAGCCGACCGCGGGGAAAAAAATGGCGTGTACAAATGTATTCCTGCAACCTTTAAGGTTTGACCTTGTGATTTATTGACAGTCATTGCAAATGCAATAAGATCGTCTTCCGATTCCAAAACATGACAAAATTGGTGTGCGAACTTTTTAGGTTGGTTTCAAGACGGCCTTTACCAATTTCTAGCAGTTTTTGAGCAAGCGCTCCTGTCTCGACGTCGCCTAATAACTGGACTCGCAAGTTAGTGGTGAGATAAAGCTTTTAAACTTCGGTCTACAAGTACCGTACTTTCAGACGTGCGTTTATTTCGTCTGCTGCAGTGTCTCTCTCGATAACAGGTAAGGTCTATCTAAAATTCCCTGTCAATAACACTACCACATCACCCATTAACTTTCGATTGCTTTGTATGTCTTGTAGACATACAGCCTCGATGATGCGTTTGTGTGACATAGTACACTCATCCCACACGATCAGCTTACAATGTTGCAACAGGGCGCCGGGGGCGTCGCTCTTGCTGTTGTTGCACGTTGGGGTTTTTTCGCTGGCCAAATTAATGCAACGATACGATTCCTACGAATTTCTGCTAGAAGCAAATTAAGCAAAAAAGTTTTGCCTGTTCCGCCCGGGGCATCGAGAAAAAAAGGCCGCCTTCGCCACGCTCAACTCGTTGAATTTAAAAATGTGGTATCGTAGCTTAGCTCTTTGATCAAATCGGTTGATAGCTCTCCTCGACGCTGTGATGTAGGCATACCGAAGTCGAAAGACTTCTTTCCGGAAATTGTCGGAGATGGGGGAATTTTTTTTTACTTACGAAACACTAATTGCTTTATTTTGTCCAATTAACTCAATAGCTTTATAAATTACAGCCTATATGTTATTTTGATGTATGAGCTGTATCATTGTAAGGTTTTATTCAAATCCATTCAATCGTTTTTGCGTGAAAGAGTAACAGCCATACATACTTTCACGTTTATAATATTAGAAGGATTGGATCAAGTACGCCGTAATGTGTCTTTCGACTTCGCTCAAGGGACCACAATAGCAGCTTTTTAACTATTTTTTAACACCCATTGCCATAGAGTAAAACAGGCTAATTTTGATAGAAGTTTCGTACTCCCTCGTTTCCCTCACTAGTGGGGACCGACTTCAGTGTTGATGCTGAAACATAAGGCAATGTTCATCTAGTCGGTGTTCGAGAACATGACGAAGATGTAAACATTGAAGATGCGTATGAAGAAGACTATTCAGACAAAGACGATCCTTATTATAAACCTGACCGACCTACGGATTGCCGAGATCGCGGGTAAAATTCAGGCAGATGATCAAAGTGAATACTTAGAAAAAGAAAAATAAGGGACCAATTAAGAGGACTTTCCAGCCATTGCACCAAATAGAGTAATAAGGTATGTAGTTCGAAATAATAAAATCAGTCAAATATGGTGGTCACAGCCTAGCGAAAGGGAACAGCAAAGACCCGCTCGTGCTAAAAATGGAAGAAGAATCCATGAGACATATTGCTTAGATACTTTTGAAAACAAAGCAGATGAATTCAAACGTCTCAATTCACACTCTATGGTTGAAATTACTGTTTTGGAGACCAATAAAAAGGCTAAGAAGACAAAGGGCGATGTCGGCACGATAAAATGCATATGAGACATACTCGTACTTTATGCATACATTGCAATTCTTGTTTTCGCTGGCGCAGATAAATCGTTTTCGGTGAAGGCTAAAAATCTTTTTCATGAATCTCACATTTATAGAGCTGGAATTTCTCTAGAAAGATTTGAGTAAATAACAAGGTTCTTAAGATTTGAAGATTCATGCACTAGACCAAGTCGGCAGAAGGAAGATAAACTGGGCTATATTCGTTATATTTGGAGGTTCTTTCAAAGCTATTCTACTCTATCGACCACTTAAAAAATTGACAATTGACGAACAGTTGGTTACAAAACGTGAAAGTTGCAGCTTTCGCCAATATACACCCAGTAAACCTTGAAAATATGATATACAAGTATTTTGGCTTGTAGATTCAGTGACGAGTTATCCCCTAATTGGAGAAATGTATTTGTGTACGCAGCCAGGTCAAAAACGAACCAAATATATTGTGCACTATTGGGTACTTCGTCTATCTCAACGGTACCTTGATAGTGGCTACAACATAACACTTGATAACTTTTTTTACCAGTATCCCATTAGCAAAAGAATTGTGTTAGAGGAAGACTAATCCAATAGGTAGAGTTCGAGTAAATAAACCCGCGTTGTCCTATCAGTTCACTGATCCAAACAAAGTGAGATTCCTAAATTTTTTTCTTTTTTCACCAGAGAATTGATGGAGGATCTTAATCTATTGGCTTCGAAATAGAAACGCCAATACTACCACAAATTCTTTGCAACAATGTACGCCAAATGTAAGATTGATCGCAGAGGTTCGAACGGTTACACAAAAACCACTGCAGTTTGCGTATTGTGTAACACTGCTACTTGCTCCAAGCATTTTATACGGGTATGTGAACGCTGCTAAGCTAGAATTGCATAGGAGGAGGATAATGATAAATTGGATATGGGAATACCGTCTACCTGAACATCCACCATCTAAAACGCTCCAAAACACCTACTGCCTTCATCAAAGGGCAAAATTCATGAACTCTTTAAGACGATGTCGTTGACGAAATTCATCTACTCTTAGATAAATATTGAATCTTTACTGGATTGTGAGAATGAGATAAATCCTCTTGAAAAATTATTCCCACAAAGATAATCCTAATGGAAGTTGTTTTCTGAGTTAAGTAACTGACAGAAAGGTTGCAGACAGACGTTTGCAGTTAAGTGATGGTGAAAAATTGAAAAGATATTTATTTTTACGTGAATCAACTTCTTATCTAATATTTTCGATATCTTGCTGTATTCTGGACTGGTGTATTATTTCAAAATACCAAAAAATTCAACAGAATGTTCTCTAACGAGTATTTATCATTTATTTATGCAGAAGGTATTGTGTTTATAAAGGGTGGGCTATGTGTTGGTTTATGTTTTTTGTTTTGAATCGTGTGTTATTTTGACACTGCCAGCTATTACGCGCTTAGATAATTTACAAAAACACAATATTATATTTCCACAGTACGGATTAGATCGACTTTCACTTGAACAGCGTTGGGCAATATTCCAAAGTTACTCCAAAGTGAATGGTGTGTTACCGAAACAGTGCGAATTATAAGACGAAATTTTGCTCGAAATAATACACCAACTGCAGCTGGTGTTCCCAAGTTTGTGAAAAGAGTTCTTGAGATTAATTTATTGATTGGTTCGAACATATTCCAGTATTTGGCTTGCGCTCGAATTGGAAAATATTGCTGCTATAGCCGAAGGTGTGCGTCTAAGCCCGAGGACCTTAACGCACCAAATATTTCAGCAACTGAATATCAGTTCTTTTTACTGAGCGGCTCAAGTTATTATCTTAGTTTCCGCAGTCCCACATAATTTCTTTGTAAACTATACTTTATCGCATCGCAACAGCTAAGCGAGGAGTTAATATAAAAGTCAAGGTTTTTGACAACATCGACAACATTAACAGGCTTATTGATGGACAGAAAGTGTAAAATCATTCAGACAGATCTTATTTATAGAACGAAAAGCAGACACTATTTTTGAGGGGTTTGACTTCAGCTTATTACACATTACCCACCTAGATATATTCTTAAGATATTCATTAACCCTTGCAATGTAGTCTTCCATAAGGCCAATCGGACTTGCGAGATAAGTAATCACATCATCAGCATACATAAGCATACTGCAGTTTTAAGTAATGTTCGGGATGTCATTGTTAACTAGTGAAAATAAAACCGGTCCTTTACAGAGCCTTGTGGGACATCAGAGCTTATAATTTTGGATTTAGAATAACCAAGATCTGTTGTAACTGACTGCACTCTATTTTCGAGATGAGAATTTAGTAATTTTGAAGAGCGTGACCAATGCAGTCAATAGCTTTTGAAAAATCAAGAAGAACTGCAACACAAACAACATTGATCAAAAATTTACTCAGAAAATTGAAAATACAAGTTTATTCATCTAAATCTATATTGTCCCCTTCAAAGTAGTCCCCATCGACTGCAACACACTTATACCAGCGCTTGATCCATTCCTCGAAACATTTTTTATATTCGGTTTTCCGTAAGTCCATCAGTGTTTTCTGCGATTTTTCCATTACTTCCTCTCGGCTGCTGAAACGCGTTCCCTGTAATTATTTTTTAACTCGATTGAACAGAAAGAAGTCACAGGGAGCCAAGATAAGTGAATGCGGTGCCTGTTTGATGGTATTTGTGGCATTTGTCGTCAAAAAATTACGAATAATGATGGCACTGTACGACGCGACGGTGCGTTATCATGGTGCAAAATCCAAGAGTTTTCTGCCCACAATTCTGGTCTCTTTCGGCGAATTGCTTCACGTAAACGTCTCATAACGCCCAAATAATACTGTTTATTTACTGTCTGGCCTTTTGGCAAAAATTCACGATGCACTTCACCGTTGTAATCCATGAAAACCGTAAGCATTGCTTTCTTTTTGACTGATTGACTTCGATTGATTCACGACCACTTTTGTAAACGACCGTTTTCTTTAAAGAATCGTTGCCGAAACACTTTTCCAACGTTCGCGCACCATTAAATCTTTTTTACGCAAAATTTAATACAAGTTCGTTGTTGAAAATTTAAATTCATTTCTAAAATTGTAAAAAATCGCCAACACACACAGAGATAGATGTACTCTTAGCTACGTGACTTTGGCAAATGTCAAGCTATGATGCTAAGTTTCAGAGGGAGTATTAACAACAGAAGTACCATCTTAACAAAAGAAACAGAACTCAAATCGGAACAATGGGAGCGCCACACTGTTAAAGATAAGCAGAGGTGATATTTCGTTACAATCCATAGACGAACTTATATCATTGGAAACTTTTAAGATGACGGACTCCCACCTATGTTTTTTTCACGAAATCTGATTAGATAGTACCTTTTCAAAAGCAAGACAAGAAACAAAAAATAATGATAGGTCTGAGACTAGTAGCACCTTTTGGTTGAACTTTTTTGGAGCTGGTGCAACATTAGGAATTTTCCATCTATCAGGAAATTGAGTCCTGTGGTATTCGATTTAACTAAGTTGATTGCTTTGAATACGTCAAACTAACTAACACACTAAAATTTAAAGGAATCCATTTATAAAATGCTTGAATCAACGCAGAAAAATGTAAACAATTGGTCCACGCTGTGCTGTCGAAAGTTTCTTCACAGACAGAACCTTCCATGCCGTTGAAAATGCCCAATCCGTATTCCTTTTTGTCAAGTGCACGTTCCATTCTGACAAATAGATTTTGATGCGATTATATATGGACTTCGGTGTTGTTAGTAAGGATTAAAAGGCTTAATAATGCATATTTTGGGGTCTTTTTTAGAAGTTTTGGCCAGTCTAATTTTTCCATCTAGACTTTTTCTATATCCTCACCGTTGAAATGTGTAACCCGTGTGAATATATGTATATATGTATCTAGTGATACATACGTATTTCCGCTGCATATCTTTCGGGTTTAAACCTCCGATTAGCGAGAAGGTCAATAGGGACCTTTTGATTTCTTGAATGCTTACAAATATTTTTATACAAGTGCTAGAAGCTTGATGTTTACTGTATTTTATAAAAAAAAGCAATGCTAAAACGATTGAAACTCATTCCGAAACGATGCGTGCACTAAATTTCGAGTTTTTTCATTAGCGACAAGGTACCTAGGGACGTGCGTGTATTATAGAGAAGAGATTTTGAAAAATAAGGCAGAAGGGTTTACAAAGATATATATACTGTACATATGGATTGGGCAAGAAAATAATTTTTGTATGGTCCTTTTCCTTATCCATCCTTATCTATGTCGCATGACCTATAATATTATAAAGAGGAAATCAGTCGAACATTCGAACCGTTAGCACTACTGGCGCATCCGTTGATGGTATTCTACGAAAATTATTTATTGTTTTCATTTTTTGCATTTTGTCTAAAAAAAGGGTGAGCTTACAGGTAGTCGCATTCGTCCTCATAATATTGCCGATTACACTAGAAGCAAGCCAGGGCCATTAACAAACTTGGTTCATGATCTATTTACCATCTTTCGATCTCTAATCACCAAAGATATGCCTCACATCATCATTCAAGAAACGAATCGCAAAGCCAAGCAGATAGCAGGTACTCGTATATGGAATAAAGCCAATCTAACTAAGCAGAACAAAATAAAGTGTTGACTCCAAAAGCGTTTAATGCTTTTTTGGCTATCATTTTGTATGCTGGAATGTGTAAATCAAGCAGCGAGCCTGCTAAGGAACTATGGGGCCCAACACATGCTCCTATATGTGAAGCCGCTTTATCATATAATTGTTTCATATCTATCACAAAGGATATTAATGCGAAAACAAGGCAGGAGAGACTATTCTCTGCTATATATATACTATGTACGGCTGCTATTGATGATTTGTGGCTTATGTTACAGGCTAATTTGGCAGCAGCTTACAATCCGCATGATTCGTTGACCGTGGACGAACAACTTTTCCTTATCGAGGACGGGCACGTTTCACACAATATATTCCATCTAAACCAGCCAAGTACGGGATAAAAGTATGATACCACTTATGTTGCGCGAAGTACAAAAGCCAACGGAAAACCCATATTGCTGTTGCTGCAATAATGCGGTTTGTGCTGAACACTCAGCACTTTTATACCGGTGCCAAACCTGCACTGCTGCACTAGCTACACAGACAAAATAAATATTTAATTACTATATAAATTACTTTACCTAAACATTTCTTGTTTATTTTCTTTTTTTCTCTCTACAATATACATTTTCGGACTAAAATTAACTATAAGTCAATAAACAAAACCATCAGGCACAACAGCATAATGATAATACCGTGCATTTCTTGAAAAATTGTGTACAAATGCTGGTAGGTCCCTATGGACCTTGTTGCTAATGAAACGCTATCGAAGCTGTCGCTGATCGGAGGGTTAAAAAACTTACAGATAGTAGAAACATTCTCCTACATCCCGCTACTGAAACTAAGAGTGTGCTAATGTTTCTGCATTTAAGTGATTCAATTATTTTTCTTCTAATTTCTTCATTGAACCTTGGATGGAACTTGTGCTTTTTGGGTTTGCCTTTGCAATTTCCACTATCATTCATGTGCGTGCTTCTCGGTATTTAATTACCATTTGTTACACCAAGCAATATTCGTAATGTTATTATTTCCGTCGCTCGTTTTCCATTCAGAGTCGCATTTTTTATCACAAAATAATGAGGAATTTTTGCATTTTTTAAAATAAAATAAAATATCATCAAAAAACTTAAGAACAAGTAACTTTTACAAATTTTCAAAATCGGTCCAGGTGGAAAATGGTTATAGAGCGCAATAGTACAGTAAAACTACTGTCAACATAATCAATCAAATGAGGCTGCTATTCGAAACAAAATTGAAAAATTTCGCACTGAATTTACTAATTTAGAACGCGCAAAGTTGGCACATATAAAAATAAAACCGCCTCCATCAATGTTAATGAAGATCCTTACTCATAGATTCAGTACCACGTGAATCAAATTTGTCAAACATTTTACCCTAAAATACTGGTTTAGAAGCTAACAAGATTCAATTGCTGTTTTGATTACAACCGAATGCTGATAGATGCCATACTGTCAGCGAAATAATCGATTTATTGAAGGAAGAAAAGGGCCTGTGATCTGGCGGCGCCGCTAAGAGATTTATTGAGATTTCCAATCAGGATTTGCGATTTCAACTTTGGAAGCCAACATTTCACATTCGTGTAAGCAAGACTCAATACTGAAAAAAGTGGTTGAATATTGGAGCTCCAGGATGCGGCTCCTTGGCAATCCTTGATGAGATTTCTCATCATTAATGCAATAAAATTATCAATCGAATAAAAAGGCATGGTGCATGTGTGTTCTACTCGTATTTCAATTCTAAATTTCACAGCACTTTAAAAACACTCTTTACTTTTGATCCTGATTTATTTATCTTCCTATGTTGAGTGATTTGCTTACAATTTTCCTGGTTTTCTCACAAAGTGACAGCAGGCCCCAATGTTACGCGCATTTGGGTACAATTTGTACTGGTAGGATGCAGATATGCTTTCAGATTGTGTAACGAGGACGTGTGTGATATTTTTTAGTTGTATTCAATATATACATAATACCACTTACAAATCAATAGCAAAAGGCCCTATGTTCAAGGCAATAATGCTAAAACCATTATATTATATAACTGATATTAATCGCTATTAAAAAGTTTCCGTATGACAAAAAGTTTTCTTCCTGTATTGTAACTGACTTTAATTACTTTCAGAAGAACGATTGGAAAATACATATAACAACTTTTCTAACCTCAACTCTATGTCTTCTTTGTTAAAACTATATATTAATGGTGACATCGTTAATTATTTCATTATAAATTCAATTCACGTTATACTAAGTTTACTTGGGAGAACTTGCTTTATAGAAAGAACCATCTTAAGCCCATTTGTCATTTACATTTGCAGTGTGGTAATTACACCATGGAAACTAATTTTCTTATGTAACCCCTGAATTTTCTGCACGTAATCGTTATGACATCCTTTTCTAATGAAACTCTGCAAAAGGGTAGTTAAATGTGAAATAATCCCTAAAGGCCTACAATCGGGGTAACGTAGGAACTAAATTCTATGTATTGACATGTCTGAAATAATTCCTTCAACAAACAAACAGTTTTCTTCCTTTTGTGTGTCAATAAATGTCGTCAATTATTGGAATTTCTTGGGATTGTAGTGGAATTAGATAGATTTTCCCATTTAAGCCCTTCTAACAGTTTTATTTAACCAAAATGAGAATTTAAAAGAAAATGCTTGATGCTCCTTAAAATTGTGCTTTAAATAATTTCCTTCTCCAAGACTTGAAAAAAACTATGCCGTTTTGAATTCAATTTTCTAATTGATTTGGTAAAGGGAGCATCATGGATTTATCTTGGTTAGAACAGAATTGAATACCTTAGTTTCATTTGAATTTCAAATTCGATTTGTGGTTTTCCTCGGAGTCGCCAAAATTAAATAACTAAAATGTAACCGCTTCATTCAGTTTTGTTGTATGTGCAACGAAGGTGGTAATTAGTCGTTAAGATAGTATTGTAATTAATTTAAACCGCTCAATTAATTGCCTGATTACGAAATATTAATACGATGCTATGACTAACTGATACATTTTTTTTTCTATTTATAAAAACTTGTGCTGTTGTGCTCTTGCAAATTTTAAAAAAGTGAATAACTCACCATTTAATTAAAGTATTATAAATACATTATATATATCTCTTGAAATTGTAACCAAACAAATATAATAACTTCGTTGCTAGTTATTCCCTCTAATAGTCTTTAAGAGAACTTTTAACAGATGGCTATTTCTAAGAGACAATCTTTTGAAATCAAGGTTCGTGCATTTGATAGATTCAAAGAATACACTTCAATGACTTTAGATGACTTCAAAGAATTCAAAGACTTCACTGACTTCAAGTGAATGCAATGAGTTCTAGTGACTTCAAGGTGACTTAAATGAATGGAGAGCATTCAAAATGTTTGCATTCATTTATTCATTTTGACTTCAAAATCAAGACTTCAAAATTGACAGACAGTCTGGGTTCGATTCCTGGCTGGGTCACCAACAGTTTTTCAAATCCCCATCACCCTTTCGGCGGGCAATGGCAAACTCCCGAATGTAAAATTGCCTACGAAAAAGCTTCTAAGGAGTGCCGTTCGGACTCGGCGATAAACCGTAGGCCCCACTCAGATGTGACTAAAATGACATCATGAGCAACACAAATGAGTATCGAGAAGCTAGGCCATGGCCCATACCGGGCTGTCAGCGCCACAGTGTTTTTTTTTTGTTTTTTTATTAGCGGAATACTTCGTTTAGGGTGCGTTATATTTTGCTTTTTCTATTTGATCCAATCAATCTGGATCAAACTTCTTTGCTTCTGAAAAGGAAGATGAGATTTTCTGTTTATGCTTCATCCTAAACTGAAATGGGATGGCTGTGCAACGATTGGGGATGTAACTTTTGACTACCTTTAACATGTATTGGGCTAGTACCTGCAGAACTCTTATTTCTAAAAGATGCCACAAAAAGCTTTTTTGGGAGGGATTTAATATGCTAAGCATTATGTAAATCATAGTCGGTAGGCAAAGCATGATCGACTATGAGCTCAATTTTCAGTACGAAATGTCATCGTAGCATCTCTTGATCAAGATCTACCATCAACGAGACTGATCACATAGCGATCGACGCAAGTCACGCCTCCAGTATTCTTGATGGTTAAACGTTCAGAGGACCACAATCGATTCGGATAACTACATTTTTGTGCCCAAGGTACGTGTACAAGTGGCGATGGGAGGTCACCGAAAGAGTACCCCTAATCAAGCGTTCCTTAACCTTAATTTTTATTAATGATCTCTTGTCTGCTACTTCTAATACAATTTACTCCTTTGCTGACGAAAGTACTCTCTGCCTTTCATATTCGTTCCCGGACTCACGTCACTACTCTTCGGCTGTAGAACGGGAACGGCAGCGTATGTTAACCTTAATATTTCACCCCCTCTGATCTGGATTCAATATATAAGGCTTTCAAACGCGTAAAGCTGGATTACAATGCTCACATCTGGTCAGGTGCGATAAAACTAATACTATATGTGATGCTAATATAGTATCACACAGTCGATTGACACCCTCGACCACCGACGTAATGTCTCCGGTCTCACCGGGTACTATGGCTATTTTCACCACCAGTGCTCCTCAGAAATTTCCAGTAGCAGTCCGCCCCTTCAAACCTCCAACCGTAACACCCGTCTCGCTATGAATGCTCATCAGTACACCATCAAGCCCACTTTCGGACGTTCCCTGAAATATCGTCATTCTTTCCTAAGCCGAACAACTCGCTTATGGAATGCTCTGCAGAGCTCTTCATTTCCTAGTCATTATAACTTCCAAACATTCAAAACCAACGTACATCTGTGCCTCCCTTTCCTTCCTCTCTAACTTTCCATCGCCCGCGCTGGATGCAATCATTTTAAGGGTACTAGTAACCCCTTGAGCGCGCACTAATTATAAAAAATAAAATAAAAATTACTTGCATCGCGAGTATTTCGTCGGAAACTCGGTGAGAAGGCTATCAATTTTTCACCAGACCATCACTACAAAACCCGAGGTTTGACGAAAAATTATATCTGGCAAATGTAGAGAAATAGAAGATATATGTAGCAGCGCTGCAAAGAACAAGGACAAGAACGGCTCATGAGCTATACGATTAAAATAGGAAGGCCGATCTCTGGCTTTTTAGAAGAAAAAAAATAGCACGAGAATCGCTAGACAGAGAATATAAAGCAATATTGAAACAGGAAAAAAAATGTTACCATTAAGCAAAGACAAACTGTGAAAAATGTACGAAACCTGAGAAGATGAACAAAGAAGTGGTAGATTCGCAATCATAGACGCCATAGCTTTTTAATATAGTGGAAGATGAGTTATTGAAAAATATGCACCAAATCACCTCTAAAACAATATTTAATGAAACCATGTCAGATGAAAAGTGACCCTCTAATCTGCCTAGTTATAGAAACATCACTTTTCTCAACTTCGCCTATAAGTTCATCGCTACCTTACTACCCAATCACCTTATACCTTTTGTCAGTAAACTATGTCATTATCAGCGTAGTTTTCGCTTGAAAAAGCCATCATTGACCAGAATTTCCTATTATCGACGATCTCAAAAAAACCGACGAATTCCATATCGTTACTTACCAGGTACACTTTTCCAGCTTTGCGGGACGGGATGATAATGAAGAAAGCAATGGCACTTTGTCTACTTAGGCTCTCCAATTAATACAAAAATTGACATGATTTTATAAAGCATTTAAGTAAGGGCTATCCAGTAACGTGGTAAATGGTTCAGACAACCTTTCACTCACTTTAATAAGGTTAATCCACTTTTTATTCTACAAATCTGGGCAAAATTCTTCGTCTTCACACTTTAAAAACATTGATAACGACCTTATTCCGTTTTCGACGGGTTGAGGACGACAAAAAAAAGCCCTGGTGATTGATTGAAAATTGTTGCTTACGAATGAATAAAACCGGCGAACGACCTATGTATGCTAAACAAGCATGGGAAACATTTCAAACTAAACACCTAATCCGTCCCTTTACTCCATTGCATTACTAGAAGCAACATCGAACATGCAACTATGAAATTGTGATACCTGTTAGCTCGTCAACAGACCGTGTTCACTCTAACGGGACAATACTAAACATTAGCTTGAAATCAACAGTATAAACTTTATATCCTTGTCAGACTTGATTACCTTTTACTACCCAGCCTATCTTCGCTCTGTAGCCAGCTGCCACCAGTCTTAAATCGGGATTTAATTGACGTTCTCTTAAAAAATATAGAACTACCATATTCGCGATTTAATCGCGTTGTTCCCCTGGATTGGTATTTAAGGCTCTTTTTTCCACCTCGGCATATAGTAACATATATATATATACTCGTATATATTATCAGAATATGGATACGTTTTCTGGTGGATAATGAATAGCCTTTCCCAACGAGCATATCATCCTCTTTCATAATGTAATATTATGCTCCAAAAGAGGTAATCTTTTTGATGACGTTGTTAAAATACCGAAAACGGGTGCACGAACTGAGCCCATAACTCTATAACGCATTCACACTCCGTTGACCATTTTAATATAGTTTAACATGATCCTTGCAATTTTTTAAATTTGTCCAGGTCAGTTGTTGAGTGGAGGATACCTACAACCAGATAACAGAGTATTGTTTCAGCTCTAGGGTTCATAATGTCTTTCATTTTCTTTGAAATCTTGTTTGTATCTTTTTCCAGTTCTATAAATTTGATTTAAGACGAGAGAATAAAACCAGGCCTGGTGCTATAAATAAAAATTAGAATTATGCAAGTCATCACATTTTTTGATAATTCCAAAAATAAGATCTTTATTTGTAGACTTAAATATGTCAGCAGCACTTACATTATGGTAATGAGCCTAGTGGGACAAATTACGAGTATTATTCAAAAGTCTGCGCCAACATAAAATGTTGGCATTCATCACTCTAACAAGCTGTGTAAAATGAATTTGTATTTGGTCCTGGTGGTCCGATAAAACTGTTTTATCGTATTTGAAATGTAAACTAGTGTCCCCAGATGACTTCGCCGTTTAGAGTGACTTTAAAAAGAAAAGTGAGATTGACATTGTTGCTTTAGGATGATAGCTTTTTAGGTACGAGTATTATAAAAAATTCACAGCTAATCAAGTCTTCTTAGGTAATTCGGTGAATTTCTCACCAAACTCATATTGTGTAAGACTAATCCTAGATTTTGTCTACACTGTCACTATGACAAATTACCGGAGATCAACGTTACTTACCTAAGCACAGTGTCTGCCAAAAATAAACTAATGTGTTACTTGGGATTATTCAAGCACAATCCTTCCTTTCAGCTATGACCTGAAAGCAAACAATTTATGTTATCCTGTCGCAGATTCCTGTGGCACCAATTGTGCTTACATCTGCATGTGGGAACATACAAACATACATATGTTTATACTCGCATATGTATATGCTTGGAACATTTGCCATTTATTTTCGGGCACAATTCATTTGTTACGAAAATTTATGTAATAACTTGTACACCTGTCGCCATCAATTGCAATGTGGGAATAATAAAGCTTCAGGGAGCCCTCAAGCAGGGCTCTGAGTAATTGACCTGATTGTAGGTGAGGCAATTATTACATACATATAAATGATTTGATATGATTTGACAGACTGTGTAATGCTTAGCACTTAGTTTTTGGATTTTCGTGGTATTTATGAAGAAACATAAATTGTTAGTATATTTGTGCTAAATGTTTTTCCTTTTCAAGGATGATAAGCGTCCGGTCAGCCGTATCATTAACAGAACCTACCTTAGGGTAGCAAAAGACCCTAGCGGAAGCAGATAGGAATGTTTTCCTAACGACTGAGCAAGAACATGTTAAGAAAATAAACAGTAAGTAAACTCGCTAATGCTGACTATTTGCACTCAAGTGTTAAGAAATCTTTAAAAAAAAAACCTTTAATTATGGAGGTTCACTCAAAATCTTGCTGAAAAGTTTGCCTGTCTAGTTCTTGCATTCAATGAACTGTTCAGTAAGATCTAAGTCACATTGACTATGTTACTTAAAATGCATGACAATAAATAAGACTAAAGTCAGGCGGGGTACCGAAGTGCAGTAACCAACATAATCTAGTCCACGGGACAGGGCTAAATTTAGTTTTGAAGGTGTGTACGAGTATATTGTATATTATTTGTTAAATTTATTTGTGTTCCTAAGCTAAATCCAATGGGACATCAGGTCCGAGATATAGTAATTACTCTTACTATTTAAAGAACGGATGCAATGGATATGATAGAATGATCATCATTTACTAACAAATACTGGTTCGACTACCGTCTTATTAGACGACATCGGACACACTCTTAACCACTTGCGATACACCTACATACCACGTCCGGCAAGAATTTATTCAAATAAATAAATAAATCTTGGAGCCAAATTTACTCTTCCCCGATTTCTGATTTGGCACTTGTCTATTTGAAACATTCCAATTTGGCTAAGATCTGGAGGATGCTACTAAATCATGACCTGAAAGGCGTCGTTGAATGAAAGAAGAGAAAATCGGCTTCATCTCTGCGTTCCTCAATAACGTTTTGATAGATCGAAGAGCAAATGGAAAAAGACGGCGCTGGATGCTTTTAATTGTCGAGATATAAACACGATGATATGGGGACCATACTAGACTGGCATACTTTAAGAGGGGGAGAACAAAGGTAATATGGAGAGACACTGGTACGGGTTGGTGAATTCTTTGGACCTCCAATTTACAAAACCTTGTTGGTTTATCTCATCCATATGTTACCGGAAGTTTAGTTCCCTATCAAACAAAATCCTGAGGTCGTCGCGAAGGGATTGGTTGAGATGGTAGAGTCGGAGAGGCGATTGGTTCTGCTTATGTGAAAAGGTGCTGTATTGGCATTTGGCGATATTAAGTGCACCAGAATGAAAAACTATCAACATCTTGTTGCAAGAGGAAGGAGTCATGACGTGGATGAGGAGATGTTTTTGAAAAATTTAGTATCGTCGTATCGTCGGCGAGACAGACGAGTGTTTGATGATCCTATCGAGATCGTTTAAAGCTAATATAAAAAGAAGAGGACTTAGAAGTGTGCCCTGTGGAACTACAGAGGGGCCGAAAATGGAGCCGAATGGTCTGACCTGCAACAAACACTGTAAAAAAGGTATTCAGTTTTCAACGAGATTTGTGGTGGTAGACCTGCACTTTAGGACGAAAGACAATAGAAAGGGGAAGGGAAAAAGAGGAGGAACTTTTTTCAAGAATTATGGCAGAGAGACCATCCAGACCGGGTTTGTATTCGTCATTTAGTTGGTGTATTCCAAGGTATGTGAGAGAAACGGGCCATTGGTGAGGCTCAGTAGGTAATTAAAATAGGATGGATCTGGAGTCGTAAGTACAGGATTGATTAAAAATTGTGGCAAATAGATTGGCAATGTTGAGCGGATCGGTTGATGACTTGTTGTTTTCTTTCATTTCGCAGTCAACGAAGCTTGTTTGAAGCCGTGAAAGAGGAACTTTAATAAATATTGCTCTATAAAAAATGGAAAGAGTATCATTAATAGTAAGGTTGCGAAAGTTAGAGAGGAAACTGCTGAGAGTCACGTCAACCACTTTCTGTAGGAACATGCTAAAAATCTCGTGGTACCTATCATAAAGGTTGATGAGACTGATAGGGTCCATTCCTTTTGGATGGAAGCATTGATGCTGGTTTTGGTCAACCCCTTGTAACAAACCGGTTGAAATATGGGCTTAAGGATATGAGGGTAAATAAAAAAAAAGGATACTTAGCTTCAATATTTAGATTGAAATTAGGGAATGAATTGCTAGCAGGGATTGGTGAACTGGGGTGTTGAGAAGGAATAATACAGGTGGTTGGGGTTATGTTGAAAGTGACGCGCTAGCGCGGGAGCTTGGATATGTACATCCAAATTTATCCATTCGACGTCATTCACAATTTGGTCATTATCCGTCCGCTTTAGTATACAAGATCGATCTCATGCTAAGATAAAAGCTTAAGATCAACTGCCATTTGATCTGCTATTTTATCGCAAAATTGTGTTCAGCGATGAGGCTGATTTTTGACTCAATGGATATGTCAATAAGAAAATGAGATCATCGAAACGCCGAATGCAAAGTTTAGTGTGGTCTATAGGCTGGTATCTGTTCAAATATGAAGCTAATCAGTGTGTTACGGTCAAGGGTATTCGCTATGGAGCCATGATAAATGCCTCTTAGTTATATTTTGTTTTTGGTGATACCTTCACTCAAAAACCAACAACATTGAAAGCTAACAGTATTCTTATTGAGGTCATACGGCCACAAATGCTTGAATTTTACAATATTTAAAATTAATTTCAGAATTTATTCTTCCGATTAAATGTACATAAATGAATATTCAAAACAAAATTTAATGTGTTTTATTCAAAATCAAAATCAGTACTGTACTTTAAATAAAACCACCCTTTATATTTCCTGAAAGTTCCTTCATGAATGGCATAAATGATGAAATGATTTATCCAGCGAATGTATCAAATCAGTATCGATTATATTACGAACAGAATCGGTATTTATCTATTTAAATGCTAATGTTTCCGTGGCGATAAAAAGCATTTCGCTGCGTCAGATAAATAACTATGGTGTCAAATGAAAAATTAACTTCAGAAACATTTAAACAAAAGTCAAAAATAATATATAACTTCAAGCTACGGCTAGACTAAATAATTGACATAAAACTTTATGATTATCCAAATGATACTTAAACTTTTAAAATCGTTATGATATTATAGTTTATATTGGCGCTCTTTCAATGTCAAGTAACTCTAAATCCTTATAAACTCGAGTCCTTGTGATTTCAACAAATCACTTCAGAGAAAGTATTATTAAGGCATGCCTGGTTGTGTCTGACGGAATAAACAGCTTAATTATCGTGGATCGAAATAATGAATAAATTAAGCAATTAATTGCCTCTTCAGATAATCGTAAATAGTAGCTATCGTATACATCGTGTTTACCAGAATGCTTACGATACACTCATTTTGATAGGGTACTTAACCCCTAAAAGTTTTATGTTACTTTGATGGTTTATTAATAACCTTTTTATTTTTTTGCTTTTATCGAAAGTATTTTATGACAGACACAAGAAATGTTAAATAGAGAATGACGAGTACATGTTTATTTTAAATATTTTTGCTTTTAATTTATTAACATAGATTAAATAAGCTTATTTATACACATATACCCAAAAATATGAACCGGCAAGGTACATTTCAATTGAGAACTGGCCATTTGGTTGATAATGGTAAAGACGATTAAATCAATCAATAAAATGTAAATCATGAAATTGCGTTTCATTATAATGTTATAAACAACAAAAAAAAAAGCCGACCTGGAATAAAAATCACACCCGGTGATATTAATCACTTTTTTCGGCCTGGTTTTATACTTTTTAGATTTTATGTGACTACGAGTATATCAACTTAATAGCTGCTTTAGCTGTTTGCTAATTATTCAGGAACATGGATTTTTTTTTTTAAAACACACATTTTAGTACTTTAACAAATGATAGCTTTCCTTTAATACATACTTTTGTTGTATAAGAGATCCAGTAAGAGTAGCCCTTATTACTTCCTACACCGAAAACATCGTTGAGATAATAACGACATTTGTTCAAGTCTTTCAAGCAGCGAAAACGGAGTGAACAGGGCATTCTTAGAAGAAAAATAAGAAGCCTCCACAGTGAACTGTAGAGGAAATATGGGGATACTACCGAAGTTATCGTCTTAGAAATATTTACCAATGCGAAAAGAAACATGTGAAGATCCCAAGCCCGAGCTGAAGACCTAAAATACAAACAATATCGTGGAGAGTGGTTAGGATATGAAAATTGAATTTCTGCACACTATAGCAAAAAAAAAGTTTAATTTCGATCATGATATCCAACAGTTTCACCTAGACTCAAAGTAGAAACATCATACTTAATCTGGAGTCCAACAAAGCTGCTGATGGTTAAACCCTCAAACTGTTATAACCCGAATGATTTGGAAAGCAACATTCAAAAATATAACATGCGAAAGATATTCGGCCAACAAGATCGTATCTACAGTACTATATGAGTGCCTAGGCCATTTCGCCTGCAAACTGACTGATCCATATCAATGTAGCTGTATTTGAGGAAAAGACCATTCATAGGTGAAATGATTACACAATGGCTGGATCTTTCCATATATAGAAACGGGCTATATATTGTGTTATTTAAATACAGAGTGCTTTGGAAAGTGTCGAAGACTTTAAGGGAAGATTATTTGACTTATATTATAAACACAATTTTATGAATGGGGAAAGCGAGGTCAGGAACCTATGTTCACCAAGGTGCAGAGGTTTTAAGTAAGGCCTTACCCGCAGACTTGTTTTTACTTCTATTAAAAATAATAAAAATAGCTTTGGCAGACTTGTAATTAAGAATGCTGTCGTAAAATTACGTGTCAAAAATTATCGAGGATCAAAAGTGATTTGTTTCGGGAAAATATGTTATTAACAACCACTTTCTGCAACTTTGAATGCAGCAGACTGATCTCAAACAATAAAATTTAAAAACGGCAGCTTTGGAAAGAGTTTATTATTGCTCAATGTAATTCAAAAATATTTTTAAACATAGTTTGTAGTTTTTAACCGATGTTGACGTTTCATTCATAATATCCTGGACGATGGACTTCTCAACACAAGAATACGCAAACATAGGGTAATTGCGGGAGAGATGCCGCTCACTACAGGGATAGATGCCACACTTTTTTTTTTGATAAGATGTCGCATGTTGAGACGATGCATGGAAGAAAGCAGCGTCCGTTCGAAATAGAGCTTTAGGATTCAGGGCCTCAGGAATCTACTCCTCTAATCATCAAGCTGCTGTAGACCACTTCTTGAGCATATCATACTCGACTGCAGTTGAAGTTCACCAATCAATAGCTCTTCCTTCAGAAACTATGACATTATATCCTGAATCTGACTTGGAACCTGCTGTGCAAACCACCAGTAATACCTCGTACTTGGAACTGGTTATTCCAAGGACCAGCAATACATCGCACACCTACTCGTATTTGAGACTATACACTGATAGCACTGCTCCAAGTGGCAGGAAATTTATTTTAACATTTCTTGAAAATCATCGAGAGATTAATATCTTGCTGTAGCAGAAGGCGTCCGCAGCTCCAAAGACAACTTACATTACGTCAAACACCATGCAGATTCCCATATAAGGCAAGTAAGCAGACATTTTGATCCAAGTGGGACTTGCATCTGGGAAATTCTACAGTCATATGCAAGCGCTCAGGTAAAGACGTTGCTAAGATTATCCCTGCAGAAAATAGCCTAACTTAATGGCATTGTTGATAGTCATACCGTTGACACTTTTTCTTTTAACTTTTTTCATTTTTAACTGTTCAAACAAAAAGGTACACCCCTGATATGATACCCTCTTCGGACAATAAGCAGCCAGCTCAACACTTTCCTCTTGCGTTATATCTCTGCCTATACTTAAATTTTAAATGAGACGAATCTACTTTTACACTTGCGGAGTAGCAAGCAGACTTAAAGATGGTAACTTGCACAAGTCTACTCGTCAGATTAAATACTTTCCCTTCATTTGATGAGGTGTTCTTCCACGTTGGTAAAATTATTGCGTCAACTTTCTCCACTACGTCTCTGAAAAAAGATAATTTTAACTTATCTCCTTCTGCATAAATGGAAACCCTAAACCGTCGCTATAACCTGCTATAAGGTCTTCTAGTAATTCATGTCTCACCGAAAACTATAACCAAAGCCTATACCAGTCTGACCAAATTAAGATAGATGCACGTAATAAGTGTAATTCAAAGCCATTTGACAGTGAGTGTTTGTCATCAGTACGGGGTGAACCTGGGGCTCGACCAACAAGCCGCATCAGCCGACATGGTATTTCGCCAGCTCCATCTATTGGTGATGCAGTCGAAGGTGGTTGAGGTCCCCTTTCACTTATTCGCACCTCCGTAGGTTCTGCCGTTCTCTGCTATGTAGTCGCCAGGGCTCAGATTTGAGGATTATTCGGGCCAGAGCTATGGTGTTCATTCGCTTTACATGGCCCAGTCATTTAGGCGTTAAATCGATAGATGCCTGACCAATCGCTGTTCGTGGTTAAATCTCCTCCTCCATTCCTCGTCAATAGTATTTTACTTTTCGAAACGGCTACGAGCTTCTTGATCCTTTCTTTAATAGTGTCCATGTCCTGGCGCCATAGAGCAGAAAGGGGATGACCAAGGTCTTGTATAAAGCCAGTTTGGTCTTGCGAGAGAGGGCTCTGCCACTCAATTGCCTTTGACCTCGCAAAAACAGCGTTTGTCAAAAGTTATTCTATGTCTTATTTACGTCCTGGTACCGTTGCTACATGTAACTACGAAGCCAAGGTAGGCTATTTTATAGAAGTTATGAATCTCTCAATGCATTTTCAAGAGTGATATTCTAATAAGTGCTATTATGCCACAGGGCTCCATTATGTCTCAAATTTTTTTTTTTAATTTTCATGAATGTTTTCTTGCCTATTACTTCTAATCTTATATATTTCTTCTCTGATGACAGTACTATGTGCTTTTCATGCTCGTTTCAGTACTCCTGTCCCAGCTTTTCGGTTGTTAAAGGTAACGACAGCGTATATTAAGCTCATTCAATTCCGAAATTAACAGCATTGCTGATTCGGTAACGTGCTGTCTCTTATTATTAAAATAATATTTACATAAACCAGCAACCCATGTGTGTCGAAATAGCTCTCAATATTGTGTTACTATCAACCCACATTTTCGGTCCCTGATTCATCCATGCCTTGTATACGCTATTTGCACCACCTGTGCTCGAGTAGAATTTTGCAACTTTAAACCTTTAACCGTAAAACCCGTCTGCCTATCAATGCTCATCAGTTTACCTCAGACGTACTTTGTAACATCGTGATTGTTTTCTAAACCGTACAACTTCTGTATGCAAAAACATCATTTTTTCTTTTATGAAGATTGATTTGCATCAGATACGCATCCACATCTTGCTGCTTATCTCCTGAGCGCCCAATTTTATAGTTTGGCTGGCAGCGAGGAATATTTTCCCGGGAAATCGAAGTTCAGCACTTTCTTATCATTTCAGCATGCCTGTCTGTATTTAATCCTTTGTTGCAGTGTATGTCAGGGGCATTCCTTAAAATGATTTTTCACTTAATTTTCTGAGGGT
Source organism: Volucella inflata (assembly GCA_928272305.1). NCBI lineage: Eukaryota > Metazoa > Arthropoda > Insecta > Diptera > Syrphidae > Volucella > Volucella inflata. The sequence goes on from OV743716.1 coordinate 183,056,771, forward strand.
GATTAAATCTAGATCCATGCAGACTAAGAATTGAATCATAGTAACGTCACCTTTATATACATAGCTACCACCCCAAAAAAGTGACGCTACAGTTTCATGCTGAATAAGAAAATATGCAAAAGTTTTATACAATTATATTAGCCGCAATACATGGCAATAAAATAAAATTTTTTGATTTAAGTGTTGTATTTATTGAACCTTACTTAAATCGCTCCTGGCCTACTGTCGATTAAATATCTTTATGCCCAAAGCACATGTGCAGAAAATCTACTGCAGTACTGCTGACAGCTCCGCCCGTGAAACAGATGTGCAGATATTTTTGAAGTCCATCGCATCGGTTGCTGTCATTTTACAGCTACTGTCACTTATGTGTGACACTGTCGTTTTCAGCGAGTTTAGGAATAGAGATATGTTGCAGAACAGCGCTGCATGCAGCATTTATATGTAGCTTCGCGAATTAAAACATGTGTATTCTAATTTCACTGCAGTCGTACGAGTCACATTTTAACATTTCAACGTGCAATTGAGATAATGAGAAACATCAAACTTTCATGAACAACTTTCTGTCTGAAAGAGACAAAAGTGAAGTACCCACATTGCATTTGACATGCAGTTACCACTGTTGTTTCCTATTAAATACGAGTATATCTTCTAGGCGTTCGGTTTCATCTCGATTCACTCATTAGGGATGAAAGTTGAACCATGCAGTCTGCAGAAAAAGTTCATCTTTTGTGCTGAACTTTCCACAATTTACAATACTCAAGTGCTTACGGAGCTCAATAAATCTTATTTTGGGGAAGACTTGACAGCTGAATGTTGGAAAACAAACATCTGTGGTTGAGCTTTAAATGAAATATTGATGAGTAAAATTATTGTGCCCTTCTTGTTGTCTGCACATTATTTTTGATTAACTGTTGTAATTTCATTTGCTTTCATTTCGTCAATACCAGGTTGAAGTATAGAGTTTAGGTTCGCATAATTTAAAAGAACTACACCGTGAATAAGCACATGCGCTAATACTATAATGATGAATATTCAGTTAGTTAAACTGGACTAAGATATTAATTTCAAATGGCATCCTCCTCATATGTATAGGTCGATGTTATGCAAATTGAAAATCCTTTCAATCATTTCAAATTATATGTTGGTAGTTATCATATTACCAACCGTAATGAATACTTTTTCGCAGTCCATCAGATGTTCGGTTCAAAGGAATTTGCTTAAACAAAAATGAAGAAGAAAACCTCCTTGAGTAACGATATTGCGATAATGGATTTCTCATGAAATTCATCTTGAAAACATAAGGACCAATTCTTTGCTTGAAGTCGGAAATTCCACCGAATACCATCGTGTGGGTTAAATTGATTGAGTATCAATCTGATGTAATTAAGGAGACTGGAGAAAGAATGTTTGTTTTTATGCTTACAATAGAAGGACCCATGCTTTACTGTATGCTGACCGACTTGCTCTTTAAATAGAAAAGAAATTTTCGTGGAAAATGAATAATATTATGTAATTGCATGGTTGTTTATCGTGGAATAGATCTTTGTCTAATTGAATAATTTACGATAAACGTATATATGTTGAAGTTCATATAAAAGTCCTTAAAAGAGTAAAACCAAATCATATTAAAGATGTGTCACTTTTCATGCATAGAATTACCGACGTAATTGAAAAAGCTCTGGAAGAGAAAAAGATTTGCTCAAGCGTATTGCTTGACATCTCTCAAGCCTTTGACAAGGTTTGGCACGAAGGTTTAAAGTTAAAATTACGGCAAATTTTGCCATCGAAACTTTGCAACATATTGACTAAATATCTTGAAAATAGAATTTGTCGTGTTAAATACGGAAATGACGTATCACAGTTTAAACATTTATTGGCCGGTGTACCGCAGGGAAGTGTGCTCGGTCCACTCCTGTATCTCTAATATACAAGAGATATACCACAAGTCGAGGGAACTGTTCTTGGCACCTTTGCCGACGACACTGCCATTTTACCTGTCGGAAAAACAATAGAAAAATCTACAGCGAAACTGCAAAGCGCTCTAAATAAGGTATATGACTGTACAAAGATCTGGCGGATCGCTCTCAACGAGACCAAATCTGTGCAACTAAACTTTACCTACAGAAAAATAAGTCACCTGCCCATCCACCTAAACTCGGTCTGTATTGCGTTTGCTAATGAGGCTAAATATTTGGGCATGACTCTCGACGCAAAGCTCAAATGGAAGGCGCACGTGAAAAAGAAACGTAAAGAACTAGAATCTAAATACAGATAAATGTACTGGCTACTTGGTAATAATTTCAATCTTAGTGCAGAAAACAAGCTGCTTCTATATAAGCAGGTGCTAAAACCGGTGTGGACTTTTGGTATACAACTCTGGGGTTGCACCAAGAAAATAAATATTAGTATTTTACAAACTTTTGAAAATAACTTCCTACGAGAAATTGTACATGCATCGTGGATTATAAGAAATAATGACCTCCATCGTGACCTGTTGAAGATGAAGCAAGAAACTTCGCAAGAAAACATAAGATCAAACGGGAATATTAATAATACAGTCCTAGAAATTCTGGACGAACACAATTTATTGCGCCGTCTTAATGAACTAAACCTCTGGACCCGGCACGATAAATTGAAACCGCATTAAAAAAAGCGTAACATGTAGGATCTTTCAATGGAAAGTCACCTACCAAACGAGATTATATTGTGATGAAAAAGCTGCTTGATAAGTCTTACTTAGTGGCGGTTTCTAACATAACTATCGAAGGGAGGTGAGAAAGAATCTCCCACTACTATGTGCACGCGCTCGCGATCCTCATAGTGTCTAATGGAAGATTTTTACCTGCCCTCGCCGGGAAAAAAATACAAAAAACTAAACTTTTCATGCAAAAATCAGTTACAGGTTTGGTTAGTCAAATAAAACTAAATTCAAATTCAAAAACAGGTACCACGACACAATATTTACGAATCTCAATTTTTTTTTTCAATATTAAATATTTCAGCCTTAAAGAAAACTGTTTAAGGAAACTGGTGTTAGGATTAATTTAAAGTAACAAGAAGACTTGTGAATGTAACAAGAAGACTTGTGAATTTATTCATTGGCTATGTTTCGTAAGTTGGTGCATTTCGGGCGTTTTATACTCCCTTCAATATATGATATATCTTTTCTTGGGCTTAAAGGCTTAGACAAGAGAGACGTTCATAAGGAAGATTGTGGCCTGCAGAGAAGAACAAAGAAACATCGTAGTAGAATCGTAGTCGATGATAAAAATCTGGAAACATTACTTCTGTATACTCGTACTATGGCGACGTTATACCCAACAATTCCCAATAGGAACATTTAAACTGAAGTTCAATAAAGCTACTGGAGCGGACTGCCTGAGTGCCAAGCTCCTCAAAGCGGCGGGCGATGACTTAGTAAGGAGCATACACCAACAAATCTCTTAAATATGATCAGACGAAAGTATGCCCGATGAATGGAGCCTCAGCATTGTTTGTCCGATTCTCAAGAAAGGAGACCCTCTGAACTGCGCCAACTACAGAGGCATGAGTTTTCTTAACATCGTGCAAAGATCTAATCTGCCGCATTAAGTGAACGCATGAAGCCGTTCGTCAACAACCTGATAGGTCCATATCAGTGTGCCTTCGGGCCAAGAAAGTCCACCATCGACAAATATTCTCACTGCAGCAGATCTTGGAAAAGACTCATGAGCTTCAGATCGATACACATTACCTATTCATCGATTTTAAGGCCGCGTATGACAGCATCTATAGAGACGAGCATCGTTCGTCTGTTCAGGATGACGATGGATAATGTACGCTGCTCCGTCAAGATCGGTAAAGATCTCACTGAGAGCTTTGATGTCCAGAAGGAATTTAGACAAGGCGATGCGCTTTCATGCGATTTTTTGAACATCGTACTTGAAGTAATAGTGCAAAACTCACTCGCAAACACAAGAGGCACAATCTTTCAAAAGTCCGTTCAATTACTCGCATACGCCGAAAATATTAACAAAATTGGAAGAGAACAGTGTGATGTCAGTAGCGCCTTTGCGAGTAATGAGATGGAAGCGGCGAAAATGGGTTTAGCGGTCAATGAGGGCAAGGCTAAATATATGCTGTCAAGCAAAAAGGACACTGAACACCGACGTCTCGGACAGAACGTCATCCTTGACAGATATAATTTTGATGTAGTAAAGGGCTTTGTCTACCGGCTCCGCTATAAATTCAGCCAACGACACCGGCGCTGAAGTCAAACGAAGAATAACTCTTGCCAATCGCTGTTTCTTTAGGCTAAGAAGGCAATTGACTAGCAAAGCCCTCTCTCGAACAACAAAAGTTACCCTATATAAGACCTTAAAAATCGCAGTCCTGCTCTATGGCGCAGAGGCATGGACATTATCAAAAATGGATGAGGGTGTTCTTGGCTGCTTCGAGAGGAAAATTCTTCGAGTGATTTGCGGTCCCGTCTGATCGATGGCGGTGTTAATGAACAGAACATGTGATCCGCCACTGCACAAGCTTGTGAAACGTCATCAAAAACGTTTACATTGTCCAAAAAAGACAGTGGGGTGGATAAGGGACCCTTATTTGTTTAACAAGTCGCTGCTGCCATGCATTGCCAAATAGTCGAGTAAATGGACGAGTTTTTGGTACTGCAACTCATGCTGTTTCCCAAGTTCAACAAAAGAACACAATTTCACATAGCTAGCAAGTACAGGGACATACCCTGGTCGCATCGGTTATCGGAATTTACACCGTGCATTAGATAAATGCAGAAGTGGTTCTAAAAAATAAAATTCGCATTGTCAGTCTCTATATTGTATAAATGAAATATAAGAATATTGCCGTAGTGTTTTTTTACTTTTAAACTTAACAATTTTCGTCTGGACACCGTTTAATATCACACTACAGAATAATATCAAGCTCTGTCGTAAATGATTTAATTTGGTTTGGAAGGCAAGAATAAGTTATGCAGCTTACTACCAAAGGAGGCTAAGATTTGAAACAAATCCGAATTTAAGATAAAGGAAAGTGGTGAAAAATAATTTTTTTAGAGAGGTAGTGCTATAGTTAAAATCATTAAGAGTGAGGTTTGATTTGCCCTTGCGCAGCATACGCATAGGAGCTACGTAAGGTCTATAGATCAATCTCCTACTCATTCTTCGGACCACCATCCGATAAAGCAAAGAGATGAGATCATTATGAGATAATATCAGTTTACAAACGCAAATTTTACTATTTGTCGTACAAAATGCCAAAGTCACTGCCGATTAAACTTGGGATAAAGGTTGAGCGCGTACAAGATAAGGTCTAGTAGGAAATAGATTGACTTTTAACTACTTTGAGCCTAAAGAAATTTATAAGACCTATCGGGGTCATCTTGAAGAAGTTTGGGGTCTCGTAGTACAGGTACCACCAATAGAGCGAGAAGGATGAGTGTTTATTATAATTAAGATGAAAATAAGAGGTCCTAGGTGGTTAACCTGTGGAGCACCAGAAGTGACCAAAAACCGGACTAAAAGGTATATCTAAAACGAACACTAGAACAACATTTTGCCAGTTAGAAAGATATCAATTTGAATAATATGGGTTCAAAACCGAGGACATACAAATCAAATCAAAAAGGATTAACTGACTTAAAGGGCAATCGCTTTTAAGAACATGAATTCCGATTCCATTTTTCAGAGCTGATAGTGTAAGGGATATGCATTTAATGAGATTTTTAGTAGTTCATCTACCTTTTAGGACTCCGTCAAAGCTGGGGAAAATGAAGAACTTGTGCTTAAAGCTTTGTCTAAAATAATTTCGAAGAGTTTAGATTTATGTATGAAAAATTATAGCAATCAAACGATAATTGGTTTAATCCCCGTTTGTGTATCAAGATTATAAAGAAAAGTTATCCACACCTGAGGAAATCCTTCTTGTAAGAAATGTAGGCAGAACAAATAAAAAAGTGGTAGTAAAGGATTGGGGAAAAACTTCTTAAGAAAAACAGTCTGGGCTTGGCAAGAATCAATCAAAAGTTGAATCAAAAGTTTGATAGAGGGGGCAACGGTGAATTTAGGTAGGTGATTGAAGAACGACGGATCAGGTACGAGGCAGTTGTCGATAAATAATTGTTTGAAGAAGGTGGTAAAGGTGGATGAATTGCATATATGTTTCAAAAAAGAGGGAGCGAGGATAAACGTCAGACTTTGTTACGAAGAATAAAGGTGTAGTGGACTCTTTAACTAGCACTGGGAGAGGAAGGCATCGATTTGCTAATGTTTTCGCTATGAAAGTTGTAAAAAGAGAAAATTGTGCAGGATTAAAAGTGAAGTACGAGTAGATTAAAGAGTTATGCAAAAATAAAAGAAAAAAATTTTCAAAAACATTTAATGAACCATATGTTGCCATTTTACTGGATCGTTAGGGATCACACAATCTCCTACAACATTTCTACCGTTTTTAATTTATGTGGGTTGCTCTGATTTCGGCAAAATTCATATTTCGAAGCGAAGTAAAGTACGACGTTGATCAGCTTCAGATGTTATTTTTCTTCAGTTCTTGCATTTGTTGCTGTGTTGTGAACAAATTTCTTAAAAAACGGCTAAAAGTCACTGAGCTTATATTTTCAATATAACGTCCAGTGAACGTGTCAACACATTCATCGGTCAACTAAATACTCAAACGAAAACACAGTTTGCCAATTCAAGAAATGTTTTTTTTTTTTTCTGTTTTTGCCAAAATTTCACAAACTGATCAATAGGCATGTGGACCGGCTTATTCGTCAGAACCTGACTTCTGACTAGGTTTTTTTTTAGTTTTAAATGCATTTTATTTTACTTATCATTACTTCTTAAATTCTAACAAAAAATGCTTAAATGCTAGCTTACAATAACTTAACAATCTTATACTAACTTACTGGCCCTACACAGGCACTCTAAGTTACTCTAAATTCTTATATCTATGTCTTTCGACTTTATTTACATTTTATTTCGGATATTTATTTTCTTTACTTAAGGCTAAGAAAAACATTGTTAACAAAAACTTAGCATATGGACAATATTTTGTATTTTTTATAAAAACTTAATATCTAACTTAAAATAAACCTTAGTCTAGCTAACCTAGATACACAATACACACATATAAACACATAGACATTATACACACTAATATGCATATATTAGTATATACATTTATATATACTAATATATACATATCTTTCTTAAATGCTAACCTAAACCTATGTAAGCTGGCCATCGCTATTTACAGAGCAAATAGATTGGTCAGCTCTGCCTCATTAGTGAGGCTGGTCCGTAATTGACGGAAACGACGACGAAACATCTTCCCCATCATTCAACCACCAGAAATGCTGGTGCTGCCGAACGACATCCCTCTTATCGCGATTCCCCACCGCCCTACTGAACCTGAGACGATCCACCCTGCCGTGTGCGACGTCTCTGTTGTAGTTGAGTCGCCTGTCCCCAGCTGTCCGAGCGACATGGAAGATTAACGGGATCGCTGATCTTTCCTGGATCAACCCTATCTGATCAAAGTAGAGGAATGCTTCCGGTGGAACGAAGCCGTTGGAGCGCACACTCTCGTGATAAAGGTAATTGGGGTAGTAAGCCCCGGATATCAGGTTATTCGTCGAGGCCATTGCTCTTGCAATGTGCCTTCGAGTCAGCTTAATTACGAAGTTGTCCACTCGTATTAGGTTCGCCCTGTTGTAAAGGACCTCATTAGGATAAAATTTTTTGTACTCCGACTCTGGTGTTCTGTACAAGCGAAGACAAGCCCTAAGGCAAGCCCTCTCAAACACCCGAATCTTTTCCATTAAGCTTGCTCTTACATTGAACCACACGGGACACCCAAATACCAGCATGGGCCTGATAAGGGCCATGTAGCAGATTATCTTTACCCTCGAATCGAGTTGGCTGCTATAAAACAGTCTCTTTGTAAGGGCAAAAGCGCCTTTAGCTCTGGCTAGAGCAGCATCTACATTTTTGTTAAAATACAGAAACTGATCTAGCCAGATCCCAAGGTATCTGACTACAGTTCGACAGGCAAGAGGCTGTCCGTGTTGTCCAATGATCGAGAACTTTCGCCAATTTTTTCTGGTGTCCCTAGAGGCTCCAGACAACGGCGTCCTAAAAAGAATGGTTTCCGACTTCTGAAAGTTGATTTTCAACTTCCAGTCATCGCAAAATCGTCTTATCTTATCGAAGTCACGCTGTAAGAGACTATTAATGACCTCGATTTTTGGACCTGTTTTGTACGCTATCAAGTCGTCTGCGTACGCAATAGTATGGGGAAGTGAACCTATCAAGTCGCTTGTATAAATGTTGAATAGGATCGGCGAATTGACCGCGCCTTGCTGAAGACCATTTTTAATTTGAAATATTCCAACAGAAGTCACATCACCATTTTTCACGATGAACTGTCTGTTGGTTAGCATATTATAAAGAATGTACAAGAGTGGTTTACTGATCCCAAGACTAGCCAGCTTGTAGAAAAGACCTTCTAACCATACAGTGTCGAAAGCCTTCTCCAAGTCAACTAGGCAGGCACCAGTACACTGTTTTTTGGCTTTATTCCATTGGATATCGGACACCAGTTTAGACGCGGCATGTGAGATAGCATGTCCTGCCTTAAAACCGAATTGATTATCCGGAACTATATGTTTGTCCTCAACCCACCTAGTCAGAGCTCTATTGATTACTTTTTCGAACACCTTACTGATATTCGGAAGGAGACTTATCGACCGGAGATTCGCCGGATTGGATATATCCTTTCCCTTTTTGGGGATAGGTTGAACCACCGCCGTTTTCCAATGCGCTGGATAATGTGCATTATTCATTGCATTATTAAACAGGGTGGTATAAATGTCCACCGCTTCTAGAGGAAGATGTCGAAGCACGATGTTCGGAATACCATCGGTCCCCACTGATTTCTTACTTCTGATTGTGTCGAAGATCTCATGAAGTTCTTCCTTCGAAATGAACGGGGGTTGGCCACCTTCTCTGGCAATGACATTATTTGCCATATTATCTACTATCTACTTCATTTCGAATATAGAAGTTGTGAACCAAGAAGCGATTGTCCAGGTCATAATTAGGGCCAATGATATCATTGGCCTTGTATACTTCCCGGAAAGTCGCCCGTATGGCCTCAACCTTCTCCTGTGGATCCTCGATCACAAAGAAATCGTCATCATCAGCTGCCTCATTTGTATCAATGCCTGCTATTGTTAGTAGCCGTTCGTTGTCTGTTGTCCGGGCTATTTTAAGACACTGAAGGTCGTTTTGGTTTTTTCTCCGAAATAGTTTATTTATTTGCGGGAACATATTCGGGTTGCTGGTGTTTACAGCCCGAACCTTGTTGTTCCAATACAAACTTACAGCAATTCTGTAATTCTCTTTGATTAACATTTGAATATTTTTAATCGACGACTTCAGTGTCCTAATCTCTGGGTCTTGTCTGTCTGTAAACTGTCTGTATAAGTTTTTCAGTCTTGTCAGAAGTCTACTTTTCTGTCGGTGCAGTGCGTCAATAGTAGGATTGCGGAACAGATCTTCGTTAGTCGTTTGTTTATACCGCGGTATTGTAGTGTCCATAGTTTGTTTTATTGTCTGGTCCATTCGTTTAAGGTACTTATCGATCTCCTCGTTTGATAAATTCCTATTGGACGGTGGGTGGAGCGTGTTCGAGGAGAGTGCTCTTGTCAAGGTTGCGGAGAAGCGTGTCCATCGAGTCTTACTGTAGTTGTAAGAGTATCTTTGGACAAACTCCCCCAATTCCGCAATTTCGTTGGGAACTGTGATTTCGGTGCTGAAACCGCAATGGTCGCTGTCATACACGAATGTGCGCAGACAGTTAAGCGTTTGTAAATTCGTACTTGTCAGTCGTATACGTTCATCATACAGTAATAGATCCAAATAAGACCCGCCTCTTGGAAACGACGGGTTATCCGTCGCTTTAAGACCGAGTCTATACATGGCATCGTGCTGACCCCACCAATCAAGTAGTAGGTTCCCTCTAGTATTTGGCAAATTATTTCCCCAATCTCTGTGTCTAGCGTTGAAGTCCCCGCCGATTATAAAATAATTCTCCCCCGATTCCAGCCTCAGAAGTCGAAAAAGTGTGTCGAGCTCTGTAATGAATAAGGTGGATTGTGAAGCCCCAGATGCATAAACAGAGGCCAAGTACAGCCGCTTTCCACTGCGGAGCGGGATGTAAATGACGACTGCCTCTAACACCCGGAACCTGCGTAACACTCCCTTGTACACTCTGTGTTCTTTAATGAAGATCGCGACACCGCCTCCACGTTGGGAGTTAGGCCGGTTTCTTCTTTTAACAATATAATTATTGTACTCCAGTTCGTTCTCATCGGTTAGCTTGGTTTCGCTAGCGAAAAGCACATCAGGAGTTTGGTCTTGTAGCAATTTAAACATTAACATTCACCGCAAGGACCTTCAAAGTTTGCTCCATGTGCGTACCCATTACGACATGTGTTGCGTTAGGCCCGGCAGCAGTGCGTAGATCTGGTCCACCCGCTTGGCCTGTTCTTGCACCTGCTGACTTCTGACTAGGTAGTGGAGGCTAACAACGCATTTAATACAATTTCCATTCGAATACCTTTGCTATAGCAAAGCAACGTTAGTTTGCACTGTTGCACTTAAGAGAAAGCAATCGATTTATGTTAGTTCAATAATTTGCATACGTAGTAAACGACGAGCATATCGCTGTAGACAGAACAATTCCAACAAAGAACTCGAAGGTCATGCAGAGGACTCCCAACCTTTAGGGTCTTACTCTGAATCAAGCCTTTAGTCGTCTAAGCCGTGAACAGAGCCCTGTCAAGACTCAACAGGAATCCCTTAATCTGATTACAATCAATGTTGTAATTTGTAGTGGTAGGAAATTTGCGCGCTCCTTCAGACAATTTGTTTCTATGCATTCTAGCAGGCTTTCCAATCGTGTTTTAATCATATGTAGACCACATTGTATGCAGGTAAAAAACTTCTTCCCATTATTTTCCATGATGGAAAATCTCTCCAACTCATTGTGTTGTCCATCTTCCTATTTTGTGCACAATAAAGGGATGATGACAATAGAAGAATAAGATTCATTGAGGTAACTCTGTGAGGATATTTATGATATTTCTTCCAGCTATCGAGTTCACAAGTTAACTAATTTATGAGGACAGAAGTGATATTCAACATAGAAAAGCTACTGAGAGTATCATTAATTCTTCCAAAATGAAACTCATAAAAGTCGGTCATAATTGACCTTCTTCCAAATGTTATGTTTCAATTAACCTTAGCAACGCCAACTGCCCTTAAACACGGGGACTTATTCATACCACTGTATCTATCAAGCTTTAATAAAGAAGTGGAAAATGTTATACCCGTATTTCGAACGGTTCTACGGGAGAAAACCGATCTAAAGTCCTGCATGTAAGAAGTATATCAAAACCCTGAAATCAATTTCATTTCAATTATTTTAAAATACAGGCGATATGAAGTAGTGAGTACACAGCAACTTAATTAATTTGGGAAATCTGGACAACATGAAAAAGTATCTTTTACATAAAGGGTATCTACGTCGTTGCTATTCTGTATATATGAAGTATTCCTCAACCAAACCTGCCATTGATGGTATGGATATCTCACCACTTAAAAAAACCAGATGCTCTTAAGGTTGTGTACTTCACCTCTTATACAGTCTCTAGTTGTGGAAAGTCTCCTTCGTTGAACTTATCTTCGATTATTAATAAATCACTGCGACATCATTGTCTTTAAAGAAGACTTCTCTGATGGACTTCAACATTCAACGAGAAAACAAGAACACAAAATTGAGAAAAAAATTTACTCTCAGAAAAGATTTCGTCCACGGATGGAAGATCCTTGGCAACGCAATAAAATACATAGGGATATACTCCTCAGACATTTAATATATGTTTATTACTGCATGCATGTGTCTAAATAAATGTTTGTATATGCGCATATTTGTATGAATAACAACTTGAAATATGACAATAGGTACATTATTTAAGAAATTAATGAATTTGCTCCGCGAATATTTACTACGTATAAAATAGCAATTTCAATAGAAAAGTATTTCTAAAACAATGCAAACCTACTTAAAGTCCTTGCGAACTTCTTCTGGTATTATGTCCTCCAGCTGATGATAAAAAATATCGCTGTCAGAGACCTGCCCATAGATTGTGATATTATTAGCTTGCCTTTGGGTAAAAGCATCGAACGTAGGAATAATATTTTCGCTATAAATTCCTTCGGCCAACAAACAAGCGTACTACTTTTTTCCCCTAGGCAACGACAATAACACAAGAAAATTCGCAAAATTTAAAAAGAAAACAAATCCGATGAAATAAAACAAATAGATAAGTCGCTTTCCAAAATTAAAAGTTGGACTTCGGTTCTGGATTCGCCATTAAACATAGAAAGATACTTCTGTTATAGAACATTCATGGAAATAATTGATATAAATTAACGAAAGTTTTAATATAAATTTACGTAACTTAATATAACACTTAAAATCTAATTTGGCTTTTTTCATCAGAAACACCAACATCAGCCACACTTGGTTTACATGATTGAATTTGAAAGGGGTCAATTTGATTTTCTATGACAACCACAGAACCAATAGAGAAACACTTCGTCTTAAAAAAAATATTGAAACACTTCTATTGTTTCTATGTACTATGGAACCGATAATTCAAGCGACGATGTCAGATCACATAGTCATTACCATTGATTATTGTAGTGTATCTTGAAAGAGAATTTATATCTAAGAAGCAAGAAATTGGAAAAAGAAAGATGGTAACTTGGTTACCAAAAAAATGATATGAATAAAACAAGTAAAACAACAAGAATGGGTGAAACCGGGCATTGCACAACTCAACTCATGACTAGAATATCGTGGGTGGAGCTTACTTATCAGGAATCAATTACTAAAAAATGAGTTTCAGACGAATAGTATAGTAATCAATCCAAAACGCATTCATAAGAACAAAAAAAATAAGTAAAAGATGATGACGATGAAGAGGCCAAAGAAGATAAAAAAGGACATAAGTGAGTCTTTTGCCTAGCGAGCTTTTTTTTATCGACACTTTAGTAAAGTGTGTGTAGGAGTTGGCGATGGCGCGATAGTAAGCTCATTGGACTATCACGCAGACAGTCTGGGTTCGATTCCTGGCTGGGTCACCAACAATTTTTTAAATCGCCATCACCTTTTCGGCGGGCAATGGCAGACTCCCGAAAGTAAAATTGCCTACGAAAAAGCTTCTAAGGAGTGCTGTTCGGACTCAGTGATAAACCGTAGGCCCCGCTCAGATGTGAAAAAAATGACAACATGAGCAACACAAATGAGTGTCAAGAAGCTAGGCCATGGCCCATACGGGGCTGGCAGCGCCACCGTGTTTTTTCGTTTTTTTTTTTTTTTTTAGCAAAGTGCATGTTTGGGCATGACATATCAATACCCTGGGAGAGCACTTTTGGCTATAATCTTAGTACATTTGTCTTCTGCTAGCAGGAAGCAAATTCAAATTTTCATAATTAATGAGATAAAGCAGCGAAAAGCACTAAGGTAGACAACCGATTTGAAGACAACCTGAGCGCCCTGACGAAAGTAAACGATGTGATATTATAAGAAAACATTGTCACGTGTTGCCGGTGCTTCCTTTACTCGAATAGGCGTAAACGACAATTGAATATTCCTGGAACGACAACTGGCAAAATTGTACAAAAGAAGTGTGTTGAAAACATAACAAAGTGTTTACTCGAATTACGAGTTATCACCTTATCAGAAGCTTCACATGAGCTCTTAATGCATCATCTTAATGTTCAGCCATGCAACAAAAATACAAGAACATGGTCAAAAGCGCTGGAGACAATTACAGAATAGCGCAACAGATGGTTGGAAAATAGTGTTTATACTCAAAACAAATATATTTACTCACTCGCATTAGGGAAGAAAACTTCAGGCCAATAAGGGGCGCACCGTTTATTTTCTCAGCACCTGGAAAATTCCAATCATATTTTTAGCAAGCCTCGTTCTTGAAATACAATTCCTATTCGACATGCTAAAACAAAATGAATTTGTGTTGAGACTTTCTTACAAGAAATTGTAAGAATTATCAAAGCAGTCTCTGATGACTCTGGAAATACCCAACAAAGAATAGAGAATTCACCTACTCTGTGGAGTGTTAGAAAGCAAATATTGTGTTATGGAGAAATACTACTGGATTCATTGAATTTCTACAGATATTTATCCACTCCTGCATATTGTTTTTCTTAGACAGTTTCCCGCTCGTGTATGCGGTTTATCAGTTATACACAAACATCGATTTCGCCACCGAAATATTTGATTACTTTAACTAGCGCTGCTTATTTTGACACTATCTTTAAGATGCAATGAACTCTACATTGTAATGTGTACAGTTACCAGCCGTACCAAAACTATTTCCATGCTGCGGCTGTTTTCCGCGCGCGTACTAAGGTCTTGGCGCAATTTTTCGATTTTCATATTACTACAATTCTTGCTACTTACTCCTACACCACTTTGATTGATATATCTGTTTTCATCGGGGCTAAATTGGACTTATTGATTGCAGCAAAATATGTGTGCCAACTATGATGTTAGGATTTTTGTCACAGGTTGTGTCCTTAGGCATCCTAATTAATGATTTCTGCTATCCAACTTTTCCTTGTCTTATCGAAACCTATTACCCCCTAAGACATCTTCAACTGCAAGCAATCAATCATATAGATAAATTGTTAAATTCGTACTAACTAAAATACAAACAAGTAAGAGTCAAAAAACACTCATACGACAGTTCTGAAAGTTTTAATTACTTACTTTACTTTAGGTGGCGCTACAGTCCGGGGTGGACCTGGGCCTCAGTCAACAAGCTTCTCCAGCCAGATCGATCCCTGGCTAGCTGCCTCCAGTTTCGCACGCTAAGTTGGCTGAAGTCCTCTTCCACTTGCGTGCGCCACCTGAGTCTTTGCCTTCCTCTACTGCGCTGTCCCTCGGGGGCGGATTCGAAGACTTTTCGGACCGGAGCATTGGTGTCCATGCGCTCTACATGACCCAGCCATCTCAGTCTTTGGATCTTCACTCTTCTGGCTAGGTCCCTGTCGCTGTACAGTCCATACAGTTCGTCGTTGTATCTCCTCCTCCACTCACCGTCAATGCAGACGGGACCGAAGATCGCCCGAAGAATTTTTCTCTCGAAGCAACCAAGAACACCCTCATCCATTTTTGATAATGTCCATGCCTCTGCGCCATAGGGCAGGACCGGGATTATTAAAGTCTTATAAAGGGTGATTTTTGTTGTCCGAGATAGGGCTTTGCTACTCAATTGCCTTCTTAACCCAAAGAAACAGCGGTTGGCAAGAGTTATTCTTCGCTTGATCTCAGCGCTGGTGTCGTTGTCTGTATTTATAGCGGAGCCTAGGTAGACAAAGTCCTTAACTACCTCAAAGTTATATCTGTCGAGGGTGACGTTCTGTCCGAGACGCCGGTGTTGGTTGTCCTTTTTGCTTGACAGCATATACTTGGTCTTGCCCTCATTGACCGCTAAACCCATTTTCGCCGCCTCCGTCTCAATACTCTCGAAAGCGCCACTGACATCACACTGCCTTCTTCCAATTATGTCAATATCGTCGGCGTATGCGAGTAATTGGACGGACTTTTGAAAGATTGTGCCTCTTGTGTTTGCGCGTAAGTTTTGCAGCATTCTCTCAAGTTCGATGTTGAAAAAATCGCATGACAGCGTATCGCCTTGTCTAAATCCTTTCTGGACATCAAAGGTCTCGGTGAGATCTTTACCGACCTTGATGGAGCAGCATGCATTCTCTATCGTCATCCTGCACAGACGGACGAGTTTGGCAGGGATGCCAAAACTAGACATTGCTCTGTACAGCTCGTCTCTATAGATGCTGTCATACGCGGCCTTAAAATCGATGAATAGGTGGTGGGTATCGATCTGAAGCTCTTCCGAAACTTCCGAACCTCATTCCTGGAGTAGCATCTCTCAATTTCCTCGATCGCGTGCTTCTCATGCTCTTTCTTTTTCCTCCTGAGAAGCCGGTGCTCGTCTCTCCTCTTCCGCTCATAGAGCTCATGAGCGGCTCTGGTCTTTCTAAGCAGCACCGCGTTATATGCATCTTGCTTAGCTGCATGTGCTTGCCGGCATTCATCATCAAACCAGGGGTTTCGTTGTGGTGGACGAGTGAAACCCAGCACATCAGAAGCGGCATCTCTGATGGCGTTTTGGCAGTGTTTCCAATGGTCTTCGATGCTTGATGCTGGCGGCATTAGACCTCTTAAGAGATTAAGAGGCACTCGATCGGAAAAGGACTTGGCGATCTCTTGCGATTGTAGCCGTCTGACGTCGAATTTTCTCACAGCATTAGTTTGTCTTGGCGTAGTTTGGGATATCCGCAACCGTACCTTGGCTACAACAGGGAAATGATCCGAGTCGATGTTGGCTCCTCGGAACGTACGGACATCCATAATGCTGGAGGAGTGTCTTGCGTCGATCGCAATGTGATCAATCTGGTTGACTGTTGATTGATCAGGAGTTCTCCAAGTCCCCTTGTGTATGTCGAGATAGGTGAACCGCGTGCTAGCCATGACAATGTTTCGCCCCGCCGCAAAGTCGATTAGCCTGAATCCGTTATCGGAGGTGGTGTTGTGCAGTAGTAGATGTCGCAGTTTTTCATCTTCTTTTTGTCCGGCCCATCCCATCGCATTTCTTGGATGGCGGTTATGTCTGCTTTGCAGCAGTCTAGGGCCTCCGCTAGTTGCTCGGCTGCACGTGGTCTATTAAGGGATCTAACATTCCACGTGCATATCCGAAGCTCATTGTCCTTAAATCGTTTGCGTGGGTTGTCAACAGTAGATCCGTCCATATACGAGGCTTGTTGTTGCTTCGTAACTTAATCATTTTTAAATGGCCGGGCAGTTACCCCGGCGGCACAACCCCCAACCTGGAGGACCAGTTCCATTTTGAGTGCCCCTAGGACGAGAGGTCGGTTACACCGAAGCCAGTAACGCGTTCCGGGATGTGAGCGCTGCCGTTGGCCCTTATAGGGCTCGTCCGCCACCATCTCTTTTCCAAGACCCTGACTAAGTCCTGGAAATCCTTTCCGGCCTGAGCTCCAAATATGTCGAAGTAGCCCGGATAAGGTATTGTTTTGTTTTTCCGACACTAATCCTGGTTAATGGCGCAGGAAACTCGCCATCTGCCCCCTTCACTTCGCAACCTCTAGTGAGATTCCCAGATGGCGCCACGGGGAGGCGTGAAGTAGGACTTATTAGCAGAGCTGCAACATGTTCGGCTGCAGAGGCTCATTCTCGTCATTTAAGGAACCAGCACCTGTCGGAAGATGCTACTTCTACGAGGCCTTATACTAATCGTTGCCATCCAAAGTTTTAATTAACTTGGGAATAAAAGTTAGACCTAAGTTATGTGCGCTGTTTTTCGAAACTAAATAATAATAATTCGATACAGTAAAAGGTTCTCCAACATTTTAATTGAAATACTCATGATGAATGACATCCATATATGGTACGAATATGTTGCAATATATCCTAAGAGAGCAGTCTCATCTGTTGTGCACTGTGGTTGCAATAGGTAAAAGCTGACAAAAGTTTGTATTCCTAAATGAACCATATATTTGAAACTCTATTTCATTTACATATCTCCACTATAAAGTTTATGACATGAAGTAAGATAACTTCTCCTATATTAATATTATGGAAAACATTTGCAAAAGCATACCTATATACGTATGTTTTGGTGGCATTTTACCTTCTTAAACTATTCGTATTAAGTGTCTTTTCAAGGTATTATCTGTCATAAAAAAACATATTTGTACATTTAAATTTCGAAAAATTGCAAAGTCTGAAATTTCCAAAGGTTGTACTTGCACTCAAGTGAAAGAATTTTTAACTCAATTTTTATGGTGATATATTTTTGTGACACCTGCCTCAAATGTCTGTTATTTTGAACTGCAAGTCAAAGTTTGACATAAGCCGACTTACGAAATTCATGTTTTAACACCAACTCACCAACATTTCCAAATGAAATATCTTATTTATTATTTACCACAAATTTTCGTTCATCTTTTCTAAAGGAGATTTAAGGAAGATTTTTCCTTTCTACACCCAACAGACTAAAAACAAAGAAATTGATACAACATGCCAACGTTTCAAATATATATTTCATGAGCATTTCGAAATACTTGTAAAGAGTGTTTTTTAAAACCATGAAACAACCTACGAAAGACTACCCTCAAGACAATGACTATTTTACACAGGAGTACATACAGATGAAAATATGTATAGGTATACTCTTTAAAAAATTTCACCGATTTATCGATTTTTAAGAAGCGCTGTGGTGTCTGTGGACCAATTTGGGAGTACGACAGTGTTTATGCCTATATTCCACTGTGATCGATAGGTAGTAAGACTTTTTAAATAAAATATTAATCTTATATCAGCACAACCGGTAAATAGGGTGGTTGTGGTACGATATGGGTACATTTTTTTGAGAAATTGCAAATGCAATGTGAGATAGCGCATTATCATGATGTAAAAATAAAGAGTCAGTCCATATTTTTGGACACTTTTGGCAAACAGCATCACTCAATGCGTAGAGCTGAAATAATATTATACACCTATATAGAGGATATAATAGCCCTTGCAAATCTCTTCCGATTATCGCTCTCTCCAGGTGAATTTAAACAGATATGGAAGTCTTCTTCTATAACACTGATACACAAAAAGGGATTAAAGAGCGAAGTCACTAATTACCGCCCTATAGCTAAACTTTCTCATATACCCAAACTCGTGTAGAGCACTTTGTATGAAGCCTTAAGCCTCCAGTGCAAATCTTTTATTTCCCCCAATCAACACGGCTTTCTGAAGGGTAGATCAACTACCACTAACTTCGTAGAATTCGTGTGCTCAGTTCTCTCAGCCTTAGAAAGTGGTAAAGAAGTTGACGTTATAACAACTGATTTCAGTAAGGCTTTTGACAAGATATCTCATAAACTAATCCTGTTCAAATTGTCCCGCCTGGGCTTTGAACCCATTTTGCTTCAATGGATATCTTC
Source organism: Volucella inflata (assembly GCA_928272305.1). Classification (NCBI taxonomy): domain Eukaryota; kingdom Metazoa; phylum Arthropoda; class Insecta; order Diptera; family Syrphidae; genus Volucella; species Volucella inflata. Next base: position 183,075,910 of record OV743716.1, read on the forward strand.
TTATTTGGATAAACGTTTTTATAGTGGTCGTTTCAGGTCTGTCCTATCGGCCCCTTTCTTTGCCACTTCAGGTGTTCCTCAAGGTAGTCACCTAGGTCCACTTCTCTTCATCCTAACCATTAATGATCTTGAAAGGGTCATTCTCCACTCAGCACTCTCTGTCTATGCTGACGATACCAAATTTTTTAAACCCATCTCCTCACAACACGACTCCTGCCTCCTTCAAATAGAACTAAATAGTTTTTCCACCTGGTGCATCGAGAACTGCTTGGAAATCAATGTCACCAAATGTCCATCGATTACCTTCTCATGTAAGTGCAACAAGTTTCCTTCCCGAATTTACGTTCTCCCCGATCAACCTATATCCATAGTTCAGACTATCCGCGACCTTGGCATATTATGCGACAGGGAGCTTAATTTCTGCTTGCATATTGTTGAGATAATTACTAAAGCAAACTCATCACTTGGCTTCGTTAAAAGATGGTCCAAAGAATTTTGCAACCCGTACGTGACCAGATCACTGTACATCACTTACGTTCGCCCCCTTCTCGAGTACGCTAGCTAAGCCTGGTGTCCATATCAGCGAGTTCATGTATCTCGAATTGAGAGGAAACAGCGTCGTTTTCTTCGATTTGCACTTCGTGGTCTACCTTGGAGCGATCCTCTAATCTTACCTCCCTACCGAGACCGTCTCAAACTGATTAACCTGAGGTTAATGATCATAACCCTTGAGGAACGAAGGGACGCAGCAGACATTATTTTCATTCACCGACTCCTCTCAGGCTCCGTCGATTGCATGTCTCCTTACAATTCCATTTTCTTTAACACTAACCTTCGAAATCTACGTCACTCCAACCTTTCCGTTTTCGATTTTAATCGCAGCACACTTTCTCTCAAATTCGATCTCCTTCACCGTCCTTAGCTTTAAGTCCACACATCACTTATCCTTTTCTTTTTAATTTGTTATTAGTTTTAAGCCATACATGTTAAGCTTGTACTAAGCAAAATAAATGGGGGTGTTAGCCCCCACCAAATTTAAATTTGGCCAGGTAGAGGGAATTCATAATCGAAGAAAACTGTCAACATTATTTTGATTTTTGACTTCCTTTGACATGGTTTTATTGGTCTTGATTAGATTTTAACACTATATTCTCCTGATTTGCTGGCTATTTCTGAGTCAAATGCATAGATCCATCTCGAATATTTTCAACGTTTTGAAATCCAAAATTTCATTTTCGAATCAATAATTGAATAGATAAATAAATGATTTACCTCTACCGTTCTACAGCCGAAAGCAAGAACAATGGATTTGTGTTTATTAGATCATTCAGTGCAACTATACGAGTACAATTGCGATTCGTCCACTTAAAAACTCGACGAGCGGATACACGACACTATCTTCAATTGTTGAATTGTGTATTGAAAGAAAATATGCCTTGCAGGGATATCATAATAAATTAGTTTTATAATGGAAATTAAGGGGCAGGGGTTCTTATGTTTTTCGACGAACAACCAACAATTTGTATTATCTTTTCGTCAATTTTAACCTCAGTTTTTGGTTATAATGAAATTTAAAGCTCTTAAGAAAGGTATGGTGGGTATTTTTGACTCATTCGGTTGTATTTTATTTTTCTTCCCTCTAGTTTGCCTTGTAGCGAAGACCTAGCACAAGGATCTTTAAGTGTTGAGGCCACCCAGACTGGTGTATATTGAAGTCATGGGGTCAAGCAACGCATCAAACTTATATGTCTATCAACTATGGAGCTTTCATTAATAAATTAGTAGTAGATAATTCAATTACGGATATATAAGATTTCAACCATAGTCAGTTAAATTCCGGGTTAGAGTAGAAATAAAGTTGTGTTGACGTTCGGCCCGCTACATCACCAACCACGTAAATGGCTAGAGCGCAGTGAGAAAAAAAAATCATGGTATAAGTATGGTATATATAAGAGTTATTACCTATACTCAATCATTATTTTTTTTTTTTCTCCTTTTTAAATCGGTAATGGCCCAGTACAGGTCCAGAAAATCTATAAATCTATAAATCTAGAGGTCTATTTCTTCAGACAGAATATGGTAAGCTTTTAGAAGTGCTTAGAAGTGTTATTGTATAGTTAAATATTATTTGATATTTTATCATGAAAAGATGTACCCTGGCACAGAGTCTGAAAATTATTCAGCTGTATTATGAATACGTTCTACATGGAATCCGTTTTGTGGGCTTCGAACAACTTTTGCTCCATAATCGGAACACACAATTCGCTATATCATCGAAAAGTTTGAAAACCTATTCTCATTATTGGATAATATGTTACCAAATAGACCACATTTAGCACGAATTGACGAAAACGTATCGGCATTCAATTCGTGCAGGTACTAAAGCCGGCCTACCTTCTGAATCGTCTCCGTTTTAATCGTTGTACTCTTGAAATGTCTAAACAAAATTGCCCTGTTTTCGACCAAAAATTTATTCAGCGAAGAGGCCCATTTCTGGTCCAAAAAGCAAAATAGCCGTATTTGAGGTTAAAGATCTGCCATTCTTTGATGCGGTTCATGGACTGCTGTAATCTTACTTACTTACTTTAAGTGGCGCTACAACTCGTCTCCAGCCAGCTACCTCCAGTTTCGCACGCTTAGTTGGCTGAGGTCCCCTTCAATTTGCATGCGCCACCTGAGTCTTGGCTTTCCTCTACTGCGCTGTCCCTCGGGAGTGGATTCGAAGACTTTTCATCCGCTCTACATGACCCCCATCTTAGTTGTTGGATCTTCACTTTTCTGGCTAAGTCAATGTCACTGTACATTACATACAGTTCATCGTTATATCTCTTCCTCCACTCACTGTCAATGCAGACGGCACCGAAAATCACTCTAAAAGTGTTCCTGCCGAAGCAGCCAAGAGCACCTTCATCCGCTTTTGATAGCGTCCATATCTCTCCACTATAGAGCAGGACTGGGATAATTAAGGTCAGATAAAGGGTAACTTTTGTTGTTCGAGAGAGGGCTTTGCTTCGCAATTGTCTTTTTAGCCCAAAGAAGCAACAATTGGCAAAAGTTATTCTTCGTTTGATTCCAGTTCTGGTTTCGCTATCTGAATTTATAGCGGAGCCTAGGTAGAAAAAGTCCCTAACTCCTTCAAAGTTATATATACTCTCGAAAGCGCCACTAAAATCGCGCTGCTTTCTTCCGATTATGTCAATATCTTCGACGAATGCGAGTAGTAGGAAGGACTTTTGAAAGATAGTGCCTCTTGTGTTTGCTCGTGAGTTTTGCACTATTCTTTCAAGTACGATGTTAAAATAATCGCAGCGCTAGCGCCTTGTCTAAATCCTTTCTTGACATCAAAGGTCTCGGAGATATCTTAACCGACCTTGATGGAACAGCGTGCATTCTCCATCGTCATCCTGCACATATGGACGAGTTTGGCAGGGATGCCAAAACTAGACATTGCTCTATATAGCTCGTCTCTATAGATGCTGTCATACGCGGCCTTAAAATCGTTGAATAGGTGGTGGGTATCGATCTGAAGCTCATGGGTCTTCTCCAAGATCTGCCGTAGTGTGAATATTTGATCGATGGTGGTCTTTCCTGGCCTGAAGCCACACCGATGTGGACCTATCAGGTTGTTGACGAACGGCTTCAGGCGTTCACACAATAAGGCGGATAAGATCTTATATGCGATGTTAAGGAGACTGATGCCTCTGTAGTTGGCGCAGTTCAGAGGGTCTCCGTTCTTAAGAATCGGACAAACATTGCTGAGGTTGCGTTCATCGGGCATACTTTCGTCCGACCATATTTTAGAGATGAGTTGGTGTATGCTCCTTGCCAAGTCATCGCTTACCGATTTGAAGAGCTCGGCGGTCATCTTGTTTAGCTGCGTCATCCAAGGGTTTCGTTCAGAAGCGGCATCTCTGATGACGTTTTGGCAGTGTTTCCAATAGTCCTCGATGCATGATGCTGGCGGTATTGGACCTCTTAAGAGATTAAGAGACACTCGACCGGAAAAGGACTTGGCGATCTCTTGCGATTGTAGTCGTCTGACGTCGAATTTCCTCACAGCATAAGTTTGTCTTGGCGTAGTTTGGGATATCCGCAACCGTACTTTGGCTACAACAAAGTAATGGTCCAAGTCCATGTGGGCTCCTCGGAACGTACGGACATTCATAATACTAGAGGAGTGTCTTGCGTCGATCGCAATGTGATCAATCTGGTTGACTGTTGATTGATCAGGTGTTCTCCAAGTCCCCTTGTGTATATCGAGATGTGGGAACCGCGTGCTAGCTACGACAATGTTTCGCCCCGCCGCAAAGTCGATTAGCTGAAATCTGCTATCGGAGGCGGCGTCGCGCAGGCTATATTTTCCGATCGTTTCACCAATAATCCCCTCTCTTCCTAGTTTTGCATAAAAATCACCGAGGACACCGCTCGCATGCCGGAAGCTCAGGACTTCTTGTCTTAGTCTTCCACTAATGACAAATCCACATCCGCATTGGTTTCCACATTTCTTCTCAACAGACGCTGTCCGGAACATAACTATCAATAGCGCATATCATCGTTTTGCTGCCTAAAATAGAAGCCCGTCGCCCCGACGATATTTGGTTCCAATAAGACGGCGCCACTAAACACACAGCCCATAAAATCGGTAAAAAGTATACTTCACACTTTGACTCTTCTCTTTGGGGTTACGTAATGTTCAAAGTCAACATGGGTAAACAGGCTCCAATTGAGGAATTGGAGGCCGATATTAACAGATAAATTTTAAAATCATCCATATAGACAATGCTCCAAAAAAGTAAGATTTTTAGTACTTTTATCAAAACACAACGATGATATGAAATCGGTTCTTATAATTGAAAAGATTATTGATCACGAAGATATCCCAGATAACCGTCGTCAAACAGGTGGGTCATTTTATAGATGCATCCGTACTCCGTGCTCTAAACGAACTTCTTGAGATAATTTCTGAAGATTTAACTCTGGAACTTAAATTCCATTTATGATTCAGGATTCTCTGTTCAACATAGAAGCTTTAGACATCAATTAAAAATGGTCATTTCTCACTCATACTTCTGCTTCAAGTTTTATCTCTCAGGGTGAAAACTTTCACAAAATTTGAAATGTCGTTCAGTGCTTGATCTACATAATACCTCGTATTCAAGGAAAATCACGTTCACGAATAAATTACTACGAAAAAAGGGTAACCAGAAATAATCGATAAAAAAGACAAAGAAAAGTGTAACTTAAATTTCAACTTATTTAAAATATTTCCTCCACCCAACTGAACAAAACTTTTCACAAATTTTGCAGAACTTTTTCATAAAAAAAAAACCATGCTCGAAAGGCAGGTCTACAGTTGCATAGTTTGTACACGGCGAACCTGGTTGAAATTGATTCACAACAGAAATGTAGAAGTGTCGTATGGCAAAGCACACCGGAAAAAAGAATTGTTTTCAAACTATGTAAGAAGTTCGGATTTTTAAGAAAAATATGTATAAATAGTAAAGCAAACAAAGTGGCTTCTCTACCCAACAAAAAAAAAAAACTTCTTTTAACTAATAAAGATTGACAAATATATTACTGAGGGAGTTAAGAAAGTCACTGATTTCGGAAAACCTACTCCCAGTGCACTACTTCGCTTACATTTTAGTGGCGATTCAACAGTGATGGCTATAAGAAACTGGAGCAGCGCACAATTGAATTTAGACTTCAGCATAAGGACAAAGTCTGATGACATGTGGTCTTTCACATAAAGTTGCTTCCCATTCGGTTTTTTTGGATTTTGTGAGCCATGTTCTTTAAAATTGTACAACCAACTGGTCGATTGTTAACATTGTGACATGATTTTTTCCAAACGACTCTTTACATAAAGGTTTTCGGCTATTTTAACGCATTGTTCCACTGAGTATCTGCCCATAAACAAAATTGTTTATGACTGCAGATGACAAATGTTGATATTAAAGAAATTTTATTTTTCGGAATCATTTTGAAATATCCATTGGTTCACGCTTTAAAATCTGTTTCGATGATTTATATATATTTATTTTTGAACAAATGTATTGGAAAAGTTTTGTGGTTCTCATATAAAATTTTTGTATTTCAGAATTTTTATTTTCTCAATAGAAGTTATATTTCCCACTTGAGTAAGATACTCATCTCTCAAACTATTGAATCCATACTAACTGTGGTCTGCACTGACATAATCATTTATTTAGTAATCATCTTATGTACCTGAAACAAAAGCCTGTTTTTTTTTTTTTTTTTCAAAATTGTATCCTAAGTAGGCTAAACTTAGGTCTGACGTGCCTACATAACAAATTGTGTCATATTGTTGATTCCGTATCGCACTCATTCCAATTTTTCTGCATTGTTGTTTCCTACACGGAAAACTACTTTACCTACTCATTTTTCCGTACACATCTCTGTATTGTTGATTCCGCATTATCGATATTTTTGTTTACTTTCTTTCCGTAAGAGTTTCGATGCGGACATTTTTTCGAAATGTATTTTAGAAATAAAATTTGAGCTGTTTACAGGAATAAAAGGGAAAAATATACCAATAAAGTTCAGTTGAACTTAATGGTTCTTAAAATAAGCAGTACATAGGGGGTACCGGCGGAGCACCATTCAAAGAAATCCCCTTAAGCGACATAGAGGAGATCGTAAGCGAGATGCTCAATTTGAAGCACGTGGTCGACGGTATCCCAAATGTCGCCTGCCAATATTCCGCCGCAAATGTTTCGGCCAACACTTCAATGGCACACACCTCCACACTATCTTTTAAAAGACTGCATGCGCGAAGCAAATATAATGCCAATTCCCTTCGTTGATAAGTTTAAAATAAGTCGCTCAATACAGAACATTTGACATGCCCATTTGCGCATCCGTTGCATAAGTTCGTATAACGAGAAAAGGGTTAATAAAAGGATACGAAGAAGGAGAAGAAGGCGCTTGTATGCGCAAATGACTTTCATCAACCACCATTACTATATCCGGAATAACACACTTTTGGAAAACGTTTGGTTTAGCTTCCCTCTCTTCGTGCACATGTATTTCAAGGGCTATCCATTTGCTGCAAAGAATGTTTTCTAATGATTCTTACACCTCGGACGAAAATGTGGATTGCGCAATGTTGACGTTAAAGTAAATTCCAACGTCTTACTAATAGCTGTCTTCCGCGAAAAAGCGTAAACAGTCAGCCAACTTTTCTTTGGTGGAAAGTGAGCCTTGTCCTTTCCTTTGGCTGAGCGAATGCTCCAGTTCCATAAGCACGTATTGGAACGCAATTTTGTTAAGGCGAAGATTGCGCTGAAAACTTAAACTGCTTAGACCAGTGGAAATACATTTTTTGTATGAAACTTACTCTTTGTCGTTCACTTGCAAAGTATCAGCTGCACTGCATCGTAAAACCATTCGCTCACGTCTTAAAGCATAGTCACCAGTATCACTATCACTATCTAAATTTAAAAATCCCTTCACTTCTATTTTGTTTCATTTTATTTTTTGAATTCTTAAAATTTCTTTCGATTTTACAAAAACCGCAATTTTTAAAATTCAAACGTCGATAACGTTATTTCTTCCGCAGGAAGTGTCAAAAGTGTCGGTAAATTAAATTATACGGCAGGAATCAACAATATTTAAAAGTATATCGATCGATACATGTACATATCAACAGTAAGCACCTTTAAGTCGACTTCGAAACAAAATTTGTAGTAATTTATCTAATATCGACATAACGTAATTAACCCTTTCGGTGTATTTGTTTCCATATGGCAACATCGACAAAATACTCTTTTTTGAGGAACTACCAACTGTTTTCCTTACAGGAACCTATAAAAAGGCAGTGGCAGCACTTTATTCTCACACAATCTTAACCTATCTGTCAAACAGCTCGCCAATATGATATTATTATTTTAAAAACCGCTGACCAACTCACAGGACAACAACAAATGGCAGGTACATACTCGTAAGTCAACATTTGAAGTGAATAATTACGTGGTTATAATGTTATTAACACGTTAAAAACGTGTTGAAATTATACAAAGTAATCAAATAAAGAATATGCACTTATTTTTAACGCAATAAAAAAAAAATTAAAATAGTGTTGCCGTACGGCAACAATTCGCGAAAAGGGGTACGTTGATGATAAGCCACTAAATTATTCTATGCGTGAGTACACTTAGCGAAAAGTACAGTTTCATGTTCCACGTGTTCAATTTGCCGGATGGAACCAAAGAAATAATAACAATGAGAATAAGAATGAACTTAGTAAGATCTCAACACAGTACTTCTTAAGCTATTTTCCCTGGGAGTTTTGTAAATTATTAGCTGAATGTACGAGGGCGGGTCAATAAGTCCGTGACTTTTGGATTAAAACACAGATTTTTTGATAAAAAAATAATTTTATTTTTCAACGTAGTCTCCCTTGAGCTCTATACACTTTGTCCAACGCTTCTCCAATTTTTGTATCCCTTCCAAAAAAAATTATTTGTCGAGGTCCTCAAAATAGGCCTTTGTTTGCGAGATGACTTCATCATTGGAGTCAAATCTTTTTCCACCAAGCCATTTCTTCAGGTTTGGGAACAAGAAGTAGTCGCTCGGAGCCAAATCTGGAGAATAGGGTGGATGAGGGAGCAATTCATAGCCCAATTCATGGATTTTTGCCATTTGTTACACGATTGCGTTTGTGGTCGACTGTGAGCAAACGCGGCACCCATCTTGCGGAAAGCTTTCTCATGCCCAAGTGATCATTCAAAATTGAAACCACTGAGCCATGCGAGATCCCTACGGCTTCCACAATCTCTCGCACTTTCAATCTTCGGTCGGCCAACACCATATCGTGAATTTTTTCGATTGTTTCGGGTGTAGAGACCACAACTGGGCGTCCAGGACGTTCGGCATCTTCAGTGCTTGTACGGCCACAACGAAATTCAGTAAACCACTTTTTTACCATTGAAATCGATGGTGCAGAGTCCCCATAGTATTTATCAAGCTTAGCCTTGGTCTCGGTAATGGTTTTTCTTCGCAAGAAATAATGCTTAATAAGCACACGAAATTCACTTTTTTCCATTTTCTCCTCAAATTAGTGAGAAGTCTGATAAAAATAGCTGTCAAACACAAACTAACTGACGCAGCAAGTTTAAATTTTGACAGGAGTCAACTGACAGATGCCTGTTGACAGGAGCAGTGTTGCTGTTTCAGTAAAGAGGTCAGAAATTCAAAAAGTCACGGACTTATTGACCCGCGCTCGTACAAACCAGTACGTACTCTCCAGCAGCGGCAAAATCATTAGGCTTTGCACAAATGAAATCATATGATCATATGATCGCAATGGCTATCTCAATGGGAACCTTGGGTTTTCCACGTATTAATATGTATTGGAAAAGTCAACCATGGTCCCCGTAATTTCCGAAAGAATGTCAAGGCAACGATTTCATTTGATAAGGAATAATCTGCGCTTTACGAATTCCAGTAGCCCCAGAGTTAAGTTATGGAAAGTAAGTCCTCTATTGAACAACATTCGCCAAAAACATTTACTTATTCCTAAACAGAAATCCGTATGCACTGACGAAATGATGGTTCCATTCAAAGAAAAAACTTCCCTCAAGCAATATATGTCTAAGAAGCCAAAAAAGTGGGGAATGAAGATATTCGTGCTCTGCGGTACGGTTGGTACCATTCATGACTTTAAAGCAGGGAAAGGGTACAATTGTGGGGAACTACAAAATGGGTCTGTCATTGAGCATAGTTCTACGATTAAGTGTAACCATTCCAAAGGATAGCGGCCATAAGATGATGTTTGATAACTTTTCTCTGTTGGAGCAATTGAAATTTAAAGGAATATGTGCTACAGGAACCTAACGTGCCAGTAGAACATCGGGTGCATCTGAAACTATGCAAGGTGAGAGAGAAAGAATTGATGAAACGTGGAAGACGAAGTTATGACCATAGGACTGAGGCTAATTCTAATATTTTTGTTTGGCATTGGATGAATAGTCGTGTAGTTCTTCTGGCTTCTTCAATATATAGCTCCTTTCCGCTTTCGCGGGTGAAGAGTTTCAGTGTTGAGCAAAAACAGTTTATAGACATTGATCGACCTGAGATTTTTTACCAATAGAAAAAGCATATGGGTGGCATCGATAAAATGGATTTGTTAATATTACTTTATAGAATGCAAATAAAATCTAAAAAGTGGACTATTTATACGAGTATATAGATCTATGAGTTTTCACAGAAGTTGTTGAAGGCCTGCTGTTCTCAGCAGAAACTATACTCTTACATAAACGAGGATGCCCACGCAATGTAGCAAGCGATGAAGAAATGATTCCGAGTCCAAAAAGGAGGTCAATCTAGAACTTCTTCTTATCCTTTTATTAACCCTTTCCTCGTTATACGAACTTATGCGTAACGAGTTTCCCACTTTTACTGCATCGCTGCTGCTCCGCTTATGGGGTTGGCTAATGTCGCAGACCGCAGAACGCGTCTACATAAAGCTCAGTCCTGGATCGCTTCAGTGGTTAACCCCAGGCATTGTTGCGCATTTGCCATCTGAGAAATCCAGGAATTCTTTTTCCGACCTCGTTTTCTTACAGTTGGAGTGACCGTAGTTGATAGTGCCTTTTTAACCGGATTTTCCGCAGATCTTCTTTGAACGTAGCAATACCAACTTATTCTATTCGCCTCAAGCTGTTCGGTTACCGAATTCTTTATATGTAGACTTCCTCTTATACGCGTAGATCTAATGCAATCTCGTTTAGTGACTCCACTAGACATCCCTAACATTTTCATTTCCGCTGCCGTCATTTTGTTTTTAAACGCTTCGTATATTGTCCAGCACTGTGAACCGTATATAAGAGCTGGTCTAACAACCGTGGTGTAGGTCAATCTAGAACATTCGCAACATATGTAAAATGAACTTGAGCACTGGCCAATTTACACTGAGATAAGAGGAAGATGCAGGGAACTGAATTGCAGTGGTATGTCAAATCTGAAATGCAAAAATGTGTATACCAAGTGCAACTAAAAACTGCTTTGAACAGTTTCATTCGAAGCGTTGATAAGTAATTTTGAAAGCAATTCCTTATATGTAATTTTACTGTTTTTTTTGTAAGCATTTGTTTCCATTTGCGGAACGGGTTACTGGCTTCGGTGTAACCGACCCCTCGTCCTAGGGGCACTCAAAATGGAACTGGTCCTCCAGGTTGGGGGTTGTGCCGCCGGGGTAACTGCTGCGGGGTAACTGATTAAGTTACGAAGCATCAACAAGCCTCGGATGTGGACGGATCTACTGCTGACAACCCACGCAAACGATTTAAGGACAATGAGCTTCGGATATGCACGTGGAATGTTAGATCCCTTAATAGACCACTTGCAGCAGAGCAACTAGCGGAGGCCCTAGACTGCTGCAAAGCAGACATAACCGCTATCCAAGAAATGCGATGGGATGGGCCGGACAAAAAGAAGATGAAAAACTGCGACATCTACTACGGCAATTGCTATCGACGGCAAAAGCAGCGCTTATTTGGATGCGGATTTGTTGTCGGAGGCAGACTAAGACGAGAAGTCCTCAGCTTCCGGCATGTGAGCGAGCGCCTCGTAGCAATCCGCATCAAGGCTAAATTCGCCAACATAACCCTTATATGCGCGCATGCCCCCACAGAGGAGAAAGATGACGACACCAAGGACGCCTTCTACGAGCTCCTCAACAAGACCTACGAGCAATGCCCTAGCTATGACATTAAAATTGTCCTCGGTGATTTTAATGCAAAGCTATGAAGAGAGGGTATCTTTGGTGGAACAATCGGAAAGTATAGCCTGCACGACACCACCTCCGATAACGGATTCAGGCTAATCGACTTTGCGGCGGAGCGAAACATTGTCATGGCTAGCACGCGGTTCACACATCTCGACATACACAAGGGGACTTGGAGAGCTCCTGATCAATCAACAGTCAACCAGATTGATCACATTGCGATCGACGCAAGACACTGCTCCAGCATTATGGATGTCCGTACGTTCCGAGGAGCCAACATCGACTCGGACCATATCCTTGTTGTAGCCAAGGTACGGTTGCGGATATCCCAAACTACGCCAAGACAAACTAATGCTGTGAGAAAATTCGACGTCAGACGGCTACAATCGCAAGAGATCGCCAAGTGCTTTTCCGATCGAGTGTCTCTTAATCTCTTAAGAGGTCCAATGCCACTAGCATCAAACATCGAAGACCATTGGAAACACTGCCAAAACGCCATCAGAGATGCCGCTTCTGATGTGCTGGGTTTCACTCGTCCACCACAACGAAACCCCTGGTTCGATGATGAATGCCGGCAAGCATATGCAGCTAAGCAAAAGGCACGCAATGCGGCACTGCAAAAAAAGACCAGAGCTGCTTATGAGATCTATGAGCGGAAGAGGAGAGACGAGCACCTGCTTCTCAGGAGGAAGAAGAAAGAGCATGAGAAGCGCGCGATCGAGGAAATTGAGAGATGCTACTCCAGGAATGAGGTTCGGAAGTTTTACCAAAAGGTAAAAATAACATGCCACGGAAACAAACCCCGAACCGAAGCCTGTAGAGATGAACAAGGGAACATCGTAGTAGAATCGCAGTCGATGCTGAGGATTTGGAAAGATCATTTCTGCAGACTGTATAACGGTGATGACGGACCAAATACCGCTGTCAGGCAGAATCAACCGAATCAACCTTTCAACCTGGACGATGATGACCAACAATTCCGTCCACCCGACCTGGATGAAGTGAACATAGCCAAATCGAAGCTTTAGTCCAACAAAGCTGCTGGAGCGGATGGCATTACTGCCGAGCTCTTCAAAGCGGCAGGCGATGACTTGGTAAGGAACATACACCAACTCATCTGTAAAATATGGTCGGACGAAAGTATGCCCGATGAATGGAAACTCAACATTGTCATGCGATTTTTTCAACATCGCACTTGAAAGAATAGTGCAAAACTCACGAGCAAACACAAAAGTCCGTCCAACTACTCGCATACGCCGATGATATTGATATAATCGGAAGAAAGCAGCGTGATGTCAGTGGCGCTTTCGCGAGTATTGAGACGGAAGCGGCGAAAATGGGTTTAGCGGTCAATGAGGGCAAGACCAAGTATATGCTGTCAAGCAAAAAAGACAACCAACACCGACGTCTCGGACAGAACGTCACCCTCGACAGATATAACTTTGAGGTAGTTAAGGACTTTGTCTACCTAGGCTCCGCTAAAAATACAGACAACGACACCAGCGCTGAGATCAAGCGAATAACTCTTGCCAACCGCTGTTTCTTTGGGTTAAGAAGGCAATTGAGTAGCAAAGCCCTCTCTCGGACAACAAAAGTCACCCTTTATAAGACTTTAATAATCCCGGTCCTGCTCTATGGCGCAGAGGCATGGACATTATCAAAAATGGATGAGGGTGTTCTTGGTTGCTTCGAGAGAAAAATTCTTCGGGCGATCTTCGGTCCCGTCTGCATTGACGGTGAGTGGAGGAGGAGATACAACGACGAACTGTATGGACTGTACAGCGACATGGACCTAGCCAGAAGAGTGAAGATCCAAAGACTGAGATGGCTGGGTCATGTAGAGCGCATGGACACCAATGCTCCGGTCCGAAAAGTCTTCGAATCCGCCCACGAGAGACAGCGCAGTAGAGGAAGGCCAAGACTCAGGTGGCGCACGCAAGTGGAAGAGGACATCAGCCAACTTAGCGTGCGAAACTGGAGGCAGCTAGCCAGGGATCGAGCTGGCTGGAGAAGCTTGTTGACTGAGGCCCAGGTCCACCCCGGACTGTAGCGCCACCTAAAGTAAGTAAGTAATTTGTTTCCATAGCAGAAATTTCTTTGTTAACGCCAATTTTTGAATTGAGTGTCAAGTTAAAATAGGTATTAAAACTTGTCGTTATGTAATGTAGTGGAAGCCAGGGACATTAAAAAATAAGAGGCACGTTTAAAAGAATAACTTTGACTTATAAATATATGTAGCTTATTTTTCATCAGAAATTTATAATTGTTTGCTGTATCTATGTACAGACAGCTTATGACAGCATCTTTGTCAATTTTCCTGACATTTACATTAAATTTCCTAAGTTGGTGATAAAGGTATGACATTTTGATATCTTCAACAGGTGCCGGCAATTAAGGGCATCCGATGTCGTTTGGGGCCAATTTATTTTAAAAAGTGTCTAATTTTTTTAATCGTAATTCACAAATCTCGATGTCAGATGCAAGATATCAGTTAATATGTATTTTTTTAATAATATCTTTTCCTTACGGTAATTTTAAATTGAATTTCAATGGAAACATTTAAATTTTTAAATTTGAACTGCATGTCAATTTATAAGGTTAAAAGTTATTACTCAATTCATTCAGTAGTTGATGATAAGTAATTGATGCTAAACAGTAGTACCACAAGGATTTCAGTGATATTAACAAAAGGATCTCTAACCTTGGAGCATATAAAAACAAAGACTTGCGAGCATTCTCTGCTGCTGCAGATATTATCACATAGATTTCTCTGGAAGTGGCTGCAATTCTTAGGCTCTCCCGCGTTATATTACAGAAAAATCCCAAAATTCTACTTGATATTTCCAGCTCATTCACCACCTTATTGCAGATTAAAAGAGAACGGAGATATCCCCAGTGCCGTAAAAAAGTTGCAATCGCAAGAGATCTAGTTTCAGCAAGCACATGCAGCTAAAGAAAAAAACATTTAAAGTGGCGCTGTAACCGAAACGAGAGCCACTCCGAGTTCTACGAGCTGGAGAGATAGAGAGAACATCGACACTTCAAATTCCAGAAGAAGAAAAGAAGAGGATGAGAAGCGCGCAAGAGGTTGTACTCCAGGAATAGCATACAAAAATCTGTGAAGAGGAAGAAGGAAATTTTGTAGTAGAGTCAGTCAGTACTGAGAATATGGGGAAATTATTTCTGCAGACGCCGAAGAAGCTCAACAACTTGCCACCAGACAGTGTAGACCAAGTCGAACTTAGAGAGAAAAAAACTGAACCTGAAGACTTTGAAGTCGAAAATTCTAAAACGTACGAGCTATAGGTACAGCGACATCGACTTAATCAGAAAACTGTGCATCGGTTGCCTTAAATAATTAGGACATGCAGAACGAATGGACATCCTGCCCGCAGAATCTTCTAATCTAATCCAGAGGCACAACGTAGCAGAAGAAAGCCGACCTAAAGTATTATTTTGCTTGTTAGTTGAGGCCCGGGTTGAACCAGATCCGTAGAGCAGCCTAAGTAAGTAAGTCAGAAAGACTGACTGTTGTAAGTAAAACACGGTTTTGGTTTTTCGTTAGTCTTGGCTGACTCAGCTGTGATTAACTTTGCGCAGACGTCACAATTACCGGCAACTGCAGACTCTTTTTGGAATATACCTAAGAAATCATCAAAAACAACAAATCTCCTTCTCCTATCAATTATGCGCAGTGTCCTTCTTTTTTGCTTGTTATAGAAAATAATGTTGGCCTCATAACCAGCTATTGCATTTTCGTAGTTACAAGAGCTTAGTATGCAAATGTGTTATCAGAACAACTTCGTTCCCCAAATTCTGTTTATATTTAGTACATGTGTATGGGAAGTAGTCCGACTAAGTTTACATAACTTTGTCATTAGAACCGCATGGCTTGTTTATATTTAAATCCGCTTTTATTACATTCTACCCAAACTGCATAGTCTCTTTCAATTTGAAGTGAACGAAATTAGTATGAGTGTGTATGGGACACACTTCATGCACATACTTCAAAGTACGGAAACTTCATAAATTTATTTATATGGATGTGCACACACAGTATAAAGGGAAATTTTGAGGACAAAAGGCAAGGCCAGGTCCTTAAGAAATTATCTGAAAAGCCCGCATAAAGCTATACATTCATAAATTTTTTTTAAAATGCTTTCGGCAGGTTTTCATCGACTGCGTAAGTTAAATGTTAAGCATATGAACACAATAAACAAATCCAGCATATAAAAGGCTTTGTTGCCTAAATAAACAATCCTTTAATTCCAAGAATTGACTGCCTGGAATTTTTATAGGCCGTATAATTTCAGAATATTTAACATTTTCTCTGTAATATTTGATGTGCCTTTCACGAACCGATCCCGTGATTAAAAAAGGATTAATTTTTGTAGTTTTACGCAATTTGTGATTTCGAGATTTGCAAAGAAAAGAACAATTAAAATGACAAATAATTTTAGTTCCATCGGGTTGTGAGGTTCTTATATTAAAAGCAATTTAATAACACTTTTTTAAATAACTTCAAGCAAGCTAATGAAGCCCGAGTTACATGTTTAGTGAGAAATTAAAAAACATATTAAGAATAGCTAAAAGCAAAATCATGATTTTTAAATCTTTTAAATGATGATTTGATTGGCAGAAAAAATCCTTACAGGGATTAATAACATATGAATGCATTGCTTTAATAATATTCCTCAACTGCAATACTATGGGGCATTCCATTAGAAGATTTAATTTTTTAGCAGAGTTCTTGCTCTACATTAAAGAAGTAAGAGTATGATAAAAAAAAAACTGATGTAGATATCATATGAAGAATGTTAAAAGACAGCAGTCGCAGTATTTATTCAGATGAGAATGTGCCGTCAGAGATAAAAAGTCTTGCACTAAAGGCATTTAAGCGACAATCCGCCAAAAGGCTAAGTGCGCCAACATTGGGCTCATAAATGGTCAAATCGCAATAGGAGAGAAGAAGAAGCTTGACAAAAGCTACGAGAAATAGCTTAAGGGGACATGACATTTTAAAAAAGATTTGTTTTAATGTTTTAAGATGCGTATAATTTTAATGAAAAACAAGATATCATTTTGAATTTTATGTATATATTTTTACATAAAAAATTATATTAGGATAAGGATTTTTTTTATGTGATTTAAGACCACTAGAATTTTTTGGAAAAAAAAAACGCAAAAAATTACGGCCTGGCGTGATTGCGGCTCACTGGAACATCTTAAAAAAAAAAGAAGGTTTTAATCAGCATCGAAGCCGCCACGGAATGAACTACAAGAAACAATTTTGGTTGAAAAATAACAAAACGGCGGTATTTTCGAAAATGGTCAATTTTTGGGTCCAAAATCGTATCAAAAATCAAAAACTATAATACCGATCTCTCGGCCCGTATTTCAATCCATGCAGTTATATGTGCGTAATAACATATTAAAATTTTAGAAAGATTAGTCAGTAGTTTTTTTTTATTACGCCCGTCAACTCGAAAAACGTGGTTTCGAGAAAAACGCGTTTAAAATTTTTTAACTATAACTATATGGCTTTTACGCGATGTGCCTAAAACGCTCGTTATATATTTTAGAATCTGAATTTGATTCTTTGAAAATTTGAAGATGTCATGTCCCCTTAAATTACATTTTTTAAGACCACTTAGACACGGACGGCATCCTTATCGAATCGAAAAGTACAGTCTTCACCATATTACCTCCTGAAACGAATACAGGATTATTGATTTTAGAATGATACATTATTAACCTATAGCCGCGCACAGTTTCCATACACCTTAATATCCTCAAAGGGACCTGGTTGACACATGATCAACAAACCTTTAATTGATTTCATCTCTTTGCTATCGATGTAAGGCAACCCGATGACACAAGCATCGAATGCATATATGATATAGATACAATCTTCATATTATGGCAGATTTCAGGAAAAAAAAAACCAAGAGTTGCAAATCGACATAAACCACCTCTTCACTGATTTTAAAGTCGTGGGTGATAAGGTCTATTGGGACGGACAGAGCTATGCCTACTTTTGACATTCAAGCCAATTTTCTGCGAAGGATTAATATTAAAGATGCACGCTACTCTTCCAAAGTCAGAAAAGATTAAATCAAGATGACTACTTATTTAGACGACATGGTTGTAATGGGAAGAATACAGCGAACTGTCGGGGCAGCGGGTGCAACTATTATCTAAAGCAGAAGCCGCAAATATGGCTTAACGAATAATTAATAATAAAAAACAAAGTATATGCCGTTAAAAGGGACACACCATTGAAAAAAACATTATAGAAGGTAGCTAAAAGTTTGAGATATCATTAAGCTTCGTTCGTCTTCCGGTCCATACTAAAATTTAAGGAATTGTTTTGAGCAGAGAGGTTAATATTCAATATATATAGGTAGCAACGTTAAATAGAAATTCACAGAAAGGAACGAGTTCCTTAGAGCCAAAAAAAAACTTCAGTCCACCAACGTATTTCTTCGTAGGAACTCCTTCTAGCCTCTTAAAGTCAAAAACTAACAATTCAAATATTTTTGAATCGAGGGTTGTCTGAAAAGTTTCCGACCGAAAACTGATACAAGACATTTTTCCTCAAAATTTTTTTTTTAATTTTTTACATAGTCTCCTTATAACTCTACACACTTCTCCCTGTGATGCTCCCATCTCCCTAACCCGTCCAAATACTACTTGGCGTTTTTCTCTGCCAAATAATTGTTCACGAAGGTGATTGCCTCCTCATTTGATGAAAATCTCTGTCCTCCGAGTGCAATTGAGGGAACAAAATGAAGTCGCTTGGGGTTAGATCTGGTAAATAAGGCAGATGGTCAAGCAGTTAAAAACGTAATTCATGGATTTTCGCCAGGGCAACCGCTGAGGTGTGGGACGGCGCGTTGTCTTGGTGAAACAGAATTTTCTTTTTCTGCAAATGTGGCTGTTTTTCCGCAATTTCTGCCTTTAGCTTGGCAAGTAATGATGCGTAGAATACTTCTGTAATGGTTTTTCCTTTTTGAAGATAATCGATTAAGATAACCCCTTTACTATCCCAAAAAACAGTCGCCATCACTTTCCCAGCCGAAAAAACAGTGTTTGCTTTTTTTGGAGCCGTCTCGCCCTTTGAAGTCCACTGTTTTGACTGAATTTTTATTTCGGGCATATAATGGTGTATCCAAGTTTCATTTACAGTAATTAATCAGCGCCAAAACTCGGATTTATTGCACTTAAAATGCGCCAACAGAGCGTTGGAAATGTTCATTCAAACACGTTTTTGGTCTAACGTAAGCAAACGCGGCACCCAACGCCCGGACTGCTTTCTCATGCCTTAATCTTGATTTAATATGTAACAAACACGTTCTTTGGACATTTTCATAACCTCTACTATCTCTCTCACTTTAATTCGGCGGTCGTCTAACACCATTTGGTGAACTTTAGCAATATTATCGTCAGTGGGTGCAGTTTTTGGACGTCCCGAACGTTCATCACCTGCATTCACAGAGTCCAACTCATTTTTGATTTGTGTAGGCATATTGCCTTTCAAAAACAAGAATTTAATAACAGCTCGATACTCAGTTTTTTCCATTTTCACAAAAAACACTCACATCGACTCATTCAAACGACTGTCAACTAAAAACTGCGCGTCAAAAATGACTGAAACTTCAGTAAGTATGTGTCGAAAGATGCATAACTAGCATTCACTAGCTTTTATTGACGAGTGCCGCTATCTTTACGTTGCGGTCGGAAACTTTTAAGGCAATCCTCGTACATATTGGGATAGAAGTTCGCTCGGATATCCATGCGATATTTCCGCACATTTCTGGGTATTCGAAGCCAATATAATATGAGACTGAAATGAAGGCTTTACACCAAGATGAAAGCGATATAACTTTTTCTACAAATGTCAATATTTTAGTCCGGCTACTGATGCGGGGAAAGAGTTGATTAGCATCCTAGTAACAGTTAAGATGCCACTTTCAGTGTCATTTAATATATTCTCCTTTAAATGTAAATTAACTATATTTGGTTTTTATTTCCTCATGCCAACAGTTCCAATTTTTTTATGATGTTTTCTTTAATCTAAAAGTTAAAGCAGAATTACATTCAAGTGCAAATATAAATGAATTCTCCGCGCTCTTTAAAAAATAAAATCGAAGTAAACAACTTTCTTTTCTACGCAATAAATTAGCTAAAAACAGTGCCGATGCCAGTCGATATTCAATTCAATCGATGTTTATTGCCTCGCCCATAAATTTCTTCAAAAATCCTAAACATAGTCTGTGCACAGACAGTCTGGTTCACTTGGAATAAAAGTCCAGCAATAAATTAATTAAAGTGCCTAGTAAATATTTTTTGCTACCATTTTCGTTAGCATCTGCTAGGAACTTTCTGGCGTTACGCTTTCCTTCGTTAAAAGTTCCTTGACCTTTGGTTAAAAGGATTCCACGAGTGCGAATTGTTTGAATAGCCATTAAATGGAAACTCTTTTTATAAGCCATAAAATGAAATGTATCTTGTTGTCTTTTTACAACATTTTCGAATATAAATCTCTTTATGAGCTGACACTTTTAGAAAAGTAATACTTTTTTCGCTCGAATTATAGGTATTTTTGTCTATTTATAAATGCCTTATAGTATTAAGTTTATGTAAAAAAATAAATATATCACATGTACATATAACTTTCCTTTTAAATATTTCGACATTTTTGATTTATTTTTGAGGAGGATACAATCTCTAAAGGGTTAAGCACACGAGTATAAATTCATTTCGTTGAACTGAGTTTTGCAATCTACGATGCTGCTTAACTATTTGGTTAAATTCACATCTCAGCACTATTTGGATTTTCAAGTACTACATAAACTTTCGAACTGTGAGTGTAGCTGGAAAGTTTTCCAAGAACCTCTTTCGGAATACTTATGCGCTTCATAGAACTTTTAATCGAATTCGTAATGCTTGGATAAAGTTTTCAAGTTTCGTCATTAATTACACAAATTGCAAGCAAGACGAACTTGTGGATACATCACCACCAATTCAAATGAACTGACTACACTTCATTTACTTATTGTTTGACTAAAATTGACTCTTGAAAATAATCGCTTTAAATTCGTCATTAAATTAAGCTATTGTTCTTCATATGAAGGAAAATATTTAAAATCATAGATAAAAATCAAGTCCCCTGTTTCTTCTACGAGTATATGTGTACATAGGGACTGCAGCATGGCAAGGCACCCTCTTCAAATTCAACAGGATTCTGAATTGAAGAGGGTTAGACATGTTTTTCTGACAATATTGGGATATGTAAGAATGAGATTATCCTAAAATAAACCATTTCTTTTGTTTGAGATAAGTATTCCTTAAATGACATTAAGATATGGAGCAGACGATGAAAAAATCGAGTATGACTTTGAACTTAAAGTCGACACGACAAAAATGTCTCTTCTAATTTAAACATTCTTGTCTTGTCTTGTTTCTGTCAAGGTAATGCTTTGATTAATATATATTTAAAATAATTTACACGAAGGCTTGTGTTCGTATTTACAGAATTAAGTTGACCTCTGCCATTCGTAGACGTCTGCCTAGACGGTACATCCTTCAGCTTCTTTATGAAAATATGGGGCAGATGGTCCGACGCATCCAAAATTTCAAACAACATTTTTCATACGTCGGCCGATGTACTAAAAAGAGCTGTGCCCTAATTCAATAGAGAAACCACTGGACGACGCAGACAAGACAGTCATGCAGGCACAGCAACTAAAACGGCGACTTAAATTGCAGAAAACAAATAGAAAACTGAGGTTCTATTTCAAAGGTGTTGAGTACCCTCTTTGTCCGCCTTTATAATTAAAAAATGTCTGTTAGAGTACACATATGGACCAAATTAATATCATTATCAAATAGGAGATGACTAACCGTTTATCTTTAATAGCGAATAGGGCCACTATATGGGATTGGCAAAGAGTTTCTCCTCTGGATCAAATGAGTAATTTAAATAACTGAATAGCAGCGTCAAGCATCTGAAATAGATGATGCTTTCTATAAAAGCAAAGTAAATGAAAAGGAGGACAGGGGAGCAGCAAGGACATCCCCAAAACCAACAACAAGGGCAATAAGTTGGCACGATTATATCAACAAGCCCTGAATACTCACCAACTGCAACAATAAGAACTATACTAGAAGGCCCAGTTACAACCCAAACAAGCAGCAGAAACTGTAAGTTTTCAAATAATAATTATCAATCGCGGTGAAGTGATTTAGTTTCAGGGGAGTTGGAACCATACGAGAAAACTTTTGTACATAGTCTATATCTTTGTGGCAGAATCTACTCAATGCACATTATCTTTATTAGCGCTCGAGGCTCCATATATCCGCAACAAAATGACTAGGAAACTCAAACACATTGGGACAACAGAGTATTGTTTACCCGCTTGATCTACTGTATAGCAGTGACCTTTGCAATCCTGGTACAGGAATTGGAGGAACTTGTTCAAAGGAGTTCCTATAATTACAGAAGGGTGCATTGGAGTCACATTTTCAGAACGTTGTAGGGCACTCTGTTCAAATTCACTTTAAAGCCGTTTTTTAGGAATATCATATATTAAATGAGAAAACAGACTTTATTCGAACTATAGGCAGTACGATACCTCAGTATCAATACACTGAGAATGAGGTTACATTTTGGAACGAAATTGTGGACAATTAACTTGCAGATAATTTGGAAGTCGTGACATTTAAGTCATAGATCAAACAAAAATAAAACGATGTTGCGAAGACGGAATTTAAAATCAACTTTAGGAAATCGGAAACCATTCCTTTAATGACACTTTTGTTTGGTATGAGGAAAATTTGGAGAAAATTTTCGATTGTAAGACAATTGTCATTCATTTCGTTTCAATTGGCAACATGTTAAATTTCAGGGTGGAGAAGAAATTCAAGTTTAAAAGATCAGTAGTTATTGA
Source organism: Volucella inflata (assembly GCA_928272305.1). Classification (NCBI taxonomy): domain Eukaryota; kingdom Metazoa; phylum Arthropoda; class Insecta; order Diptera; family Syrphidae; genus Volucella; species Volucella inflata. The sequence goes on from OV743716.1 coordinate 183,098,611, forward strand.
GAAATCGAATTAAAGCAAGGAGGCTATTGTCACTACGTTAATGAGTTGGAATATTGTGTGGAATAATAGTTGTTTTCATCACAAAAAGATAAAAACTCTAAAAATTAGTTTATAAAAGATAATAAGTTTGAAGATGAAATGTTACATTTGCCTCTTGTGCACAAACAGTACTACTTACTGCACATCTGTTTCAGGAATTACATTTATAAAATTATGGATTAAAGAGTACGCTTCTAAGATTCGAATTGACAAAGCGAAAATTTGTCTATTCATGATCGGTTTTTGCGGATGTAGATATATATGGACATTGTGTTCTTATTAAATCCAAACAAAATAGCGGTTTGGCGTGCTTTACGGGATATAAGATTTATCGGTTCATATTTCTTTAAAATTGAGGCCAGCTGGAACGTTACTGTAAATTGCACTCAATATCGATCCGTGAAATTGACTATTTGCTACCTGAAATTGTAGTCCATGGTCACGACGACACTTGGTTTTTTACAAGAAGGCCCCACTCGCCACACAGCCCGGCAAATAATGGCTTTATTGTAAGAATGATTAAGTGAGCAGTTTTGGACCGATAAATTGGCCGCCTAAATTTTGTGACATCACACCTCGAGACTTTTTCGTTCGATATTACGATTCCGTTGTCTAGATGAATAAGTCATTTACGATTGAGAAATTGATTACCAATATAACTCAAGTCACTAATTAAACACCGGTCTTAATGCTCAAATACGTTATTGAAAACTTAAACTTCAGAACGAAACAAGCAAGCAACCTGCAGTTACGGAAGATATTTGAAAGAAATACGAAGTATCTTCAAGAAATGTATAAAAAGAATGGTTCTTTCGTATGGTGATAAAGATTACAAGACGAGATAAGGTTTTTTATTTTTTATTTTTTTATGTACACACACATAAATTAAACTTGAATTCTTTTCGTAATTAAAGCACGATCTCGGTGGCCAGTTCACATCACCTGTGAGCGCGTAGCATTAGACGCTCTTGGATCTCATGTGGATTGTGGATTGGTATTGTCCCAAATTTGACAATTTTGTTTTTTGACGTACGCCTTCATGAAGAAATGGGCCTTATCGCTGAAGGCGATTTTTTAATGAAAATTAGAGTCAGTTTCCAACTGCTCCACAGGCCATTCAGCGAACACACGTCGTTGTCTATGGTCATTTACATTCAACGCCTAGGTCAGTTGAATTTCGACTGCCTCGGATTCTCCTGCACACTCTCATGGACAGTGCCGATGATTTCGGCAGATCTTGCATTTTCATCTTTCTGGACTTATCGTTTACTGAGCCACTGGACTCAAATTTATCCTCCACACTCCAGAACGGAACGATGCCCGAACAGAACACCCATTTTGGTAAGACAAATTCATTATTTGCACGTGTTCCATCCATTGTGATTTGGCAAAACAGACTGAATAAATGAAAGGCTATCAACTGTCAAAGTTCGAAAGCCTCTATTAGAAGACCTTTCGACTTTGTTAAATTTTTATATATTGGGTATATAACTATAGAACTTAGTTTTTTTTTTTAAATTTGAATGTTTATTTAAGAAAAACATGTACAAGAGTATTATTCAAAGTATTGCCCATCTGAAGCTATAACTCTTTCCCATCTTTCTGGAAATTTGTGGAGCCAATCCCAAAAGAACTGCGCCGGCTTGGCAGCCAAGGATGAATCAAGCCAATTTTTGATATTCTTCTCTAATGTGAACCGTATTTCAGTGAGGGCGTTCTGCATCGACCGGAACAAATGGTAGTCACAAGGGGCAATGTCTGGGATATAAGGCGGGTGGGGTAAGACTTCTCATCCACCATTCTCCAAATAGTTCTTAACCGGAATAGCAACGTGGGGCCGAGCGTTGTCATGATGGAAAATTATTGCCTCGTGTCCGGTCGCATATTCCGGGCGTTTTTCGGCTACTGCTCTCTTCAAACGGTTTAATTGGGTTCGGTAGCGTCGTCCATTGATGGTTTCACCCGGTTTTAGCAGCTCATAATACAGCACACCCATCTGATCCCACCAAATACAGAGCATTAACTTCGCGCCATGGATATTCGGCTTTGCCGTTGATTTGGCTGGTTGGCCGGGTTTCACATATAATTTTGTGCGCTTGGCGCTGTCGTAGTGGATCCATTTTTCATCACCAGTAACAATCCGATGCAAAAATGATTTCCTTTTGTGGCGTTCCAGCAGCATTTCGGACATGCAAAACCGCCTTTCGACGTTTCTCGGCTTGAGTTCATGTGGAACCCAATTTCCTTGCTTTTGAATATATCCAGCTGCTTTTAAACGTTTTGAAATGGCTGCTTGAGTGACACCCAAGGATTCTGCGAGCTTTTCTTATGTTTGGCAACAATCTTGATAGAGTAATGCTTCCAGTTCTTCATCTACAAACTTTTATGGCTGCCCAGGACGTCCATCGTCTTCCAAGCCAAAATCACTACTTTTAAATCGTGCAAACCACTTTTGGCACGTTCGCTCAGCTGGCGCATGTTCACCATAAACTTCCACCAAAATACGATGACTTTCGGCAGCAGTTTTCTTCATATTAAAGTAATGAAGAAGAACTCCCCGCAAAAACACTTTTTCAGGCACAAAGTTCGACATATTTGAGTGAAAAAAAATTATTGTTGTTTACGCTTCAAATGAATGACATATACTGAAATGACGTACAATGACAGTAGCTTTCCAACGCATGTTCCAAAGGAATAGTTCAAGTTTCGCCATCTCTTAGCAAACCGCACGAATTTAGTTATAGACCCAATAGTATCTCATATTTTCAAAACATTTTACGATACGTTTTGCGAGCCAAAATTTAAATTTATATTAAAAACGCCTTGAAATAAGAATATCTACTTCGATTTATCAAATTTAACGAGTTTGTTTCAACACGATAAAATTGGTTTTATTCTGATGAAATTAAGAACTAGGGCGATGTGATAAAATGCGACATGGATAGGCAGATTAGGTTAATGTAGGTTGAAACTTGGACAAAGAAATAACGACGGCGGGGGCGCTTTCATCAGATCCCATAGCAACTATCCAAGGTAGTGAAAAGACAGTAGAATCATCTCATTCTGTCATTTTTAAATAATTCCTTATGTTGTCATGTGGTGTGAAAGATCCCCTCTTAATTTGTAACCGTTATAGAAACATTTACATTTCCCTGATTAAATGGTAGACAAACTAAAAAAACACATCTCTCAAAGGATTGTTTACCTCTGCTGCGACAGTTCTGTTACTGAATGGTATGTAGTAAAATAAATATCAAACTATTTTGCATTTTTTTTTTAAAAGTTCCAATGCGCTGTCTGATGTCGGCTTTGAATAAGTATATTTAAATAACTCCACTGTCACCTTTACAAAAGGACATATTTCCCAAGATTGTAAAGAACTTTAATGCCATTAGGCAAGAGAAAAATCTCGACGACCCGTAAGAGTCGTCGAGTTGCTTACAGCAGCAAAACACTCATCAATCTTCCTCAAAGTTCTCCAGAGTGGAAATGTCTTTCAAAACAAGAAAGAAAAAAACTTCCGATAAAACCATCATTATTTCAATTTACTGGGAAATAACTTTTCAAAAAAATACTCATGAACGAATTTAATATCAAATAAAACTTCAAGATACCTACATGTTTAGATGAATAATGAGATGCAATCCGTTAAAAGCTTTAAATAAAATAACTACATATATTTATTAATAATATTCAAAAAAGAAACTGTAACAAAATTCTCGGAATATCTTAAGCGCCCTACACACGATCAATGTTAATTAATAGGTAAAATTGACCCCTTTTTTGTCAAGTAACATTGATGAAATAGCACCACCACACGTATCAATGAACATTGTAAATATTTTTACGTAAATTCTGTTTAGTCGTTTCATATGTGCCTACGAGAATAGACAATAATTTGTACCTGCTTGCAGCCGGTACTGCAGCAAGTGCAGTAGTATTAAATGAAATGAAGTTCTAAAGCTCGGATAACGAAAATGGACGCTGAAAAGGAAATTTCTTGGAGATTGTTCGTTGTGGAAAGAATTGTCTAATTTTGATGAAAACTACCTATACAGAAATTTTCTTAGAATGGATGAAAATGTTTTCATTGAATTGCTGGTGCTGGTTACACCCCTGATTGTCCACAATAATTCTAGAAACCTGGCGTGCAATATACCTATATAATGTTTTAAGAGAGAAGAGATATCTTAAAGGTGAGCGTACATAAAATAAAAGTAAAATAAAATTCATGGCTAATTTATTTAACTCACAGTTCCCAATATCTGAAGAAGAGTGGGAAGAAATCGCTCGGCACTTTTTTACAAATGGAATTTCCCTAATTGTTCGGGAGCTGTGAAAGGCAAACACATTTCAATTGTGCATCCTGTAAATAGTGGATCCTATTTTTATAATTATAAAAGATAGTACAGCATTGTCCTAGGTCCGTGCGGCATCGGATTAAGAATAGTGCCCCAGTGCGTCCCAGCTTGTCGTAAGAGGCGACTAAATGGGACACCAATCATATACAGGCAACTATGATACCAAAAATGAGCCTGTAACACTTTAACACCTTAAAACTTTCCCACAAGTTTGTATGCAATCAGTGGGTTCCTACGTCTGGAGACTACCGGTGGGGTAAAAGAACAGTCAATTAATTCGAAATGAGCATACAAGTGTCAAACCACTCAAACTTTAGATACACTTCATGGAAATGATCGCAATTAATAGCACTACCCCGCTGGGCACCACGATTGCAACGCACTCGGGTGATCCCAGAGCAAGCAGAAGTGCTTGTATCAGAGCCCGACGGATTCCGGGGGCGGGCAAAATGAAGTTTCCAAAATATTTTCCTAAACTTCGGTTTGCAAGTTGGAATGTCGGATCGATGACCTCAAAAAGTTTAGAACTGGAAGCGATTATGCGTCGCAGAACTCTCCAAATCCTGTGCGTACAGGAAACGAAGTGGTGTAATACAGGAAATAAAGCGCGTTTTCAAGATTTAAAAACTAAGGCATTTAAGATGTTCTACCATGGAACGGTCAATGGACGAAACGGTGTTGGAATCGTTGTTGCAGCGGATCTTCTAAACAACATCGTTGGTATCTTGAAAATAAGCGACCGCTTGATGAGTGTTAAACTCGTCATACACAATGAAACGTGGAACATTGTTAGCGCGTACGCTCCACAAAATGGATGCGACCAATCGGAAAAAAATACATTTTGGTCAGAGTTCGGTAATTTGCTTAGAAATATACCTATCGATGAGATGCCCTTCGTAGGCGGAGATTTAAATAGCCACGTCGGAGAAACAAATGTTGATAATGAGGACTGCCACGGCGGTAAAGGCTTTGGAACCAGAAATTCAGCTGGCGAAGACATCCTTGTAGCGTGTAGGGCTTACGGCTTAACCGTCTTAAATACAATGTTTATTAAACATCAACGACATCTTATCACCTATAGCAGCGGAGGCCACGAAACGCAAATAGATTATCACCTCTGCAAAATGTCGATGAGAAACCGTGTTAAGGACTGTAATAAGTAATACTTGGAGAATCGCTAGTAAGCTAACACCGTCTGCTCATTACAGAATTTTTCACAGCGGAACCATCGAAAACACGGGCATCGTTTGGAAAGCCAAAAATCCGGTGGTATAATCTATCGAAGGAACGAAGCGCAAGATTTATCGCACTGGCTAAAGAAATACTTCACAATATAAACGGTATCGCAGACTCACTTAGCCCGCAGGAAATGTGGATAAGCATGCACGAGGAATGCATAACACTCGCAAAGTCCCAACTGGGGACTATATCGAAATACCATCACGTCGGCAAAGAAACATGGTGGTGGAATGACGAAACCAAACGAGCTGTGGCCGACAAGAAGAGTGCATTCCAAGCGTGGACAAAATGCGATCGGAGCGACGATATCGGAAAAGCTCGACTGGCTCTTGAATACGAGCGTCTTAAAAAGATCGCAAAGAAAGTCCTGGCTCGAACCCGAGCGGCAGAAGCGGAAAACCTGTACCAGGAGTTAGAACAAATATCCTCACGATCGGCAGATAGAAGACAACCTGTCCAAGAAGTTCAAATTCGTACAGTACTAAAATGCCAAATATTTTTAAGCTCGCTGCACAGAGGAGAAAAAATTCAATGGAAATAACCTCGCCGAAATACATCAAAAACGCAGACGGTCGTTTAATAACAAATGAAAAGGAAATTTGTGACCGGTGGCTTGAATACTGCAAGGAGTTGCTTAACAAACAGTTTCCACCTGATATCGTGCCGACAGCTGGTCTATTCGAGGAGGAAGTTTCGGACTTTTCAATCGAAGAAATAAGTATAGCAATCGGAAAAATGAAGCGGGGGAAAGCGGCGGGACCAGACATCATTCCATCAGAGTTTTGGTCGAAGATGGAGGGGATCGGCAGCGTTTGGCTATCGAAACTTTTAAATAAATTAAAATGTGGACAACCTATGCCGAATCAATGGAGAAGTAGCTTCTTGGTTCCATTATACAAAGGAAAAGGTGACACTCTAGAATGCAACAACTACCGTTCAATCAAGCTTATGTCACACACAATGAAAATCGTCGAAAGAGTCTTAAACGAACGTCTTCGGCAAATAATAAAGTTCGATAATAGCCAGTGTGGATTTGTTGAAGAAAGATCGACGGTGGACGCTATCCAAAGCCTACGAATAATAATGGAAAAGCACCGAGATTCGTCTAAGGATTTACGCATGGTATTTATCGACCTCGAGAAAGCATTCGATCGAGTGCCTAGGGATCTCATATGGGCCGCGCTGAGGTCTCAAAACGTACCGGAAACGTATGTTAGAATAATACAAGACATATACGGAAACGTGAAAACTGCGGTAAAAAGCTCTGCTGGACTAACGAGAGAATTTCCAGTTAATGTCGGAGTGCATCAAGGAAGCGTACTTAGCCCTTTCCTCTTTAACGTAGTATTCGACTATCTTTTAAAAGACTGCATGCTCGAAGCAAATGTAACGCCAATTCTCTTCGCTGACGACGCAGTTATACTTAGCGATAACGTCGAAGATTTACAGAACGCCTTAGATTCATGGAGAAATGCGTTAGAGAGAAACGGAGCACTTGACGTGCCCATTTGCGTATCCGTTGCGACCTGTTCCGGATATAATGTTAGACGGAATAGTTCTTCCGAAAAGCACTATCTTTAAGTACTTAGGATCAATCGTTAACATGGAAGCGAAATGTGACGACGACGTAAACCACAGAGTTAGTGTGGGATGGATGAAATGGCGGGAAAATTCGGGAATCTATTGCGACCGAAAATTTCCACTTAAATTAATTGGGAAACTCTACACCACGGTAGTTAGACCAGCTCTTATATACGGTTCACAGTGCTGGACAATGTACGAAGCGTTTGAAAACAAAATGACGGCAGCGGAAATGAAAATGTTAAGGATGTCTAGTGGAGTCACTAAGCGCGATTGTATTTGATCTACGCGTATAAGAGGAAGTCTTCATATAAAGAATTCGGTAACCGAACCACTTTGAGGCGAGCTGGTATTGCCACGTTCAAAGAAGATCTGCGGAAAATCCGGTTAAAAAGGCACTATCAACTACGGTCACTCCAACTGTAAGAAAACGAGGTCGGAAAAAGAATTCCTGGATTTTTCAGATGGCAAATGCGCAACAACGTCTGGGTCTTACCACTGAAGCGATCCAGGACCGAGCATTATGTAGACGCGTTCTGCGGTCTGCGACATTAGCCAACCCCATAAGCGGTGCAGCAGCGATGCAGTAAAAATGGGAAACTCGTAACGCATAAGTTCGTATAACGAGGAAAGGGTTAATAAAAAGGATAAGAAGAAGTACAGCATTGTCCTACTGGCTATTGTAAATGCGCAGTACGAATTTATATACTGTAACGTTGGAACTAATGTGTAGAGTTTTCGTCGGAGGAGTAATAGAGTATACAGATTTTTAAGAAGATCTTGTTAACAATCGACTTAAAATTGCACCACCGAAAATCTCCAATAATAACTATTCCACAATTCCAAACGTATTTATAAGCGACGAAGCTTTTCGGCTGCGGAAAGCTACGATTAAACCGTTTTCAAGGCATGAATTAAATGAAGACTGGAGATATTTTATTAAAAAGGTTTCAGGTGCACGACAGGTTGTAGAAAACGCATACTGCATTCTCTCGTCCCGATTCAGGGTTTTCGTACAAATATTAATTTTTCCTTGGAAACCATCGACTTCATCGTTTTAGCAAGCTGTACACTACACAACTACCTCAGGAGGCGAAACCCGAACTACATCGACGGATCTGCACAGATAAACTGAGTAGCACACATAACCGACTGGTTAGTTTCGAAGAAAAAACTGTTCGTGACCAATTTTTACAGTACTTTATTCAAACAAGAAATAATTAACACAACTAATTTACATAGAAGAAAAACCATTAACAAAAATAAAACTCAATTCATTTTATAATTCAAAAACACTTAATCTTATTTCATTGCCATTTCGAAAGAAATGGTTGTATCGGCATTTGCTGAGTGATGGCTTGCATTTCTTGCTGAATGTTTCCCCCTGATTCAACTTCCAATACAATTCAAATTTGTTTTGCTCTCCCAACTTTGGCTTCAAAATACTATTTCGCAAATGAAAACATTGATGCACCCTACAAATCATCAATCAAGTGAGAATAAAAATTGACGAAAACCAAATAAGTTTTGATTTTCATCAATGTAGCAAGGTTACTTGACAAGCACATTGAAGAGCACACAAACGATCAATGTAACTTGGATGATTACTCATTCAACTAATACTGAAAAGTAACATTGATAGTGTATCGGGAACTTTAGATTTAACGAGTTATGAAACCATAAGTTTCTATAAAAACAATTTATTTTGTTATCACACAAACATTGATGCATCTGCCTTTTTGTGCAAGAGTTCTGAAATGTTGAAAACGTTCAAATTAACATACGAGGGCGGGTCAATAAGTCCGTGACTTTTTGAATTTCTGACTTCTTTACTGAAACAGCAACACTGCTCCTGTCAGTTGACTCCTGTCAAAATTTAAACTTGCTGCGTCAGTTAGTTTGTGTTTGACAGCTATTTTTATCAGACTACTCACTAATTTTAGGAGAAAATGGAAAAAAGTGAATTTCGTGTGCTTATTAAGCATTATTTCTTGCGAAAAAAAACCATTACCGAGACCAAGGCTAAGCTTGATAAATACTATGGGGACTCTGCACCATCGATTTCAATGGTAAAAAAGTGGTTTACTGAATTTCGTTGTGGCCGTACAATCTCGCATGGCTCAGTGGTTTCAATTTTGAATGATCACTTGGGCATGAGAAAGCTTTCCGCAAGATGGGTGCCGCGTTTGCTCACAGTCGACCACAAACACATGTGCAGTTGCCATGGCAAAAATTCATGAATTGGGCTATGAATTGCTCCCTCATCCACCCTATTCTCCAGATTTGGCTCCGAGCGACTACTTCTTGTTCCCAAACCTGAAGAAATGGCTTGGTGGAAAAAGATTTGACTCCAATGATAAAGTCATCGCGCAAACAAAGGCCTATTTTGAGGACCTCGACAAATCATTTTTTTTGGAAGGGATAAAAAAATTGGAGAAGCGTTGGACAAAGTGTATATAGCTCAAGGGAGACTACGTTGAAAAATAAAAGTATTTTTTTATCGAAAAATCGGTGTTTTAATCCAAAAGTCACGGACTTATTGACCCGCCCTCGTACTTATCTATTTAATACATCAACGATCTTCTTGATTATAAAATATACGAGTATTTCAGCAAACTTTATTTTAAATCACAACCCTTAAAACCTTTTACTCATGGCCTGTTTAACCCTCCGTCGGACAACTGGGTCTGGCCAGGTACATTTCATTTTTAAGCGTTATTTACTGATATTTCTAATAAAGCTATCGACTTGAAATTCCAGGTAGCTACCAAAAATTTTATTTACTATCGATAAATGGAAAACCCCATCCTAATAGGTGCCTAGAAGAGGGCAAAAAAATAAAACGAAAAAAGACACCTTCGGATGGACACATATTTTGTATGGAAACATATGGAATATCATGCATTTTGACAATTCTACTTATTTCTTAACGCAATATGTCGAATTAATGTTCGTGTTTATTGCTTGTTTCTTGTTTTTGTGTTCCTCCCATTTTTTAATGGGTCAGTTTTCGAATGAACGTTGTAATAGTAATACAAGCAAGTGCTCATATAAAACATAGTTTTCGCGACAAATAAAACATTGATTACGCGCTTTATTTTTGCCTTTTTAATATTTTTATAAAAATTACATTTTTTACGAAGTTGAATATTTTTAGAATACGCGATTGCGGGGTGGAAATCTTAGTGTTGATTTTTATTCTCGATTGACATCAACTTCAGTAACAGATATGGTATACAAAGTGGGAATAATGATGTTGACGATGATAATGAAGAATATCCAACCATAAATGATGCAGGAGATGAAGATTATACGCCTAACACTGGCCGAACAATGGTACGAGTATCAGACAATTTTCTTACAACATTACCTACAAGGAGCCAAACGACTTGCTGGTATTGGTCACGCATTGGTAGCCACCATTCGATCCAACAAAACTTGTCTCCCAAAAGAAATTAAAAAACATCCGCCACGTCCTGTGCTTTCCTCACTTTTTGGTTTTCACGATAATTTGGTACTGATTTGCAGCTAAATGCCAAAAAAGAATAAGGCAGTAAATTCACTTTCTACAATGCATTATTCGAAGAACGTTGAAGGCGAGGCACAAAAGCCGGAAGCAATTTTGTTCTACAATGCAAATAGAGCTAGCGTCGATTGCATGGATCAAATGATAACACATTTTTCAACAAAACGGCCAACCAGACGATAGACTGACGCGTTTTTTTCTAGGATATTCGATATTATGGCATTGGCTGCTTATTGCATTTGTAAAGTGATCGATCGACTCAGCAAAAATGATGCAAGACGCAACTCTTAATTTACGCTATCCAACACACTGGTTCGTCCAATAATTGAAAATCGAATGAATAACCCACACGCTTCTTCCCAATTCACTACTCGTTTCGCTGTTGAATCGTTGTTTGGTAAAAAATTCGACCTTCAACCAAATATTACTTCACAACAAAGCGGCTCCAATATGCTCACAGGAAGAAGAGACTGCCGACATTGTTTGCAAGGAGCTGAAAATTGTGAAGTGCTTATATCCAGTATGTCAACAGCATTCGAAAGTGGACTATATCTGCTTAAGTTGCGTTACCGAGAACCCATAAAAGAGTTTCAAGCATACAATAAACAAACCCATTTGCATGTTTCCTTCTTCATATAACATTGATTTAGTTCAAAATAAAGGATTAAAATGAACGAAAAAAAACTGTTTCATATACAAAAAATATTTAGAACTTATTTTTACTTCCACAGTTAGCTCAACATATGCTAAAACCACTAAGTAAGGTAAGAAATTCATAAAACATACTCGTACCTGCATCTTATAAAAATTGGTTTGTGAGTTGCACATATCTCCATACAAATGCCTGTAAATTTATAGGGGTCTGGCCAGACGCCATGTGTACGTTGGAAGGTTTTAAAATAAGTGCCCGACGGAGGTTTAAAGAAAGTAAATGTAGTTACACCGAGAGATATTTATTTTTTATTTATATTCATACGAGTATATTGTTTAAGGACTAAGAAAAGTTGTTATAATATGAGCTCGATACCTCTTCTGAATTATAATCTAGCATTGATTTTCTACTCACTTCTGAATCCTTTAAGCATAACAAATTCTACTCTTTCCTTTATGTACTGTCTGTTGTTAGCCCCTTTTTTTTCCAAAGTTTGTTACCCACTTTCCCGAATTCATGTTGTCAATTAACCCTCCAAAGCCCTTGCGAAGTGTACCTAGTTGCATCAGCCATGATGCACTTTCCTGTTATCTTTAAGACCCCTATTCAGGTAAATGGTATTGCTGAAAGAAACAGATGGACGATCTACAAAACCACTATGTGGTAACCAATAGGATCCCACAATTGTCTGGTTAGCTCCTGTCCGTTGTGTTGCCTTGTCTCTCACGGGCAGTATGGGAGCTGTATAAAGTCTTGTTTACTAATGGCATCCATGCAATGGCAAATTGTGCAATTAGAAGACTTAAATTTTTCAATGGATGAGGCCGCCCTGAATTATCCTGAGAAAAAATTCTTCTGATAATGTTAGGTCCTACTCTACATAAACTTTAACGTAACTTGGAGGAAAGATGATAAAAGCAAACTGTATTTGCTGTTAAGTTAGACTTACTAAGTTAAAAAACCTTAAGTAGATGAGTAGCTAACCTTCAGGATTGTATTGTATTGAAACACACAAAGCCGGCGCTAATGAAAAGTAGCGTCAACGTACATGGAGGAAGCTAGCTAGAAGTTTGGTGTTGAAATCATTCATACATTACATCACTGGTGCAGTTGAAAGGAAGGTGACTACAATAATCAATTGATTGTTCCAATAAAATATTTTGAACTTAATTAGAACTTTCACATGAGCATAACAATTCATGACGCAGACGTTTTTCATAATATTTCTGAACGGGCTCCAAAAAACAAAAACGCGAAACGCTCCTGAAGTGAACTGAGTAATCGGCATTCATTACTCTTACCTCGCTAAGATATGTAGTTTGTCGTGCGTGAGTTACCAATAAAATTCGAAATAATGAATTGAATCTCTTGTCAGTTATGAGCAGTGAATAAATAATTAGCAGCCCTCAGAAATGAGAAATAGCTAATGCTTAAGTGTCCTCATCCACAAATTCACCTTATCTGTTTAGAAAGGATAAATATGATCTACAATAGCTTCTAATATAATTAATTGCACATCTTATCCATTATGTAACTTCAATTGTGTACTAGAGATACCTTTACGTTTAGTTGTTCAGATCTATTTAATTTGCATTTCTTTCATTTATGAGCATTGCAAGCTCAAAGAATATACCATATGTAGGGGTAGTTAAGTCACTTCAAGGTGTTCTTATCATTTTCTTGTATGATAACTTATCAGGATTGTGGGGCGTATGCGTAATATTTACCCTCTTTATACGTCAGCAAATACCTAAATATATGTTGATCAATATCTACGTAAACAAGTTATGACATTACTGGGACGCCAGGACATCACTCAACATACGCAAGTACTTAATTATAGTTACCCTCCCAATTGAGCTAAATTGCATAATAAGGTCGAACTAATCATTATCGTTAGTTTGTCAATATTTGTTGCTACAACAAAATCGTAATCATGAAAGGAATATCCGTTGGCACTTACGCTTTTACCTAATGAAGCGTAGCATTTGAATCAAGTGGAATTCAGTACTTGAGTTAAGGGAGGAATTCTTGTAATATGAAAAACTATAATTTAATTTGCTTTATGAAATCTTAAAAGGGAACTATACATTAAATGGCCATGGCCACTCGAGAAGTTACTCGCCTTAGCAACACACCCTTAGCCTGCTTCGCTTCATTAAGCATGCTCATTCTATTAATCAAGACATTTGACTTATTACTACACAAAATTTAAGTAATCCCTCTTATGTTTCATGGTCCTAAGGTATATTTCTTCTAACGTTCAAGACTTATAAGCAATAACTTGTCTTTTTGTTTGTAATCTATAATTCGAAAGCAAAAACAGGAAAACAATCTACCGAGCAATACAAAAAATTGAGGTGTTCTCATTTAATACACTTTAGAGAAGATATACAAGCATTTTCGAAAAAACCTTGTAAATAGCCTAAGGAAAGAAAAAAAAAACACACAATCGAAAAAGCAGCAGTCTGGCCAAGGACTTTGAAATGTGGAAACAAGCTAAATTAAAACATTCAGAAATTCATTTGTCAGGCTTGAAACTTCTCATATTTTAAGTGAGCTGAGTATTAAACTCTTTGCAGCTGGAGTCTGTCATCAACATAAGTGACAGATATGACCTCTTATGCTGTTACCACCTGAAATTGAGTACACAAGGTTTTAACCTATCATCGATATCAAACATCAACTTCTCTGGGTAAAATGATAACAACAAACGGAATTTTTTTTTCTACAAGTAAAAACATTCTGGCGACGATTAGTATAAGGCCTCGTAGAAGTAGCATCTTCCGACAGGTGCTGGTTACTTAAATGACGAGAATGAGCCTCTGCAGCCGAACATCTTGCAGCTCTGCTAATAAGCCATACTTCACGCCTCCCCGTGGCGCCATCTGGGAATCTCACTAGATATTGCTAAGTGAAGAGGAGGGCGTGTCCTGCGCCATAAATCAGGGTTAGTGTCGGAAAAAAAAAACAAGACCTTATCCGGGCTACTCCGACATATTTGGAGCTCAGGGCGGTAATGATTTCCAGGACTTAGTCAGGGTCTTGGAAAAGAGATGGTGGCGGACGAGACCTATATAGGCCAACGGCAGCGCTCATATCCCGGAACGCGCTACTGGCTTCGGTGTAACCGACCCCTCGTCCTAGGGGCATTAAAAATGGAACTGGTCCTCCAGGTTGGGGGTTGTGCCGCCACATTGCGATCGACGCAAGACACTCCTCCAGTATTATGGATTTCCGTACGTTCCGAGGAACCAAAATCAACTCGGACCATTACCTTGTTGTAGCCAAGGTACGGTTGCGGATATCCAAAACTACGCCAAGACAAACTAATGCTGTGAGAAAATTCGACGTCAGGCGGCCCCAGTCGCAAGAGATCGCCAAGTCATTTTCTGATCGAGTGTCTCTTAATCTCTTAAGAGGTCCATTGCCGCCAGAATCTAGCATCGAAGACCATTGGAAACACTGCCAAAACGCCATCAGAGATGCCGTTTCTGATATGCTGGGTTTCACTCGTCCACCACAACGAAACCCCTGGTTCGATAATGAATGCCGGCAAGCATATGCAGCTAAGCAAAAGGCACGCAATGCGGCACTGCAAAAAAAGACCAGAGCTGCTTATGAGCTCTATGAGCGGAAGAGGAGAGATGAACACCGGCTTCTCAGGAGGAAGAAGAAAGAGCATGAGAAGCGCGCGATCGAGGAAAATGAGAGATGCTACTCCAGGAATGAGGTTCGGCAGTTTTACTTAACGGTAAAAATAACATGCCGCGGAATTAAACCCCGAACCGAAGCCTGTAGAGATGAACAAGGGAACATCGTAGTAGAATCGCAGTCGATGCTGATACCGCTGTCAGGCAGAATCAACCGAATCAACATTTCAACCTACACGATGGTGACCAACAATTCCGTCGACCCGACCTGGATGAAGTGAAGATAGCTATATCGAAGCTTAAGTCCAACAAAGCTGCTGGAGCCGATGACCTGACTGCCGAGCTCTTCAAAGCGGCAGGCGATGACTTGGTAAGGAGCATACACCAACTCATCTGTAAAATATGGTCGGAAGAAAGTATGCCCGATGAATGGAACCTCAGCATTGTTTGTCCGATTCTCAAGAAAGGAGACCCTCTGAACTGCGCCAACTACAGCGGCATCAGTCTCCTTAACATCCCATATAAGATCTTATCCGCCGTATTGTGTGAACGCCTGAAGCCGTTCGTCAACAACCTGATAGGTCCATGGAGAAGACCCATGAGCTTCGGATCGATACACACCATCTATTCATCGATTTTAAGGCCGCGTATGACAGCATCTATAGAGACGAGCTATACAGAGCAATGTCTAGTTTTGGCATCCCTGCCAAACTCGTTCGTCTGTGCAGGATGACGATGGATAATGTACGCTGCTCCATCACCGAGACCTTTGATGTCCAGAAAGGATTGAGACAAGGCGATGCGCTGTCGTGCGATTTTATCAACATCGTACTTGAAAGAATAGTGCAAAACTCACGAGCATACACAAGAGGCACTATCTTTAAAAGTGCGTCCAACTACTCACATACGCCGACGATATTGACGTAATTGGGAGAAAGCAGCGTGATGTCAGTGGCGCTTTCGTGAGTTTTGAGACGGAGGCGGCGTAAATGGGTTTAGAATATTTTTTAATATTTTAGTACATATTATATCTCACAATCTTTCATGGTTGCAAAGAATTAAAATTCATTCTTTGCATGTGTCTGGCTTCAGAATAATATTTCTTTTACTCGTATTTTGTAAGAATTATTCCAATTCCTGGAGAGATGATGTCTCTAAATGTCTGTGTCTACAAGGTACCAAAAATAATACAATTATAATTTAATACGAGACGTTCTGCATTTTCTGTTAAAAAAAGGTGCTAATAGGCTTATTATGTTCAAAGTAAAAAAACAAAAAAACCTTTAACAGCTTCTGTAATGGTTTTCATGTTTTTATTAATTTGTTACATCAGTTGAATTTCTTAAAATATTAAATATTAAATCTGTTGATTCTTTTAAATGTTTGAAATTGAAATTTATTGCAATGAGGGGTAGAAACTTTTGAGAGCCGTGTAAATCTTTATTTTTCTTCCGACACCTTTCAAAATATAAGAATAGGAGTCCGTTTACTTGGTCCTCTATGACTTAACCTTGATGTAAAAAACCAGAAGAAAAAAATCAATTTTTCCCTTCCTTGTCATTATGCTTGAACAATATCTTATTACAACATGGGTTCATCACTCTATCATTAATCAAAAGTTTGCATAACATCGTTGACAAAATACACAAATTACTGTGGTTAAAAGGCGTCGTATCTCATTATCAATCAACATGATATCACCGAAAAAGTACAAGCATATAAGATTTAGCTGGCTAATGAAGGGATACAAACTCCTACTATAGTATTTAATTTTTGCGAGACAAGCAAATTCTTTAAATCTGGATGACATTAGATGGCTTAAAATATTTGTGACATAATAAACTTAAAATTGTTTGATGAACCAAACAATAAGAATACCTACATGTATCATATAAGATTAAACTCAAAAAAACAAATGTTGCTCTTTCAAAAGTTAAGATGATGCCTCCTTTAATCTAAACCATTGTGTTACTACATCATTAGTTACAGTGCATTGTTATCATTCTCAATGCTGTTTTATCATTGAAGTACTTTATCACTATTAATGATTAAGAAAGTTCAAGGTTAAATTAAATGTCATGATCATTAAAGCTGTTTCGGTGACCATAGAGTGGGAGCTAAGCTAGCACTTTAGTTACTATCACATTATGAAGTAGCACAGATAAATAAAACAACTGTCTGTGGTAAGTAAGTCATTATCATATATATCTCAACCAAATAATATAGTAAGGCTTCGCCGATTTTGAAACTTTGCGTAGGCTTTTTAAACCCATCAATCACAGGCTTAGGCGCCAAAAAACGTTAACCACGTTGGCATAAAAATAAGCCATTGGGGATTGGCCAAGGATGTACTGTGGATGAGCCACCAATTTGATGTTTCGATTATTCAAAAATCATTTACTTCAGCAGATCTGTGAGAGCTCGCATTGTCGTGTTGCTTCTCTTTATTTCTTCAACGACTTTTGGCAAACAACTGGTAATGTTTCATTCCGAATTGACCGTTCCTCGTTGGTTGCAAAATGTCGAAGAAACAGTGACAAACTTTTGTTGAATTTGGTTGGTTAATTTGCATAGATCCATTATTCGTCGCCAGTGATGGCTTTATAAACGTCCTTTGAAGTACTGTCTATAAGATCTTGTTACTATTAGAGAATTTGGTTGTGAGACGGATGATTGTCAGTATTTTGGCGAGAGATGACACAGCTGGTTTCAAATTAGGAGTGATAGTGAGTTTGAATAATTATTAACTTATGAGTAGTTCCCACTTCCTCCTTTGCCACTGGATCAAAAAAATTGTTGTTCTTCACCCGGTCTAGATCGGTTTGAGCGGAGAAAAACCAAAAGAGCTTCGTCGGTGTTCTGTGCAAAATTATTGAAATTTTTTTAATTGGACATATGAAACGGCTTGAGAAAAAAAAAAAATCAAAAATGGAGTTAAACTAAATGACATTTAAACACATATTGATTTCGAGAATGTATTGGCCCTTACGCTTCTTCAGTTGGAGCCCAGCGGGTATACTCTTATTGCGAATAAGTGGGGTGTCTTTGTGAAATCCTTAACATTGCTGAATCCCAGCAATATCATCGTGACATGAGCTTCATGAAGGTGAACCCCCGGATTCTTTGGTAGAAAGTGTCAACACCTCCTAGGGTAGCGGCTTGGATGTAACTTCATACTCAGACACTCAAGGCCTTTTTTTTTTGTTTAATAAATAGCTTGACATGGCATTCCACAAGCAAGTTGTTCGAGAGAATCACAATATTTCAGTGTTCGTCCGAAAGCATTTATGTCGAGACGAGTATCTCATTATTGTAGTTTTCATATGTTGGCATCCAATTCAGCCATTACAAAGTGACATTTTCTACTCCTATCAACCTCAAATGTGGCAGTTACTGGAAAAAGTAATCCTCCCCTGGTAATTGTACAAAACAGTGGAATGACGTGACATTCTGAATAATAATTACAACTTGAATAAGAGGGTAGTGATTGTGAACTCTTAATAATATTATAGAATTCAGCAAGCAACAATGTTTTGACGAGAAATCCCTCGTGTGATTTTTACGAGTATGACTGCAACAAGCGTTGAACAACATTTCGCAGATAAGGTTACACGACAACGCTGCGAGATCATATGATCTAATATATCACATCAATTTTGAAGTGAATTAAGACTGTTTCATACTTACAAATGTCGTATACTTATAAGCTTCCCTCGATTTTAGTTTTAACTTCAATAAATTGAGCAGACGTATATGTTTCAACTAATACACTGAGAAGTATACAGAAGTATACATAGGAGTAGTTTACTTTTCAGGAAATTCGTTACTTGCTCCTAAGTACACGGAAAACTTGCTTTTCGTGCAAAACTACGAGTATTCAATGTTTCCGTTCCATCTTGTGTATATTTTCAGCAGAAATAAATTCAACAGCTATTCTTAAGGAACTTCTGTTGACTGAGATGTCGAGAAGCAAGGCACCAAAAGTGTTTATCTTGTTTTTGAAATTTTCTTTTATGGCAGCTTATGCACTTGCACACAAAACATGTGTTCTCCATTTCTACTTGGTTTTCGGGAGAGAATAAATAAGTATTTAGGTAGCCATTCAATTGCGAATATTTAAAAAATTATTTTGCTTTCAGTTGTAAGCATTGCAGATACATGAAAGTCTGTTCATTATCTTGAATGCATGCAAACCATAAAATGAAATGAGGATGAATGAAAATTGCTTCGTCAGGTAATTGTGACGAGGAGTGAATTTCTGCAAATACATTTGGGAACAATTTTAACTATTATTGCAAACAATTTAAGGGCACACTTTTGTAAGTATTTGGTATTGGCGCTAAGGGTGGGATAGTGCCTTAATTTTAGAATATGTCGGCAAGCAACATGCTTTTCTATCCGTGCATACATTGGATTCCTATATTAAAATGTCCTTCTTGGTATAATGAAGTAAAACATCAGACACATCCAACTTAAGAGTGATTTAATTCCTTAATTACTTCTTGCAGCGGATCATAGAGTCGAGGAAGCTCAAAGCTATCATTGCAGACATCATCGCAAAAAGATAAATGTCTCAACTCAGCATGCGAAATCACAAACTTTTTAAAATCAACCTTCCTAATTATACCTATAGCAGCTTAAAAAGTTCTTATACGTTCTCTTTTTTAACTTGTTGCCATAAACCAGAGACTTAATGGAACCGCAAACAATTTTTATGTGAAATGGCGCGGGCGGGGCTGTCAATCGCTGTCAATAAGACTACTCAACTTCATTTTCAATAAACCGTCCTGTTGAAACAATATATCCTTCAAGACTTTCAATTCAAACTTATTCCAAAACCTGTTAACCTGGAGCAGTAGAAGTCTCTTTTGATTCTTATTCTAACCGATACGCTGGCACTGCTTCGGAAGAAGTTTTAACTATCCGCCGGTATGAAAACCACACCAAGCAGTGTAATGCCTTTCCTCTTTGGAACACCTCCGGCTATTCTCTTGACTTAAGCTGTAATTTTACTTATTAACAAAGCACTTATTAACTATAATTATTATTATTATAATTTATTAACATATAATTAAAATGAGTATGCTAAAATTAATTGAGCGCTAGCCGCGAAGGCTTTCGGCTCTAGACTTATTAACTAGAAATGTGCCTCGTCACTGAAAATAATTTTTCGGAGAAAACCTAGAATTTTCATCTTTAAAAAAAATCCAATTAGCGAAAGTTCGACGTGGGCGATGGTTTGAGATAAGCTTTTGGATTAATACGATTTTGTAACCAAGTTCTTTCACAAAGAATACCACAGGCCCATTTGAAAGATGGCTAGCTCTTGAGAACACCGTGGAACCAATCGATTGCGGTCTTTACTCGAGAACAATCGGAATATTTACTTCACCTTTGGTATTTCGCTGTAGCAGCATCAAAGTGTAAGTTATTCATATTTTGTATCTAAACACTCAATTACATGCTTCATCGAAACGACTATTATGGACAAAAATTTGAGTCAACGCACGTAGCAAACTAATTATAAAATTGCAGTATAAGATGGTTAAGGAACTCTATTACTTTTGCCTGAAACTAATGTGGCGTATTTGTCTTCTTCATTTACTCTGCAGGGACGAACCGATTGTTAATTGAAGGCCGGAAGGCTGAGGTACATTCGCTAGTATACCTAGGATATCTAAGCCATTCCAGATGACTTATGCGCACTTTTCTGATTATATCATTGTCGCTTTATAGTCTCTAGAGTTCGCTATTATATCACTGCCGATGCCGACCAAAGAAACAACGATTAGTAAGTGTAACTATTCGATTGATTGGTAATGATGGGTCATTTTCAGAAGCGCATGGTTTTTTTATACTCCAATGTTATGGGGAAAGGATTTAAAGACGGTAAGCTGAGTTTCAATAAATTGGATAGTTTCCATCAACCGTTTACGTTACCAGTCACGGATGAACACTCATACTCTTTTCATGCTCACAAAACAGCAAACTCGTTGTAAATAAATTTCTAATACACATGTATGTTTGTGGTCAAATTTACAAATGCACATGTGGACACTTGCTTAATACTATTAAACATACACCAAACTATACGTTAATTCTCATCTATTATTGCTCCACACAATGTTAATGCCTGGGAATTATTTATCAAAATTGCATGTATCTACGAACAGATGTGCATTTGCAATTCAATTGGAATTAAATCGGTTGGATGAAATATTCAATGCAAGCAGGGGGAGAATATGCCACGATAACTGGTTTTGAAATAAATTTTGCTAGGAGCATTTTTCGCACTCTCACTTTGCTTTAGACCAAATTTGCTCCATAGGAAAAATATGTATGTCGTTGGTGAGATTTGTTATATTGGAACTAGTAAATATAGATAACATGCAATATTTAAATAATACTAGTTAAGCCTATTACAGCATGTCTTTAACCACTGATATGCTCCACCACTCGAGCTTGAAAGCAAAAAATTTAACTCACAGAAAGGAATTATTTATTTAGAGAACAAACATCATAATATATGTACACAAGTACATAGATCTTTTGAAAACAAACTCGATAAAAGTGAAGTAAAATTACTATAAAAATTGTATCCCAACAAACATATATCTACGAGCAGCTTTCAAAAGTTCTAAAGGAGAAACCGAAATTGATTTTCCTTTGTAGAAAGCATTTTTTTAAAAAAAGTAAGGTGTTCCTTGTGACTTGTGAGGACAATAAAAAAATGTTGTGCAGTCCAAAGTGTTGAATGGCTTCCAGCACAAAAGGTTTCCTTATATCTGATGTAGAATTTCAGCTTTTTAATGTACTTACGTTTAACCCTACTTTAAAAGTGGGATTCGTGGCTCTTTTGAACGGAAAGAAAAAGTCCTAAAACATTAGATTATAATATGCAAATAAACTACAACTATTCCTGTGTGACTATTGGGTAGCATTGTCATTTAACTAATGTATCTTACGACGAAAATCGCACAGCAGATACTCGAAATGACACCCACTAAGAGACATTTTGATCTCCCTAGTGTAAACAGAGAGATCTATTGATTTTCCCGGAATTCCCTGTGTAGTGCATTTCATACTTCTATTTCAGCAAGCAATGTTGCATATCTAATACATTTATCAAATTTTCCCACTTAAATTACATTATGCAATTTATAGTTACTTGTGGTTTTGTCATTTAGTGTGAAGTGGTTTCATTGGACCATAACGTTGAAAGGACATCGCAGATGAAATATATATTTTAAAACCGAAAGAAATATTTTGCAGAACTGTAAATATCTTCAGACTATTTATGTTTCTGAGGAAATTTATGAATTGTAAAGAGGATTTAATCTGAAGAGTACTTTCTTTTCTTCTTGTTAAAATAGCAATGACATTTGTATCTGTTTGAGAAAGGCACCCAAGTTTGGGTGTCATAAATGGTTTGAAAGCGATGGTAAATACTGAAGCTACATATTCCTGAACCATTTTTTTCAATCGTGGCACTTGTTCATCCGACCGCTAGGTAGAACATCATCGAAAAAGTACTAAGTCAGGGAGTATACACAACAGACAAAAAAAGCGTCGTCCCAATTTAAATAAACTGGAGTCACCTACATGAACTGGATGGATTTTGTATAAAAATCAGAATATGACAAACAAATTTAAAGCTGAGAAAGTAAAACAGAATTTTCATATCAACGATTAGCAGGAATTGAAATTGGTATTTTTAAATTACCCAGATCATGCTCAAGGGCACAAGAAAGTTCTCGGCGTGACCAATAAAATATTGAAAATTTGATAAAATTTCTACATACTCTGTCTATTTCAATACACTTTTTCCATCTATGTTCCAGAGCTTCTACACCTTCCTTACAAGTCGATTCCCAGTTGGTTGTGTATCCAGCCAAGTGCTTCTTTAAATTAGAGAACAGGTAAGAGTACTATGGTACCAAATCAGGCGAATCAGGTGGATGGTGCAGTACTCCACATCGGAGTTCATGGAGCTTAGCCATGGTAATAACTGACTTGTACCCCGGTGCATTATCCTGTTGAAAAAGAATTTTCTTGTTGGTCGAACCCTGTCTTTTTTCGCGTATTTTTTCAGCTAATTTATCTTACAGATTAGCATAGTACTGACCTGTAACAGTTTGCTCTCTGGTGAGGTAATAATTAAAAATAATTCCCCTGTAGATGTACATGCACATGTTTTGGCTTTCTTCAGCGTAGCGCCTACTGATATGTTTCCATGTTTCCATTGTTTCGATGGTTCTTTTGTTTCAGGAATATATTGGTGAATCCAGGTTTCATCAGTGATTAAGTCTAGTATTCTTTCAAAATAAGGCCAGATTCTCTCTAGAAATTTCCACCTGATTGAATTTTTTTTTCCTTCGGTTAACAAACGCGGCACCCGTCTTGGTGAATTTTTATCAATCCTTATTTGTCAGTTAAAATATGGGACACCTGCGCAGTTGAGATTCCTAAAGTATTTTATGGATTTTATCGATGTTTTCTGAAGTGGCGTATGTCGACGGCCTACACCTCCTCAGATCATCTTCGAAGCTGTCTCTGCAAATTGTTCGCAAAATTTGGCCGTTGTTTAAGCAATTTTCAATTGTTGGCTACACAGTGTACATGTACTCAACGTAGGACGAAAGATGAAAACCGAGAGGTGTTTAATCGCACGAGTGAAATTGTTAGGATTTTTTATGGCCAAAAGATGGACAATATAAGTCAATTGTCACCATTCTGTTGAGGGCTAGTATATTTCAAGCCTCCTTAACCAATTTATTTAAAAAAAAATTGTTTTGTGGTATCACTGACAGCTCTGGAAAAGTACGGTCCAATGAAACCTCCGCCATGATATTAGAACACCTCCGGAATATATTGTTGCTTCATCAAAGTGGCAATTGTTTTTATCAATAAAGCCATTAAATGAATTTTTTTTCATAACTGCGGATTGTTTTTCAGTGAGTACGGGTCTTCTTCCACTTTCAATAAAGCCCAGTCAAGAGTTCAACTTGCATTATGGTCATTTGGTTTGTCTTTGATTAATACGTTTTAATAAACTTTTTTCGCAAGCAGTGAAAAGAGCCAAATAACTGTGTGCGGTTTTGACTCACCGACTCCCGGAATAGCCCTTTCGCCTCTGGCGTTGTGCTGTTCACTCTGATGGCAATACTCGTATCATCGAGTGAATAAGTGGATTCGAATTTCTTCACTAAAACCTCAATTGCTCGCTTATTGGGGCGTTATTAATTGTAGTTATCGAACGTAACGTAATCCTTTATTGACCAGCGATTTCAAAAAAAAAATGAAGAGTATTTATTTTCCTGATCAAAGGAAAGAAATATCTGTCAAAAGATATGCGTAAGTTTATGGATGCCAGCAATGATGTTGATGTCATCGGCTGGGTATATTGATACTGGAGCAGACTAATAATATATAAGTATACTTGGTAGAAAACCTCATATGATAGCGCATCTTCCTGTCAAAGCCGGGCAGAACAGTTTTAGATCTCCGTAACAACTCGACATACCAGCATTAGTTTTTGAATTAATTCAACATTTTGCGCAGCTCCTGATGACTGGTGGTGTATTTTGACTCATCATTCTTTTTAAAAATTTATCAAATTATGCAAATTTGTTCCATTACTAATCTGGTCGGCTTATTTTTGGAAAACAAGACAAGATTTAACAGTTGAACTATGTTTATAAAGCACATCCAGTTCTGATAATGCCATAATGCCATTGAACCTCATTAGTGCTACTTGGGGGACAGGAGTCATACAAATATTACAGGTACTGCGTTGCCAAGGAAGTTATTTCAATATTAACCGCGCGTTTGTTAATTCTCGTCTTTGTTACAATTTTTTTTTGCTTTTGATAGTTATCACGTTATTGTCAATTTTAATGAGGAGTGCGAAAACGAGCAAACTCGTCAAATTTTGATATTTTATTTCCAAAAGCTGCTGAGCCGCACAACCAGATCTGGTCCATGTGCGTTTTCGGGGGTTATATACAGTCAAGGTGCCCAAAACATTAATTTTTCAAGAAATTTCCCTAAAAGACACTTAAAAATTTGTACGCATATTGAAGTAAATTTATTTTATCATTTTTTATTTGTAAAAATAATTATTTTGGTAGCTGATATAGTTCATTTCCGGAAGCTCCTCTAAAAAAAAGGCCACAATATCCCTGGACTGGATTATCGCAAATGAAAAAAGGATTTAATTAATATATGTATATATACTCGTACATATTTCATAGAAGGAATAGGCAAAATAAAAATGTTTGACAAAAAAATATTTTCTTATATGACAAAAATTTAAGCCTTAAATCTGTGAGAAAAAACCTTGAAACAACTACTGAAAAACTTACTTAAAAAAATTTTAGAAGCTTGTTTTAAATTTTGAAACTGATTTGATGTGATTTGATCTGAATTTTGATTCAGAAATTTCTGAGAATTCGTGCTCACCGACTTTGAAACACAGTTTCGAGAAGAAAAAACGCACAGAAAAGCACTCTACATATAGAACAAACTTTTATTTTTTCCAACTTACACCGAGTTGTCAAATCCAGGCCCATATATTGCTATAAACCCTCCGGTGATTCGAAAGCTTCTAATAACTCGAGCTGGTGTTGTCTGTGAGCAATTCTTCCCTCTCGTGTGCTCTCATTTGCTAGGTAGCAGCTGCCGTTTCGAACTTTTACTTTCAAACGCCCTGACAAGTCTTTACAAATTCGAGTGTAACATCGAGAATATTGGCCAGAAATTACTTCTTTAGATACCTAAGCGTTCGTCTATTACACCATGTGAGAACAATTGAAATTATAGAAAAAACAAACAATGAACTCTATGAGACTTGACGATGACTAAGCGTACGTTTAATAATATAATAGAATTGTAAGACTGGTAGAAGTCAAAGAGATAGTGTACTGTACAAGCCATTCGAGCAAGATTGAAGAAACAGCAGTAAAAAGAAAAGCTCCGAAAACAGCCCGAAGTTCGTTTTAAAACTTAATATTCATTCATCGGAAAAACCTACCATACCTCCTTGATTGAAAATACAAGTTTATTCATCTAAATCTATATTGTCCCCTTCAAAGTAATCCCCATTGACTGCAACACACTTATGAAAGCGCTTGATCCAATGCTCGAAACATTTTTTATATTCGGTTTTCGGTATGTCCATCAGTGCTTCCTGCGATTTTTCCATTACTTCCTCTCGGCTACTGAAACGCGTTCCACGAAGTAGTTTTTAACTCGATTGAGCAGAAAAAAGTCACAGGGAACCAAATCAGGTGAATTGGGTGGCTGTTGGATGGTATTTGTTGCATTGTTGGTCAAAAAATTACGAATAATGATGGCATTGTGCAACGGTGCAAAATCCACGAGCTTTCTGCCAACAATTCTGATCTCTTTCAGCGAATTGCTTCACGCAAATGTCTCATAACGCCCACATAATACTCTTTGTTTACTGTCTGGCCTTCTGGCAAAAATTCATGATTCACTACACCGTTGTAATCCATAAAAACCGTGAGCATTGCTTTCTTTTTTGATTGATTGGCTTCGATTGATTCACAACCACTTTTGAACCGCTCGTGTCACTGGTAAGCGACCGTTTTCTTTAGAGAATCGTTGCCGAAACAATCCAATATTTTCAACGTTCGCTTACCATCAAATCCGTTTTTAACGCAAAATATAATACAAGTTCGTTGTTGCAAATTTTAATTCATTTCTTAAATTGTAAAAAATCGCCAACACATACAGAGATAGATGTACTCTTCGCTACTTAACTTTTGCAAATGTCAAGCTATGACGCTAAGATTTAGAGGGAATATCAACAACAGATCAATATCAACTCAAATCGGAACAATAGGAGCGCCACACGGTGGTTATTCTGGGATCAAGGTGGTATACACATAACATTGATCCTACCTATTCGCGGCGACTGTATATTTTCAATTACTTTTAAACAATTTTCGAACAAACGATGGTGTTCTTTGCCACAATAAAGTTCTATGTAACTATCATTTGAATTCCCTACTTCTAAAGAAGCTACTGCAAATCTACGTATGTGTTTTGAAATTACTCGCTCTAGCTATGTTTTTCTTTTTTATTTTCCTCAAAAAATTTGGAAAACACCTTGATTTAAACTTGTATTAGTTTCTTACTTTAGGTGCCGCTACAGTCCGGGGTAGACCTGGGCCTCAGTCAATAAGCTCGATCCCTGGCTAGCTGCCTCCAGTTTCGCACGCTAAGTTGGCTGAGGTCCTCTTCCACTTGCGTGCGCCACCTGAGTCTTGGCGTTCCTCTACCGCGCTGTCCCTCGGCGGCGGATTCGAAGACTTTTCGGACCGGAGCATTGGTGTCCATGCGCTCTACATGACCCAGCCATCTCAGTCTTTGGATCTTCACTCTTCTGGCTAGGTCCATGTCGCTGTACAGTCCATACAGTTCGTCGTTGTATCTCCTCCTCCACTCACCGTCAATGCAGACGGGACCGAAGATCGCCCGAAGAATTTTTCTCTCGAAGCAACCAAGAACTCCCTCATCCATTTTTGATAATGTCCATGCCTCTGCGCCATAGAGCAGGACCGGGATTATTAAAATCTTATAAAGGGTGACTTTTGTTGTCCGAGAGAGGGCTTTGCTACTCAATTGCCTTCTTAACCCAAAGAAACAGCGGTTGGCAAGAGTTATTCTTCACTTGATCTCAGCGCTGGTGTCGTTGTCTGTATTTATAGCGGAGCCTAGGTAGACAAAGTCCTTAACTACCTCAAAGTTATATCTGTCGAGGGTGACGTTCTGCCCGAGATGTCGGTGTTGGTTGTCCTTTTTGCTTTACAGCATATACTTGGTCTTGCCCTCATTGACCGCTTAACCCATTTACGCCGCCTCCGTCTCAAAACTCACGAAAGCGCCACTGACATCACGCTGCTTTCTTCCGATTATGTCAATATCGTCGGCGTATGCGAGTAATTGGACGGACTTTTGAAAGATTGTGCCTCTTGTGTTTGCGCGTAAGTTTTTCAGTATTCTCTCAAGTACGATGTTGAAAAAATCGCATGACAGCGTATCGCCTTGTCTAAATCCTTTCTGGACATCAAAGGTCTCGGTGAGATCTTTACCGACCTTGATGGAGCAGCGTGCATTCTCCATCGTCATCCTGCACAGACGGACGAGTTTGGCAGGGATGCCAAAACTAGACGTTGCTCTACATAGCTCGTCTCTATAGATGCTGTCATACGCGGCCTTAAAATCGATGAATAGGTGGTGGGTATCGATCTGAAGCTCATGGGTCTTCTCCAAGATCTGCCGTAGTGTGAATATCTGGTCGATGGTGGACTTTCCTGGCCTGAAGCCACACTGATATGGACCTATCAGTTTGTTGACGAACGGCTTCAGGCGTTCACACAATACGGCAGATAAAATCTTATATGCGATGTTAAGGAGACTGATGCCTCTGTAGTTGGCGCAGTTCAGAGGGTCTCCTTTCTTGAGAATTGGACAAACAATGCTGAGGTTCCATTCATTGGTCATACTTTCGTCCGACCATATTTTACAGATGAGTTGGTGTATGCTCCTTACCAAGTCATCGCCTGCCGCTTTGAAGAGCTCGGCAGTCAGGCCATCCGCTCCAGCAGCTTTGTTGGACTTAAGCTTCGATATGGCTATCTTCACTTCATCCAGGTTGGGTGGACGGAATTGTTGATCATCATCGTCCAGGTTGAAAGGTTGATTCGGTTGATTCTGCCTGACAGCGGTATTTGGTCCGTCATCGCCGTTTTACAGTCTGCAGAAATGATCTTTCCAAATCCTCAGCATCGACTGCGATTCTACTACGATGTTCCCTTGTTCATCTCTACAGGCTTCGGTTCGGGGTTTGTTTCCGCGGCATGTTATTTTTACCTTTTGGTAAAACTTCCGAACCTCATTCCTGTAGTAGCATCTCTCAATTTCCTCGATCGCGCGCTTCTCATGCTTTTTCTTCTTCCTCCTGAGAAGCCGGTGCTCGTCTCTCCTCTTCCACTCATAGAGCTCATGAGCAGCTCTGGTCTTTCTATGCATCTTGCTTAGCTGCATGTGCTTGCCGGCATTCATCATCGAACCAGGGGTTTCGTTGTGGTGGACGAGTGAAACCCAGCACATCAGAAGCGGCATCTCTCACATGCCGGAAGCTGAGGACTTCTTGGATTAGTCTGCCTCCAGCAACAAATCCGCATCCAAATAAGCGCTGCTTTTGCCGTCGATAGCAATTGCCGTAGTAGATGTCGCAGTTTTTGATCTTCGCTTCGTAACTTCTCTTTTTTTTAAATGGCCGGGCAGTTACCCCGCCGGCACAACCCCCAACCTGGAGGACCAGTTCTATTTTCAATGCCACTAGGACGAGGGGTCGGTTACACCGAAGCCAGTAAGCCGTTCCGGGATGTGAGCGCTGCCGTTGGCCCATGTAGGGCTCGTCCGCCACTATCTCTTTTCCAAAACCCTGACTTAGTCCTGGAAATCCTTTCCGGCCTGAGCTCCAAATATGTTGGAGTAGCCCGGATAAGGTCTTGCTTTATTTTTTCGGCACTAATCCTGATTTATAGCGCAGAACACTCGCCATTTGCCCCCTTCACTTCGCAATCTCTAGTGGGATTCCCAGATGGCGCCACGGGGAGGCGTGAAGTAGGGCTTATTAGCAGAGCTGCAAGATGTTCGGCTGCAGAGGCTCATTCTCGTCATTTAAGGAACCAGCACCTGTCGGAAGATGCTACTTCTACGAGGCCTTATACTAATCGTTGCCATTTGTACTAGTTTCTATCTACGAGTATATTTTAAAAAATCCGAATTTTCAGCTTTGATTTTATTTGTCCTTGAAAGTATTGGTAAAAAAGTTAATATCAATTTCTTACACCTAACACATTATTTTTACACAACACGTGCTGGCATCGATCGCTGCAGTCTGAACAAAAAAAAAAAAAATTTTTCAAAAAACTCGTCTTCTTTTGGTATGGAAGCCAAGCCAAAGTTTTGAAATCTTTATTTTCACTTGTGTAATAAAAATCGCTATGAGAGAATATACGATTACATCCATTAACTAAGGATTTGTCTACCGCAGTATCCTTTTCAGGATTTACGATCAACAAGAGAATAAAATTTACATAATGGCTAATAAAATACTTCGTATTATGCAAGGGATGAAACGGTTCCTGTGCAACAAAGACATGGTGAAACTCATGAGGCCACAAGCAGGAACTTTATAATACGATAAACGCTATTAATGTTAGTGAAGATGAAATACTGGTAATGAAAGGTATTATAACTTGTTAACTCAGGACTGGAAGGTATAGAGAATATGTCAGGATTTAATGTTTAAAGAGTTATCATCCTTGACATGTACAAAGGAAAGGTAATTTTTGTTTTGCACAACAAAGAACGATATTCTTCTTTTACTCTATTTTATCAGATAGTATGAAAAACGATTTACGAGTATGTGCATGTTTTTTAACCCGAGAATGCAGTATACCAAAAATATACATTTGACCTGTAATTTTTATTATTTTCTTTATTCCAATAGCTCAGTGGTTATATGTTTAAGTATTCTATGTTTGATTTTCCTTCAATCAATTAAATATATCATTCTACAGAGTTTTGAAATTAATTTAGATTCCGCCTTAAACTTTTTTCGAAATGTTTTCTAAAGATTTTTTCCAGTACTAATCTTCCCTTAGAATACTGGTCACAATTAAATAAATACGAGTTTGTATGGATTTTTTTGTAGAGGTATAATCCACAATTACGAGAACAATCCCCCTTGTTTTCAAAAACTTTCTTCAGAAAATAATTGGCTTCCAGCAAAGAATAACAAATGAACCTGCAATGGCTATCCACGGAGTGCATTTTCTATTCTGATTCCAATTATTTTACCTGGTGAACTTGTAAGTATATCTCTAGACTTGGACTTAAATGGCTAATTAAAATTAAAAGAAATCCAAGTAGAAGCAAAATGAATATCTAAGCTCAAATATTGATTAAATAGATTGAATTGACAGTTGGTATGTTTGAATGTTAAAAAAATTTACTTGACCATTACTAAGTGGTTTTTCTTTGAATTGCTGAAGCAAATCACCTGTGACAAGTTATGTCAATTACATCACCGCTACACTAACACCTTTAGTTGAATTTGCTTTGGAAAATGCATGTTCAGTTTCTAATTGCTTTTTCAAGTGATGCTCAGAGATAATAATTGTAAATTATTTGAAGTCCAAGTAAAACGAAGAGATTACTTGGACTTGGTATAAGGGAAGAGGTCATGGTTATTGATGTCAAGTCTCACATATGTATGGTTTTTTTGCGCAGACTGTGTAGTCAAGTCAGAAAGTCATTAAGGAATATTTTGCTACAGCGGCAATTTTTCTGGTCGATATTGCAGAAGAAATTTTATGAATTACATTGAATAGATTGGTGGAGACAGCTTTCACTTATGAGGCACACCTCCAGAATCAAGTAGTTCTGATGGGATTCAGTTTATAAATTGCTTTTCTTTCTTTATGTTCAAGTGGTTCCGTCTTCATTCATTTTGAATTGCTAATGTTGGCTTACTACTCAGTCAGCAGCAAGATAGAATATCCTGTTCAGATTCTAAGAAACTATTGAAATTCTAATTGGATTTCTCCTCCGGGTACTCCATAACTAAATTCCTTTTCCAATCATGTTAAACTTCTGTTAATTTATTCTTCCCCCTGTGTTCCGTTTTCTTTCTTGCTAGAAGCTATAGATTTTTTTTTTAAGGTTTGGGTCCTTCCGACTATACAAGTGGAGCTGAACAAAAGTTAAGCAAAGTAAACTTTACTGCGCATGTTAACAATGAGGCAAGTCTTGATGACCTAAAAGATAAATGCCTTAAGTTACCTAACAACAAATTTTTAGGAGTTCAACAATCAGTGGCGGAATTCCCTTCGGTGGGATCAACGAAGAGGTAAGCACTTAGACTATCAAAATGTTTATTGTTGCTAGTTCGACATATTCGGAATTAAGATAAATATGTAACCTTCGAGACTGAGAGTCTTGCTTGATAGAAAAGCAAGACATCTTTGGTTAGACGGTTGGTAGGCAAAGCCTTAAAGATATCACGTCTGGCAACGGACTTAGGCTTATTGTCTTTGGGACGAGACTCAATATCACCATAGTATATTGAGTATTGAGATTGGACACAGTTTCATTCTAGTATACACATGGGTACATGCGATGAAACGACAAACCAAATTGATCATTTTGTAATCAACGTAAGACATCCCTTTATTACCCTGGACGTCCGAACCTTTCGTGTAACCAAGACTGACTCGGATCATTACCTATTGCAGTCTTGACACTAATGCGGACAACAAAGAAAAACAACTGCGGAAAGATACAACGTAAAAAAGCTGTAATCGCAAGGAACCCCCAAATATTTGCCGAATTCGAATACCGAAATCTCTCAAGAACTCCTCAGCCGAAACTATCCAAGTACTGAAGGCTGGTGGCAATGCTATCAACGTGATGTAGTGCATTTCAATTGAAAGCCTACAATGGCAGACAGGAGCCACTTCGACAGACAAAGGTCAAAGTCTCGCTATTGGGCTTGAAAGACCATTTATCTGAGACGCGAAGGTTTTTTCCACCTTAACTTAAGCGAGGTAAAGGTAATAATATGCTTACACTTAACAATGTTACTGGACCTGAGGGCTTACCGGTCTAGTTATTCAAAGCTGTCGGAAATGACTGGTATTGAAATGAAACTTGCCAAAATACGTTAAGTGATATACCAAGGCGGAATCTACAATATTTCCTACAAGATTGACATCATTTTAGAGAATACAGCATCCAAAACAAACTTCCGATCGTATACTAAGAACACCAGAGTAGGTCCAATACCAATGGAAAAAAGTCCCAGTGTTCTGTCTTTCAAGAACATCCCAGCCGCATTCTGATAACCAAGATGAAAGGTGCTCCATACATTTACTTATCGACAGTCAAGCAACGCGGAAAACATAGACTTTACGTCTTGAGGAATTACATACATATATAGACAAAAGAAGCAATGTCAAACTATGTTGGGCACCAGGGCATAAAGGCTATGAGAGTAATGAAAAAGCTGAAGAATTGGCTAGGAAAGGTTCAGCTAGTGCGTTCAATGGCTCAGAGCCTATCTGTGGCAATCAGTATTTATTAAAATATTAAACGATGCAAAATTTGTGTTATACTTGCATAATCCAGTATTTACAATCATAACTATGAGTGCAACATGTCTTATCCAATCGAAAACTTTTCGAAAACTTAACACATATGATGTGTTATTTTTTCGATTAACGGAAATCAAAAACTCCCCGAGAATTCGAAATCATTTTAAGTGGTTTCCCATGGAGAGCTTGAGTGCACGCAATCGAACAATGTATCTCATATTTCACTTTTAAATGACCATACGTAACCCTGCAATATATTGTTGATATGTGTTTAGGTATGTATATATGTATTTGTAAGAAACGCAACATTTTGTTAACCATCCCTTTCACATTGAGGTTTGAACCCAATACTCTTGTACTCGTATGTCTGTCATTTGTAAATATACAACAGTTGGTGGCATTATGACACAAAGGAAATGATGTCAAATCCATAAAATAATATTTATGTCAATAAGGGGACTGAGGTTTTATTGACCCACTAACAAGATTCTGTGTTTACAAAAAAAAAAAAAATTGTTTCAAAAAGAAGATTTTTTGTTTTTGCCATAGTATATGATGTGTCTGTCTGATGAAGCCTTCCCAATCAAATATTGAAGCTTCTTTCCTTCTTAAAATTTTTATTTTATATTTCAATAAATATTTTGTTTTAAAATATATACACTTTTATAAAAAAAATATGCCACTGTTCGATA
Source organism: Volucella inflata (assembly GCA_928272305.1). Lineage (NCBI taxonomy): Eukaryota > Metazoa > Arthropoda > Insecta > Diptera > Syrphidae > Volucella > Volucella inflata. Next base: position 183,132,548 of record OV743716.1, read on the forward strand.
TAACTTCTTTTAGCGAAGATGAAGCCATAAATCCTTTCCGTAGACATTGCCAGCTGCACGAATGTAATCCGCTGGGGTTCTTGATCATTACCGCCAAAACGCTGAATTGGATCTTTCCATACTTTGGCATTTTTGGTTAGCCCACAAAAAAGAAAACATAGAGATTTTAAATCGGACTCAATTCTGGCGAGTATGGAGGCCAAATTTGCGAAGAAATGTGGATTTTAGTCATGTTCTATGATCAGCATGAAGGAATTTCAGAAGACCATGCTGAATTAGTGGCATGCGCAATAGATAAATGTGTAATTTCTCATCAGTATACTACCTGATGATTGATAGGAACTAGTCTGTTTTCAGTTACAGCAGCGCAAACAATCACATAGTAGAGTTTTGAACGAATGTAACAGTTTTGTAGAAATCTAGATTTCTAGATTGAAGGAATTCTTCGAAACCGTTTTTGACAGCTTTTTCATTTTTCAATTATTTTCCCACCAAAAAGTGATCCAAATATTTGAATGAGAAACAATGTCCTTCTGCGTCGTGTCAATTTTTTTGGACCACAGTTGTTGACACGTGTGGTCGAGCGTTGTCATGAAGAATGTCAGAATAACCCTATCTCTGTTGATCAATTAAGACTACTTTGTGAGTGCTTTCTGATGCATATCCTACAGCTGGTAACATCACTGCTAGTTTAACTACTATCAGTGGTAGCCAAGAAGTGGATAATGCAATCGGAAAACCACCAAGTACTAAGTTTTGCTCATGTCAGCTCATTAGGAATACATTTGTTTAGTCCTTGACTTTTCCAAGCGCTTGTTGCTAACGGGTAAAAGACGGATGGTGCCTACCCAATTTTCTGTAATACCCCTTACAGATTGGCGAAGGTCATGGTTTCTTCGTCAATGAGTTTCGAACTTTATGGAACAATCACGCTATTGCTTCCTTTTATGGGTTCAAGACTACTAGCACCGATGAGAAATGTTCAATTATACTACCTAAAGATATAGACCAGCTGAATAGAATCTTCGTTTCTAACATACACGCCGGGCGCCTGGCGGACAGTAAGAGTAGCATTTATACCGAAAATCGGAAAAATGACTACTTGCTCGCCAAGAGCTTCAGACCAATTTGTCTGACTTCTTTCATGTTGAGAGCATGGAGAGAATGGTTTGGAAAATGGCTTTGCAAATGCATCCTTTATATAAAATAGTGAAAAAGGGTCACTCACAAGGCAGGTTCATATCTGGAATACTATGCCTATTCACTCCTTAATGCCCTCAATAGTTGAGACATCTTAGTTAAAACATTTGCAGATAATGTATCTGTTCTGTCTGTTGGATAGAGGTGTTTAGCGACCGTCTGCTATAAAAAGCAGGCAGCCATAAACGTGATCAGGGACTTCTACGATAGGATTGAGCTTTTAGTCAAACTTCTTATAACTAAAGTTGTTCTCTTTACAAGTACGAGAAGGTCAAGACCAACTTTTTGGAGTCATCTGGTATTTAAATGTGTCTCCGACGAAGCCTTGTATTTAAATGTCATTTACGATATCAAATTTTGTTGAACTTAACGCTCAAAAGCATCTAAGGCACTGTCAGAATTTTACCAGCTTGAAGAGATTTGAGCACATGGATTTTGACATCAGAGAGTATTATTTAGATTTACACGTTTATGACAAAAAAAAACACTGTGGCGCTGGCAGGCCGTTATGGGCCATGGCCTAACTTCTTGACACTCATTTGTTTTGCACATATTGTCATTTTTGTCACACCTGAGCGGGGCCTACGGTTTATCGCCGAGTCCGAACGGCACTCCTTAGAAGCTTTTTCGTAGGCAATTTTTACTTTCGGGAGTTTGCCATTGCCCGCCAAAGGGTGATGGCGATTTGAAAAATTGTTGGTGAACCGGCCAGGAATCGAACCCAGACTCTCTGCGTGATAGTCCAATGAGCCAACGATCACGTTTGTGATAAAGTTATTTATATTCATATATATATACCAGAATCCAAAGAGCGATCGCTTTTGGCTGCATGCAAACTTTTCCAGCAATGCTGGCTGGTATTATTCTCACCATAAAACTCATATCATGAACTATTCGTGCAGCCATCAGTTTTTAAAAAGAAGTGGACTTTGGTACAACATATAGTTGTTTGACTATTTTGCACTTCTTTTATCTTTCAAATCTGATCTTATTGACACCAGAACTGTTGACTACGTAAATCATTTCGATGAATGGTTTTGGGCGGAGGAGAATGTAGTTGAGTTCTAGAATGATCTGGTTTCTGGAAGAAGACAACGTTAGATTACAGCCCTTGTTGAGAAAACTTTCGTCTGACAATAAGCCATATTGTTCAAAATTGGTGAAGACAGCATTTTTGCATCTGTTGCCCCACATAGCCCTCTTCATAGTTCTTCACAAGAGTTCAAATTTTCTCTGACAGGCTGAATGCACTGAGTCGTGTGTGAGTCTTAAGTCATAATGGGATCACTGGTAATAGAACCGGATCCAAACCTACGTTGAGACAGCTTTCATCGGAAAGCACTTCTATTGATAATTGAGTTTTATATGAGCGTTGCTGTAGATGATATGATAACAAATTCTTTTCGATGTCTTGAAGACATCAGCTGTCTCTCAGTACGAAAAACGGCAGACAGTAAAGTGGGCATGTAAGGAGTGCAATGGACTAGGTTTTTGTCTTAGTGTTCTTTTCCGACAGAGGAAAAATAAATCATTAAAGAAAAAACGCTGAAATCTAAAGACCTATCATTCTCTATATATTTAGTAAAGTAAAATATTTTTATCACCATTTTTGCAAGTTAAATTTATGGGATCAAAGTATAAGTAATTATTTCACTTCATATATCCTTCATCAGGTTAGTCTATAATTTTGATTAATTTAACTTCTTTTCAATTCTTATTCTGAATTGATTTAGAGCAATACATAGATAATCCATTTTTCAAAAGAATAATTTGAATAAAATAGTACCATTCCTTAAATTTTGCTAAAGCAGAGGTGGATTAAAATTAATTTTATCCCGTCCTTGCCATATGATCTTACCTTAAAATATGTTTTTTGAGAGAAATTTTTGTCCCAACCTCATATTGGGAATTATTTTTTTCGATATTTGTAAATAATACCCATTTTAGAGAAAGGCTTTCCATTTGTGTACTGAAAAAGCCATTGGGAGCATAATTTAATGAGATATAATTTTTTTAGGACGCAATATCCTTCAAGAATAACACAGAGTAAAGGTATCAGACTTGTTCGAAAAGGTTATATAAATATTTTGAACTTTTGGAGTATGCATGCATAATAATACAATAATAGATACCTTTTCTACTCATTCTAAAAAAAATTATAGAATTTCAATAAAATAAAATCTCTTTTAAATCAAAATTTTAAAACAAAACGTCCGAGCCCAGTGTGACTATCTCAAATGATGACACCGGATAACATAGAAATAGTAGTACACAATTCCAATCTCCAAGACGCACAAAAAAGGTATTGGTTTTACGGTCTCTTGCAGATAAGATGAAACCCACGGAGTTTGTACGGAGTACAGCATCAGGGTCATATTTGGTAATATCGCTGTTGAAATTGCTAAAAAAAAATCGTAGGGCGATTTTTTGAAAAATACCAGACTTATTTCAGCTATACAGAAAGGAAGAGTATCTCTGAGCCCATCTCTTATTAAAGCCAGATGTACATATTTATTTCAAAAATCCTATCAACAGTATAACAACAGTTTTCAAACCCTTTTTGCCTCATTTTCAAAACGGCTTTGGTAGTCATAATTACAAAAAAACAAAAAAAAAAACACTGTGGCGTTGGCAGCCCGGTATGAGCCATGGCTTAGCTTCATGACACTCATTTGTGTTGCTCATGTTTCCATTTTTTGGCACATCTGAGCGGGGCCTACGGTTTATCGCCGAGTCCGAACGGTACTCCTTAGAAGCTTTTTCGTAGGCAAGTTTTTACTTTAGGGATTTTGCCATTGCCCGCCGAAAAGGTGATGGCGATTTGAAAAATTGTTGATGACCCAGCCAGGAATCGAACCCAGACTCACTGCGTGATAGTCTAATGAGCTAAATATCGCGCCATCGCCATCGCCCAAGGTAGTAGTCATAATTAGCCAAAAAAAAAAAAAGTCTTTAATTTTCTATCATAACTTGGAATGCTTTCATTTAACGCTTGATTCAATAATTCTGGAAAAACAGGTTCAGCTTTACAGATTCGAATGGCGAACTTTTGTGATGCACTCTTCGGAACCACATATTTTTCCAATTCCTTATTTAAAGTGATGGATGACAGGTTGGTAGCTTACGCAATAAACACATAACGGTAATAAATATAAAGTTTGACAGTCTGTGTCGCTCTTAAAAGGTGTTGCGCCACCCACATCGGTTCAACTTGCGATTGCCTTATTGAATTGACAGGCGCACTTAGATCAGCAGGGACTTGGTCCTTCCAAAGGAAATAAGGTCGTCGTTTTCTGCGAGTTCACCAACAAATTCTGAACGCAACATCTCCAAGATCACCGCTTTGTAATATATTTCCACAACCTGATCCAGCTAGCTCAAGTCTTTAACGTGCTTCAAGCATATTGGACTATAGATCTTTCGAAATGTTTTCCTCTCGGAAGTTCTTAATAACATTTAATCGCTGTTTGTCAACCTATGACTGGAAGAATGAATAAGATGTTGAACGTTGTTTTTATCTTTTTGGACAGAGATATACTGTTCAGTCGCCTAAACCCAAGGTGGCACCTCTTCATACGATTCATTTTACACTGGATATCTAGGCTGCAATGTGTTAGTTCTGAATTTACAAAAAACAAAAACATTCACCAAATTGAAAATGCTGTGTGTCTAGTCTAGTCTAAGTCGTTTATTCTGATTTTTTCGATGACAACGGGTACATGGCCAAATTACTTCTAAAGTCTGGAAAATGCTGCGTTGACTCCTTTGGTGTCCAATATATCTACGTGCACTAGCGGCACTAGGAAAATTTTTGGAAGTATCAATATTTGTGGCGCAAAATGTTTTCCCAATAACCTGGTTAAAGAACTCCCATTATAAGGAAATACCGTTTCGACATTCGTTTTATTACGAGTACACCTTAAAAGTGCACTCATAGCCAATGAACTGAAATGACTGAATTTGCTATTGTTTGATTACTATGTTAGTGTTGTACTCATTTCCAACAAAACCTATTAGGTAGTGCACTCATAAGAAACGGGTACTCACAAACGAGTACTCTAATAAGCCAGTACTGAGAACCGCATTAATATGGAATTGAAGAAGGGAATCCAAGAAAAGTAAGCCTTGCTTACGTTGCTATATTAAAATAAAATGAACACATGATTCATTTAAAAAAAAAGTTTATTTTTTTCTGTTTTTTTTCCTAATCTTACGAGTATGATAAATTAATTTTTTTAAATGTTTTGAATGCATATTCTTAGCTAACCATTTACAATTTTGGTTTTGATGGCTGAATTATTTAACGAGGTGGTATTGCCTAGCAGTGAAACATCACAATCATTTATTAACTCCTGAAATTATTTATATGCACACATATACATATGTACATACAAATATTTATAATTATATTAACATATGATATGTTACTTACATCAGTTAGCTCCTTTTTATAATGTGTCGCCAATACTCAATGGTTTTCTAATAAAATGTAAATTTTCATTAACCTTCACTTAGCAGACGCTTAAACCCAATTGATCATTGCACTGGCTTTATTCTGCGCACTCGGTGTATATTTAACAGTTAACATTGAACCCGCTCTGGTAAATGCGAGTACCCACGCAAAGAAAAGAAAAAAACACATTGCACTCACTTTGCTGACAGATGATTTAAAGAGTAGTGCACCCGCTTTTCTCAAACGAGTACCCATATTACGGGTATTCATTTGCATATAATTGCAATGAATAGTGCTCTCTAAAGTACTGTACTCTTTAAGTGACAGCAAATGAATACATTCATGCAGACCTCTATTCTGAAACCTCGCTTTAAAGTCAAGTTCTTAACTGATTCCCACTAGCTCTTTTCTAGTAGTTGATGCGATGTGGGGTTGCACAGTTTCTTTTGATCGCAAGTTTGTCCCTTTCTACAAGGCAGCTGCAGTAAATTCCACAGTTTACCCTTTTGGAGCAGCCCTTATCTCTGCAGCCAGCCTTACATACTACGAAAAAGTAATTCAATTGAATAGAATCACCTTTGCTATTGAGAGTAGGTATACCCATTTAAGGCACAAATTTTTAAAGCTTTCTTTATTTTAAATGAAGTCAAAAATCTTTCTTATCCAGAGCATTTATTTCCACTGAATTATTTTTTGATGTGGTTAAAACCAGCTCGACTTTCAACTGGATCTGATGAAAAGTCGACAAATTATGCCAGTCTACTATTTTATAGTTGGAGCCTTATCTAGAACAATTAATTGGACTGTGCTTGCCATTGATTGACATTGATAAGGTTGCAACTAATGTCAAATATTGGTTCCATGCTTTATTATTATCGAATATGTCCTTGTAAAGTCAAAAATAACGGCCCAGGGCAATACGAATGACTTTGTTTTAACCACATATCCAGGTAGGATAACACAGCCACTTATTCTCATACATTCTCATCTCTTTATGTCTTTATATCAGATTACAGCAACAATTTTCCAGAGCCTTAAGATGATAAATTTTTAATGGTCGATATAATCGTCCATATGAGCAAGTATTTACTTCGAATTATGCATAATTTCGTGATTAAAGCGTCGTAATATACGACGAGTTATTGTAAATTAAAATATCACTGTTGCTTCTACTGTAGAAATTTTATGTAAAATACTCTATATTAAACTGTTTTGCACAGGCCGTCTCTTACGTACTATTTATGGTAGAAATACTTCGTTACCACCACCTTCGTAATATTCTATCACTATTTGAAGAATGAAACTCTGCACCAAGCCAATATGAACTTCTTAAAGGCAGATCAAAAACTATCAACCGCATTGAGTTTCTTTCCAGTACATTGTGTGCCCTAGAGCAAAGGAAAAAATGATTCTGATTGCCACAGACTTTTAATAAAATCGCACAAAAGGTACATAGTTTCCTTCAAACACATTATGTTGAAGTTGATCTATAACATTAGGAAAACGCTACTACCTGTTCTTAGTCTATTTTCGTTCACGTTTATCTTTACCAATGAGAACTATTTCTGGTATTCTACAAGGTAGTCACCTAGATCCATTACCATTCATTTTAACAATCAACTCTGTTGTTTATATTACAAAGAACTCCCACATATCTGTCTTTGCCAAAGATGTGAAATTCTATGTATGTATATCTTTCCAATTTGACTGGCTCTCAGCCTTAACAACTATTAAATTTTAATTTAATTTACCACAAAACTGCCTTGAGCTCAACATAACGAAATGAAAAGTTATCTACTACTCTACTCTATTACACATAAGGCTGTATCTTAAATCACCATAATGCAAGACTTGCGGTGTTTATTTATACAGACTTAAATTCTGCTCCCATATTGATTCTATAATTAGCAAAGCTCCTGACTTTTTCAAGAGAGGGTTAAAAAAATTCCTACACACCTTTAGATTATCTTTGTTACGCCATTTAAAGAGAATACTTACCAGGTATGGTTCCCTTATTATGAAAACTATATTCATTGTGTGGTATGAGGCTTGAAGCCAATAGAATACAGCATGTGTTTAATTTCTATTGCAGTACAAGTCCCTCGGAAACGTTCTCAACAATCACCATTCCCGACAATTAAGTTTTATTCTAAGCTAAGTCTGTGTTTAACTTCACAGAATCCCCTGGAGTTGAACCAGGCCCATTTTATGGTATATAACGCCTCAGTTTCTCGAAATGTGGTAAGAGATTGGACAGACAGGAAATCTAGGTGTTGTAATTGCCAGTAGCATCTTTAATAGTTGAATAATTAGAAACATATCAGTTTAACCAAAATAAGGGAAACTCAGTTACGGCCAATGTCGTGTAGTTATAGCCAATGTGGTGTTTTTTTATTTAAATTTAATTAAAAAATTAAAAATCTATTATTCCAGACTGTCAGCAGCCAAACAATACTCAGTAAACCACACTTGTCGTGGTTTATGTCAGAATGATTCGAAATGACGAAAACAGAATTGCAACATTAAATGTCTACTCAACGAGAGGCCGTTCGTTATGGAAGGGATAACAGATAACAGAACAGTGCATGACAACTGAAAGGTGGGTTTTACCCAAATATTTGAAGAAAATTTAAATATCAGAAGAATTATAATATAAGACGCATCTTTGCTCTAAAGCCAATAGTAAATGCATACATTTTCTTTTTAGCTGTGACGCCAGGTGTTAAGGGTATATGTACAAAAGGGTAAGTGTAGCCACAAAAGTGATATCTTCCAAAAGGGTGACTTAAATGAAAAAAAAATGCTTTTGCACTCTAAATACTCTAATGGCCAACGGAAAGGCAAAGGTTTCGCAGAATAGAGATCAAAATAAGGATTAGGCATTGAATAGTGAGAACCTGTAACCGTTAATGAGTCATTGGATATTAAAACAGCTTTTGAGTAAGAACCTGATTTTTTTGCATTTTCTTGAAGTTTGAGGTCAATATTTCGATAAATAAGCCAGTAACAGTCTAGAGAGTTTTGCGGTGTCGAACCGAGAGGCAAATAAAAAATTTCCGTTACGATTATTCAGCTTTGGCAAAAATGGTGTTAGATGTCATCAAACCAATATTCCAAGGCCTCAGCAATGACAAATTGTTGGAGCTCTGTGTTGGCGGATACACCCAAAACAGCAATGAGACCTTCAACCAACTTATTTGGTTGATGAACAGTGGGGCCAAAATCGTTAACATTGGTGTATTTCTTAAAACATGCAAGTTCAACAATGTGGCTGAAGAGCTACTGCGGTTTAATAACCAAGGCAGTGAAACATTCATTCTACTCAGGTTTTCTGAGGATATAAAAGCAGAAGAACTGACAACAGAACAGACAAGAAGCTACTACAGAACACTTGACGAACTCACAGACATATTCAGAAAACTAAACAACAAAAATTCATCTGGTTTAGATGGTTTCCCAAATGTTGTACTTAAGCATATACCGATCGACATCATAAAGCAATATTGCGGAATTTTTAACAACTTGCTTAACAACTGCTACTTCTCAATCAATCAATTTGGATTCAAAAGATTTTACTCATCAGTGCATGCTATAACAAAACCTGCCTCCGATATCAACTGGAACCTTAACGCCAAAAGATGTACAGGTGCCTGTCTAGTGGACGCCAAAAAAAACCTTCGACTAGAGTCTTCGAAATTGCCAATGGTCTGGCATAGGACACAGTAACGGCGCCAATCCTCTTTAACATCTATGTATATCTCTGAAGTACTTAGGGACGTGGCTGCCTCGATAGCATTCGCTGATGATGATGATACACTAATGGCTCTAAAATCAGCGAGATGCAGAATAACCTCCAAATAAAATTTGACAATGTTCAGGTTTACTGTCAAGATTGGAAGCTCAAGATAAATAGCTCCAAATATGAAACTATTCTGGTCCGCACCCCAGTAGGACAGGGTAATTTAGACTTGAAACGGAACTGAAGAAACTTGGTAATAAAGTCCTCTGATGGACTTCACATCAAGTCAAGGACCGTTGTGAAGTATCTAGGTGTCCATCTGGATAAATTTTTATATTATAATGAACACATAAACCAAGAGCTCAAAAAAGCGAGAGCGGCATTTATGTCGCTCATAAACCTTTTTTACTCGAAGCATCTGAGACCCGATGTGATGGTCATTTGCTATTAAGCCTTTGTGCGCCCAATTTTGACTTATGCGAGTCCTGTATGGTGGAACATAAATCCTTCTTACATGGAGAAATATCGAGCTTTCGAAAGAAAATGTCTTGGAGTCTGTTTGCGAATATACAGAAGCGCTCATTCCGACTTTCGGCATTATGTCAGCAACAAGACAATATTGGATGCTTCCAGTGTGTCTATAGATAGGATAGACAATGTTATCCTGGACCTTGTCAGAAATCATTTCGCGCGCTCAGCGAATGTTATTGAGAACGAGTTCATATCGGGCTTGTTTTATCCTAACCCTAGGTACTTCAGAAACACATTGTCGAGTGGATACATACCACCTGAGGCGTTCTTGTATATAGACGCACACGGCTATCTATATGATGCTAATAATGTTCCGATTATATATCATGCTGCTAGAAGGGCCACAGGCAAATGAATCCTACATACGCCGGTACACTCGGGTGATGGGGCTAATGTCTGGAGATACTGCATGAGCGTACCTGAAAGGGAGCATTCGATACATGTAGATCAAATCGGGATAAATACTGCTGGCTTGAAGCTGACGCTTAGGTTAGTGTAGAATTAGTCCTTTTTTTTTATTATCGTTATGTAATTTTAAGTAAAAAATAAAATAAGCAAAATAAATTTTTTCTCCACATTTTTTGTTTCTTAAAATACCAACATACAACATATTTGAACAAAATGTTTCATCAATTTTTTTAACACAGAGCAATAGCTAGCGCAACTCATAAGGATTTAATGTACCGCGTACCACTTCTGATGGATGGATGGCAACGATTAGTATAAGGCCTCGTAGAAGTAGCATCTTCCGACAGGTGCTGGTTCCTTAAATGAAGAGAATGAGCCTCTGCAGCCGAACATCTTGCAGCTCTGCTAATAACTCCTACTTCACGCCACCCCGTGGCGCCATCTGGGAATCTCACTAGAAGTTGCGAAGTGAAGGGGGCAAATGGCGAGTTTCCTGCGCCATCAACCAGGATTAGTGTCGGAAAAACAAAACAAGACCTTATCCGGGCTACTCCGACATATTTGGAGCTCAGGCCGGAAAGGATTTCCAGGACTTAGTCAGGGTCTTGGAAAAGAGATGGTGGCGGACGAGCCCTATAAGGGCCAACGGCAGCGCTCACATCCCGGAACGGGTTACTGGCTTCGGTGTAACCGACCCTCGTCCTAGGGGCACTCAAAATGGAACTGGTCCTCCAGGTTGGGGGTTGTGCCGCCGGGGTAACTGCCCGGCCATTTAAAAAAAGATTAAGTTACGAAGCATCATCAAGCCTCGGATATGGACAGATCTACTGTTGACAACCCACGCAAACGATTTAAGGACAATGAGCTTCGGATATGCACGTGGAATGTTAGATCCCTTAATAGACCACGTGCAGCCGAGCAACTAGCGGGGGCCCTAGACTGCTGCAAAGCAGACATAACCGCCATCCAAGAAATGCGATGGGATGGGCCGGACAAAAAGAAGATGAAAAACTGCGACATCTACTACAGCAATTGCTATCGACGGCAAAAGCAGCGCTTATTTGGATGCGGATTTGTTGTCGGAGGCAGACTAAGACAAAAAGTCCTCAGCTTCCGGCATGTGAGCGAGCGCCTCGTAGCAATCCGCGTCAAGGCTAAATTCGCCAACATAAGCCTTATATGCGCGCATGCCCCCACAGAGGAGAAAGATGACGACACCAAGGATGCCTTCTACGAGCTCCTCAACAAGACCTACGAGCAATGCCCTAGCTATGACATTAAAATTGTCCTCGGTGATTTTAATGCAAAGCTAGGAAGAGAGGGTATCTTTGGTGGAACAATCGGAAAATATAGAATGCACAACACCACCTCCGATAACGGATTCAGGCTAATCGACTTTGCGGCGGGGCGAAACATTGTCGTGGCTAGCACGCGATTCCCACATCTCGACATACACAAGGGGACTTGGAGAACTCCTGATCAATCAACAGTCAACCAGATTGATCACATTGCGATCGACGCAAGACACTCCTCCAGCATTATGGATGTCCGTACGTTCCGAGGAGCCAACATCGACTCGGACCATTACCTTGTTGTAGCCAAGGTACGGTTGCGGATATCCCAAACTACGCCAAGACAAACTAATGCTGTGAGAAAATTCGACGTCAGACGGCTACAATCGCAAGAGATCGCCAAGTCCTTTTCCGATCGAGTGTCTCTTAATCTCTTAAGAGGTCCAATGCTGCCAGCATCAAGCATCGAAGACCATTGGAAACACTGCCAAACCGCCATCAGAGATGCCGCTTCTGATGTGCTGGGTTTCACTCGTCCACCACAACGAAACCCCTGGTTCGATGGTGAATGCCGGCAAGCACATGCAGCTAAGCAAGATGCATATAACGCGGCGCTGCTTAGAAAGACCAGAGCTGCTCATGAGCTCTATGAGCGGAAGAGGAGAGACGAGCACCGGCTTCTCAGGAGGAAGAAGAAAGAGCATGAGAAGCGCGCGATCGAGGAAATTGAGAGATGCTACTCCAGGAATGAGGTTCGGAAGTTTTACCAAAAGGTAAAAATAACATGCCGCGGAAACAAACCCCGAACCGAAGCCTGTAGAGATGAACAAGGGAACATCGTAGTTGAATCGCAGTCGATGCTGAGGATTTGAAAAGACCATTTCTTCAGACTGTATAACGGCGATGACGAACCAAATACAGCTGTCAGGCAGAATCAACCGAATCAACCTTTCAACCTGGACGATGATGACCAACAATTCCGTCCACCCGACCTGGATGAAGTGAACATAGCTATATCGAAGCTTAAATCCAACAAAGCTGCTGGAGCGGATGACCTGACTGCCGAGCTCTTCAAAGCGGCAGGCGATGACTTGGTAAGGAGCATACACCAACTCATCTGTAAAATATGGCCGATTCTCAAGAAAGGAGACCCTCTGAACTGCGCCAACTACAGAGGCATCAGTCTCCTTAACATCGCATATAAGATCTTATCCGCCGTATTGTGTGAACGCCTGAAGCTGTTCGTCAACAACCTGATAGGTCCATATCAATGTGGCTTCAGGCCGGGAAAGTCCACCATCGACCAAATATTCAAACTACGGAAGATCTTGGAGAACACCTATGAGCTACAGATGGATACACAACACCTATTCATCGATTTTAAGGCGGCGTATGACAGCATCTATAGAGACGAGCTATATAGAGCAATGCCTAGTTTTGGCATCCCTGCCAAACTCGTCCGTCTGTGCAGGATGACGATGGAGAATGCACGCTGCTCCATCAAGGTCGGTAAAGATCTCACCGAGACCTTTGATGTCCAGAAAGGATTTAGACAAGTCGATGCGCTGTCTTGCGATTTTTTCAACATCGTACTTGAAATAATGTGGAGGAGGAGATACAACGACGAATTGTATGGACTGTACAGCGACATGAACCTAGCCAAAAGAGTGAAGATCCAAAGACTGAGATGGCTGGGTCATGTAGAGCGCATGGACACCAATGCTCCGGTCCGAAAAGTCTTCGAATCCGCCCCCGAGGGACAGCGCAGTAGAGGAAGGCCAAGACTCAGGTGGCGCACGCAAGTGGAAGAGGACCTCAGCCAACTTAAGATGCGAAACTGGAGGCAGCTAGCCAGGGATCGAGCTGGCTGGAGAAGCTGTTGACTGAGGCCCAGGTCCACCCCGGACTGTAGCCACCTAAAGTAAGTAACTAAAGTACCACTTCTGATGTGGTTTTGTACTTAGTGATTAAGATAGTTCATAAGTATTTCGCTTGTTTTTTGCTTAGTTCTTAAGAATATTGTAAATAGTGGAAATGAATGATTTCCTTTCGTTACTTGGGTTATGTTTTATAGGCACAAGATCGAGCTAGCTAGAGACGCTTGTTGATTAAGGCCCAGGTCCACCCCGGACTGTAGCGCCACCTAAGGTAAGTAGGCAAAATAATAATTAATTGTTTGTCCAAAAATCACTATTTATGTTCAAGCGTCCGCCATTTTGTCATAAATCAATTTTTTCAAAATCGGCTATGACAAGTACTAGATTATAGAGTATCCTATTTATATAATAGTCTTGTTGGTTTTTTTTCAGATTTATTGTTGAAGAAACGCCAGTGGATACCGTATACGCAGATTTTTTCACCACACTCAAAGAGTCATAGAATATCCTTGTATATTTTTAAATAAAAAAAATTAAACATATTTCTGAATACTTTTAAATAGCTTAACTCCTAATCCGAAATTTCAAATAATTCAAAATTACCTTTTTTGCGGTTCCTAGGTGTACTATATATCTTCTCTTAAATGTTCTAACATGTTGCATTGAAGACCATTCGATTGTCAGAGGGATATGCATACATTATTCTCCCCAACTTGGGTTCACACTTATTCGTGGTGTGCCTGGGCAAGAGATAAGTAGTCTCGAGAGCAAGGGGATTCACTTTCAAAGCTCGAACATCCTGTCCCTCCGGAACCACCCAATTACACATGTTGATATTTCATTGTATTTTTAACGTTCGTTTTATTTATATGGTGACCATTTGGATCTTCCTTATAGCCTCAAACACCAAGGACACGCTTGAGAAAATTTACAACATACCTCTGAGTACTGAAAAAACATTTTCCTGCCGGACTGTCAGGGTTGCTAGGGTTCCCATGCTTTATAAACTCTGAGATAACTTTAATATTAAATGTATATAATACAAAAATTCATAACTTCATACCTTTATATCACTTCTGTTTCCATAATATCATCATCTACCACATCGGCGCATAATATATTGGAAAACGTGAATCAGACAGAACAAGTACTCCGAAGTACCTTCAAAACTCAAAACCTTCACAAAGAATTGTGGCGCTTATGATTGACCTCTTCATGCTTAGAAAAATTTCAGTATCTCATTAAAGTGGCAACGAGCAACGAGCACTTGCGTTGCTTCCAAGAAATCTAAATTTCCACTGACGCTATATGGATTCACGTTCAAAGAAGTCCCCGCTTAAGCTTTTCCTAGCAAAATATTTAGCCTATTTCAATTTCGACAGCCACATTATAACCAACAACGGAGAAAACATTAAGTGGAATAGCACGAAATGTTTGCGTTTTGAAAGTAATCAAGCGAACCTCTGCCGTGCGTTGCTTTAGACTCAGATACTTTGTCGTTTTCACTTGTTTTTTAAATCACGAATATGATGACGTTCATTACAAAGACGCAGGCCGGTGTCACAATTTTGAATCATTTCTCGTTATTTATGAACAAAATAAAATAAAATGTTAGCGACATTTAGGTTTTCTATGTCACTGGCTCAGATCGCTAATATAAACATATATCAAGAGGGGAGACATTAGTATGTGGGCTTAGACCAGTGTCCTGTATTGGCAAAAACACACATGGTATGCTGCTGAAAAAGACAATTCTTTGAAATCTGGTGAAAACAATAGCTTGTCATTCATGTGGAAGCTTATTCCACTAAATCATCGTCAGATTGAATAAGAAGGCTCGTACTTAGCAGCATAGATTCAAAAAACTTGCTTATACTGCCAGTTTTGAAGCAGGTATTAAGACTGTAAGAACGCTATAGTAACATAATATCATCAAGCTATTAAGCTATTAGTAGAAAATGGACGGGCCTTTGCTCAGAATCATCTACTCGCTCCTTCTATGGTTTCAATAACAATTTTATTTGAAAGTCGTAGCTGACAGATTCCTGTTTGGATTTGCAGAAATAGGTATTCATTGCAAGTCGGTTTTGCAATGAGTTTGGCAGATAGGCAAATTATACCACTAGATTTTCAAATATGTATAGTTTAACTTAGTTTTGTTTGTTTTTAGAGCTTTGAAGATTTAACTCAGTCGTTCGAAATTATTATAAAAACGCTCCCAGATATTCAAATTAGCTTCTAATATCCCTTCTGCCCTGCTTCGGAAAGAGACTTTTTTTTTATCAAACTGACCCCGAATAAAATGTTCAGAAACTCTCTGGTTGTTATACTTTTTATTTTATTTTTTAACTTCTAATGCAATTGGTATAGGTACAATGTGTTGCAAAGGATATGTGGTGGTTTAGCCATATATATAACGAGCTACATAGAGCCCTATCCTTCACGTCTTTCTGTGCAAAATAACGACCATCAAGGTAGGCAACAACTTAATAAAATCGTTGTTGTACAACCTTAAGGAAGATAAGACATTGTCATATGGCTTCTTTAACACCATGCTTAAAAAAAATATGCGCAACTCACAAGCGACTGGACGCACTATCTTCAAAGTTTTTGCAACTCGTGGAACACACAGGGCTGTCAACAGTACGTTCGCAAATATTGAAACAGTGGTTGCCAAAATAAGATAAGTGGTAAATGAGGGTAAATTTGTCTGTATAGACTGTCAAAAAAGGGACATACAACATCAACGAATTACACAAAACGTCACAGTCGACAGTTGTAATTTCGAGGTAGTCAGAGACTTTGTTTATCTTGACTCTTCTATGAATTCCACCAACAAACTCTTAGCAGAAATTAAATGAAGAATCACAGTGACATTGACCTATTAAGAAAACTGTGCATCAGTCGCTTGAGAACGAACGAATTTAAATTTGTTTGAAAGCTCCATCTTCCTTTTCCTCAGAGGCAGCAGCAACCACATAACAAAACTTAAACCACAATCTTAACATAAACCTCTCACGTGTCAGTTTCCTTTAAGAAAAATCACTCCAAAGTGGAAGAACACCTGCATCGGTACGCAACAGCAAACACACATATGTACATGTAGATGTTGATCTGAATTACCTCCTTATCCAAGGAATATGAAACAGATGGGAGAAAAAAAATGAAAATTTAGATTGAATCTCCTATCTGTCAGATTTCCAGTTAAATTGAATTAATGTAGAATGTATCGCACTCGACTGCAAAAGATACAAGGATACGTATGCACATAGAGTATATATCCGTACACACGGGTATGAATGTGGTGTCTCAAAACTCATTCGCTTAAATAGAAAACTGTTGCAGGAGATTGAACGGCTATAACAAACATAATTCATATTCAAACGTATGAACATACGAGGGTTGTCTGAAAAGTTTCCGACCGAACACTGATACAAGACATTTTTTCTCAAATTTTTTTTGGCTAAAATATCTGTCCGCCGAGCGCAGTTTTTAGATGAGGGAACAAAACGAAGTTGCTTGAGGCTAGATCTGGTGAATAATGCGGATGGTCAAGCAGTTCAAACCGTAATTCATGGATTTTCGCCATGGCAACCGCTGAGGTGTTATACAGCGCGTTGTTTTGGTGAAATAGGATTTTCTTTTTCTGCAAATGTGGCCGTTTTTCCGCAATTTCTGCCTTCAGCTTGGCAAGTAATGATGCGTAGTATGCTCCTATAATGGTTTTTCCTTTTTAAAGATAATCGATTAAGATAACCCCTTTACTATCCCAAAAAAACAGTCGCCATCACTTTCCCAGCCGAAAAAACAGTGTTTGCTTTTTTTTGGAGCCGGCACGCCCTTTGCAATCCACTGTTTTGACTGAATTTTTATTTCGGGCGTATAATGGTGTATCCAAGTTTCATCTACAGTAATTAATCGGCGCCAAAACTCAGATTTATTGCGCCTAAACTGCGCCAACAGAGCGTTGGAAATGTTCATTCGAACACGTTTTTTGGTCTAACGTAAGCAAACGCGGCACCCAACGCGCGGACAGCTTTCTCATGCCTAAATCTTGATTTAATATATAACAAATAAGTTCTTTGGACATTTTCATATTTCTACTATCTCTCTCTCTCTTTAATTCGGCGGTCGTCTAACACCATTTGGTGAACTTTAGCGATGTTATCGTCAGTGGTTGCAGTTTTTGGACGTCCCGAACGTTCATCATCTGCTGCCCAAAATTTCACTGTGGTAAATGATGGTGCAGAGTCCCCATACACAGAGTCCAACTCATTTTTGATTTGCGTAAGTATATTGCCTTTCAAAGACAAGAATTTAATAACAGCTCGATACTCAATTTTTTCCATTCTCACAAAACACACTCACATTGACTCACTCAAACGACTGTCAACTATAAACTGCGCGTCCAAAATGACTGAAACTTCGGTAATTAACTGTCAAAAGATGCTTAACTAGCATTCACTAGCTTTTATTGACGATTGCCGCTATCTTTACGTTGCGGTCGGAAACTTTTCAACCCTCGTATGTTGGTACGAGCTCATACAACTCGTATGGTGCAACTTGTAAAAGTGTAAAATAAATTCTTCGTCGCTTTCGCATGAACTAGTTGTCTATTGATTAGGTGGACAATTTTTACTTCTTAAAATGTGAATTTTAAATAAAAGTTTTTCGAGGCTTACTTCGTAACAAATTCATTGCAATAACAACTCTAAATTTAGAAAAAAAATCCTTGGAAATATTTTTGTAAATATTGTTTTAAGGAGATATTCGTATGTAAGTAGATTTTCCGTATAATAAGACAAGGTCGTCCGTGGGACTAATAGAAAATAATTGGAGAGAATTGAGGTGCGTTATCAAGGAAACCTTATTAGCAGGCCTATTTTTGGATTTAAATTAATTAAATAAAAATCGAAATTACAATTGGGGCACTTTATAAGATAACTAAATGTCTGTTGAAACTTATCTAATTTGTCCGGACCAAAGAATGAATCCTTAATCATAGTTCATAAGCGATTTTCATATTATTTAATGATGCTACGTAGAAGTAATATCACTCAACATGTGATTTAAGTTTTGCTAGGAAGACCTGATTATACCATCTCGTGGTCTATTTAAGTCATTATCCGGAAACGCCGGTAGACAATCTGCTTGAAAGAGATAAAACAAATACACAGAAATGTTACCAAAATCTTTAAACTCTTCTGAATTCAGAAGCAGAAGTTATCCGAATCAGCAGATACGAGTATCTCCATCTCTACCTTGAATTTATATGATAGAAGACTGACAGTCTACAACTGAATGGATTATTATACTTTTCTTTATTTTACTTTACTTTGGGAAACCAGTCGGAACAGCTCCATCCAGTTTCTACAACTTTTATAATAGTACACAAAATCCTTTCGATAACTAAATGTTAAAGGTCAAATTTAAAATAAACCGAAAACTTTGACGGATAAAGTGGAGGAAAAGAAAAAGACAATTTCCATCTACGACAGAGCACACAATCAAGACGTCGTTGTCAGCATAATGAAAAGTAAAGAAATGAACAGGGTTTTATCTTCTTATGCAGTATTAATCGCAACGATTTTGATACTACCATATTTTAGCATCGAGTTGAAGATATCAATTAAAAAGCAAAGTAGAATAGACCTTCTGACGATCAGCTAACTTATTGGAGACCAGAAACATCATTTTATGCTAGCTCTTGTTCGCCCTCCTACTACATTCTCTCAAAGTAACTACACAAACAGAATGAATCAAAATCAATCCAAAGCAATACCAGTTGTTACACTCTCGCCCATATTTTAGGGAAGCGAAACAATTGAAGGACTAGCAAGTTGGGTAAAATGTTCTCAATACCTATGTATGTTGGCGTGCGCGGTCGGTACAAATACGACTGCTGTTGGGGTTGACGTATTTGTGTATATAACGCCCCAAGTCTTCTTTACTTTTGGAGTTCACTTTAAAGAAGCGTCCGACCTTATCTTCTTTACAAAATAATTCCAACACTACGATTTTCATTTGTTCGGTTTGGTTTGGTTTCGGTTTCGGCCTCTGTGATATTTCCTTTTTGTAAGATAGGTCTCGTCGATTTGTACAGTTTTTCCTTCGCCGCCAATGTTAACATCGACTTGAGATGCTATTATTTCGGCTATTTCACGGCCATAGTTATAGTAATCTATTATAGTAGATTTACTAAGCTAACTTTTATTGTCGTGATGGCGCCAAGCGATTATATGCTAATTTTAAAATAATAACATACATGTGATAATATTTTTAAAAAATCCTTAGGTTGTAGCTTAAGGTTTAATTAATTTACCTGAAAAACCGTGTTCACAGGCATTTTGATAACAAAAGCGATAATTATTACAAGCACCTCGCGAATCTCTAGCCGACATTGAGGTCCATGGAAAAATGTACTGATAGATTGGTTGATTGTATTTCTACAATTTTTATCACCTGTTTTTTAGAGCTTTTCTTTGAGCATCGCCACATCCAACCGAACTTTACATTTCTACACTTTTCTACCTTCATAGGTAAGTTGCAACACAGTGGGGGAATGGATGTTTTAGTGGGAATTAAACCAGATTCTTCTAAAAATTCAATGCTTCTTTCGTTGGTCGACATCAAATCTGCGAACGAACAAAACACTGAGAAGTTATTTAGTTTAGGATGGATTAGAGGATGCTTAGCCGTCATTGCTTATTCACAAAAAATATCACTTGATTCGCACTACGGTTGAACACAGAGTGTTCTTTGTGAATATCAATAACTACACGCCTTATCACAAAAAGAAATAACGGTATAAAAGCCAAACGTTTGGTGGGTTATATTTTTGCATCATTATCAAGTGCATTACATGTTACATACGTACAAACATAGATATTTCGCAAAGTAAACAATCTACTGCAACATTGGAACATGTGAATTTTCTATAATGCGAATTAGTGAAACTTTATTATTAATGGGAACTTTGTAATTTTGTGATGCGTACTGTGGATGAAGAGTATTGATGACATAGGCGCCTGCCTGACGAAAAGCACATACCCCGAGCGGAGCAACGAAGTTGCGGGAGCGGGTTCTGCCGCCTGCGGAAAGAGAGTTGAAATCCCTTAATCCCGCGAAGCGGTTCACCCATGTACTCTTAATTAAGAAAACTATTGATATAGGCGTCTGCGAGATGTTTAAATAATACTCATTTACTTATTCAAAGGAAGACTACGTACATATGTAAATGCCAAAAAACAACACTAAAGTAGTAATTTCAGTTTCAATTTGCTCAAAAACTAGAGGACATAAAGCCATGCGGCTTTTTGTGTTCGATTCAGAATTAATACGCGCATTGAATACAAAAAACCAATTTGGCACATTATTTCACAATAAATGATGAGCACATTTGGTTTCCGCAACCAGCCGATTTTGAATGGCCTCCGCGATCGCCTGATATCTCGGCTACAGACTTTTTCTTATGGGGTTAACTAAAAGAAAAGGCTAACATTCCCAGACCATAGACCACAGATAAGTTGAAACTTATCCAGTGTGACTGGAACATCATAGAAGCTGTCAGAATAAGGAAATAATATAAAAAAAGGGCCATAGTCAGTTCACGACATCTCTTGAGACAAGAAAGCTTTTCGATATGCGGGAAAGCGGTTGTTTACCTTTTTGTCTTACCAAAAAGCTTATACAGGGTGTCCCAGTTAAGCAGTATAATCCTATAAGGGCATATTGTATGGCAGGGGGGTCTGTTCTCAATCCATTTCAAGTGACAGCCCATCAAAATGGGTGAGCTCTAGTTGGGCGGTGTAACCACCTTAAACGCTATTACTTCTAAACTAGTACAGGTACAAAAATAGTTTTAGACATTTAGAGAAGATAATTTAGCAGCACAAACAAGTCTTGAATGCTTTGGGTACATCTGTGCAGCAACGAAAAAGTTATGGCTCGTTAAACTCAAAACTATGAGGATTTACGGTCCCATTTTTTTACTTAAAATGCATTTTTCTTAAAATTTTTATTTGATAAATTTTCTGAAATTCTATGAAATTTTTAACCTTGCAATGTTTCCTAAAAATTATGTTTAGAAACCTTTTTACGTACGATCAACAGATTTTGTAGTAAAAGCCATTTTTTTATCAAACAAAAATGGCCAAAAAGAAATGCACCATGATTGCACTTCCATTCAATAAAATTTTGCCACAGCCTCTTCAATGAACTAGAAACTACATTTTGTAATGTTTAATTGATGTTTTCAAGTCCTATACCCACAAAATACATACTGACGTACCATATGGTTCATTCGTTATCTATCACTCTTCATTAATTTTATTAAAGATAACCTGTCTGCTAGTATCACGTACATATATGTAGCATAGTCCTTTTCAACAGAAATACTCGCTGCTTTTTGTGTTCACTCTGAATATCACATCTGGCTGTTATACGTGAATTAAGCTGATTAAATTCGGATGTTAACATAATAGCTCATTGGGTAACCAAAATCATAAACCGGGTAGAATTTGTCAAAGAGTAGTTCAAACAACAGAGGGCCATTATCCATTAATGTGTTTATTGTCGAAACCGATAAACTTTCCAATTTTCATGTGTGAATACATAGTAGCTTACATTGGAATGATCTGGCTTCAAAATATGGGGATTTATACAACCGATTTAGCAATTATGCTCTTACAGAAACTGATAAGATATGTACTCAAGAACCTCCCCGAATGATAGTATAATCCGGGTGATGAAACTTATGGTTGACAACAATATCCACAATGCCTCCTTCTGGAGATACTATAATTTTTTCCCAAGCCATGTACTTAATTTTTTGTTTTTAGACAGCCTGTTTAATGGACTCGTAGGCTCTGAAGTCTGCTGCTACTTATCACCGCACAACGGATTTAAATCGAGGACTATTTACAAGGCTTTCCAAATACGAAAAAAAAAACAATATACCTGTTTTACTTTAAATTGCGAGAGTAAAATAATGTTAATTAAGATTTTCCACGTCGCGGAATTTCCTTGATTAATCAACATAGTCATGCGAATTGTTACAATACATAAATCTGTTGTGAAGCCCTTGCCAACGCCTTTTGTTGTATTAGAGCTGTAAGATCAAAAGTAATTTAGAACTCCAATTAAATATTAAAATCGATTATTTGTACTGGAAAAAAGGGCTCAGACAATCAGTTATTTTTTGTAAAGAATGTGAGGCATACAAGTACAAATAATACTCGTATAAACAATTTATAAATTCAATTACCAGTTTGGCGCGTTTTTCCTTGCAGACAAAGTCGTCAATCTAAAATTGACCGTAAAACAACTCATGTGCTCAAACATACTAAACAAACGAATACGGATCTACCCTAACTAGCATACGAGTTGTCCTGAACCATAACCACCTAACCAATAGAATAGTAGTTTAAGTAAACTAATATAGAAAACCATAGAAAGGACATTTATTGAACACCTCCATTCTATTTATCGAAACAACGTCCTTTTCGTAGGTTTTCCTAATTTTTCGTTTGCCTTAAACGAATATTTGCTCACGCTTCTACGAGTATGAACGCAAAAACAGTTAAACGTACTCATAACACCAAGTGGCTAGACGAAAAGTTTTTATTTCAGCCCGGTAAGGGTATTTTTTACAACTTACCCCAAAGCATTCTCAAAAGGCCGTTAATGCTTACAGAGACAGCTTACAACCCGAAACATACTATGACAGTATTCACCTCGTTTAAGCAAACACAGCAATGTCATCATACACACATATTTAAGCGTTGGAAAAACATTTATTTAGGGTTTTTATTTTGGTGTTTCAGTGTTGATGACATTTCCATCATCAACATATTGGCGCCATGTGGAATGTAGTCTCTAGAGTCAGTCGTAACTATCACGAAGAAACTAGTGACTTTGGAAATAAATAAAAGAATTGCTGTGAACTACTTTATAAGTGAGTTCAAACAACATCCTTGTCAGTTGTGGAATTTGACAATTTTTTTTTTTTTTGCAATAAAGGATGCGGTACAATAGTGCAGCAATGTTTTCCTGTGTTTTCTTTTGTAATTTGCATAAAACTACTTCTATTTAATATTCATGGGTTTTTAGCACTTTCATTTGTCGGTGGATATGTCTTTTCCAGAGCTGTCTGACAGCTAAGCTGACCCATAAACAACGAGTTTTGCAGAAAAAAATAACTTTTGAATTTCAAAGTTCGCAACGTTTGTACTACATAGCATGATGGATTACTTGTTTTGTGTTGAAACAAGTTTTTATTCTTACTGCCTTTATTCGCTTTAAGGCTACACACAAAATATGGTATCTAATCCTTGCACATGTTTCTAACATCGACTTTATTTATGAGCCAGAAATTATTGAGGGAGCTTGGGTATATAGAATGTTTACTACCAGACACGTTCGGACTAACTGCACCACGTACTACAGGTACTAAGCACCGATTAAGTTGCAAAAACAAATAGCGTAAATAATTATTCTAAAAGGGGCATTACATAGTGAACATACCGAGTGTTTCTTTTATAGGAACAGTCATGCATCTAACTATGGCAGAAGGAAGGTATTTTGAAGTACCTTCTAACAATTTCCTTTTATAAAATTTTCATATCAAATCACGAGAAAAAATGCTGCATAACGGGGAATTTGGAAAGCGCTATAATACTTCAGGTCTGTGAACACCCATTAAAATGCTCGGGCATTGACAGGGATTTGGTCCGTAAGCTGGTCGCAAACATCTTTTTGCATCTGCTTGAAGCAGAAAGCTCTACCAACATGCAGGTAGTAATTTCGTAAAGTCTTAGTCTCAAACAAATGGGTCTGGAGCAATGCCATTGTAAGTGGAGGGTATTCTACCGTGAGCCCACGTCACCAAACCGTCTGCACTGATCATTGTCGGAAAAGCACAGTTTTGTTGCATGCGCCAGCAATAGAATATGACCCCTTAAATCTTTCAACAAAAGGAAGCTATTTTATGTCTGTATTCCAAAAATATAACTTGATTTGGATTGGCTGAGTTTGGACCATATTTGTTTTAAACGTTTTTCCACCATTCATTGGCTTCGATTTGGAGATTGGAGGTTTGATACACTGGATGGCAACGATTAGTATAAGGCCTCGAAGAAGTAGCATATTCCGACAGGTGCTGGTTCCTTAAATGACGAGAATGAGCCTCTGCAGGCGAACATCTTGCAACTCTGCTAATAAGCCCTACTTCACGCCTCCCCGTGGCGCCATCTGGGAATCTCACTAGAGATTGCGAAGTGGAGGCAAATGGCGCTATAAATCAGGATTAGTGTCGGAAAAATAAAGCAAGACCTTATCCGGGCTACTCTAACATACTTGGAGGTCAGGCCGGTAAGGATTTTCCGGACTAAGTCAGGGTTTTGGAAAAGAGATAGTGGCGGACGAGCCCTACATGGGCCAACGGCAGCGCTCACATCCCGGAACGGCTTACTGGCTTCGGTGTAACCGACCCCTCGTCCTAGGGGCATTAAAAATGGAACTGGTCCTCCAGGTTGGGGGTTGTGCCGACACATTGCGATCGACACAAGACACTCCTCCAGTATTACGGATGTCCGTACGTTCCGAGGAACCAACATCGACTCGGACCATTACCTTGTTGTAGCCAAGGTACGGTTGCAGATATCCCAAACTACGCCAAGACAAACTAATGCTGTGAGAAAATTCGAAGTCAGACGGCCCCAGTCGCAAGAGATCGCCAAATCATTTTCTGATCGAGTGTCTCCTAATCTCTTAAAAGGTCCAATGCCGCCAGCATCAAGCATCGAAGACCACTGGAAGCACTGCCAAAACGCCATCAGAGATGCCGCTTCTGATGTGCTAGGTTTCACTCGTCCACCACAACGAAACCCCTGGTTCGATGATAAATACCGGCAAGCACATGCAGTTAAGCAAAAGGCACGCAATGCGGCACTGCAAAAAAAAGACCAGAGCTGCTCATGAGTTCTATGAGCGGAAGAGGATAGACGAACACCGGCTTCTCAGGCAGAAAAAGAAAGAGCATGAGAAGCGCACGATCGAGGAAATTGAGAGATGCTACTCCAGGAATGAGGTTCGGAAGTTTTACCAAAAGGTGAAAATAACATGCCACAGAAACAAAACCCGAACCGAAGCCTGTAGAGATGAACAAGGGAACATTGTAGTTAAATCGCAGGTGAGGCTGAGGATTTGGAAAGACCATTTCTTCAGACTGTATAACGGCGATGACGAACCAAATACCGCTGTCAGGCAGAATCAACCGAATCAACCTTTCAACCTGGACGATGATGACCAACAATTCCGTCCACCCGACCTGGATGAAGTGAACATAGCTAAATCGAAGCTTAAATCCAACAAAGCTGCTGGAGCGGATGGCCTGACTGCCGAGCTCTTCAAAGCGGCAGGTGATGACTTGGTAAGGAGCATACACCAACTCATCTGTAAAATATGGTCGGACGAAAGTATGCCCGATGAATGGAACCTCAGCATTGTTTGTCCAATTCTCAAGAAAGGAGACCCTCTGAACTGAGCCAACTACAGAGGCATCAGTCTCCTTAACATCGCATATAACATCTTATCCGCCGTATTGTGTGAACGCCTGAAGCCGTTCGTCAACAACCTGATAGGTCCATATCAGTGTGGCTTCAGGCCAGGAAAGTCCACCATCGACCAGATATTCACACTACGGCAGATCTTGGAGAAGACCCATGAGCTTCAGATCGATACCCACCACCCATTCATCGATTTTAAGGCCGCGTATGACAGCATCTATAGAGACGAGCTTTACAGAGCAATGTCTAGTTTTGGCATCCCTGCCAAACTCGTCCGTCTCTGCAGGATGACGATGGAGAATGCACGCTGCTCCATCAAGGTCGGTAAAGATGTCACCGAGACCTTTGATGTCCAGAAAGGATTTAGACAAGGCGATGCGCTGTCATATGATTTTTTCAACATCGTACTTGAAAGAATAGTGCAAAACTCACGAGCAAACACAAGAGGCACTATCTTTCAAAGTCCGTCCAACAACTTGTATTCGCCGATGATATTGACATAATCGGGAGAATGCAGCGTGATGTCAGTAGCGCTTTCGCGAGTATTGAGACGGAAGCGGCGAAAGTGGGTTTAGCGGTCAATGAGGGCAAGACGAAGTATATGTTGTAAAGCAAAAAGGACAACCAACACCGACATCTCGGGCAGAACGTCACCCTCGACAGATATAACTTTGAGGTAGTTAAGGACTTTGTCCACCTAGCTTCTGCTATAAATACAGACAACGACACCAGCGCTAAGATCAAGTGAAGAATAACTCTTGCCAACCGCTGTTTCTTTGGGTTAAGAAGGCAATTGAGTAGCAAAGCCCTCTCTCGGACAACAAAAGTCACCCTTTATAAGATTTTAATAATCCCGGTCCTGCTCTATGGCGCAGAGGCATGGATATTATCAAAAACGGATGAAGGAGTTCTTGGTTGCTTCGAGAGAAAAATTCTTCGGGCGATCTTCGGTCCCGTCTGCATTCACGGTGAGTGGAGAAGGAGATACAACGACGAACTGTATGGACTGTACAGCGACATGGACCTAGCCAAAAGAGTGAAGATCCAAAGACTGAGATGGCTGGGTCATGTAGAGCGCATGGACACCAATGACACCAATAACTTTCACGATTTTGCTTAGGACTGTCTTAAATTTATTCTTGAATTAGTTATGTAGAGATCCATATACCATATTGGTTGATGCCAGAACCTGCAGAGAAGTTGAAAGACGATGAGCCAGACACATATTGTCTTCAGTTGCCTTTGGATCATTAAGCCGAACCAATTTTTACAAATAAAACATTCTAACAAATTAGAAAATCGCCTACGAAATAATTAAAAAAAAATTAGAACAACTTATTTGAAATGACTTTCATTTGCCTTCCAGTACAACTTAAGACGATGTGACCACTCATCGATTGCGAGACGCACTTCTTGCATGGGGAAATTGTCCACTGCACGGACAAGGGCTCGCTTCAGCGACTCAATATTTGAGTGTCGAGTAGAGCAAGCCATGCCCTCTAATACGGACCAAAGCTTGTAATCCAACGGGTTGAGGTCTGGACTACCAGCTGGCCAATCATCCGTTGATATGAAGTCCGGAACGTTGTTTTTGAGCCACAGTTGAGTCGTTTTTGGTTTGTGGGCTGGAGCAGAGTCTTGCTGGAAAGTCCATGGCTTGTTGTTGAATATTGATTGGTTGAGAGACTTCACAATGTGTTCCAAGACGGTCGATTGATATACTTTGGCCGATGTTTTCACTGCTTTCTTGCAAAAATGGAGCCTGGTAACGCCATTGTAGCACACTCCCCAACATTCCATTACAGACGCTGGATGGTGGCCTCTTTGAACCCTCGGGATAAGTTGGGATGCTTCTCTGGATGACCGAGCATACACACGATCGTTCTGCTTATTGAACGATTCTTCTACGGTGAAGATTTTCTGGTCAGCAAACAGAATTTGTCTGTGAACGTTCTTCGCGTACCGGCTGAGTAACGCTTTCGATCTTCGCTTGCGTTTGTGGGCAGGTATCCAGTGTGGCGCTGAGTCCTAAATCCTCTTTGATAATGCGAGGCATGTATTTTTGCGAAATTTGCATTTCCTATGACAAGATTTTCTGTTTTCACAGCGGTTTTCGGTCGATTTGTTTCTTTACGGCTTTGATCGCTTTCGGAGTTCTCACAGTGCGCGGACGGTTTCATATTCTACCAGTATCCCCAAACAACTTCACAGCACGATACATAAAATTGCGAGTGATTCCAAGCAGTCGCAACGTCCTAAAGATATCACCATTTTCCATGTTGCATTTAAGTAGGCCAACTACAACAATACGATTCTCGCTTTCGCCCCATTCCATGACTGTAAGCAATTAATCTCAACAACTTTTTACGTCACAATGAAGCATAAATATCAACTGTCAAATCGCAATCAATACGAAATGGATGCGCCCAGTGTTGCATTCGTAATGAGTGAGTTCAGTTGTGTACCAGTATTTATGACTTGCCTGGTATAAATAAGTAAAATGTGAGCCAGCAGGTGGTGTGGATGTTAGCTGTCAGTTACTGTCTTTTATTGAGATCAATGTGGTTGAACTACTCGTATTGTATATATATGACTAATGTCATACAATCGTTTAGTCATGTAAACGTTTACCATGCGACAACTCATTTTTGTTATTCAATCCTATCACGAAAATGGGCGATCTGTAAAAGTAACATTTCGTAAAATTCGTGAATTTTACCGTCAACATGATCGCGCTATTGAATCAATAGTTTGTGCAAACTCCATATCAGCACGTACTCGCCAATGCATCATTACTGTGAGCGAAAGTGTTAACAACCGGCCAGGCACCTCCATTCGCCGCTGAGGTCAAAAATTGGGCCTCACTTATGGCAATTTACGTCTATAAGATCCAAATCACACAGCAATTGAAGCCGTTGAACGATCTATGACGTAGTCTGGTTTAACTTTTTAACAATTTATCATCGAATTTGATCTTTTCCGATAAAGTCTATTTTTTGTGGATGGGCATGTAAATAAACAAAATTGTCATTTCTGGGGATCGGAAACCCCAAACGAGATTCACGAAAAACCAATGCATCGCAAAAACGTTACTCTATGCTAAGGATTATGGGCTGGCGGCATCACTGGTCCGTACTTTTTCGAAAATGAAGCTGGTGACAGTTACTATAAATGGAGAACGTTACCGCATTTCCAATATTGAGTGAATGAGGTCTGGAAGATATCTGGTTTTAACTGGATAGTGCTGCCGTCACACAATTCATCAATGAATGAATTTATTGCGCATGAAATTTGAAGATAGCATTATTTCGGTTAGAGAAGAAGTTCATTGTGATTTCACACCTTTAGACTTCCTCCTGTGGGGTTATTTGAAGAGTAAGGTCTATATATGTCAATAACCCAGCGACAATTCAGAATTTCCAACATACTCGTAACATTAAAACTGAAATTGCGGCCAACAACCCACTTATTCTTCAAAAAGTCATCGATTATTTATTTTGACCTTCAGATGGTGGTTTGGAACAGAAGCCGTGATGTTTACATATACGATGTTTTATTGTAATCATAATTGCCAAGGATTGAACTTTTTTTATCTATAGAATTTTACATAAATTTTATAATAAATTTGTATTTAATTTAATGAAAGCTTCCACAGTAGCTGTTGGCTGAAGAGTATATCATGTTTTGTACGTTTTTTTAAGTTCATAACTATTTTTAAATTTATTTCCTTGTAACATTAATTATTGATAATATTCTTATTAAAACAATCTCCGTAGTCACACTCTCAAAAGGCTACAATCAACAACCTTATAAGCCAATACATAGTATTTGTCAACTCAAGCAGTGAATATATTAACTTGAACTTCAGGAACAAACATCTTTTAGAAGTGCCAACAATTGAATAATAATTCTTAGATAGTTTTTCTAAGCGAAAAAGGAGCTGATGAAAATTATATTCCTTCATATAATAGGTCCTTGCAAAGTTTTAATTCAATTAAGTTTCTACTAAAGATTAAATTAACCGAAGAAAATTGGTAAACTAACAAGTGTGCTTAGGTTTGGGAAAAGTTTTTCGAAAAGAACTTTGAATGTCAATGGCAGTAACAGCTATGTATGAGTAGTTTGAAAATTACGGCAAACTTTTTAATTGATATTTCTAAGGTTAAAGTCACGTTTACAACTATTGCATAAAAGTAACGAAATACGAGTATATGCTTTAAGTTTGATTTAATTAAAACAATTCTTGGAATTTATTTACACATACCCAACGTAACCCTTATGCGAATGCTTCAGGATTAAATGCAAATAAGTACACACAAAGCTAAAGGTACTCGTATTCAGGCAAACGATAATCAAAAACTTTTCCCTTCCTGGAAAAATAAAAAACCGTAGTCATGCCGACCGATAATGAATTTCGACGTAATTGTAGCTCAGCTTTAAAAATTAAGGTCACATGCTCTTAAAAATTGTTCTTATCTGGTGCAGTATGAACAACAATGAGGCGCCATTTTTGGATACCACCTCCGTGGCCTAGCATTCTTCAACACCAACCAAGAAATAAAACTCTGTAGAGTGGCACACATAAGTGGCAGAGAACCTCAACCAACTTCGTACATCCAACTGAAGGCAGAGGTAGTAAAACAACGCTTTAGTCGTGGGGGTATGTTATCTGAGGCACTGGTATATCCTGGACCATTTAAGTAAGCAAGTATTTGATACAAACATGCTGAAGTCATCACAGAACCATTATTTGTTGAAGATGCTCTCCGGAATGCACAAAAAATCAATGGCGAAAGCTATCGGGGAATGACAAACCAATTTGTTTCTCCATACAGAACTGCGTCACTTGCCACACATCATGTGAAACAAAACAATTACTGCATGATATGCCTTCTACGAGTAGGATAGATTTTAAGTTAATTTTTGCTTTTTTCCGCCCTAAAGAGCGTGTACGTTGTTGCTTATATTATGTTACTTTAGTAAAAATATTGGCACGACGTTAAAAAGCGAAGGACCTTGAATACCGTTTGATACACATTAAATTGAACTTTTGTCCTGGTGTTAATTTCTATTGCTTGGGAAACTGTCTAAAACTCTCTCGAATATCATCGCTAGGGAAATCTCTGTTAAATTTAACTTCCATACTTAGATATGGGCGTACCCGAAGTGGCTAGTCTTGAAACAAAAAAAAAACACTGTGGCAACCTGCACAGTCCGTAGAGTTCACTGTTGTATCTCCTCCCCAATTCTCCTTCAATGCAGACGGGACCGAAAATCGCCCGAAGAATTTTTCTCTCGAAGCAACCAAGGACACCCTCATCCATTTTTGATAATGTCCATGCCTCTGCGCCATAAAGCAGGACCGGGATTATTAAGGTCCTATAAAGGGTGACTTTTGTTGTCCGAGAGAGGGCTTTGCTACTCAATTGCCTTCTTAACCCAAAGAAACAGCGGTTGGCAAGAGTTATTCTTCGTTTGACTTCAGCGCCGGTGTCGTTGTCTGTATTTATAGCGGAGCCTAGGTAGACAAAGTCCTTAACTCTTTCAAAGTTATATCTGTCGCGGGTGACATTCTGTCCGAGACGTCGGTGTTGGTTGTCCTTTTTGCTTGACAGCATATGCTTGGTCTTGCCCTCATTGACCGCTAAACCCATTTTCGCGGCTTCCGTCTCAATACTCGCGAAAGCGCCACTGACATCACGCTGCTTTCTTTCTCCCGATTATATCAATATCATCGGCGTATGCGAGTAGTTGGACGGACTTTTGAAAGATAGTGGAGTGGAGCAGCGTGCATTCTCCATTCTGCACAGACGGACGAGTTTTGCAGGGATGCCAAAACTAGACATTGTTCTGTGT
Source organism: Volucella inflata (assembly GCA_928272305.1). NCBI lineage: Eukaryota > Metazoa > Arthropoda > Insecta > Diptera > Syrphidae > Volucella > Volucella inflata. Next base: position 183,164,470 of record OV743716.1, read on the forward strand.
ATCTTGTCTCAATAGATGCTGTCATATGCGGCCTTAAAATCGATGAATAGGTGGTGTGTATCGATCTGAAGCTCATGGGTCTTCTCCAAGATCTGCCGTCGTGTGAATATCTGGTCAATCAATAAATGGTCTTTCTAAATCCTCAGCATCGACTGCGATTCAACTACGATGTTCACTTGTTCATCTCTACAGGCTTCGGTTCGGGTTTTGTTTCTGTGGCATGTTATTTTCACCTTTTGGTAAAACTTCCGAACCTCATTCCTGGAGTAGCATCTCTCAATTTCCTCGATCGTGCGCTTCTCATGCTCTTTCTTTTTCTGCCTGAGAAGCCGGTGTTCGTCTCTCCTCTTCCGCTCATAAAGCTCATGAGCAGGTCTGGCCTTTTTTTGCAGTGCCGCATTGCGTGCCTTTTGCTTAACTGCATGTGCTTGCCGGTATTTATCATCGAACCAGGGGTTTCGTTGTGGTGGACGAGTGAAACCCAGCACATCAGAAGCGGCATCTCTGATGGCGTTTTGGCAGTGCTTCCAGTGGTCTTCGATACTTGATGCTGGCGGCATTGGACCTCTTAAGAGATTAAGAGACACTCGATCGGAAAAGGACTTGGCGATCTCTTGCGATTGTAGCCGTCGGACGTCGAATTTTCTCACAGCATTAGTTTGTCTTGGCGTAGTTTGGGATATCCGCAACCGTACCTTGGCTACAACAATGTAATGGTCCGAGTCTTGCGTCGATCGCAATGTGATCAATCTGTTGATTGGTCAGGAGTTCTCGAAGTCCCCTTGTGTATGTCGAAAAGTGGGAACCGCGTGCCAGCTACGACAATGTTTCGCCCCGTCACAAAGTCGATTAGCCTGAATCCGTTATCGGAGGTGGTGTCGTGCAGGCTTTATTTTCCGATCGTTCCACCAAAGATACCCTCTCTTCCTAGCTTTGCATTAAAATCACCGAGGACAATTTTAATGTCATAGCTAGGGCATTGCTCGTAGGTCTTGTTAAGGAGCTCGTAGAAGACATTCTTAGTGTCGTCATCTTTCTCCTCTGTGGGGCGTGTGCGCATATATGGCTAATGTAGGTGAATTTAGCCTTGATGCGGATTGTTACGAGGAGCTCGCTCACATGCCGGAAGCTGAGGACTTCTTGTCTTAGTCTGCCTCCGACAACAAATCCGCATCCAAATAAGCGCTGCTTTTGTCGTCGATAGCAATTGCCGTAGTAGATGTCGCAGTTTTTCATCTTCTTTTTGTCTGGCCCATCCCATCGTATTTCTTGGATGGCGGTTATGTCTGCTTTGCAGCAGTCTAGGGCCTCCGCTAGTTGCTCGGCTGCACGTGGTCTATTAAGGGATCTAACATTCCACGTGCATATCCGAAGCTCATTGTCCTTAAATCGTTTGCGTGGGCTGTCAACAGTAGATCCGTCCATATCCGAGGGTTGTTGATGCTTCGTAACTTCCTTTTTTGTTAAATGGCCGGGCAGTTACCCCAGCGGCACAACCCCCAACCTGGAGGACCAGTTCCATTTTAAATGCCCCTAGGACGAGGGGTCGGTTACACCGAAGCCAGTAACCTGTTCCGGGATGTGAGCGCTGTGTGAGATTCCCAGATGGCGCCACGCGGAGGCGTGATGTACTGCTTATTAGCAGAGCTGCAAGATGTTGGCCTGCAGAGGCTCATTCTCGTCATTCTTTATACTAAACATTGCCATCCTATCTATCTATAGCATTAATTCATAAATTTGTAATGAAATATATAAATTCTATAGTTAAATCTAGAGTAACGCAGTCACAACTATCAGAGTATGCAACTTAGAAATGAAGAACGACCATAAGATCATAGTAGGGCATTGGATCTATGTACTTCTTTTAAACACTGACACTGACTATGTCATACACAAACTTACTTGTAATGTTTTGATTTCTGGACAATTCAACTCGGCCAACCACAACAGCATGTTTTAAACCTCGAAGAAGAAAAATCCAAAATGCTTATCTTCTTCTATTTAAGCGAACGTGAAGTTGAGATTCAGAGAGCAGTACTGACTAAAGAATTAAAGAGATAAATAGAGATCAGGTTAGGTTGTCTATCAAGGTCTAGGGATCGAACTGTTATAATGTTCTTAACATTGATATTGATCGAGATATTTGGAACATTCTTCAAACAACGATATACGGATGACAGAGCTTTACTGTTTCCATCGAATTATTCACAGTTGTGTAATCGGAGTTCAATGTGCCAAGTTCAGTATGTTTTTATTGGAGAAAGTTGAGACACCCGACAACAGATTAATCTTATAAAAGAATTATCTTCTAAAGATACAAATATAATGTACCTTCAATGCCAAAGGTTTTCCCCTAAATTTTCACATTTAAATTTCACATTTTCAGTATAATCAGCCCCTCAGTCTCATTAAGATAGACTGTTTGCCATTCTCATTTTCTTTAATAAAGTTTATTCAAATTAAAAATATTTTCACCCCGTTTGTTTTCCTTTAAAAAAATTGTCACGTCATGGTATAAATTTTTATTTAAGCTTACGATACGATATGCAACATTGCCTTAAAATTAAATTCAAACAGAAGGTACACCATTAAAAAGAAAAATCCTTGCAACACGTTGGCACACCCTTGTTGCTTGTTGCAAGGACAAGTGATTATTCACTTTAAGAAGAAATAACTTGTAAGCTCCTTAACCTCGAAGCTTTGTCAAGTATATTTGAGGGTTTGGGAGTAATGTAGTAAAGATTTCGCCAACTGAGTTGAGGAAAATATTATTTTTCTTTGAAAATTTATGAGATTTCACTGAAAATACGAGTACTATAGTATTCGGTTGGAGTCAGGTGCTATGATAACAATTCAACGTCGAGCTGGTTTTGAAAAACTTTAACAATAACATCCAAGTAGTTAAGATGACTGCAATTAAATTTATATAATTTATTTGATTCAGCTTACGTACTTCAGGTGTTGTACGATATTTTAGGAATCAATTGATTAAACACAGACTACAATAGGTGGTGTTTTAGGAGATTATTTCAGTTGGCGTCATCCATATTGAAAGGAACTATATAATCAGGAGTTCTTGTTACAGGTATTCATTGATTTGAATAGTTATAATTTGAAATATGTATATTTAACAAATAACCTTATATTATTATGCAAATTTTTTAACTTGCATCTAAGGCGGGTAGTTCTTCCAGGAATCCACGTACTATGCACATCTAGTCTCAATAACAATAGGTCTTAGTATAGAAACACTGTTTTAGTCACCTACTCTGATAGCTCAATGTTTAAAAGCGAACCATGCGCTTCATCACGATGAATGGGCGGTAATGTAAACGAAACTGATATTGATTTTCTAGCTACAGAGGACAACAAACGGAATATCTGTGCATTGTGGTTACGTTTAAAGTTGTCATGAACTTTCGGTTAAAAATATTGGAAATAAAAACCAGTTGAAGGTTATGAAAATATTAATGCTTAAAACAACACTTTAGAAGCTTTAAGGTATGCTATCAATAATAGATAGGACGTGCCAGGTTTTTAAGTACTTACTGTAATCGCACCAACTTGGATTCTACTTTACATATCTCTTGAAGTAACCTTTATTCAGGCAAAATATTTATTTGATAATAATCTGTCTACTTCCCAGCGTATATTTCATCCTACTGTTCAAAGAATAAACTGTATAAACAATTCTTCGAATAGAACTTTTAATTAATATCTCTTACCTTTTCATAAAGAAAGTTAATAAACAAATATCCGCCCATGGCACTTCGAAAAATGGGTGTACGAGTATCTAAACGACAATTTGTCCATTAATGAGCCCCTGTTGCGCAAACGAAGTTAATTAAAAGTCATTTCTATCTGCATGATTCCTACAGAACAGGTTTGAAAAATTTCTAAACAATCGTTTGTGGTCATCTAATCGGCATGTGTACGAGTATCATAGCCTTGGCACTCAATGAATTCCTACACTAAGCTTATAATTGTATGTTCATCTATTGATAACGCCAAGAACCAGCAGGGAAGGTATATCATTTGAAGTACCAAGGATACGTTCAAGTGTTTTAAACTGACATTGCATGATTCCGCGTCGTAAAAAACGATTGGATGGTGAACGTTTTACGAGTATAGAGTGCTTTCATTGGTTGTTCATGAACATTTTTATTTTTCAGTTGCCTTCGTATTTCAAAGAAACAATGATCAGCAATAGTGTCTTTGCTTTGATATACTCGTATAAGGTCACACTTATCAATCCGATTTTAAATTCTCCTTGTATGCTTTAGTCTCGTTGGCATAGTTATAGTCAATATTTTCCATTTCTGCTTAAAAAGCCGTAAAACAACTTTAACTCCTTGAATTCTTCCATCAATCTCGCTTATGCGATTAGTTATACAAACACTTGAGATACTTTGCCACTAATATTGGAAACTTGCGGGCAATCCTTTCAGATATAAAAATTTTCAAGTGAGAGGATCAGCAATGTCAACATATAACATTTTGTAGCAGTGAGTGTTATTCAATAGATCTGGTCGATTCGTTGGATCCAATTTTCAACGACTCGGCCACACATTTAGGCCGAAACTGCCGCTATTTCGCGTTCAATGTTAGCTCTGAGCTCTTCCAACGTCGTCGGCTTGTTGGCATAAACCAATGACTTAACGTAGCCCCACAGAAAATAGTCAAGCGGCTTTAAATCGCACGAACGGGGCGGCCAATCGACTGACCCATTTTTTGAGATAACACGCTCACCATATTTACTCTTCAACAAACCGATTGTAACGTGTTCTGTGTGGCTTGTGGCACAATCCTGTTGAAACCACATGTCGTCCAGGTCTATATCTTCCAATTCGGGCCAAAAATAATCGGTTATCATGGCGCGATAACGCTGACCATTCACAGTAACGTGACGATCGTTATCGTCGATGAAAAATTATGGCCCAATAACGAAGCCGGCATACATACCGCACCAAACAGTAATTTTTTATGAATGAAGTGGTGATTCAAGAAGCACATGTGGATTTTTACCCGACCAATAACGCATATTTTGCGTTAACCCAAAAATGAGCTTCGCCACTGAAGATGATTTTGCAATGAAATTCACCATATTGGCGCATCTTCTCCAGAACCCAATCGGAGAACGTACGTCGCTTCAAATGGTCCATCGGCTTCAATTCTTGAGTCAGCTTGCCCTTGTATTGGTGTAAACCAAGATCCTCACGCAAAATACGCCATAATGTGGTCTGAGCGATGCCCAATTCTTGAGAATGCCGTGGAAGTGACTGATTTGAATCGTTTGCTACGGACTCCTGAACGGCAGCGATATTTTCGACACTTCGACCAACCCGTTGTCTCACTGACACGGCAAAATCACACAACGAATATGTAGACTCAAATTTTTGTACTAAACTTGTTATTGCCTGTCTACTAGGGCGAGAATTGCAGTCACCGACTCCGAATTTCGGTAGAAAATTTTTATAATTTGCAGACGTTGCTCGTTCGTGTACTTAACCATGATAAAAATGTTGAGTTTACTGAATAAATTGACAGTGACAGTTTGATGATGATTAGTGAAAGTGTGCGTTCACAAATTAAATTCAAAGTTGTCAAGTCCCTATTGAAAAGCCCGATATTAACAGATAAAGTAGTGTTGCTCTCAATCAAAATATTCTCTCTGCCTTAAATTTGTGGAATTGTAGTTATGCAAAAAGTACATCTGCTTTAGCACTTTTGTTGACTTCCGTTTGGATATTGCTCTAATATGGTCGTTCATTATTATTGCCAGTTAACACTGGCGATGGCGATGGCGCAATCGTTAGCTCTTTGGACTAACACGCAGAAAGTCTAGGTTCGATTCCTAGCTGGGTCACCAACGATTTTTCAAATCGCCATCACCCTTTCGGCGGACAATGGCAAACTCCCGAGATTAAAATTGCCTACCAAAAAACTTCTAAGGAGTGCCGTTCGGACTCGGCGATGTAAACATGAGCAACACAAGAAGCTGGGCCATGGCCCATACCGGGCTGCCAGCGCCACATTGTTTTTTTGTTTTTTCTTTGTTTTTAACACTTTACAGAAGTTATGTCTGACGACTTTAGGTATCTACTAAGTTCCACTACATGTAGGCAAAGTTTGAATTTGATGTTATCATTTTATCCTCTGATTAACTCCTTCCGAGTTAAGATTTTTGTATTTCGAATAAATTCTCATAGTTAACAAGAATAAGAACCCCCCGTTTTCTTTGTGCAAAGTCGCTGACTATATACAACAGTCAGATAATGAGATGCACTTTGATGGTAGGATGAAACCAAACCTGCTAGATGTTGCATCTCTGGTGACAATGACTCATCTGGACGGCGTAAACGGACTTGTTATGAGATTTTTAAGTAATTTGAGTAATTCACAAAGAAAAATTTCGCTACATTATACAATGCTGCGATAACAAGGGATAGAACTCATATAGGCTCATACTTTTCGAAGAGGGAATTTTACCACAACCGCACTCGCTTTTATTCTTGTAATTTTTATGATTTTAATTTTGTTAAAAAAAATAAAATAAACTGTTTCCAAAAACCCATTACGATCGATCAGAACCACGTCCTCCCTTTTTTTAGGCCGCAATAATGGGTCCATATGATTTGCTATTTTACTTTACCTTTCTTGTGTTACTGATAAAGCTGGCTTCTGATCAGTTTAAATAAAATTGTTCATAGTACATATTTCGCACATCTTTAGAAATTTAACCTTAAGATATTTAAATGACTTCCTTGACTAGAATGATTTGGATCCAATCCGAAAAATCCAATATCTAAAAGAAGGAAACGTAATAGATATTTAGAGAATACTTGATTCATCAACATAGTCTCCTTTTAGTGTGATGGAATTACTCCAGCATTGCTCAAAAATGTCTATGGCTTTTCACTAGAACGCCTTCAAAGCTTTTAAAATTCGCTTCGCGGCTTTAGCTCTTCATTGCAGCCATATCCCTTTCAGGCGGGAACGTTTTTTTAAGGTTTACGAACAAGTTATACTATAGAAAACATGTTTCAATCATTTTCATTTTAACAGTTGCAGGTTGCTCTGAATTATCAACCGGTCATTGTTTTTGGTCCAAATAGAGAAATTGTATATTCAAATATTCGTGGAATAATCCTTCTTCAATTACTTCGATGGTGCTATGGTTATTGCTGTACACGTGTGTGCATTTAAACAAATTGAATTACGATGTTGGTTATTTAAATTTGGATTCACACTTTGAGTCGGAATGCATTTTTCCAGAACATTAAAACTTTATGTATAGGTATATGATGCAATGAGTCATAATTGTTTCCCTACAAAGACCATTAAGTAGAGTTGGCCTGGTTTTTTCTTCCTGTTCTGGTCTTTGGTTAGCTTAATCTTGTAAGGCCTGTGAATAGGAAAAAGGATTTCCATTCTATATGATTAGTCAGTTCCTGTATCTGACGGAACCTCTTCCCTTTTTTTGGGTCATCTAGGCGCTGGGGCCTGAGAAACTATTTTCTCTATCACGTCTAACCTCCAATTTTTGTAGACGACCGGGATAAATTGCGATATATTTCGAATTCCTGCATAAAGCACGAACGCTTGTTTTTTCGTTCACTGCACTCATATTCAGAGCACATTTCTTTTGTTTGGATTCTTTTCAGGACTGGATCTCGTTCGGACATTGGCAAAGTGCGCGTTGAAAATTATCCCACAGCCTAGTTTGTAGGAGTTTAATACGTCCAGTTTGCTATTAAGAATCAACCAAGCAAAAAAGAGTGATAGTTTAAATTTCTCACAATTGGCTGAAGATGTGAGACCCGATGCCTTTAGCGTGCTAAAGCTATTAACTTGGTAGCAACACTTCCCAAGATTTGTTCATAATTTCATACTATTTCGCTTACTTTGAAGAGCTTTCAACCCTGGTCCAAGTCATCAACCCGATTCTTATTTCATAAAAAATATAAGAAATCTTAGTTTAAGTTGTTGAAGACGTCAGTTAAGAAATTAAATAATAATATTCGATTAACTTGCGCGTGTGACTTCTTCAAATCTTAAAATCAAAAATCATTAAACAAAAATAAGTTGAATACCTTCCGTAAGATGTCTTATCAAAATAGTCTTTTCCTGACAGTGTATACACATCTAAACAAATGACTTGTTACGTCTTTACTTTATTTTCAAATATTTACACACGTCCGCCACAAAGTGTTTTAATGTTTGTTGTTAATGGTTCATTTTATGAGCCTTTTCCGGTTACATAATTTCGCTTAAACTTGTGCCCAAAGTTTTGAAAATAACCCACCCTGGGGATGTTTTATATAAGCATATCAATAAAAATTTTATTGCACTGCGGCAGCATATAAGATAAGTACATTTTTTTAAAAACAAAATCTGGTAATAATTAAGATAAGCTTATTCTCTGAAATTTATTTTGAGGAAATTGGTTCGGCTCTTCTAAACACAAGCAGAACTCGTATTAACAAATTCGTTCGAATGAGGTCGTTATTGTGTGTTTTAGGATATTATAATAAAAAGGTCTTAATCCATTACTGGTTTCTTTGAAGCAATCTTGCAATATCTATTTACTCACAAAGATGTTTTATTTGTAAAGTCAAGCAATTCTTATACTTACAAAAGTCACAATTAGCTACGAGTAGTGAAAAGAGATTGTCAACCTAATTATAAGAATTTAACATGTTAATCTTGGATCAATAAAATTTTCAACCTACACATTCTTTTCCATATCAATCAGAAAATCTGTCTTCTAAATGTCAATAAACTTCTTGAGCAATTGGGCAAACTTACTAGCGATAACATCCGAATAGGAAAGATGAATATGAAATGATTTTGTAAATCTGATTTGCTCTGATTTGCTTCAAACAGCGCCTGAGAACAAAACTGCATACACACAGTTTGATGATAGTTCAAAAGCTCCCTAAATAATTTGTATTGACAGTATCATAGGAAAAGATCTTACCAGCAACATCTTGAACTGAAAAATTATTACTAACTGATGCCCCTACGATTGCGACAATTTTATAATGGTTTGTGGCACCAAACCGAGATATACATAATTAAATTGAATTCTCACGCCGTATCATAGTGCGACCATATTGAATGCATGCTACAAAATCAGATGAATATCACCTACCAGGCTAGTGTTCTCGAAAACCAAATCATTTGTTAGCCTATCTTAAGGAGTTGTAAATCGAAAAAACTTACTACCAACCGTATTTCGCTATGGAAGCTATCAGGCAAATTGTTTTATGACGCTTGACATAGAAAGAAACAGTTTAGAACATATTGCAAAGGGATCTTAATCTTATATCTTATGATATTCAGTTGAATCATAGCATGGGTCGGACCTTCTCCAAAGATATTCTGCAATTTTATGGTATCGTTGTGTTCAGCGATTGGTCGTACTGTAGGTAAATAAACTTAGTTGCAGTATTTGGAGTGGACGTAATTCGCAGGTGATTTTTCAGACACAAAAGTATACTATATGATGTGGTTTGTTTCGCCAATGACATCATCGGGTCGTGTTTCCTTGAAACAAAATCACCTACTCAGAAAGATGATCGACAATCGAATCGAAGTAGTATGTAGCTACAAATGTGCACCACGATCCTGCAATCGACCATCTCTCGATTTCTTTCCGCTAGGGTACGTAAAACTACTTGTTTACGCGCAACGATTGGAGTTTTGAGTAACAATATGCGGCAAGTTACTGCAAATATACGGTACCAAAAAATTGACCGATAAAATAACGATATACGCTTTGTAACTTCCAGTGGCAGTTTTTATATGATCGAAATTATCTCTCAATGTTAAATAATGAATGTTTATGTATAAAAAAGGATCTTTACGAGTAGGTCTTAAGCCATTGAGCTTTAAAGCTATTTTTTAACTTTTTTTCTTTTCGGAACCTCTTTACAAAACAGCCTTTACAAAGGTATACCCTTTGATTTGTCTGAGGCTATCTGAGGATATACATGATTCGATTTCCTTGACTGGATAAAGGAACTTGATCCATCCCTTTTGTTTAAAAGATCTTCTCGATAGCCTGGATGATAATTACCACTAGGTGCCCGGTCCTTGCCAGAGACAAGTACCCTCCTCAAGGAATGTTTTGCCTGTTCTCCTATTAGTCAATACAATGTTATGATCAAGATCTGCCCAGGAGCTCTGTTGCGTAAGTTTGGTAGGGTTCGAACCTCATATTTTTACGAGTGGATGTATAGTACTATAGTGTAGGAAGTAAGCTTACGTTACCTTAGATTTGCTAGTGTAAAAAGGTACACACGCGTGAACTTCTATTAGAGAGCCTTTAAAAACAGCTTTTTATATGGACTACTTGTTCACACTTTCCTTTCTTTCAAATTTAACAAAAAAAAACACTGTGGCACAGACAGCCCGGTATGGGCCATGACATAGCTTTTTCGACCTCATTTGTGTTGCTCATGTTGTCATTTTTGTCACATCTGAGTGGGGCCCTACGGTTTATCTCCGAGTCCAAACGGCACTCCTTGGTTACTCTAGAATGCGAACAGAGAAGTCTAGTTAGTGTATAGACAGTGTACTAGCTAGCTAAATTAACAGCTTTGCTCGAGATCTAAATATCTGTAAAGATAAAGATACTAAAAGGGTTATTGAAAGGTTTCTAAAAATTAAAAAGAATTTCACTTGGGAACAGGCCTTAACAAAAATTGTTCCTTTATAATAAAGTATATCGGTAGAAAGTCTAAATGAATTGCTCGCTATTGCTTCCCAAATGCTACTGTATATAATTTTGTGGCTGACCCGTTCAGCATGCGAATACCATTAGTAAAGTGCCTCAGGTGTGTAAGTTGTTGATGATTATGCCAATAGATAACAGGTGCATGATGGATGTTATATTTCATCTTTAGAATGGACTTCTAGAGGATGGCAGGCGTAGAAATTTGAGCTTGCTTCCTTAGTCCGCTATTAAGTGTTTAGTTTTCAATTATGCTTTGGATCAACTATAGCACCTAGTACTTAGCAACGAAATAGAGTGTCCGGTGGCAGATTTATGTTTTAAAAAGTGAATTAATCATATTGTATTGGGTATATAACTTAATTCGTGCGGTTTTTTTTTCAAAATTTGAACGTTTATTTAAGAAAAACATGTACAATAGTATTATTCAAAGTATTGCCCATCTGAAGCTATGACTTTCTCCCATCTTTCTGGCAATTTGTGGACCCCATCCCAAAAGAACTGCGCCGGCTTGGCAGCCAAGAATGAATCAAGCCAATTTTTGATATTCTGCTCTGATGTGAACCGTATTTCAGTGAGCCCGTTCTGCATCGACCGGAAAAAATGGTAGTCAGAAGGGGCAAGGTCTGGGCTATAAGGCGGGTGGGGTAAGACTTCCCATCCACTGTTTTCCAAATAGTTCTTAACCGGAATAGCAAAGTGGGGCCGAGCGTTGTCATGATGGAAAATTATTGCATCGTGTCTGGTCGCATATTCCGGGCGTTTTTCGGCTACTGCTCTCTTTAAACGGATTAATTGGGTTCGGTAGCGCTGTCCACTGATGGTTTCACCTGGTTTTAGCAGCTCATAATACAGCACACCCATCTGATCCCACCAAATAAAGAGCATTACCTTCGCGCCATGAATATTCGGCTTTGCCGTTGATTTGGCTGGTTGGCCGGGTTTCACACATGAGTTTTTGCGCTTGGGATTATCGTAATGGATCCATTTTTCATCACCAGTAACAATCCGATGCAAAAATGACTTCCTTTTGTGGCGTTCCAGCAGCATTTCCGACATGCAAAACCGCCTTTCGACGTCTCTCGGCTTGAGTTCATGTGGAACCCAATTTCCTTGCTTTTGAATATATCCAGCTGCTTTCAAACGTTTTGAAATGGCTGCTTGAGTAACACCCAAAGATTCTGCAAGCTCTTCTTATGTTTGGCAACAATCTTGATAGAGTAATGCTTCCAGTTCTTCATCTTCAAACTTTTTTGGCTGCCCAGGACGTTCATCGTCTTCCCACTTTTAAATCGTGAAAACCACTTTTGGCACGTTCGCTCAGCTAGCGCATGTTCACCATAAACTTCCACCAAAATACGATGACTTTCGGCAGCAGTTTTCTTCATATTAAAGTAATGAAGAAGAACTCCACGCAAAAACACTTTTTCAGACACAAAGTTCGACATATTTGGGTGAAAAAAAATTATTGTTGTTTACGCTTTAAATGAATGACATATACTGATATGACGTACAATGATAATAGCTTTCCAACGCATGTTCCAATGGAATAATACAAGTTACGCCATCTCTTAGCAAACCGCACGAATTAAGTTATATACCCAATTTGAAAGACTGAAAAGTGACATTAAAGGAATATACAAAGATTACAATGGACTTGTTTGAGTTGCCTAAGTGCAATATTCTGACTATAAGGGAAAAAAAATGATATTAGCAATTTGCTGATATACTCTTATGTTATGTACAAATAAACATGGGTTACTTATGTATTGAAATACTTTCGATTGTCATAAAACGAATATGTTCACTTCACCACCAAACGGCTATATAAGTCAATCATTTTATAGAAAGGTATTTATGCATAATTGAGTTATTTGAGAGATAGTCTTGTTCTCCTTAAACTACATAAATATATTAAAAATATTCCGAAGTATGCCATTACCCACAAAAAACAAGGAATTGAAGAACAATACCAGTAGACAATATTCCTATTGTATATGATGTAACTGCTTTTGTTTCAGTAAAGAAACAACCTTGACCTTGAAACAAAATATGCAATCAAATGCTGGTAGGAAAACAATAGTCAAAGAACTAAGGATAGCAAATATCTTAAAATGGATTGCATTTCATCCTATAATATAGAAACGATGTACAAAGGATGATATCGGGGTATATTTTAAAATAATATTTCTTTGTCACTTTTGAGGATTTTTTTATTGGCTACAGCAAAAGGGAACTTACTCGTAGTTTTTAGTAACTATGATAGAGTGCTTGTAGTTCAAAAAGAATTATATTTTATACGAATGAATAAGCCGAATTTTTTTTTTACCCAAAATACCATATATAACTTCGAAAAATAATAATAAGAACTGAGAGATGGATATGAAAATATTTTATAAATGTGGATTACCATCGATATTTCTATCCATGTCTAGTCAATTCGCACCAATTTTCTTCTTAAAGACTATGATTATTGTTGGAATTACTTGGAAACACTTCATTACTCTATGTACATTATCAACAATAATGAACAGAAGGTAAGTACAAGAAAATTAATGTCTCTTCTGCCCCTGACAATATAATTGTCTAGCTGCCCATGATAATCAATCTAACTTAGCAACGCCTTGACAATAAGTTATTTGAGGCAATTTATCACAAATTGACATTAATGCTTGCCAAAGAATTAATATTATTACACTAGAAATGAAAGTGTTTAAATGAGTCATTTTGTCGATCAAAACTCAATCTATTGTTGTAGGTGTATTAAAAGACAACCGAAGGAGACTTCGAAGGAGACTTACATTTATGAAATCTTTTGAGTAGATGTGTGGCATCATAACGACACTGCAAATGTTACCAAATAGGTATTTATGGATAATCCTAAAGATCAGAAGGTGGTCAACCGAGGTACATATGGCATTTCAAAGAAGAGGAAGAACACCAGCAAGAACGAAGAAGAAAAGGAAAATAACACATCAGCAGAAACCATACGCGATGATTAGTAGGTGCGGTTGAAAAAAAAAAAACTGGACGAAAGTAAGTAAGTCAAGGCGATTTAACCACGCCAAGTAATCAAAACTAACAGTACCCTAACCTGGGCTGACCATATAAACGCTGCAATCGAAGAGCTCTACGGAGGCCTTCGTTTACTTTGGTCAACCCAACTGTTCACACCTACACCTGTAAGGAAAACGCTAGCAAAAACGCCTTTTCCTGCCAATTTTACTGTTTGGGTGCGAGATCGAGCAATGTTATCGTACACAACATTAAGCTTCCTTCTGCAAAAAACTGTCAACGTTGCCATATACGTTATACGATAACATTGCTCGCTATATTTATGGTATTCGAAGATGTGATCGTTTATCCGCCTATTCAAAGCGCATTGTCGGTTGCTCGTTCGATAGCATGCTAGAGTTTCGTTCCCTATCTTGCTTGCACGATATTATACAAACACGTCAACTTAAAAGACTAGTCTTTCCTCGGTCGGAAAGAACTTTAGCCTTAAATCAAACTGCATATTCTTGCTTGACATCGGAGCGCTAGTTCTTCGTGCACTGCACTCGCCTGTGGAGCTCCCTTCCCATTGAACTGAGAGAAGTCATAAGCCCAGCTCCAATTCCTTGGCATGATGGGGAATCTGTTCCATCGGGTACTTAATAATACTACCTACTCCGATAGACGATTATGTCGACCTTAAAATTGAGGTATTCACGGCAAGTTTCGCCGCTGATTCATGATTTAAAAAAAAAAATTTAACAAATTACATGTTTTGTTCTGGTAAAGGAGAATTACTGATCGGTTCTGTTCGCTTTTTTTCAGGCATTTTTTTCCAAATCGGGTTTCAAAATTGAGGTTTCCCACGGTCAGCCTTCCTCTCCTGAACGTTCCTAGCCGAATAATATATTGGTATGTCCCAACTAATACAGTGCAAAAAGTTATTAGAATCTTACACAATACGCTGAATAGATATTTGAACGAATAGTCATTCACCTAACCCTACTTAGAAGAAAATTTAAAGCAAATAGATATGCTGTTTTTGTCGGTAAAACTGCCTTACTCGGCAGCATATGCATTGGTGACTAGGTTTCCTACGCTGCTTCACAGGTACGTAACATTTTCTCGTCCACTCACCTTTTATCTTACTTTCTCATAGCGCTCTCCTGTATACGATTTATACGAGTATAGTGGGCATTTGTCATCATATAACATTGATAATGTTACAATACTTCATAATCTCCCCTAGCGTGGAAAGTTTCTTAGGTACGCTATGAATCTTTTCTTCCACGAAAGTGCTTAGACTAATGATAAGTAACGCGAATCAGTCCTTTTCAGCATTTATTATATTATATTAGGTGCGCAACTAAGTTCTCGCTGTTTTTTTTTATGAAAATGAAACTTAATTGAGAAAAAATGGTTACAAATGAATGATTCAAAGTATTGTCCATCGATAGCAACAAGTTTTTCGATCTTTATATCTTGCTATCGACGAGTCAAGCCATTTTTTGATGTCTTCATATGAGCGAAACTACTGGTCAGCCAGACCACGTGCCATCGCACGAAAGAAGTGATAATTGGAAGGAGCGATATCTGGGAAACATGACAGTTGGTGAGCACTTCCGAATTGAGGGTTTCCAAGTAGATTTCAACGGGTTTGGCAACGTGAGGCCGAGCTATGTCATATTGTAGAAACACTTTTTCGTGACCCTGCTCATATTGTGACCGTTTTTCGCTCAATGCTCGGCTCAATTGCATCAATTGAAGTCGATACTGTTCCCTAGTGATGGTTTCGTTGGATTTCAAGAGTTTATAATAACTAACACCGACCTGGTCCCACCAAATACACAGCAAAACCTTCGGAGCGTAAATATTCGGGGGGGCAGTCTTCATGACTTTCTTCCATTTGAGTTGCTGTAATGAATCCAATTTTCATCACCCGTCATGACACGATGAAGAAAACACTTTATTATTTGCCCCTTGATCAGTTGCTCTTAGACGAAAAAACGACGCTTTTTTTTTTAATGATCCCAACACATTCAATCTGAAGCAAGCTCTTCTTGCATTTGGCATGGATCCTCATGAAGTAATGCCTCCACTTCAGCGTGCTTGAAGGATTTTGGCCTTCTTTCATGCGGACGGTCTTCAACATCAAAATCACTATCTTTGAGGTGACGGACCAAATCCTGGCACGTTTTTTCACTAAGAGCAGCATTTCCATAAACTTGCGATTTCTTCGAATGGAAAAAGAAAGTCATCAAATTACGATTATTTGGCACAAAATCAGACATTTCACACAACCAAGAGTATATGACGGCAAAACAAAATCCAAAATCACTAATGTGGCAAAACGGTTTGTTTACCATATCGCTCATTTATTGAAGACTGTCATAACTCAAAAAATGCGTTTTTGCAAGAAACGAGTTTAAAGTTTTTAATTGACTATTGGTGCATATGAAATGAATTACGGGATATTCTCTTCCAACGGGGAGAGTATGCAAGATATAAGTATGAAATTTTTACACAATGTGAAGCATGATAAAACGAATAATTCTGCATCATTAGCTAAAAATTCGCATTTTTTGAGTTATGACAGTCTTCAAGTAAATGAGCGATATGTCTAAGCTTAGTGCATTTTTTTTTGGATATGTCAAAATCAAAAAGCACTTACTGTTGGAGCCATCTTTTCACAAACAGCGAGTTGCACACGTAAAACTTCATAGGTCTTGCCAAAACGTGATTTCTGGATCGATATCATCATCCTAGATTGCCGAAAAAAAAGATTTCACTTTCCTTAGTGCATAAGACGGCCATTTAACTGCACGACGCAAACCTTTTCCTGAGAGAACAGTTTTTCTCTCCTACAGTCAACACGCTAGACAAATTTAAACCAGAGGCAATATGACTTAACGTAGTCTTAAAGCAACAAAGGTTCAATGGACTGCCATCTCGAGTGAAGACACCCTTACGTAGTAATTAGAGACCTCATTAGAAAGTACTCTAAATATTTTTCCATACATGTACTCGTATAAATCAGTACAGTGTGTCGCCTAAATATCCTCATATGAACTTTTATTCTATTTAAAAATGTTCCTAACTGAGGATTCCTGAGATATGTATTTTATACATCAAAATTCGTCCACTTTCATATTTTTCTAAGTGAGTTTCTTCTTACCAAAATAACGTCTGAGTATTGTATTATATATATGATATATTTAAAAGTATGATAAAAGTCAAAAAAAAAGTTCTTAATTTTTTGATTTTATCTGCATCCTGACTCTAAATACCACAAATTTTATTTTGAATTTATTTTAAATCCATATTTGAAAGTAAAATTGTTTTTTTTTGCTGAAGAAGGAAGAAAAAACTTTCAAACAAATTTTATGAGCTACAGAAAAGTTAGAAATTTCCTTTTTATAGTAATTAGTCAAACTTTTGCCAAGCTAAATGCGGAACTTTATGTGTGTTAGCTTAATTGAAAGTAATTTAACCTTACTAAAATGCCAATGGGTGCGAAAATATCACGTTGAAAGGAAAAAGGGAAAACTAAAAGTGTAGTCTCGAGGTTTGTTTTATAAGTATACGAGTATGAATAGCGTTCCTTTTTGTAAAGGAAGAAAATTTAATGAAACTTTTTAAATGAAAAAAAGGAGAACTTTGGCTATGTTACTTTAAAGTGATATACCAATTGAGGTACTTTATTAAATTTAAAAATTAAAGTTGCAGAGAATATCAAAGTTTTCATATTATACATATATGTGCGTACTTAGCGCATGTTGGATAACTGAAATATCATATGCTGGTATGAAATTTAAAAAAAAAATATTTCGGTATTCTACAGAGTATCAGTCAATTTTCCGATTCTTTTAAAATAGAAGATACCAAAACTATTGGAACTGTGGTGAAAATTATATACATCTAAATCTGTCAATTATCACTGTCAATTTACGAGTATAATAACAACTTTTCCTCATAAAAATAACACATTATTTAAATTTTTAAATAAAGTTTGAGGTTCAGGCCATAGAGTTCGACAAAAAGATACTTCCTTGGCATATATCTGGTTGACAAGAAAGTAATGTTCTGTTTGTTGATTCTCGCTATTGTCAGTGTTAAGATTTTGATACGAGTAGCTGTCACTTTCCATTACCTTACTTTAAAAGCAAATTAAGGTTGTTTGTTTTCAGTCAATTTTAACATGGGTGCGAAAATTACCATTTCCCAATTCTTTTGATTTTTAATTTATATAAAAGTAAGAAACCTCGTGATGCACACAAAGAGACATAAGTTTATGGTGTTGACTGCTAACAGAACGGATGTAACCAGGTTATCGAAGTTCTATTTAGCTGACTGAAGTTGATGTTCTACAGATGAAAATCATCAGTCAATCAGATCGTCCTTCGAAGGATTGCAGAAAGTTTAAGTGCAGTACATATAACTAAAAACGTCTTGAACTCATTAAAAGCCCATGTAAATTATTAAGATTCAAAGCCAAAGTATGTGCTGTTACTAACTACTTGTGTGGTACAAATCATGGTACCAAAGCGCAATTCCTTCCCAATAATAGCCAAAGACATTCAGTTCCAAAAATTGCATCAATTTCTTAAGTCAAAATAAATTTTTCAGTTAAGTTCCTGATCGATTTCATTATATTCAAGACTCAATCAGGAAAGTTTCGACAGCAGGCATAAATTCGTTGGCCAATTGAAAATTACTCGCATATAGACCGAAGCCGAATTTTTGTGTTGTTCTACTTATATATTTATTTTGCTAAATATAATAAATTAAGACGTAGTCTTTTATTTTATATAAAAGTTGGCTTAAGATATTGCAGTGCATTGAGGTAACAAAATAAAAAAATATAAAAGATAACCCTTTCATTGAAGTAATTTATTCATTTAACAATTTGTTAAATTACTTTCGGTAGTAAAATTGAACTGAGGAAATACAAAAAGGATTTCAAGGGCAAATGGGAAAAATGTTAAGAATTGCGTTCTTAAACCTAGCAGCGTTAAATATAGCCTTCAAAGTCAATCGCAGTGAGTTCCAAAGTTTATTCTTGTGAACAAAAAACATATAAGAGGAGTTAAAATAATTATGTCTTGGTAATAGAATGCTAAACGTTCTTAGAATTTTGTAAAACATGTTTGGTGGAGACTTAGTCTTAACTATATTAAATAGAAATATGTAATTGTGGGCATTAATATACTATTGTAGTGTACGTCCGAATAAAAAGATAGTTCAGAAACATAGCCATATCTTTGAATATTATAAACGCATCTTACTGCGTCACTGAAAGCAACTTGTAGTTTGTGCTCGGATAGAGAATCCAGTTCACACTAAGCATTCTGAGAGTACTTTAGGAGGGGTGCCACAAACGCTCTAATAGGCCTTCGTCTAGTTTCTATCGGAGTGGAGTTTGCGGTGAGCACAGTCAAATGGCGATTTATGGAAAAACCAAGGCTAGATACAGATTCAATGACTCTTAGTTTATTACCAATACCAAACATCAGGAATTTTGATTATATCGATGGTTTTTATACATATTGGGATAGTTTGAAATTTCGCAGAGCCTTTCTTTAATGACCAGTGATAGATATTGGCCAGATCTTTATTGATCACGTAGGCCAAGAAGCCAATTTCATCTAAAGTTCGAGTCAAATAGAGTTGGACCTCATCAGAGTATAAATGGATTGAAGCATATTCATTGGCCAGTCATTTATGAACATAAAAATCGGAAGAGGTCCTTAGATAGATCCCTGATCTATTCCATTTAATGTCATCAAGAATATTTTCAATTCTCAATTCAATTCTTTATTAAGGCTTTTGAAACACAATTTTTCTTATGTTTATAAGTTTATATTATATATCCTAAATTATAATTATGTAGCCGGCTTATAAATATGCCAGGCAAAGCAATTGGGGAGAATATTGTTGTATATAGTACGAGTATTTAGCAAATTGACTTGATACTAGTAAAGTGTAAGGCAAGTTTTTTGGAGTACGCTTGCTCCCGGCGTACGTTTAATGTTCTTATTTTATATCTTAAACTATGACTAGAAAATATAACACAAAAGTAAGACGAAACAAAAGATGGCTAATTTGCCATTCAACTTAATATTTATATTCATGTGTAAATGCATATGTCTTGTGTTAACAAAACTTAAATATTTTGAGTAGAGGATAAGAAACTTAAATTGGTATAATGAGAGTGTTCACTTTCCGAGAAAATAAGACGTTTATCCTCTTAAGTTAAAGCATAAAGCATGATGCTTTATCGGAAAATGGTATCAAGCCGTTCCTGTTGGTGTCACGCTCTACTACTCTACTGGTATTGATCTCTCATTTATAATGTTGTATGGAGAAAGGTAATATCTTATCTTCAAAGCTGTCTGTTAGATTTGAATCAAACAAGGATCTTATTAATGTGTATTCAGTGTGTTTAAGTTTAATTTTTTCAAGGTTTGTTAAATATTGGAGGAGTGGCGTTGTTCTGCAGTCTTCATATATTATATTACTTGCGAAATATATTTTATTCGCTCTTCTTAATTTTCCAGAGCAAAATTTAAGAATTTTCCCCTCAAATTTTTCAAGTTCTTTTACTATTGTGGGTGAAATAGTAAACCAGGAGCAGAACCCGCATGCCAAGATCGGTCGAATCAAAGTTTTATAGATGAGAATTTATGTATTTTTGGGCGGGCATTCGTTTTGAATGAAGTACTGGCTTTAGCCTCGTCGTAGCAAATTTTGCTTTATATAATATTGTATCTTTCTAGCGTGTTTATTAAAAAGGAATTTACTATGAAAGTTAATTCCTAAGTATTTAATTTCAGATCGCAGTGTACGTTATTATTATTATTAATTTTTATTTAGAGTCTTTTACTCTCTTTAGCTGCCATACGATGACCTTTTCCACAAGCGTTTCAGAAACAAGTTAGACTACGTTTTTCAGTGTTTAATTTTAAACCCCACTTTTACTAATAAGGATACTTTTTCTTCTATTTTAAAAAGAGCAATCATCTGGTTCTTCATCTGTGAAGTTGGCAAATGGAAAGTCGCATAAGAATATGTTAAATAAAATTGGGCCTAATATTGATCCCTGAGGTATTCCTGAAAACATTGAGAAAGGGTCTGATTGTTCAGATTTAACAAATATGTACGAGTACAACTGCTCTGGAGCAGCTATGAGAATGGTTAGCTCTTAAGCCTGATGGAAAAAGGCTGAGAAAGGAATTGGTTAATAAGTGGTTTTATATTTGCATGGCAATAAGTATCTCAAAAACCTTCAACAAACATGGAAATATGCTTATTGGCCCAAGGTCATTTAAAGTTGAAGTGTAAGTCTTTTTAGAATAGGGATAACCACGGCTCACTACTTAAACTTTCAAATAAACTATGTGAACAATGCCGTAAGTATAAGTAAGATAGGATATTCGAAAATGAAGGCGAAGTATGTAAGAAGATTTTCAAAAGCAATCTTTGGAAAATGGGCGGAAATGGAATTTCTTGGTGGGTGTTTGATCAAAAATACAGCGATATTTGGAGACGTAATTGCATGGAGGACATTTGCTTTTAACCGGCCCTTGCCAATTGGCTGCCTCAGTGGTGCGATTTTATAACAGCTTCGAATTAAGAGGCTAATATTGGGCGTGAAATTGTTGAAAAATTTACCAAATTACGCAAAAATTATGTAAAGTTTTATTAGACAAATCGACTCTGCATAAGTTGAGTACAGAGTATTTGAATGATGTAAATTCAAATTAAATCATTTAATTGATTTCCTGTATAAGTATTTTGCTTTTTACTCATTTCGATATATTGTACGAGTATTAAACCATCACTTATACAAAAGACTTCTCGGAATTTCCCTCAATATTCGTTAATAATTTGCTCTTCTTTTAATTTCAACAACACTTGAGCACCTGCTAATCAATTGTAATAATCTGGATTCATTAGAATCACTATAGGTAGAAGCGGGTACATCATTTGAATGTCGCTACAATTCACATTGCCATTTAAGAAATTAAAATAAAAAAATCAGAGAGGACTTAAATGAAGACCAAAGAAAATAAAAAATACGTAGATACTCGTACTTGTGATATAAATCAATGACAAATAAAATTAACTGCTTGTGCTCGCTACCCATGTTATATGTTATGCTATGTATGTATGTAGCTCCTTTTAAAACCTCTCGAACGCATAAAATGCAAAGCACTGAACAATTGAATAGAAGAAAGAAATGTATCATACAATGAAGTCTCTCAGTGAACGAGTAAACGGCACCCATATAGGGAACCATAGAACGTATCTCAATTCATTTACCATCAGTGGAGACTTTATGCGCATGTTTATTTACTACGAGTATGAAGAACGGAGAAACATTTGCAAGAAAATTCGAAAATATTTATGAATGAAACCCGCCAAAAACCCTCCTCACCAAGAGGAAAGTCGACATTGTCTAATGTAAAGTTTAGTTTGACAATTGTTGTACGAGTACATAGACCATAAATTTGAATTATAGCAGGATGTTTGTATATAGGTAAAGGCATACCTGTACTGTATGTTAATGTAGCCTTCTTTATTATACTACACTTAAAGTTTAAAGATCGGGGCTTACATATGTATGTTAAAATAAATTATTCCATTCAGAAATATCTTATCTTAATGCTGCTATCCGTAAACAGACATCACTTGAATTTCATCATCTCATTTTCAGAAAAAAAAGTTTTTCAAATAAATTTTTTGGTTTGGAAAAATTTTTTTTATAGTATAATAGTTTAAGCCATGTGCTTTATATAAAATAAACATAAATTCGTTTGAAAACTTTTAAAATCAGCACTTCTATTGTCTTAAAATCATTTCTTTTGATTTAAAATATTTGGCAATTGTTATCAGCACAAGACCAAATAAAAGATTTAATCCTTTCGGAAAGAGCTTTAATTTTGTATCGACCATGTTAAGATACACTGATTGCAAATAACATACTTACAAAGATAACGAGATTTGCAAATGATATAAAGAACATTTACTACTACATCTACTACGGCAATTGCTATCGACGGCAAAAGCAGCGCTTATTTGGATGCGGATTTGTTGTCGGAGGCAGACTAAGACGAGAAGTCTTAGTCTTAGAGCGAGCGCCTCGTAGCAATCCGCATCAAGGCTAAATTCGCCAACATAAGCCTTTCCCACAGAGGAGAAAGATGACGACACCAAGGATGCCTTCTACGAGCTCATTACCAAGACCTACGAGCAATGCCCTAGCTATGACATTAAAATTGTCCTCGGTGATTTTAATGCAAAGCTAAGAAGAGAGGGTATCTTTGGTGGAACAATCGGAAAATATAGCCTGCACAACACCACCTCCGATAACGGATTCAGGCTAATCGACTTTGCGGCGGGGCGAAACATTGTCATGGCTAGCACGCGGTTCCCACATCTGGACATACACAAGGGGACTTGGAGAACTCCTGATCAATCAACAGTCAACCAGATCGATCACATTGCGATCGACGCAAGACACTCCTCCAGCATTATGGATGTCCGTACGTTCCGAGGAGCCAACATCGACTCGGACCATTACCTTGTTGTAGCCAAGGTACGATTGCGGATATCCCAAACTACGCCAAGTCAAACTAATGCTGTGAGAAAATTCGACGTCAGACGGCTACAATCGCAAGAGATCGCCAAGTCCTTTTCCGATCGAGTGTCTCTTAATATCTTAAGGGGTCCAATGCCTCCAGCATCAAGCATCGAAGACCATTGGAAACACTGCCAAAACGCCATCAGAGATGCCGCATGTGCTGGGTTTCACTCGTCCACCACAGCTAAGCAAGATGCATATAACGCGGCGCTGCTTAGAAAGACCAGAGCTGCTCATGAGATCTATGAGCGGAAGAGGAGAGACGAGCACCGGCTTCTCAGGAGGAAGAAGAAAGAGCATGAGAAGCGCGCGATCGAGGAAATTGAGAGATGCTACTCCAGGAATGAGGTTCGGAAGTTTTACCAAAAAATAAAAATAACATGCCGCGGAAACAAATCCCCAACCGAAGCCTGTAGAGATGAACAAGGGAACATCGTAGTAGAATCGCAGTCGATGCTGAGGATTTGGAAAGATCATTTCTGCAGACTGTATAACGGCGATGACGGACCAAATACCGCTGTCAGGCAGAATCAACCTTTCAACCTGGACGATGATGACCAACAACTCCGTCCACCCGACCTGGATGAAGTGAAGATAGCCATATCGAAGCTTAAGTCCAACAAAGCTGCTGGAGCGGATGGCCTGACTGCCGAGCTCTTCAAAGCGGCAGGCGATGACTTGGTAAGGAGCATACACCAACTCATCTGTAAAATATGGTTGGACGAAAGTATGCCCGATGAATGGAACCTTAGCATTGTTTGTCCGATTCTCAAGAAAGGAGACCCTCTGAACTGCGCCAACTACAGAGGCATCAGTCTCCTTAACATCGCATATAAGATCTTATCCGCCGTATTGTGTGAACGCCTGAAGCCGTTCGTCAACAACCTGATAGGTCCATATCAGTGTGGCTTCAGGCCAGGAAAGTCCACCATCGACCAGATATTCACACTACGGCAGATCTTGGAGAAGACCCATGAGCTTCAGATCGATTCACACCACCTATTCATCGATTTTAAGGCCGCGTATGACAGCATCTATAGAGACGAGCTATACAGAGCAATTTCTAGTTTTGACATCCCTGCCAAACTCGTCCGTCTGTGCAGGATGACGATGGAGAATGCACGCTGCTCCATCAAGTTCGGTAAAGATCTCACCGAGACCTTTGATGTCCAGAAAGGATTTAGACAAGGCGATGCGCTGTCATGCGATTCGTACTTGAAATAATAGTGCAAAACTCACGAGCAAACACAAGAGGCACTATCTTTCAAAAGTCCGTCCAACTACTCGCATACGCCGACGATATTGACATAATCGGAAGAAAGCAGCGTGATGTCAGTGGCGCTTTCGCGAGTATTGAGACGGAAGCGGCGAAAATGGGTTTAACGGTCAATGAGGGCAAGATCAAGTATATGCTGTCAAGCAAAAAGGACAACCAACACCGACGTCTCGGACAGAACGTCACCCTCGACAGATATAACTTTGAGGTAGTTAAGGACTTTGTCTACCTAGGCTCCGCTATAAATACAGACAACGACACCAGCGCTGAGATCAAGCGAAGAATAACTCTTGCCAACCGCTGTTTCTTTGGGTTAAGAAGGCAATTGAGTAGCAAAGCCCTCTCTCGAACAACAAAAGTCAGCCTTTATAAGACCTTAATAATCCCGGTCCTGCTCTATGGCGCAGAGGCATGGACATTATCAAAAATGAATGAGGGTGTTCTTGGTTGATTCGGGAGAAAAATTCTTCGGGCGATCTTCGGTCCCGTCTGCATTGACGATGAGTGGAGGAGGAGATACAACGACGAACTGTATGGACTGTACAGCGACATGAACCTAGCTAGAAGAGTGAAGATCCAAAGACTGAGTGGCTGGGTCATGTAGAGCGCATGGACACCAATGCTCCGGTCCGAAAAGTCTTCGAATCCGCCCCCGAGGGAAAGCGCAGTAGAGGAAGGCCAAGACTCAGGTGGCGCACACAAGTGGAAGAGGACCTCAGCCAACTTAGCGTGCGAAACTGGAGGCAGCTAGCCAGGGATCGAGCTGGCTGGAGAAGCTTGTTGACTGAGGCCCAGGTCCACCCCGGACTGTAGCGCCACCTAAAGTAAGTAAGTTAAGAACATTTTAACACGTTATTAAATGAAGAATTTCAACACATTCTATTCCCTCGACTGGGTTTCCGCACCCCGTACTAAAAACAAAAAGATTTTTTTTTGTTTTAGGATGGCTCAAAGAAAACTGTGGTAATACTCCTGAAACCCTGCTCTATAATGGATAATGAATGAGGTATTCATTCATTGTTTTGTTAAAAATTTAAACAAACATGGGAACAAATTAAAGACAACGCTCTTATTAATTTTTGTAAAACCCCTTTTTATGCTAAATCTTTATTCTTGAAGAACGCATCTATCTACATGTATTTTTCTTAAAGCTAATGCTCTTCTTATTTTTAACAAAGAACGCATAAGAAACGCGTTCTTTCAATTTAAATTAATTTCCGTTTTAGAAGAATGAAAGTCAACCTTTTGTCTCCAAGTTTACGCGAAACAACTCATTAACCATTTTTCTTTGTGTACAAAGGAATGAAATTTGCATTTCAATTAGGGCGCTGTGCTTTATAGGCTGTTGCCTGCTTCCATGTATAATTAGTAGGCGACTGTAATTAGTATACAATGATATAAGTTCTGGATGTGCGAACCCTATTAAATTATAAAAGAAAATGCTGCTGGAAGTGCTTTATCAGTTTAACTTGAGCAGTTCCGATGAGCACTTGTTTGATATTTAAAAGTTAAATTAGAATTATATAGGAATTGAAGTTCTACTAGAACTCACATCAAGGACAATAGAAATCTTGTCAATGCATCGAATTTCACCTGATTTGATGGCCCTAGCCTATAGACAGACATCAACAGAAAGTCAAATTCGAACTGCATTTTATGGGAGCAATAATTTTGATGCACACTAGGAAGGTGATATACATATACATACATCTACTCGTATGTACACTCGTATGGCCCCAGAGAAACAAACAAATCATAGATATAGTGTTAGAAGCCTGAAATAGTAGACTGATCCAAATTCTTGTGTTATTGTTTCACGTTGGAAAACAGAACTTAATCGCCTTTTCAGTCACGTTTTTCTCAACCCAAAAGTTCAGTATATCTCGCCTTTTACCTGATTTGTTCTTTTCGCAAAGCAAATTATACCAATTGACTTAGGATTATTAAAGCGTGAAATTCAATGTACCGGGGAAGTTAAATGTACCGAATTTATTTTATTTCCCTTTCGGTATCAATGGATTTCTATTTCTATGTTTCTTCAAAGAAGGTAAATACAAATAACGAACATACATATAGAGAACTACCTGGGCAGAAATGCAAGTAAGGATAAAAAATCCTCATTTCGCTTTTGTATATGTAATCGGTTTTGAACATCATCAATATACACAATGGGAATTTGGTCGTCTTCGCACTTAAGCAGTCTTCAAAGGCTTTTCATTCATTGTGTGACAACTTTATCTATAGTAAGACCTTTGAATATGGTTCTAGATATGGCCCCTCCCAGTATCCTTAATCTTGTAGAGAATATGGAATTTTCCCCTGTCTGTAATTGTTTATATCCATGAACCAAAGCATTAAATTTTGTCAGGGGGCTGTGGATACTGTTAAGTTCCATTTGACCTGACGCAACCATGGTCTTGTCTTTGGTTTGTTTGTCAGATTCGTAGCTAGTTACATGATCTATATCCCACAACTTTTCTCACTATGTCATTACTATTTAATATTGCCAGTATGCTAGTGCACCCCCGTAATGGGCTTCTCGGCAGAAACACTTCTTGCCAAACCATATGAAAGCTTCATGTCGTGAACTCTTTACTCCTTCGAAGGAGAAAAATCGTAAGAAGTTAAAAAAGCAAGATATGAGATGTGAATGCAACGCATCTCTTGAGCGTGAGAAACTTCAATTTGAGCTAGAATTGAGCCAACAATTATTAATGGTCCTAAAGATTGTGACATTGTTAAGTCATTTATTAAAAACATTCAAAGCTCTGTCTGATTTCCCATTTCGATGCTCGCTTATTATGACATCCAAGCTATATCTTTGGACAACGCCAATCTGCTTACTACGCACACCGGAGTCGCGGTCAGTTCAACGCTTCCAGTTTATGTTATGTTTCCACCTACTACATACTTGAGTACGTCGGACATTCTATTCACTTTCGCACTCGTATGGTAACAAGAATATTCAAGAATTTTATAAAGACCGCTCGTCCAGATGGTACTCGTAAATTTTTGATTATTTTGAAGAATTATTATTCGGCTTTTTCAAAACCACTGCGAAGCTTAATCTACTCTTTGCGACTATTTCCGTATTGATGGAAAATAGCATTAGTTGAACATTTCCATTATGAATCTTCATCCCTCTCCTCTTAAAGAAGCATTGCGACCAAACTTCCCCATGACTGGCAGAAGAGTTATTATACCAACAAGTTTACTTGCTATCTGATGGCATACCTAGCCAAAAAGTCAAATTATGGTCTACACCGATCCGGTGAAAATAAAATAGGTGCATCGATATTTAATAAATGTATTTAAAGGAGATTTTGTCGAAAATGTGTGAATCTCGAATCAATGAATCTTTGACTCAAAGTGACCTTTCGGACGTTCCATTCACATTGTCTTGGATCGCTTTAAGCCAGTTGTTCACAAAATACATGCTGATTTGCATCAGGATTCCGTTCTGTCTTCAACATTCTTTTTTTAATTTTAATTAATGATCTCTTGTCTGCGACTTAAATTTATTAAATTCCGTCATTGACGATAGTGCGGCCGCTGCTCTTTGATTCTGGAAAAAAAGGCAGCAGATGTTAAACACGTACAAATTCGAAATTCGCAGCATAGCTTATTGGGAAACCATTAAGGAGGTGAAATTGAATGCCTTGAACAAAATTCATCGCAAATTCTTTCTCGTCGTCATGTATGTAATGGAAAATGTACATTGGAATGACCACGTATTGGATCATGCAAAATATCTAGACTTTTTTAAAAAATCTTAGGATAATTATCCTTTTCTACTCTGACTAAAATAAATTACAGATTTATCCACCTAAAATAAAATAAGATATAAAATAATATGGCAACTTAGCCATGTTTACGCTGCAATCCTTTTCCCATCGAGTGGAGGGAAAGCTTGTGGTTTGCCTTCCCCTTATGATTTATTGACCCTCATCGAAACTCTAGATATACCCATATATGAGTATTTAAGTAAAGTAGCGCCACTAGTCCAATCTGGAGACTAGTATTTCAGTCAAAACAACGCTAAAACAAGGTTTTTTATTTACCCTTTATCCAAATTCGGTTTGGATTTAAGGAAACTTCAACAAGGGCGGTGGTGTTTATTATTTCTTTCCTTTTTTTCCATATTCCATTTATAAGGTACCGAACATTACTCGAATCATCGTTAAAATAGTTTTTTTTTTTCGTCATACTGTAAGTCTGAGATAATAAGGGTTCTTATTACACTGTTCATAGAGCAATTAATCTACAGCCCTCTTTTTAGTAAAAGAAAACAGCGATTGACAATAGCACTTTTGTCAGTTAAATTGTCTCGATAACAAACAGCAAAACGTCCTCTAAACGCCAATATTAACTATTTACATGGTTAAATTACTAAAATCTATCATACACGTAAGAACTGTGTCTGAAATACCGATTACTAACACGAGATTACCGTTTTCATTGCTGAAAATCCGAGGATTATCGTGCTTTGCATATTCTTGACATGGAAATGAATCAAATAATCAAAATATTTGTTCTCCCATAAATACTCGTATACATACATACATGGTTTCCACACAATGCCATTCAAAAGGAACATCTTTTGCCACTAATGTGTCTGCTGGCTTAAATACAGATTTTGGTTGTTTACCTAATCTATTATATATTCTGCTGATTGCTTAACCGAAACAAACGAACGACTTGTCAAAATCTACTCGGATCTAAATAAATTATTTCCTCTTTTACGCATTAGGCTGTAAATTTGGTTTTCCAAGTGCGAACAAATAGCACTTCAAACCAAAGCAACACCTGCACGGAAGATTAAAAAGGGCGTATAAATATTATCATATGAAGCAATCTTCAATGCTTTGAATTTAATCACTTTCCGTGAGTAAGCATTAACAATTTATAACCAATTTCTGGCTGAACGGGAGGGTATCTCTGGTTCAAAAAGAGCTGTTGTATTTTGCATATTTGATGCATGATCTGTTGTTAGTGTTTATAATCGAAATGGAAACTTATATCTGAAACAAAGCGCTACAGCAACACTACAGAGTGAAGAGTTGCCATGGATGTATCGTTTGTGTATAGTTAGCAATAATTTGTTAATTTGAGTTGCATGTCAAATTATTTGACATGAATACTCTGTTCATAATCGGACGATTCTACTCGTATTTATAAAAATGAAGTATGTACTAGCATTTTTAACAAATAGGTACACCAAAAGAAACCGAACTTTTTTTTTTCTTAATTTATGTACTAGTATACGTTGTTCAGACAAAATCCCCCAATCACCTCTCAAGTACTTTCCATCGGCACTAATACACTTGTATAATGTTCTATTCCATCGTGCAAAGTATCTTTTTAGAAACGTCTTCTGTTATACCTGATACGGCTTCGCTTAGTTTTTTATTCACCTCAGCAACGACGGCAAAAAAAATTTCCTTTTACATATTTCTTCCGTCAGTGCAAAAATCATCACGGTTTTCGCTGTGCTAAGAAGGCCACAATTCTAAAAAGTGCAGAAGTGGAAAATATTTGTCTTGTAAAAAATGCAACGCTAGCCACATGATATCAATGTGTAGTTCTCCGGTCCCTGGTTCTCCTGGGTTTCGGCAGCAGCATTTCCACATCAGCCACCAGACCAAAACTACCCAGATGACATAGTGTCAATAACACGTCCGGCAGAAAATTTACTCCCACTTGAAGTTGACCGTTAAGCAAAGGAGCGTTTCCTGAATGGGCAGAGGCATCAAATACAATTCTGAACTTGGTGGTACAGCCCTCTTCTTTGTAGACTAGGTGGTGAGGCAAATAGTACACCCGCTGTGCAGTAATATTCGATGTTACTTGCTCAGCGATATCTGCCGAAATAAGTTGTTTTATGGCTGCATCGTATTCGTTAAGCCTACCGGGAATTCTCGATAGGCGCCGCATAAGATACTTCAGTCTTCTTAGTGCATCTTCGCGATTATTTGTCAACTGAACAACAGGAGTAACCCATGGAAACGTGGCTTCGTATCGCTTGCCCTTCCTGGTGATGCATTTTCCAACTGAATCGTTCGCCGAATGATTGTTTTCCCCATCTCGCCCTCGTATACCGTCGGAATCCAATGACTAAATTGAACTTAAAGCTGTGTCATTGTCAGGGAAATGCAACTTATCACTGGAAGACAAAGAAGTGGATAAGTTAATAGCAGATACATTACTCTTACAGGAGGAAGCATGTAAACCCTGCAAGGGCAAGCCAAATTCAGTTTCTACAGATCGTAGAGATTGAGAAATGCGTTTCTGTTTTCCAGTTACTACAATACATTCCAATAGAAGTCCGCCCCGATGAGCACACTAATTCCTTCCTCTAGTTCACAGACACCCAAGCCAGAGTCAGCTAAACAAAGGCCCTTAAATGCAGAGACGTCAGCGGCTGGCAACACGTCCACACATATATCCGGCACTACGAGCCCTTCTAAGAGAACAGATCAATTTCCAAATAGGCTTCTTATTTCCAGGTGCACTTTATACTGTCTACGATCGGCTGGAATGCTTAAATCGCCGAAGGAGACAACTGAGAGGCGACGTGGTTCTGGTATTCGACTCTACGAAGTCGAATATTAACTGGCGGCTAGCTGTGACTGAAGGTGCTTTCACCGGGCGTGATCTGAAAGTACAAGCATGTGGGGTGCGCTACTCAGATAGCAACAAGGCTCGAAGACCTGTTCAACTGCTGTTTCCGTTAGAACTTTTTGCTACTTTTTGGGCTGGAGGATGTTGAAAAACAGGAATTTTCTCAAAAGATTGTCTAGTTATTCTACTACTTACTTTATTTTTATGACTTTCTTTATTACATGTTGTGGCATTCTATTGCAATATGTAGCTACTTCTATGGCATAGAGAATCAAAAAATTTTGTAGCTACTTTGTACTTGGTACTTGAAACAAGGCATGATGCTGTTAAGGTATAACTTGTTGTCGATTAAGACCAAAGTTGCATTTGCAGTGCGCTTTAAAATCAACGTTTGTTTCTTTATTTATTTCGATTACATTATGTTACAAGGATGATGATTGCCTACGAAGTTTATGGCTTATCTGCAGGTTGTTACGCCATTCATCATAGTACCCAAGAAACTTAGGGGAACTTGATTTGACGCTTGGTATTGTTAGGTTATCCTGATATGTTTTTGAGGTGATTTCCCAGAATGGTACTGTATATGCATTTGCTTGGTTTTTTCTGCACTTATCACAATACAGTAATATCATTTTCTTGAGGCTTCTTCGATCCCCTTTACATACTTACGGCTAAGGTTGTTTTGCATTTACATTTATCATAATATCGTCAGCGTTTCAGTGGTAGAGAAGGGAAGGCCTACCTTCTTGCATAGCTCTTGCAGAAAACAGCCATAGTGTACATTTAGGAAAAACACAGCAGTATTTTACATGAAAAGGGCATCATGTGTAAAGAAACAACCTCACTCGCTGTTCCAGTAAAATAGCAGTGTGTTCAGCCATTTTTTAGACATTTATCATTTGTCTTATTTGGAAATCTAATCTATTTCAAACCAGCTTACGTGAATAATCAAACATAATAATGACTATTCTGATCTCGACGTACACAACTTCTCAAACGGCTTAAATAGCTTGGTATGCGTACGAAGCTAGTGTTTAATATGATACAGGAATGGTTGGACACCTGCTATATCTTTAGCGAACGAATAAAAAACGAACCTTTTACCGTACTTTCCCTACTTCTCTCGCTTAGCCTGGATAAAGATGTTTCATAATTCATGCTGATAATTACTCTACCTAACACCTTTCTTCACATTACATAATATATGAATGCATAATATACAACATAAATTAAATAATTAATAAAATCTAACAGCTTCACTATCAAGAGCTTCTAGAATTTCATACTCCGTGGAAAGCAACAAAAGTAGAGCAAACGTCTTCATTTTGAAATTTTTAAGTCTGCCTCGAATTCATGGGAAATTAAATCCTTAAAATTCTGGACAAGAGTTAAGGATGTAGTAAAAACATTCTTCAGTTGCAACATGTCGTGAAGTATTTTGAAAAGAGTTCATATGGGAACATAGGTTCAAATCGTGAACCGATAGACCTTCACCCAATCTGTTTACAAATTTATCATGAAAACCCTTTGAAATGAGCTACATGAATTTCTCCAAAAAGAAGTGTGGGAGAAAAGGAAATTCACAAAAATAGAAAATGCACAAGAAAAATCTGTTTTATCTCATTTATCTGAGATTTATTTAACACGACATTCAATATCGAATTTAAACTAAGAAAGTCAATTTCTGAATCGAATAGTACTTTGAACGATGACATTTGGTTTCTCCCAAGACAGCTAATCTTACATAAGGGAAAAGAAACCAAACATTTATTTTATATGTCCCTCGGCAAAATACACAACTTCTTTTTTTTGCAATTCAGTACTTGAACAGTTTTCAATTGAACAACGTTTTTTTTTTTTTGCACCATCTGCCAAAGGGAATGAACGCTCCATTAAATTGCGAATGAAGTCAAAATGCAAACAAAAGATGAAAGGATAAATTGTTGTGGAAAAATATACTATCTGTTGATGACTGGAGAACTTTAAATCGATTGATGGGGATCTGTGGTATTCAGGTTAGATTCAATTTTTTGTATTGTTGACGGAGAAACTAGAAAAATTGACAGTTCCGATTCAATTTCATTTGCCATCAATGTCATTTGAGCTTATTTTGCCGTTGAAGACTCTTAAGACAGGCGTTTGCAACCGGGTTACTCTATTTTGAGATTTTATTCATTTTCAGTTTGAATTTTTAAAAAAATTGTTCTGAACACTTTCAAGCATGCTGATCTAAATGCTCCTTAGGAAGTTCTCCCGATCCTTCACGTATGATAGAATTTTAGGAATGCTGTAAACTCATATCGTATCCAGGCATTTAAACATTCAATTCGAGACTCAGCCAATCAGGTCCTTGCCAGTAAAGGCTACATGTGGAGGCAAATGAAAAGTCAAATATTCATTCACACATTCACGCACACTAGCGCCATACTGATGAAGTGAGCGAAATCACCCGAAGAATTTTACTTTCAGAGCAGCCAAGACCACTCTCATCAATTTTCGATAATCTTCATGCCTCTGCGCCATAGAGCAGGACTGCGATTGAGGTCTAATATAGGGGCAGTTTTGTTGTCCGGATGAATGCTCTGCTAGTCAATTGTCTTCTAAGCCCAAAGAGGTAGCTATTGGCAAGAGTAATTCTTCTTTTGATTCCAGCGCTCATGTCGTTGTCTGAATCGATAGCAGAGCTTTGGTAAACTGTACTTAAATTTGCAAGAGCATTGAAATAGGTATAACTGAACGTGAAAAGTTACCAGTAATGGAGAAATAATCGACAGCGAAAAACCTATGCATATACTGTCTTAAACGTCCCAACATTCAGCCACCGACTTATGGCAAAAAGAATGAAATTTGAACTCAAATTTTAGAATATTATAAGCGCCTATGGTAGGCAGTTAATATATCTACCTATCAAAAAATAAATATTTTCAGTCGACTTTAATAAGCTTTTAAATGGACAATCAAATGAAGAAGCGCTTTCCATTCTTGCAGCTCAGAACGGATATGTAGAGTACGAAGACTACCATGGGGAAAGCTGTTCCGGAACGAGAAACATATTACTTTCATGTAAACGGCAAGATCTTCTTTTACTAAATACGCTATGTGTAAAGCAAGAGCGGCATTTAATTAAAATACATAGTGTATTACGGCAAGTAAAACGTTTTGAAATTATGTATGAATACTAACCAAGTCAGCGCCCACTTTTGCTGAGCGAACTCTTTGCGGGATGAAAAAAACTAACCAGCAAAAACTGTCATCAGTCAAGGAAATAAACTGAAACAGATTTAACAAGGAAGGTGCTAGCACCTGGATGCTATATTTTTTCACAATGGCTTTTAAATGTAAACTCTGTATAGCTAACCTTCAAGCTATTCAAGAGTCTTAAGCTAGACTATGAATGTGCAATACTCCCCCTTTGACTATTGCACACTGTAGAAGCCGAAGTAAGCGAACAGTAAAACGGGTGAACCGGGGGCTTCCAGTCAGACCGAATGCCCACCGAAGTATGGGCGACATTGGAAAATATTAACTTTAAACGGCTCCTGATTTCGGAGAGAGATACCTATGTTCAGAAAGATTTTTCTTGAAACGCTGCTTAAACTCAAATTTACAACAACATTAGGTTATAGTAATACCACATGCTACGAAGGTTTACCAAAGAGTTCTAGATAGTCAGCAGCGCAATACGGTACCATGGCAGTATATGTGGCTCTTTGTGAGACACGGGTTGTTACACCATATGAAGCGATTTAATGTTTTCTAAAAACAATGTACAAACACCATGACGCCTCGAAATACTTACACACCGTCTTGATTTGTAGAAAGCGTTCGATAAAATTCCCAGGAACCTTTTATGATGACCTCAAAATATACCGAAGGCCTATGAATTATAATACTCGTATAAACATGATATGCGATATGTCCGATGACGTTTAGATGACGGAATACCACCAAGGCATTCTACAAATCGTAGACTATACTTTTTTTCTAATATCTCCAACATTAGCAGGATCAGAATGATTTTAAATCGCATCGGATGTCTATCTATTTGATGGGTCATTTAAGACAGCCATAAATACTGCCCAATAAAAATCCGAATGTTTCTTCTTACTTTCATTTTTTAGAGTTTGGGAAATGCGAAGGCTTCCCTATATTCTCTTTATTATTGTTGGTCCCTGTTTCCGAAATTTCTTGTCACCTTAGCTGCTAAAGTTTTACGCTGCAATATCTTGCAATGTCTTTGGCAAATTGCTATCAAAAAGCTGATTTCGCTTCGCATGTTAATGGCATTCGTCTTACTCGACTGGTTTCTGTAGGTTTTGGATATTCTTGCTTTATTAAGGGCTGAATAAGTTTATTTATTTCTATGAACTACACGCTGTACAAGGTGCGAGCTACTAGAAAAAGCAGTACCACTCGACATTTATCCCCTTAAAGGTATGCACTTTTGGTACTCTGAAATCGTGCTTTATTTAGCTGCTTGTGAGATAACTATAGTAACCTTATGTGAAGGTTGTTTAAGCACATTGAAGCACATTCATGTCAATTTCAGCCCACATATGAATGTACAGCCATAGGGAAAATAGATTATGTATTTCTAGTTGGCTTGACTCAATGGAGTTAAAATGTAGACCCTCAGATCGCAAGTCGCGGACCTAAACCCGATAAGTCAGCCGTTTGCTTTAATGCACACACATACACATATGAGTAGAATTCTCTACAGTACTACATTTTACTGGCTATCGGACGGATTCTGGAGAAGCCTTCTGACCTACGAGTACATAACTAACACCATGAAATCGAAAAAAAAGGATTCTTTATTTGAAAAAATTCAGCAAACTGCAAATTCCATAGCGGAATGCTGATCTGTAGCGAATACTCACAGGAACAACCCAGCTTCTAAGCATGTTATTTAAGGTTAATTTATTTATTGACTACTGTCTTCATCGGCCTCGACACAACTATTTGCCTCAGATCCCTATGTGTGTTTTCTACTATTTTATACACATTAATGAGTCTCCCTCCCAAAGGCCAACTTTTTTATTTTAAAGAAATCTTTGATATAAAGTATGCCGGAGCTGCATCCCGAATTTTCTCCCTTCTCTAAGTTCAAAAGCCGAATTCATTGAGCCATTGAGATTGCAAGATTGCAACGTGTAAAAGTTTAATTTTTTGTTATCAGAACATAAAATGGCAAGTGCCTGGCAAGATTAAATTTATTATTCTTCTTTGTTGTTGAAAAACAAACTCTCCTTGTTCTCAAAAAAAAAAAAAAGCCTCAACTACCTCCAACAATACGAGTAGTTTGTAGTTTTTGGAGCAAATATCTTAATTTTAGTTCATAAACCAATACAATGCCCTTACCATTAGAAACCCACAAAGTAAACATGAAAACATGAACAATTCGGACACAGGTAAATATTTTCTAAAGCACAGTTTTATATAGTTTTGTGAAACTCATGGACTATAACAAGACAAATATAGCAAAGGGATGCTCATTAAAAAGTTTTGTGTATCGAAAAGTATGAATTCAACAATTAAAGTAGGCGCCTTAAGGGTCAGTCTTTCGAAGGGCTATTCAGTTGTTAGCTCTCTAGAAACTACTTACAAAAGACACCTTTATTCAGCATGGTTAGTCGTTAGTGTTTAACTTTTAGTTCTTAAATTCAAAGATGTTGAACAACCACATCCATATAACTAAAAGATTCACTTCTTACAATACGGGTATATCTACGAGAAAATAAATAAAAGGCTATAATAGAGCCATCTACCGTTCTACCAGCCACAAGATTGGGGGATTTATTGACAGTTTTGCAAAATCCCTTCTTTTTAATATCCGCTGACCCTTTTTTTTTTTAAATGATTAAATGAGAAATGATTCATCCGGTAGATGAAAAATTTTATTATAAAAAAAGAAAATTCGCCAAATTAAAAGCCAACTTGTTATCGTTGTGATGGGAGGAACAGTGCGAAAGCAAAGTTATGAAAAAATTAAGTTTCGCTTAAGTAAATGAGTTGAAATTAAAACATAAACCGGATCTCATTTGGAAGTTTAAAACAATTTTCAGTAATTGAAACATTTGTCTTTTTATTTTTTAATTAAGTTATTAAATGCTTTTTATGCAATCATTTATATAGATTAAAGAAATACGGTTTTATTATTTTCAAATTCATCAAAACGATATTTTGAAATTGTTTTAACATCTCGATATGGAAATGCGGTCAAGCAAGTAAAGTGAAAAGCAGCCTATCTTTTGGTAGAGAATTGTTATATTATCATATCTAGACCTAGCTCTGATTTCAGCTCTTATAAAACAAATAGGTAAAAAAGCTTTTAAATTTCGAAAAATATATTCTGACAGTGTGAGAAATGGTTCCTGGTCTAAGATAGGCCCTTCGATAAAAAGACAATAGATGTCTAAATCATTGTCGGCACGATATCAGAAACCTTGGGGAATACCTTACAGGCCATCACGGTTTAACCCATTAACGACCAAGCATAGAACCGATATTAAAATGAATGTATATATGAATATACCCGATCAAAAAGTTCATCTATATCTATATTGTCCCCTTCAAAGTAGTCCCCATCGACTGCAACACAATTATGCCAGCGCTTGATCCAATCCGAGAAACATTTGTTAAATTCGGCGAATTGCTTCACGCAAACATCTTATAACTCCCAAATAATACTCTTTGTTTACTGTCTGGCCTTCATCAATGTTTTAGTCGGTTTTCGATGTCGATGGTCTGCCACTGCGCTAATCATCTTCGATTGACTCACGACCACTTCTGAACCGCTCGTGCCACTGGTAATCGACCGTTTTCTTTAGAGAATCGTTGCCGAAACACTTTACCAACATTTCCAACGTTCGCGCACTATTAAATCCGTTTTTTACGAAAAAATTTAATACAAGTTCGTTGTTGGAGGCTTAAATTCATTTCTAAAATTGTAAAAAATCGCGAACACACTCAGGGATAGATTTACTCCTGCCACATGCGAGAACGTTTGCCTCCATACGGGCTTGATTTTGCATAAGAGACACCTATCAACGTTAGATTTAAAATCTCACTGGTGGTGTTTTATATTAGGATTCGCAATGTTGTAAATTTTCCATGCATTTGCCATGCAGGAGTCCAAGCAATTGATAAGCAGTGGCCACCACTATTTTTTGCCTCGAACTTTTATCCAATAGTTAGCCATGCTGTTGTCGTGCATGTCTACGCCTCCCTTGTTTTTGTTATAGCCCATCAGCGTATCCGGCTGATCAATTACAACTACTTTTTTTCACTTCGGCTTAATCTTTTGACTTTTTTCAGAAGATGAATAAACCCATGATTGGTCCCTACCATAACTATACAGTTGTCATTTTTTGCCGAATGCTGTATCGTATGTTCCACGGAGGGATTTTTGCATAATTTTTTTTTCTTTCAAATTAGCTTTTTCATTCGTGTTTCACGCACTGTTCCGGTGCCAAAAAAAACCTTTCAAAAGTGACAACAAATCGTAAGAAGTAAAAAAATTATCAAAAAATACCCGATGGTTCGAAGGGGTTTCAACTACTTTTATCAAATTTGTAACTACACGCTCTCCTAATGGTATATTTTTATTCTTGTCTATTCCTTTATTGGCTCCACCATAGGAAGAAAAATGATATAAATATCCCTTTGAAGAGCAAAGGCACCAAATTTTGGAGCCGAATCGGGCTAGCTTCCCCAATATGACCATTTTGGCAGAATGCCTGGCAAAGTAGGGGACCATTTGTTCATATATTGAAACGCTGTGGCTAAACACACCAAATTGCGTTAATTTTTTGCTTGTGCATTCAGAAAGCGGTTTCAGTTTTCGACGGTAACTATTTTTGAGTCTTTGTGGATATCACTGTTTCTGATATACCATGGGGCGTTCACGATTTGTCTTAGAACTTTGTTTTGATAGCCTTAGAGAATATTTCGGTTGCTTGGTTTAGTACAACCCCAAAGTCGTATACCGTACGTCCAAACGGGTTTAAGCACTTGCTTATAGATGAGCAGTTTGTTATGTACTCGTATGCTTAACTTGGAATGTCTTCCTAGTAGCCAGTACATTTGTCTGAATTTATTTTCAAATTCATCACGTTTCTTCTTAACATGCGGCTTCCATTTCAGTTTTACATCTAGTGTCATTCCTAGATACTTTGCTTCATTTGCATATGGTATTTATACCGAGTTAATGAAAACGGGAAGGTTGTTTATTTTCCGGTAAGTAAAATTAATATGAGTAGATTTGGTCTCATTGAGAACAATTCGCCATATCTTTGTTCATTAAAAGATTTTATCCAAAGCCGTTTGTAGCTTTCCAGTAGCTAACTCGACTGAAGTATCTGTAGCTAGTATCGCCGTGTCGTCCGCGAACGTGGCTACTATGGTACCTGATTCTTCCGGTATGTCTCGAGTATAGAGTAAAAACAATACCGGGCCAAGTACACTTCCTTGCGGAACTCCAGCAGCGATCTCTTTAAATTCCGAGTATTCGGTGCCATGTTTAACACGAAAAATTCTGTTTTCCAGGTACGATTTCAGAATCGTATGCAGCTCTCTCGGAAGAACCTGACTTAACTTAAAATTTAAGCCTTCATGCCATACCTTATCGAAGGCTTGAGACACGTCAAGAAACACGCTAGAACATATCTTTTTCCCCTCTAGGGCTTTCTCAATTTCATTCGTAATTCTAAAGACCTGGTCAATTGTAGAGTGCTTCGTTCTAAAACCGAATTGATGATCAGGAATTAGACGCCTTTCTTCAATGATCGGTTGTAAGCGCTTCAATAGGAGTTTTTCAAATATTTTAGATATTATCGGCAGAAGTGATATCGGTCTGTAGGACTTTTTTATATTTAAAGATTTGCCTGGTTTCGGGACCATTATAACTTCGGCAACTTTCCATTGGCTTGGAACGTTTAATAATCTAAGCGCGGCATTTATAAGTTTGAGCAGTTTGATCAGGGCTTTCTTTGGCAACTCCTTGAGAATTTGACCTGTTATCAAATCAAAACCAGGGGCTTTGTTATTTTTCAATTTTTTAATTGCTTGGTTAAGTTCTCGTAGGGATACTGTTTTTATTCTAAAATTGTCCGGTGCCGTAATTATATAATTAGAACCTCCTGTTAACGCCTGTCCAACAAAAGGCTTAAACGTTTCTTCTAGGTGCTCGGCAAAACATGTCTTGTTGAGGTAGTGGATGATAAGCGGAGAGGAAAAGAACACCGATGAACTTCTTGAGGTCGGATACAAGGATTTGAAAATCGTGGCGGTTATTAGATTCAGCATATAGCTTAGAAAAATTTGCTATCATAGACAGAAGATTATCATCAGCAAATAGTTGAAAAATTTCATATGGAGTTTTGCCGACGTGTTGAGCAAGAGTTTTCTCAATATAAGTTGACTCCACCGATGTCGGCCTAGAGGTGTAGACCGGGCGTTCCCTTTTCTTCCAAATGGGATTGAACTTTACTTTGTTTTTTGATTTGCTAGGATTCGGTTTATTCAGTTCTTCTCCTTTATTTTTTATGCAACTCGAAATAGCCGGCAATGTCTAAGGCCGGTTCTAGACTATTGTGGGTTTCAATACTATCGTCAATCGTCTCCTCATCCATGACTTCGTCTACTTCCGGTGGAATATACTATATACTACATCAATCTCTTCGACTTTCGAATCAAAGAAACCAGATTCCTCCAAAATAGCATGCAGCTCCATCGAAGTCCAAACTCTGCCAGTGTCGCGATTCTAAAAAAGTACAAATATTTCTACCAATACGCAACAATAATTGTATACTTGCCATCATGCTTTCTTTACCTATGAATGGAACTCGAAATCAAAAGCAAAAAAATAACCAGAAATAACCACTTCACCTGGATGCAAGGCAAAGAATAGACTGGACAGGAGTCCCTCACACAGCAGACTGTAGACAAAAACCTTAATCGTTATAACCTTGTTATTCTCAAAAAAAGAACAACACCGCTGTATTCTAAATCGTATTTGGTACAGATTGTGAGGACGTAATCTACCTACTGGTTTCACCGAGTGTTTATAAATTATTTTCTTGGAAATCAAAATAAACTTACATAGAGTTTTCTGTTTGTTGCAAAATCTTCTGACATTGAACACGTCTTACTTATGTTATTCTTGGAAAGTAAGATGAAAATAGCAATAGCAAAAAACAAATATCTTACACGTGGACTGCTAAGCTATAAGCTTATTTAGCTTTGTAGACCACACAATAAACGACGTGCGATTCTGGGGCTGTTTGTCAATTTTCTATTAAAATACTTGTATTACTCAGTGACAGAACAGGGCTTTTTGAAACTTTTTTAGCATAGTATGTTTATTTTGTTTTACAAGTTATTTCATTAGAAAGAAACATCATTCAAATAATTAGGATTTGTCTGATTTTACTCTTTTTTTATGAGAGTGACAATGTGATTTTACCGAGATACCGATGTTTCTAGAACAACTTTCTGGAATTTTGTAAGGGGTGCAAACAAGAAATTGATTCATTAAAACTTTCTAAATTT
This sequence comes from Volucella inflata, assembly GCA_928272305.1. Classification (NCBI taxonomy): domain Eukaryota; kingdom Metazoa; phylum Arthropoda; class Insecta; order Diptera; family Syrphidae; genus Volucella; species Volucella inflata. The sequence goes on from OV743716.1 coordinate 183,206,293, forward strand.
TCAATTGATACCAATTGGCAAGTTTCAAATTAATTGAAGACATTTCAATTAGGGTGGTTGGGTATTGAATTAGTTTAGTATGTTTCTTAAAATCGTTTATGTTTAATTTGGATAGCATATGTTCACCCAATATGAATTGATTCCCATGAGGCAGGTGTTTCCCATGTTTAGTGCAGTTTAAGTGTCCGTATTTTGCTTGATTTCGAAGATATAAATCCCTTGAATTCTACGTGCAACATTATTATTCTATGGACACCAAGCAATAAATTAATTTGAACATACATTATCGAAAACAAATTAATTTAACTTGAACATTAAATGAGCTGGTTTCCAGACAGCTTAAGGGAGTACAAAGTACACAATCCGTATGGTAATTATACTAACAATAGTACGAATGTAAATCTTGATTTAGTTCCTCTTTATGGTCTTATATTGGTGGGCATTAAATTCATTTTTAATGTTTGTACCCTTTAACTGGAGAGCAATGTGATCAATTATTAAAGTTTAAGCATGCAAAACCGTCGGAGCCTTCTCTAGTCGTTATGGAATATTTGCGCCATTTCGAGTTTACACCGTGTCGGTAAACTATTGTTGGTTTAAAGTCGATTTGTTTTTGTTTTGTTGAAATTTATTGGGATAAAGTAGATTTTCCGTTTATTTAAGTAATGTCATCTTGTACGAGTATAGCAAACATTTGCCATAAGTTTTGAAAAGTGATAATTGCGGAAAGTTTTTTCACTCACGAACACTTAAATGAGTCGAACGAATAATACGGATTACATTGGAGTTTGAATTCGAAGTCCTCAAGTGGTTAACTCTTGCTGTTAATATTGGCCAGTTTTATTCAGTGGTCTTTGTAATTTTATCGTGATATATCCACTCTTCGGTGGTGGCGATGGCACAATGGTTAGCTCATTGGAATATCACGCAGAGGGTCCGTGGTTCGATCCCTGGCATAGCCAACAATTTTTCGAATCGTCATCACCCTTTCGGCGGCCAATTGTAAACTCCCGAAAGTAAAATTGACTACGAAAAAGCTTCTAAGGAGTGCCGTTCGGACTCGCCGATAAACCGTAGGCCCCGCTCAGATGTGACAAAAATAACAACATGAGCAACACAAATGAGTGTCAAGAAGCTAGGCCATGGCCCATACCGGGCTGTCAGCGCCACAGTAAGCTGGTAATTGTTGGTCCACTTTATGAAAGATTTTACGCAAAGATCTTGGTTTTTGGATTGCCAGCTGGTGCCAGATATGAAACCGAATAACCATCATTTCCGTCGATGGCGCTTCTTGCCATATAGCAAACGAAACAATCAACTTATTGAAGGGAATATTCGATGAAAGCATATTTTCGCGTAATGCACCTGTAAATTGGTCTCCAAGACCAAGACCTTGTGATTCGACAACACAAATGCTTAAAACAGTTGATTGGATTCAATTTAAAAATAAAAAAAGTTTAACCTCTCGGGAACTAGAGATTTTGTTGTTTTTATTCGTTGTCGTGTGGGGATCATTGGTTTTTTTTGGTAACAATAATCAATAGCATCAGTAAAAAGTAGTAAAATATGAATGATGAGTTGTATGCAAGCTGTAAAGGCAGTAAAGATCAAAGTGCAACGTAAAGACGAAGCAAGTTCTGCAATAGACGCCTGCCTAGCCATCATTTACTTAAGTGCGATCCGGAGTTCGTTAGCGCGTCGGCTAAATGATGATAAGTGTGATCGGGATATCGATGATTCTTTCAGCTATCGATTTGTGAATTTTCTCACTTCCCTTTCACAAGTTGTAGTGTGTAAAGAGTGCAAAGGTGAGGTGTTATTTTCGAAGGGAAGCTGGCGTCGGCTTGGCACGAAAAACATTCTAACCTGTAAGAATTGTGACGATCATCAAATAAACAGTTGGCTATTAATAAATATCCGTGCATATGATTAAAATCGACTCTTGTTGCTATTGACGGCGCGACAAAGCTTCAGGATTGCTTTCAAGTTTTACGTATAAGCTGCCTATGGATGAAGATGTCATTTAAGCGATTAAGCCGATCTATGAAGACCTTAGCTACGACGACTTTCTCTCACGCTGCTTGGATGGATACACGCAAAATACTTATCGCACTGAAGGCTGTGACAAACGAAAATACATCCTCGATACAGAGACTGCTATCGCCAAAATAACTTTTGACAATGTCTTATCAAGCCTAATATATGTATACGACACACTTGCTGACAAAAAACGCATCCAAGCAGCGGAGCACTCACTTTCGGAAATTACAAAACAGACTTGACGCAGCAGTACATCGACCAAAAAAGAGTTGGATGGGCAAAATATTGCCATGAAAGAGTAATTATATGGTATATTTATAGACCACCTTTTTTACGATTCGGAAAATTTACAGCGTTTTCAATCATCACATACGTTTTTCTCGAACCCATGTTTTCGAAATCGACGAGCAGTACAATTCAAGAGTTTTCATCTGATCGACTTAAAATTAAACTGTAACTACTTTATTTGATTATCTAATGAAGTGCACGCAATTTAAATAATTAATGAAGAGAATTTTTTTTTATAACAAATTAAAGTTAATTTTTTTGGTCTATAATCGAATTTATTTTCTAAGTCTCGCCATTTTCCGAAAATAAATTCTAAAATTTTAATTTTGTGTACTTCACTTGCTTAACTCATATAGTTCATGGAAAAATGTTCGTCATGTTTGCAAATGCTGATCCAGGGGAGTTCTACTGCTGCCGCGGAGGACCTTCGAAAAATCGTGTTTAATTTAAGAGGTCCTACAACCGCCATTTTGCTTAATCGATTGGTATTTTGGCTGTGGATAATAATTTTAAAATGTGCTCACAGAAAAATCTTGTAAAAACATTTATTTTTGGAGCTCCAAACAGATATAACCCCTTAAAATTTATTTTTGTTAAATTACTAGGTAGGCAAATTGTGTGAGTTCATGGAATACGTTAGAACAGCTATTTCATCAAATAATTGTGCTATAAGTAGCAGAAGAGCTGGTTAAGAGTGGAGAAGTTCGAATTGGAGCCTTTACTATTTCCGGGTTTTTTGTATTTTCTTTTTATCCTCCCTTTCCTTCTCTTTGAAATTAAATTTTCTTATGTCCTTATTTTATCTTCTTTTTTTTCTTTATTTCCTATTCTTGCAATGAAAACTTTGTGAATTCTCACTGGACAGTAATGCAATCATTTGCTACAACACTACAACATATCTCTATGGACATTTTGTGTGGTAAACATACAATTTCAAATGTGAAGATACCGCATAATAATAGAATTTTTCAATATTCAATTTATTCAACGAGACATCCCCATCTCTAGAAAGACCAGTCGCAAAGAGAATAAGCATTTTTATACATCAAAACTTTTTCACTTGTCGATTTGTTTAGAGAAAATATTGCATTCCAGTCAATGGAATAAGATTTTACCTCTTAATAAAACACCCGATTTCATAAATAAGTATTGAACCAGGTCAAGGGTAAAAGAAATGTAATAAACAGACCAGTACCTGTATGTTGGCCAACTCTATTTCGTATATTCCTTGACATCTCTAACTTCAAGTCAAAAGTTCTTCTAAATAATTGGAAGCTGATGCTCTTCGCTTTTCAACTAAATAAACATAAAACTTAATAACAGACAAAACGAAAAAAACAAGTATACGCCACCGTGCCCAAAGACAGTCTACTTAAACTACCATATATGACCTTCAGTTCATATTTCTCAACTCACTTTGGTGAACAGTAGGGCAATGGAATATTTAAGAAGTGTTGTTTGTATAAGTTGCTTCAATTATACGATTTCAAAATTAATACTTACGTCATAGCAAAAGCAAGGAATTAGAAAATGTCAATTTAATTTCTTTCACGCCTTAAATCCATCGTAATAACTCGGTCATAATTAATAAAGCAGAGAAATGAAATGTACGAGTATCATCAATCTTTTAGTCGTATGTTGAGAGAACTTCCATTAACTTAAATACAAAATCAGTAAGGCCATTAAAGTTCAAAAGGTAATTGTGGTATAATAAGAAATCATAAGCGACGAAGAAGTACCAGAATGTGCGTCCCTTCCAGGTATATCAGCAGTTCGTTGACCACTAATTTCCAGAGAATTGGTAAGAGGACACCAACTCTGCTGACACATCTTTTGGCAGAATACCCACCCAGTTTGTAGTTGATTATCTTGCTTTTTAGCATGAGACTCTTGAGCTCTCCAAATGAGTCATCTATCTTCAGAGCTAACAGCGCTATCGTGATTGTAGTTGTGTTGACGTTATTAAAAGGAACACGACCATTATATTCTCTCTATAATGTGGAGACTGTTCGGTGTGAGCAGTCAGTGAGTTTAGAGCCATTTCCACCGACTTCCTTCACAGTAGGCATATTGAGCTATGGACAAAAGCCGTGCATCAACACTAGATATGGATATCAATCAGTCGTTCTTGAGATTCTGTTGGGAGGGTATGAGAACAATTTCCAGTCTTAAGGGTGAAAATAACATTTACTTTCCTTCATAACAGGGGAATGTGAGTCATTTCTATGTAGTTCCTCATTATATTCTCAGTTGTTGATAGGATAACATCGGAAGACCGCTATAGATCGGCAGGTATTACACCATCTGGCCCAGTGCAGTTGAGTGATTTAAAACTATGTAGCACCCAGAGCAGCTTGTGTCTTGTAATTATACCATCAATCTTGGCCGGTCCTGCAAAAGTACAATAAAAGTTTTTATTGGCCGTAAAAGGGGATCTGCCTGATAAGCAGAAGTCTTCCTAGAGCCGTCGGTTTTTTTTAATCAGTTCGACATCGAAAGACTTGTTGGGAGGATTTCCCTTGGCCGCGACGCCTCATAGGTCTCTTTTATCTTGTCACAGAATGACATCCAGGAATCGGGGTCTGTCAGTTTTCTTTGTTGAAAAGTTTCCTGCAAGCGATCATTGTCGTTGATTTGTTTACAGAGGCTGTCGATAGTCGATCCTTCCATATCCTAAGGCTTGTTGCTATTTAGTAACTTTCGTCTTTTTTCCATGGCCAGGCAGTTACTAATTATGGAGACCCCTACGACGAGAGGTCAGTTCATCTGCCACCATTTCCTTTCCAGGACTGAGCTCCAAATATGTCGGAGCAGCCCGGATAAGATCTTTTTTGGGTTATTCAAGGAATTTACTTCACCGTACTAGTACTTGTAAATTTGGCAAGTCAAGTCTGGACTTTGTGAATATCCAACCAGTATCCGATTCTTACCACTTGGAGATTAATTAAGCACAATTTATATGTGGACACAGTTGCAGCACTGGATAATTTTATCTTTTACAAAATGGGGAGTCACCCTCAGTACTATTTTAAACTTGAGGTATTTTAAAATTCTGAAAGGAAGTTTTAGAACTCACATGTTTTGCATTATTTTTATTTGTTACTGAACTCCCGAAACATATGTATGTGTAAACTAATTGTTGCTTTTCAAGTGGACGTACAAATTTTTGTACTTCTTCGTTACATGTGTATTTTTGTATATAAAATTGTAAAATAAAATAAATTTTCCAAGGCTAATAGTGATAATCGTCCTTCTATAAGACCCATGGTTACACTATAAGGCAATGTTAAATATTTTGTTTTTGTACAAACTTCTAGAATCAAATAATAAAATGAATATGTTCGAAAAATCCATGTATAAATATCCATAATTTGAAATCTTCTGAATTCACAGCCACCTTTGAGTCAAGGGACGATATATTAAAGTGTTCTGTGACAAGATACTTTTAAGGAATAGTGTAAAATATCCTAATTTTCTCTCCCTATGTGATACCATCTGAATTCTTGAATGTAATGCTTGCTGCCCTCATTTTTATTAATCTAAACATGTATCCATAAGATATATTTATTTCGTATTAAACTTAGTACGTGATAATTTTTATAAATTATTTCTTAGTATAAATAATGGAGCTAATGTGGATTTCAAGAACAGGAAGATGGTTTATTTTCCTAGAAAAATCGCACGCATTAGGACTTTAAAGAAGATTAATGAGAATTGTTCATATTATCCACTAGAGGGTCGTAGTTTGACAATATTTGCTCTTGCTTATGTACTCGTACTATAGGTATAATATTTTGGAAACTTTTTGAGGAAGTGTACTTAAGACAGACGAACTTTCATTATTATTATTAATAATGTGATATTTGAATATTTAAAGATTTCAGTTTCAGTTTATAGACTTGTTTCAAAGAGTTTCATTGGCGGATAGTTTTATTGAAACAGAAATACATTTGAAAATTGAGTCTAGTACATACATCGTATAATAAATATTTAGAGTACCACTTTGATCAAACAGTTCCCGGGATAATCACCGTGTGGCGCTTCCATTATTCCAATTTGAATTCTGTTTTTGTTAAGTTGATACATCTGTTGTTGATATTCCCTCTAAATATTAGGGGCATAGCTTGACATTTGCAAAAGTTACGTAGCCGAGAGTACATCTATCTCTGTGTGTGTGTTGTCGATTTTTTACAATTTTGCAACAACGAACTTGTATTAAATTTTGCGTAAAAAACGGATTTGATGGTGCGCGAACGTTGGAAATGTTGAAAATGCCAGACATCAGGCAAGTGAATGGGGTTCACCAAATGAGCCGAGACCAAGTCGAGTTTCAGTCAAAAAAGAAGGCATTGCTCACGGTTTTCATGGATTACAACGGCGTAGTGCATCATGAATTTATGCCAGAAGGCCAGACAGTAAACAAAGTGTATTATTTGGGCATTATGAGACGTTTGCGTGAAGCAATTCGCCGAAAGAGACCAGCTTTGGGGGCAGAAAACTCGTGGATTTTGCACCGTCGCACAGTGCCATCATTATTACGAAAAATGCAACAAATGCTATCCAACAGCCACCGAATTCACCCGATTTGGCTCCCTGATCAATCTGTTCAATCGAGTTAAAAAACCACTACGGGAACGCGTATCAGCAGCCGAGAGGAAGTAATGAAAAAATCGCAGGAAGCACTTATGGACATACCGAAAACCGAATATAAAAAATTGTTCGAGGGTTGGATCAAGCGCTGGCATAAGTGTGTTGCAGTTGATGGGGATTACTTTGAAGGGGACAATATAGATTTAGATTGACAAAACTTGTATTTTTAATTTTCTGATCAAGGTGGTATTTCGGCCTCAATTTTTTCTTACTTTATAGCTGTTTTTTCTCATAAATTCTGTTAACTATTTTGTGCATTTATTATAGATTTATTCAAAACCAAAAAGTGCCCCACACATATACATATTAGATGGGGTGAAAAGTAACCACCTTGAGCGCCAGAATGCGCTGCTACTGCAAAAAAGATTATGGTGCCTTGAAGTCCGTTCATATTTAGACAGAGATGCTAAATTTCAGTGCGATACTGTCTTAAGTTCTGTTTTGACAGCTGAGTTTTGTTGACATGTTTGGCATCATGTTGAGTATGGACAAAAACAGTTTTCGGTCTCTCATACCTTATTTTTTGAGAGGTAAGACGGCGAAGAAAGCAATAGAAAAGTTGGATAAAGACTATGGGGCTAATGCTCCGTCAGATTACACCGTCAAATATTGGTTTCGAGAGTTTCGTGGTGGCCGCAAATTGGACAATGTCAAAAAAATACATGAAATGGTGTTGGCTGACCGGAAAGTGAAGGTGCGCGAGCTAGCAGATACCACAAAGATTAGTACTGAGCGCATACGCCATATTTTGGGAAATATTCAGCACATGAAAAAGTTATCCCGCCGCTGGGTGCCGCGCATGCTTACTCCTGACCAAAAACACGAACGTGAGAGTACTTCGAAAGAGTGTTTGGACTTGCTGTTGCGGAATCGGGCGGACTTTTGGCGTCGATTGGTTACTGTTGATGAAACTTGGATCCACTATTACACACCAGAGAACAGAAAGAGTGCCTGGCAATGGATTGAAGCTGGCACGAGTGCTCCGAAGCGGCCGAGGGAGGCTCAATGGGTCGGAAAGGTTATGGCGTCGTTTTTCTGGGATTGTCATGGAATACTCTTAGTGGACTACCTCGAAAAAGGAAAAACCATCAACAGCGAGTATGACTGTGCATTATTGGAGCGATTGAAGGCCGAAATCGCTGCAAAACGGCCTCACATGAAGCGAAAAAAAATTTTGTTTTTGCAAGACAATGCGCCGAAGCAAAAGAGCATCGCAACCATGGCTAAAATCAATGATTTACGGCTCCAATTGCTATCACATCCACCGTATTCGCCCGATTTGGCTCCCTCGGACTATTATCTCTTCCCAAACCTCAAAAGATGGCTCATCAATAAAAAAATTTAGCTTACGCGAGAAAATCATCAATGCCACAGAGGAGTAGTTTGCAGATCTTCCGGAAAATTACTTTTCGGACGGGATCAAGAAGCTGCAATATGTGTTTCAAGCTAAAAGAGAACTATATTGAATAAAATAAAAAAAACATTTAAACATTTTCAATATTTTTTTTTTCTTAAAGAGTCAATGAACATGGTATGCAGAGCCACCATTGATCCAAGAATCGTCTTTTCTCTATAGCTTAGCTTAGCAGAAGCCGATAGACCGCAAAAGACAATCGTATCCTTCTATAAATGATTATTTCATCATTTCATCAAACCATAACTTCTTGGGTGCTATGGTATATTAACAACCTTAAACATTAAAAAGATACTCCACCAAGTACATGTTCAATTATTTCTAACATGGTCTAAGCTCTAGGGAAATTTTAACAGATTGTAGCTAGATATGCTTAAAAATATTGGAAACAAATTATTGTTGTTACACAACAGGATAGCATTCTAATTAGGCGATCCATAGAACGAAATTAGCTAAAATCAATAATGAATTCTGATTTATTAAAAAGATATTGGCGAATTTTCAAAGGTCGCTTGCGAGATACTTTAGCTATTACGATTACATTTTCCATTATCCTCAATTCAACCACTTAGCAAATGATAAATGGTGCTTAGGGTGCGACAAAAACTTAATAATGTATTCCTTGTCATGATGATATTATACTCGTACTATAGATACAGACACGGCAACTGGTGTTTTCGTGCCACAAGCATATGTGTATGTGCCAGCGATAAAATCAACTACGCCCTTCAAGAGAACTTATAGCAAACACTCTTCGTGGGTAATATTGAGGATAATATATTGTGCAAGGGACAGTGTAGGAAAAAATTAATTTTGTTCCTCACACAGGGGAGTTCTTTGTATTGATTTTCAAATAAAATGCTAATAAGTAGAATTCACTTAAAATTTCTAATCAGTTTCGCGGTTTAAGATGAATCTATGATTACATTTTTCATGCTCTATTCAAAACTTTATTCATATACAAAAGCTTTTACGAAAACAATTTAAAAGGAGCTTATTCAGGAATAAAGTACTTTGAGTACTTTGTTTATGGAAAATATTCGCTCGGCATAAATTTCAGAATTTCTGTCCCAATTTTTCCTTTTAATGTTTTAGCAAACAAAAAATAATTACTAACCCCCCCATATTTAGTATATATCGTCGTAATCCATGTCTAGACCATGGACAATGAATAATTCACCTAAGAGGATGTTTTTATTTTCTAGACGTGATAACCTGATGTCATTTGCACAGTATGTGATAATTGTACTCACTGACATTGAAATCTTGCCATTTACAGTATTCCTAGATGGGGACATCCATACGTCAGAAGGTCTTCGACCTATCTCGTATCTCATTTAGTTAAGAATTGGGGGATGTCTGATACTATTGGTACTCCAAATTCGCAAGTATATTATCTTGTATTTAAGGGCTTTCTACTTAAGGGCTAGGTAAAACGTGCTATATTGTGTTGGAAATCTAAATGCCCAGAATCCACTCAAATAAATTCATTAGTACTGCACTATAAATAATGTCCATTAAAGACGACATTTTGTTTGAAAAGTTTAACCCAGGGGAGTAACAAATTGGAAAAACCTTCGAAATATGACTACAAACCAAATAAATAAGGTCAACAAATAAATATCTAGCAGTAACATACAGAGAGTCTCTCATAACATACAAACAAATATTCAAGAGGGAATCTTGAAGTAACCTGACGTATGGAACCCGTCCGGCTCTAGCTACGATACTAAATTTGCTATCGGAAGAGTATGCTTCCACCATAATCACACTAAAATTTTCAGAAGAGGAGCTCAGAGGCACATAAGATGTTCTTCTCAGACCCACTTCCCTTGTTTCAGGACCAAGAAGCAGCGCACGGTATGTTGCGGACCGAGCCATTCCACGTTAAATTAGGTTCATTTGTCTTTGGGATCGGTTAAGGAAATCTTTAAATACCTAAGCCCTTCAAGTTTCTTCTTAAAGATTATTATTCAGAGTTTTGTATTTTTAATTACCAATTTGCGTCCTGAAAAGCAAGTCTACAAACTCACCACTACACATTTTGGTCTACGAAAAGTAAAGAGCATTTGATTCTAGTAGCAAAACCCTCTGCATATTCATGGACTTTTGACAACGCGAACCTAAAGACGATGGATTTTGCCCTCCTTAAGAGAGGTAATTTGAGCAGTAGATTCGCAACTTGCATTTGCCTGAGTACAATAAGGAAAATCTAGATCACGAGTAGGGCTGTGCACTCCAACCTCCTCTTTTGCAGTCCTTCCTAGAAGATAACATCTTGCAGAACCCTATCTTCAACGAACATAAATCTTTAAGATATGCTCTTAATACCTCTTTTAGTATAAGATGCAATTATGCTATTATAATTAGAGACCGCATTCATTCGCATGGAGATATGCTTGTCCAACATATTCTCAGAAAGGGCTGCATTTGAGGTAGAGGAAAATAGCCAAGGTGTAACAATAGATACAAAAAACTTGTTTTGGGACTTCATCTCAACTACGAGTATTTATATAACAAACAGTCATATAACCTGCACCCCATAATGTCATACTGACTGAATAATCAAACGGCGTAGCCAATTTTATAAAGAGGAGTCCAACGGCTTATACGGGTTACAATTTAAGAGGAAGCAACCAAACAAGTACTCCAATGGCCACTGAAAATATCAAATAAGATAGAAGACAATTTTGCCAAATCTTAAACTCAAGTTCAATTGCATCCTTTAGGTACTAATTCTACTTCCACACAAAGAAAGAACGGAACGCTATATATTGATTAACGAAAGAAGGTATACTGATGAAACATTTCAAGGCATAGGACCTACAGTGGTATGACGTCGAAACTAACTGTCTTGTTGGTGGTTGTATGAATTTTAGTCAATACCGACATAAGTATGGTAACAAGAGCATAAGGGCCGTGATGGCAATGTAAAACCAACAGGACCACCAGGCCAAAAAAGGCGAAGAAATTATATATATTGGACCCTGCTCTGCTTTAGCAGACGAACATTTGCCCTAATCACAGAATTTGCTTATAAATATCAGCCTAGGCTCACAATGCATAGGTACTCTGTCGAAACACGACTCTTAACAAAGGCTTAAAAATACTATTTTTGCACATAGAGTAATCGTATAGGTCAGAAAGATAAAAGAAATTCAGAAGCTCTAAAAAAGAAGACCAGAAAAATAATATTCTTAGAAATAGGTTTCAACTCCTTGTTTAAAACTAGTTACCCATTTTGGTATTTTGATAAAATAACCAACCAACTTACATCCTTTTGAACTTAACTGATAAATTTTTGCTGGGCAAAATTAGCAGACAGGAACTGATCTTGTGATCACCAATAAATAATGGTGGAGATCAATTTAAATATAGTAAATAAGATTGAATTAAATCGAATCATTTCAATTTTTTCTTTCCCAGTATTTCGCTTTATTACAAAACAATAGTAAGCATGGCAACCTTGTATTGAAATCTGATTAGAGAAGGAATTCTTATAAAATTGTCAAAGAAACTTATAATCATTTAGAGTCGATGTGATAGCTTTGAGTACTGTAACACGGAAATTCCCAGTGTGCTGCGAGACAGCGAGTCATACTTGTGAGTATGAAAGTACCAAATGATTTGTTTCTTGAATTGACTGATAAGTTGTCCCTGGTGGTCGAAATATTTATGTTCAAAGAACACCGCATGTTTTTGAAAAGTACAAATGTCTAACATAAACGAACGCGTAAGACATAATTGTACAGATAGTATCTGAAAGAGGTGGGCCTCTTGGAATATTTTATTTATTTTTATCAAATAGCTATTTGAAATTAGTCCTCTTGAAATGAACTAGGCAAATGATAAAGTGACTATAACACCCCAACGTCTTTCAGTTATTTCTGAAAAAGATTCATCTGGAAAATATTTCAAATAGCACAGCTATAAATGGATCAAAAATAAAAACCCTTAGCAAGTACTAGATGAACTTGAAAAATTAGAGCCGGAAACACAATCTGAGGTTTAAGAATGACCCCCTCACAAAACAACCAAAATTCTAAAAATACATTGTAGACTTAACATCAAATCTAATGAAATCTTTTAGGTCGCACTGCCCCCGCATTTGGTAGATCAGATCCCTAAAAAATATATAAAAACTATACAAATATCTGTGACCACAAGCAAAAACAGCTAAAGTATCTTTTTCTAAATTTTAAGGAGAACAGTTTGAATGTTTACTGTGCGATCGCAAACAAAATATAGAACTTATGGATATGTGTGTATGCAACGAGAATAGGAAATGACCTATGTTGTTTTTCTTTGTTCTAAAGAAAGTCTAAAGCCATAAGAAATAAAAATTAGAAAAAAATATGGCAAATAGAATCGAATATTACGCACCCGGTGGTGTAAGAAACTCAATTTCGACATAACTTGACTTGCGTTGTTTTGCTTGTGGCCACAGATATCATAGGCGAAAAGAGAAAAAATCGCTTCATAAATTTTAAATGTGCTTCTTCAATAAAAAAAAATATTAAAAAGCAACAAACTTTTTACACTCTCGCAATGTCAACAAACTTCATTCACATATTTAAACTACATGAGAGCTTTATCGTACGTATGGCTTATAATTATTATATACATACGAAGTTTTTGACCTTACAATGAAAGACTGCAATTTTCATTAGAGAAATTATTTTATGTTTCCGTATAATCTCCCTTGATTTCAATGTACTTGGTCCAGCGATTCTCTAACATCAGTATTCCTTCCCGAAGTGAGAGTCTGGAAGGCTGTGAAAATATTCATCTACGGCCCTCTCAACTTCTTCATTGGATGCGAAGTGTTTCCTAAAAACAAGGTTCTTTAAGTTTGGGAGCAGATAGGAGTTTGAAAGTGCTAAATCAAGTGAATAGGGTGCAATAAGGTGCAATAGGGTGCAATAGGGCTGCGCAAGTCATAAACCAGATCCCGCAGTTTTCCCATCACCAACGCATTCTTGTGAACAGGTGCATTGCCTAGCGCATGATGAATTTTTTCTTCTTAAATGCAGGCCTCTTCTGCGCATTTGCTTTTGATCGGCATTCAGCAAATGTGGCACTCATCCGTAAAATTTTGTGCAAGACGCCTCGCAAAGGGTGCCTCATCTATTTCACTCACCTTCACTCGCCTATCGTGCACTTTTTCGGTGGTTTCGGGTGAGGTTGCGGTTTTTGGCCGTCCTTCACGTGGCTCATCTTCGAGAGACGTATGATCACGTTTAAATTCTGCTGCCCAGTTTTTAACGGTTAACATGGAACTTACACTTTTGTCAACTTTGGATTAATATCATTAGAAGAATTTTATAACCGCAGTCTATCCATTTTAACGAAAAACTCACAAGAAGTTTACTGCAAAAATCCGTGTAAGCAAACTACTTGAGAGAAGAAGTTGTAACTTGTCATACGAAACTAATGGCATGTGCACTCAGGCAGGAAAATAAGCTTTTGCTCATTCGAATGGCATCTCTTCGTTAAACCGAGAACTTGTCACCTCCTAAAATGGTAAATTTAGGTCAAACAGAATAAAATTCCATTGTTGACTGTAATCGTTATTGACGATGATTATTCGGTTGAATAATAAAGCTCTCTTTCTGCCAGTACGATCATTTTATAGAATAAATTTACAAGTAAACCCAATATATTCGATCATCGTCCATTCTTCGCTTACTTATAGCATGTCCCCACCAAAACTAGATCAGAGATTTAGCAAGAATTTAGCTAAATCCACCTAAGTCTTCACTAAATCTCGAGGATTTACCATACGATTTGACGTCTATAAATCCCGTCGAAATAAGAGATTTATAATAAATCTCACTTAAATCCTCGAGTGACACAAATCAAACAGTCCTTTTTTATGTCAGCACATGTCATTTTCGTGTGCTGACAAAAAAAGAATTGAAGTCTGTGTATTTGTTGGTAAGTATTTTTAAATTTTTACATAATTCATACATAATTAAACTCATTTGCTTTGCTTGACAATGGCTTGACAATGGAAGGATCAAAACAAACAAAAAGCCGCAAAGCATGGTGCAATTCGCACGAGGATTTCCTGGTGGACTGTGGGCGGACAAAATTCAAAATATTCACCAACAATAGTTTTATGTAGGAATCCATTTCTCGAAATCTATAAAAGGTATAAACAGCTGTGACAATCTTTTTGACAGTAAACGTCAATATAAATCCTAAATTCCGGTGGGGACACCTCACGTAAATCTAAATTATTTTTTTTTGCTAAATCCGGACTTAGTTTTGGTGGGGACATGCTATTATGTAGCCGTAAAATCGCTCTTCGCTCTCAACAGCAGAGGGAATTATACCACATTGAGCGAGATTTTATCATTAACGCGTTTAGTTCCTTAATCGTAAAAATGCTGGCTCGCTTGTTCTTACTCTTACGAGTATTTAATTATAACCTGCTTATAACCTGCTGCTTTTTTACCCTCTAATCTTACTCAGGGAGCCGTCTTCATAAATGTATGGGTATGTTCCTCGAGCACTTAGTTCTTCTTCTTGGTTTATTACATTTTGGACCCGTTCTCGCAAATATAACACTCCCTCCAGACCAAAATTTTACGCTTTCTCAACTCCACAATATTGTTCAAAATATAAATTCACCCACTCTTTTAACCGGGGACTTTAATTCTTGGAGCCAACTCTGGGGATCTCAGTCATCTTACACTAGAGGAAGAATAATTGAGAATTTCCTCACTTCATCGAATTTATGTCTTTTAAACAATGGGTCACCGACACATTTTTCAACACATAAAACATTTACTCATATAGACCTTTCGCTTATAACAGCTTCATATGCAATTGGATCTCGGTGGGAAACTCTCCCAAAGTAATCATTTCCCGATCGTTATAAATATTCCCATAGACAAAAAACACAAACCAATAAAACTTTTACCTAAATTTAAGACTATGGAAGCCAATTGGCCATTGTTCAATCAAACAAATCTTAATTACTTAGCCCTAAACCCATCATCTTCGAACATAAATAAAGAAGCTGCCATTATCACTAAATCGATCCGAAGCGCCGCCCACATTGCCATTCCCCAAACTAAAAGCGTTTTACATAAGACAGTGGTGCCTTGGTGGAATAAAGAACTTGAAATGCCTCGTAAACAGAAGCAAAAAGCCTTTCATACACTGAAAAGGTACCCGACAGACCCTAATATTATAACCTATCGTAAACTCAATGCCCTATTTCGTAGAAACGCAAAAATTGAAAAGAAAAAATCCTTTGAAGCGTTTACAGCTAACATCAGTCCAAATTGTTCTCTGAAGAAACTTTGGAATGATATTAAAACCTTAAAAGGAAACTATACACAACATTATATACGAACTGTAATATCTGGCCCCCAAATTCTGACTTGCCCTCACCAAATAGCGGAACTCTTTGCTCAAACTTGGTCGGCCTATTCAAGTGATACAAATTTTCACCCGAAGTGCAGCAATTGAAGTAAATGTTTCACATCAAACACTTGATCTAGTATCTGAAAGCATCAAACACTCTATCAGTATGACTGAGCTAAACTCAGCAATCAGATTAGCAAAAGGAAAATCTCCCGGATATGATAGAATTGATTTTAATATGCTCAAAAACAGTTCACCAGTTTTTAAAAGTCGTCTATTGAATTTATTCAATAAAATATTTTCAACGGGCATTATCCCTCAAGTGTGGAAGGCCGCTACCGTGATACCTATCCCTAAGTCACAAAACCAATCCACTTTAAGCAATGAATACCGACCAATATCACTCCTCCCGTGCCTAGGTAAAATATTTGAGAAAATATTATCAAAAAGGCTTTATTGGTTTTTAGAAAGAAAAAACTTACTAGATATCAATCAAGTAGCGTTAAACACGGTCGTGGAACAATGGATGCGCTGCTGCATATTGATGACTACGTTACTACAGCTTTGTCAAGCAAAAACCATGTCTCTATTCTTTCAATTGATTTTGAAAAAGCATTCGAACGCATCGGTATTCATATTATACTAAATAAAATTGCTAAATGGAATATTGGACCAAAAATGTTCAAAATTATTCAGTCTTTTTTGAGTAATAGAAAATTTCGAACAAAAGTTAACGGAGTCTTCTCCAGTATTAAAAACTCAGAGAATGGAATCCCTCAAGGATCTTCTCTCTCTGTAATTTTATTCGTAATAGCCTTCAATAATATTTCCGAATTTTTGCAAAAATTGTTATACTTACTAAGTGTAAGGAACTTGACATGACATCATCATGATTTCTTAGAATTTTAAAAGACCTCGAATCCTGGTGTCAAATTTCTGGCTCCAAGATTTCAGCACAAAAAAGCGCAATTTTGCACATTTGCAAGAAAAGTAGTTGTAATAAACGTATCGCTATCAATTTTAATAATACTAACATAACTAACACCAATTGTCTTAAAATCTTAGGTATATACTTTGATAATAAGTATAGTTTTAAGAACCATTGTTTAAGAAAAGCCTAGCTGCCAGGTAAAATATTATAAAGTTATTAGGATCTAAGAATAGCTGTTCTCATGTCAACTCACTTATTAATGTTACAAAATCAATTATGTTATCGAAGATTGACTATGGGCTAGTGGTTTATGGTAAATGTTCCAAATCAAACATACAAGCGATCTCATCAGCATAGCATGCCTCAGTAAGAACAAGTCTCAAAGCTTTTAGAACTACTCCAATCAAAAATATCCTCGCAGAGAGTTTCAGATTTAAGAAAACTTTTCACTATGAGTGGTAAGTTTCTAATTGGCAGTGATATGAATTGTAGGCATAGAGATTGGGGTTGCACAAGAGCAAATTCTTGGGGCAACGTACTATCTAGTCTGTCTGCTATGTTGCCAATTTGTGTTTCATTTCCGTCCAGTCCTACGTATTTTCCAGCTGGTTCTCGTGGTTGTCCATCTGTTCTTGATCTGTTTATAACTAATATATCTAGTCAAATTTCTCAACCTATATCGATTTATGATCTGTCATCAGATCACAATCCAGTTATTTGCCAAATTCCTAGATCTGGTGAGAAAAAAGTGCAACATTTTTTAGATATGAAAAACGCAAATTAGTCAATTTTTGGGGCCGAACTGAAAACAAAACTTCAAAATTTACCAACTACGCTAGAAAGTATATCTACAATAGAAAATGTTGATAACATCATCAGTATGTTTTCTGAACACGTATTAAACTCTGCGTACCGCAGTATCCCAAAAAAAGAAAGAAAACGTAATTATATTAAACTCCCAGATCACGTCATTGAACTTATTAAATTAAGAAATAAACATAGAAGAAACTGGCAAAGGTACAGGCAGACATTTTCTCACACCATAGTTAAATATTTTAACAAGTTAATCGTAAAGTTAATACAAAATAAACGAAATGAAGTGTGGAACACTAAGTTGAATTCCCTTGACAAAGCTTCCAAACCTTTTTGGAATATTGTCAGGATTGTCAAAAATAAAAATAAACAAATTCCAATTCTTAAAGATAATTGTAATACATACTACACGGATAAAGATAAAGCTAACTTATTCAGCCAAACTTTCGCCAAAAATTTCACTATTTCGGATAGCTTAGGGGATGTGGATATAATAAAAGTAGTAAGCGATTCCTTGGAGGCATTTAATCTTATCAATGTTGAGACTCCAATAAATGCGTTCATTAATGAGAACACAACAAAGTACTACATAAAAAACTTACTGACTAGGAAAACATCTGGCCTGGACAACATCAAAAATTGTTATCTAAAACATCTACCTAAGATTGGAATTGAATATTTGACATTTATAATAAATGTATGCCTCAAAATTCAATACTTTCCTACTGTCTGGAAAATTGCTAAAGTAGTTCCGATTCCGAAAGCAGGAAAACCAACTGACAGCCCGGAAAGCTACAGGCCAATTAGCTTGCTTAGCAGCCTGAGCAAGGTTTTCGAAAAAGTTATCAAGGACAAACTGCTAAGTATAATTAATGTACACAATTTAATTCCAAATGAACAATTTGGGTTTAGACGTTTTCACAGTACCAGCCATCAAGTACTTCGAATCACCAATCTAATTAGGAAAAATCGACGTGTAGGAAAGTCAACGGGCATGCTACTTCTCGACATAGAGAAAGCATTTGACTCCGTCTGGCACAATAGACTTATATTCAAAATGCTTAACTTTAACTTTTCTCCCTTTTTGTGCAAAGTTATTCAAAGTTTCTTGTCAAACCGTTATTTTAAAGTTCTTGTAAATAAAAGTTCATCTAGTTTATTAAGTGTCCCTGCTGGTGTCCCCCAAGGCTCTGTCCTAGGCCCACTTCTATATAATTTATATACATCCGACTTCCCAGATCTACCAGGATGTGAATTTGCAACATTTGCTGATGACACAGCGATACTTTTTTCGCATATGTTCGGTCTTAACATTGAGACGAATCTTAAATATGCGGCCGGAGTATTCAGTGATTATTGCAAAAAATGAAAATTCAAATTGAATGTGGGAAAAATACAAGCTATTTTTTTTCTCTAGGAAAAGAAAACATTGCTTCCTCCCATCCGATCGAATCATGGTCATTAGGCAGCCGATAGTCTGGGAAAGCATGGTTAGATACCTGGGTATATATCTTGATAAAAGATTGACATTTCATGAGCATATAAGCAAAACATTGCACAAAATTAGCATTGCTATAAAAATGTTATACCCATTTATAAACAGAAAGTCTTTCTTATCCGACCAAAATAAAATAATTATATACAAAGTCATTTTTCAAGCACTCTTGCTTTATGGTTGTCCTGTGTGGTGAAAATTTGCTAAGTGCCATATTAAAAAATTACAGATTCAGCAAAATAAACTTTTAAAAATGATACTAAACTTACCTTGGTACTATTCTTCCTCTAAATTGCATCGACATGCTGATATTGAATTAGTCTCTGACAGAATAGAAAAGCTTACTAACTCTTTTCTTATGAGATGTAGTATACCTGGTAATCCCCTCGTTAATGAGTTAAATGCCACTTAGCTTAAGTTGAAATTCTAAACAAAATCGCTCTAAGTAAATCGCTATTTATTTATTTATTTATTTTTTTGTTAACTTATTTGCTTATCTTTTTGTAATGTTGTTAATATAAAATATATAACGTATAAATATTTTGCTATTTTTGTTGTTTTCTTGTTTATCTACGAGTATTATTATTTATTTATCTATTTATTTACTTTTTTATACATTTATATATATTTATTTATTATTATAGTTAATGTTTAATTATTTTGCTGTTTATGTTGTTAACTTGTTTGTATATTTATTACGTTTTGTTATTTATTTATTTATCTACCTATTTATTTATTTATGAATTAATTATTATTATTATTATTTATTTATTTATTTATTTATTTTTTATTTTTTTATTTTTTTCTTTATAAGAGGGTTTTTAATTGTTATTTTCCCTTTAAAAATACTTAAAAATACAAAAAAGTTTGTGAACAATATTGTAAAGTTTTTTCTCAGTTGAAAGATATATTAAATATCATATCTCTGTGTGTAAATTGTGTGGTGGCAAACCTTGTACAAATTTTACAAACGAAATAAATATCTATCTATCTATCTATCCTCGCAGAGAGCGGTCTACCTTCAATTCAAGATCGATTCCAGTATCTTAGCTCACTTCTTGTTGCGAAAATTGCCTAAACAAACAATTCCCCCATCTAGTTAGACCTTAAAAAAATAATAATAATACGGAAAAAAATATCCAGATACCCTTCCGCAATAGAAAATGCAATAGCTAGATCCAAAACAATGGAAGTAATACTCAAAAAACAAAAATCGCGTCCTACTAATTTTCCACCATGGTTCTTACCGAATGATTCAGTAAATACAGAGCTTGCAGCACTTCCGAAAATCTCAACCAGCAACTCAGTATATAGACAACTTTTCGAACAAATTAAAAATGTCCATCCCGATTGGATCACAGTCTTTATAGATGGCTCTAAAACGCAAACAGGCACAGCGTTTGCTGTTGTGAATGATAAGGGACAGATAGAAACCAAAGGTTTGTTGCCAAACTTTGTCTCAGTATATACAGCTGAGACTATAGCAATTCTAAGGGCTACCGAATATTGTCTTGTCAAAAAAAAACCCTTATCTGCACAGACAGCCTATCTGCCATCGAAGGAGTGCTAAATATGAACAATAAAAACCCGATAATTACAGCTATCCGTAATAAGCTTATACTAAATAATAGTAAGCTCAAATTAATCTGGGTCCCCGGACATGCAGGTATTCCGGGAAATGAACTCGCCGATACTGCAGCGAAAAGAGCCTTGAACGAACCTCTCATAACTTTCCTTATAAACAACAAAGAAGACATTGAAAGAAAAATTAAATCTATCTGGCGAAAAAACCGCGATGAGGAGTGGAGTATGTACATTCATCACTATTCTACAATCAACCGTAAAAGAATACCGATCGTTTACCCAACATCTTCATCAAATAAAATGATAAAATGCTTTTTAAGACTTAGACTCGGGCACACATTCATCACACATAGCCACATAATAAACAAAACCAGCGCTCCAGAATGCCATATCTGTCAAAAAAGTATTCAACTAACACTACAACACTTAATATATGATTGCCCAAAAATAAAATAACTATCCAACTTATTTTTTAATAATAAACAACTAAGCAAAGTTCTTTTGTTTCCTTCTGAAACAAATATTAGACAAGTTTTTAACCTTCTAACCTCTATCATATTACAAAATAGTATTTAATGAAGGCCCTGGTAGCTAGAGCTATTGATACTTTAAGTTAACGAGTAATTCATTATATGTTAATAAATAATAATAAATAAATAAATAAATAACGCTCAAATCTGTTCTCCTTCTTTGTTTAAATTTTGACTTTTTTTTTCTGCCTGTGCTAATTTTTGTTGGTTGTTTCTTGTTTTTTCTTTTCGAAGAAATCTGCGTTATTTCAACATAGATACTAATCTATATGTGTTCGGTGTTCACTACTACAATATGAAACTAATTACAGCTCTTCGTTAATAAATATAAAAAAGCTATGAAATAACAAAACGCAGTGTCACGTTTTGTATAACTTCATGATTGTAGCATCGGATCTGTTGAGTCTGAGTTAGATATAACAAAATGACAATAAGGAAATTAAAACCGAAAATTCCTCTAGTTCTTTTACGATAAACAAAAAGTCATACTATAAGATTTGAAACGAGAAAGTATTTTTCAAAATCGTATAACTTAATTCATTCCTTAAATTTCTGAATTTCGCACATATAATGCTGAATCTCTATTGCTGCAAGTAGTTCCATAAAAAGAAAGTTCATTTTGGTTCCTCTGAATATTAAGAAAGAATAATGTGCATTTTCAATCCAAGCATTCTTATATTTTTCTTCGTCTTATACATTTTCCAATGTCAGTTGTCCATTTGACCAAATAAGGATGTTTGCGTATGTCTTTTGAAAGCAGGTGCAGAAGTAATGTCATCTTTATTCGATTAGTATCTGAGTATTGTAATTTTGTCTGTTCTCACCCCCAGCTCTCTAATTAGCTTTCTTCTAATTTTTCGTCATTATACTATGTTCGGGATTTATTCGAAGACACAGAAAAAACTCTTATTTAACTGATTATGTACCTACATCTCTCACTATAGATCTTTTATCGCCAAATGTGATTAGCAAGAGATAAGTCAACCATTCAGATAATACGATTTGGGACTGGGATTTGTTTATATTTCTAATTGGATTCATCCACAAGATACATTCGTATCAATACCTAGCTTTTTACGAAGAAATATATTGTTTCTGAAGTATTAAACTTCTAGGAATGTGAATTTAAGAAAGCACTTGAAAAAAATACTGATTGCATTTCATATGTGTAAATTACAAAGTCTGTATTAGCATTTATTAATCTTTTCATTGCTTTGTTAAACAGCAAGGTCAAGAAAGCAGTTACCGTAACATTTTCCCTTGTATAAGCAAACAAAAACTTAAGTCAGAATAACAAATAATGGAATTTGAAAATCAGAAAACATTGAGTGAATTCAGCCCTCTAGCTGCATCCGAAACAACCTTGCTTTCGTGAGAGAGTCCAGTAAAACTTGATGTGCAATTTCGCCGTCGCTATTAGAGCAGATATTTCGTTACAAATCATTCACAACATAGCCTACTCCAATTATTTCGTCCTTCAGAACGACGCCAGTGCTGTAAGTTCTTACTATGTATATCGAATCCATCCGTTAAGACCCGACTTCATTTATTTCTTTCCCCAGATTCCCGGCAAAATCATACCATGGTATAAGAAATTTGATTTTAAACTTTCGCAGTGATAGAAAACATACATTACTGGTGTTTTAACAAGCCAAAATATTTTTTATTCTCTCAGACATCTCTATCGATTATTTGACATAACAACATTGAATCGATGAGCTTAGTCATCCGTTGGGATTATCACACTAGGATAGTCAAATCATATATTTGGTTTCGACCGCAGTTTTAAGCCTAAATTTCACTTATGGCAATTCTCTGCATTTATCAAAAACAGGACAAAGGATACTATTAATTCGTAGAAAAAAAACCACAACATGTTGCCTGTAGAAGTATTACCGACCCATTGAAAATCAATGCCGGCTCTCCGATTCCTGATCCATTTCCTAAACATTGTTGTTTTCCATTAACTCTGCCCTAAGGCTCAAAGATACAAAGCAGTGGAAAGGGCTTATTGTTCAGCATACTACACTTTTGTCATTACTGGGTAATGTTTATTGGACATCCTCTCAAATTAATTTTGTAGAAGCTCAATTAGATTAAGATCCAGTGGTACCAAACTGGATCTTCTCCTCTTCCTCAGCAAAATCGTGTGGTTTTAGGAATGAGCAATTCATTTTCTTCTCACGCCAGTGGTACCACAATCGATGCACAACTGATCATGCTCCACATCGCATAAGGACAACTCTATCTTAACCTTACCACTCACAAAAATACCAGTAGCAACCTTCGCGGAAGTTATCCTTGGCTTTTTCTTTTCATTCCTCTTGAATTAACGGAGGGGAATATAATTCAACGCGCTTTTCCTGAATATAAAATAATAACAAATACTCTACACCTCACTCAACCCTTTATATATTTTTACTTATTTTTTTTGAACATATGTACATTTGCTCGTATATAACGTTGTACCAGGGAAAGAATAATTGATTGTGACTTTCATATTTTTTTTTCCATTACTCTTTCCACAAAATGGGTTGCTAGTCATTTTTATAAAACACGTGAGTTTGTAGCACTTAAGTGAAATGATTTTCACTTTTACTCTACAAAGCGATACAAAGCACAGCGTAGGTTCATGTAGCAAACGAGTACATTAATGCCTGCTCTGCAAATATTGGCTTGGTGCTAATATTTACTGTTCATCATAAGATTCCGGAAGAAGAAATTTGCGGAGTAGATGTGTATGTACATTAAACGTAAGAACTTAATGAAGATAAATGTACGGCATTCACTTGTCACGTATGAAGAAAGTAAAAATTATGGATGTTTGTCTCATTCGAAAATAACCAATCGAAGTCTGTTATCTACTATATAAATGTTAAGCAAATCGCATAAGCGTGTTCTCAATCATGAGATTTGGTCAGAAAAGAATGATGAACACAGATACCAGACTTACTCGCGCTGTAATGCAAGCTGTGGGCTCCTGTGAATGTGTAGCGAAAATCACTTAAAGAATCCTTTCTCAGAATTGAACTAAATTTTAACAATTGATATCGTAGGCCTGTTCCTAGAAACGATAAATGATTAAAACATAAATCAAACAAACGCAACTAGTACAGCCGCAGACAAAAAAAGCTGAACAAGCGCAAAAAGTCAAACGCTAACATCGAAAATGATCCCGCATCCAGAGAAAAGAAGTCAACATGACCATTCCAAACCTTGCTTACAGCAAACAAAGTACAGCCCGCAATACGTGAATGAAGATTATAAATTAAAAAGATCCTTTCGGCGCTTAATTATTGACCAGCCCAACATCGAATACGGGTTCCAAGATACCCTCCTAATACAACCACACCAACATATGGCGATTTTAAAATTAAGTTTTATTGGCAATACAACCAGGGCTTCCTCCAACAGAAATTCGCTTTTGATTAACATTTATCAATATAAGGACGCGACGAAATACGTAATCGCTAAGAAAGGTCATAGGTTATTGAAATCATTTTAAGATTTAGCAATCACAGAACAAAAAATTGTATTGTATATAATAAATTGGTTTTAATATACGCCATTTGTTTTTGTACAATGAATTACAATTCATTGCTTCAAAGGTTACGTTTCTAATCTATTTCCAATCCGTTGTTGCCCAACGCTAATTGATTCTGAAAAGATTCGACCGATACCAATTCGTAGAACTTAGAAAAATGAGTCTTAATGTGAGCTAAGAGCTAACAAACATATAGCGGACTAAGGTGTGGAAAAAACCGATATGAAGTCAAGAATACTATCTGCGAAAACCCCTTTCAATCACATCAATTTCGGGCAATTGAGAAATATCCGCAGTAAGCCTGGAGAGTTTGGCTAGACATTGGGTTCCGTAGCTTATCCCAATGCACTCTTTTTTATATATATGTTTCCAAAATCCACCATAGTGTGGTTATTTCATCGTAGACCAACCAAAATCTCATGAATGATTTTATAGAAAATTACACCTCTGTAGTAGATGCAACCAAAGGAGCTTCTATATTCTAGATCAAACAAACAATGCTGAGATTCCATCCTCTGGCCATGTTTCCTCTGCTCTTATCTTAATGACAAGTTGATACATGTTTCCAACTAGGTCATACCCAGCTACTCTTAACAGAACAAAAACAGCCAGTCTACGCCAGCAGACTTTTATAATTTTCCTACTTTAACTTCGTCTAGATCAACTCGCCGTAATTATCTGTGGTCTTCTACCTGAATGCGCTATTTTGCCCACTATCGCCGTTGTACCATCCGCAAAAGTTATCTTTTCATAGTCTTATCACCTTTTGCGAGTCAACTTCTAGTTCTTCATGTTTATCTTTGCAGACTACCATTCTGGATGTGTAACCCTGGCATGTTTGTTATAATCTCTGACTAAACTTTTGAACGTCATGCCCGCAGTAACGTTGCTTTGAGAGAAAAGTGTCACAACTCAAAATTCGGCGTTTTTGGAGTATGGGATCACAATTGGCCCAAATTTTTGTCAGAACTTTGTGGAAAAATGTCGCAAGTGAAAGAGCATTCCCTGGCCGCAAGGAAGCAGTGTAGTTTGTTCTTCAGAACCTTATACATTCGTTGCAAAACTTTCAAATCACTCTCCTGAAAGTTGATGTTTTTGAGTTGTGACACTTTTCTATCAGTGCGGGTATACATCCATATGTTTGATCGTGAGCTTATCGTGCTCTATCATTTTGTTTCCGAAAAGTTTTGCTTTCTGCTCATATGTTAAAGTCTATGAACATATGTCATCCTTCGGGGCAGCGTAACTTATATACTCTTTGTTTCGGTTCATGTACCTGTAATCGTCAAACAAGAGGTTTCTTTGTGGCAAGGCATTGAAACCAATAACATCAGAAGATGCTCCTTCGAACGTTGACAACATTCAAATTTAAGCTTTAATTGACCCTGAAGGAAATGCAATAGGAATAGTCTCCAGGTTCAATTGTGTAGCCTTAAGATATCGAACTATGGCGGTCTGACAGACGTCGTCGATTGCAATTTGATCAATTTAGTTGACAATGATAGACAAGGTCTTTTATTGATATTCTGATGTCAAAACTTAGTGCTGTAGATTACGCGCTTTGTTCGAAGGAGACTCAGACAAAAATTGGACTAAATTTTAGTACTGCAGTGTTTTACGAGTATATTTGCTTGATAATGGTCAATTTTCTTGGAATGTCTTGTGCAATATTACCATTAATTAACTTGATATGTGGCAAATGACGTCATTTTATCGGATCCATATCATTTTATTTATGTAAAACAAAAAAGTTGGGACCATACATGACTTTGACCCTAAGTCTACCCCAAACAGTAATACGTTTGGGTTGCATTTTGTTCTCATGAAACACATGTGAATTTACTCTATTCAAAATTCGGATGAATATGATTTCTTAACAGCTTAAATGGGTTTCAATAAAAATAATTGAGATATCGGGCTGAAATTTGTTCTAGGTGTAGTGCACATGTAAAGCTGGAATTCGATCTCAGTAATATTACCAAAAGAGAAGTTTTGCAGGCACCAATCCACTGGAACCAATATTTCACCAATCTTTTACATTTAAAGGTCGGAACGTTGTCAATATTGCTTTCATTATTGTTCCTGAGCCTCTCTAGGAGCTTCAAAAAATCTATGAGTTTCAGTTTTTAAGTTTATTTGATCTTGCGAGACTGTGCACCAAGATCTTTAAGCAAACTTGGCCGTAATGTGGACTTAAAGAATCTGCATTTGTACGAAGGGCGTGGAACAGGCTGATATGACTCATTTTGAGCTAAAGCAATTACTGCTGCAATATTTTTGGCACTTCAACCAATGCACATTCTCACTGGCACATGGACCATAGTCGATATGCTGACTAGAGAGAAATAGTCGCAGAGATTTATTTGACTATAGTAATTTCGGCTTTTTTTTACATTTAATAGTTGGCCTAGTTTTAAAGAAAGACAAACTTAATTTTTTTTCAACTATAAATTAACATTTTAGACATGTGTTTGTTTTGTTTATTTCCATAAAGCCAAGAAAGCTGCTGAGGTTCGCAAAAAGTCATTGCAAAGTTCGTAGTGTTGCTTTAAGAGCGCACATGTTAGAATCGATTTAATAAATTCCATTCAGTAGATTTTTTCTGAAAGGTTACCAAAATTCTGGTACACATACTATGGCAAATCCTCCTTAAATGCAGATATAGATTTCTACCTAACCAACTTGATAAAATTTTTCACAGGGCGATAATAATAAAGGACTTTTTCTTTACCCACTTTTATGCACTCGTGAGACGTTAGATCATACTTTTTCAAAGTCCTGATCGGATGTTATATTTGACTGGGATTAGTCAAATAAATTCAGACATGAAATAAATTCTTTCAGAAATAATACCTGAAAAATTATTAACTCATTATACTTTTGCTTTTGTTTTTCCCTAGGCTCTTTCAGACAGAAAAAATTCGTTCACTTTTGAAAATATAAATCTAAAACAAAAAAACTAATCTTGTAAAATCAATTTTAACTCTCCCCCAATTTAAACACCTAAATTTCCAAACGAAGAAAGGAATAATTCAGCGAACACAAATAGAATATCCTTAGGGAATCGGGTGGAATGGAATTATTGGCGGCAAAGATACTCATTCCTTTGTTTGAAAAAGATTTGTAAATTTACCTAGTTCGCCTCAAATTGGTATCGGAAAGATAAATATTTTATTTTGGGTATATTCCCCCCAAAAAAAAAAACAACACAAAGTCAATTTCTCTTAAATTTTTAATTGGAATATACGAGTATATACATACAATATAATATTTTTTTTATTAAAAATTAATTTATGCAATTTTTTAATTAAATTTCTTTTTCTTTGAAAACAAAATGAGAAACTAAAATTTTCGCCGAAAAATCCAAACCAAATTAGATACTTGAAGGCAACTTAATTTCAAAAGATATCCGTATCGATGAAACTAATGAAAACCTGATTATCCACGTTGCAATCTTTAGGATTACTGTGAAACTGTACGTTGTTACTGAACTGTTTTGGAAGAAATTATGAGATTCTTAGAAGCACAACCAGTTCATTTTTATCAGAAATGCAATAAGTTCACAAGTGGGGCGTATTAGCTACTTTGTGATATTATAATTATTCTTCTTTTCTTAAGGTAGCGCTTTAGTTCGGCATGGACCTGGACCTCATTCAACAAGCGTCTCCTGCCAGCTTAATCCTTTTCCAGCTGCCTCCAATCTTAACTCTTCTGGCTAGGTCGATGTCGCTGTCCATACAGTTCAACGTGGAATCTCCTCCTCCACTCACCGTCAATGTAGACGGGACCGAAAATCACTCGAAGAATTACATAGGGTAACTTTTGTTGTTCTAGAGAGGGCTGTGCTAGTCAATTGCTTACATAGCCCAAAGAAGCAGCCATTGGCAAAAGTTATTTTTCGTTTGATATCAGCACTGGTGTTGTTGTATGAATTTATAGCGGAGTCTAGGTAGACAAAGCCCTTAACTAGCTCAACACGTTGGTGTTGAGTGTCCTTTTTGCTCGAAAGAGTATACTTGGTCTTGCCCTCGTTGATCGCTAAACCCATTTTCATCGCTTCCATCTCAATACTCGCGAAACACCATTGACATCACACTGATTTCTTCCAATTATGTCAATATCGTCGGCGTATGCGAATAATTGGACAGACTTTTGAAAGATTTTTATTTTCTATTGTTTTAAGTATAATGTTGAAAAAATCGCATGACACCGCATCGCCGTGTCTAAATCCTTTTTTGACATCATAGGTTTCAGTGAAGTCTTTACCAACCTTGATGGTGCAGCGTGCATTCTCTATCGTCGTCTTGTACAAACGAACCAGTTCGGAAGGGATGACAAAACGAGACATTGCTTTATAAAGCTTATCTCTGTATATGCTATCATCGCGACCATAGAATCGATGAATAGGTGGTGTTTACCAATCAGAAGCTCAGGGGTTGTCCACAAGATTTACCAGAATGTGAATATTTAATCGATGGCGGACCTTTCTGGCCAAAAGCCACACTGATATGGACCTATGTACCAAGTTGTTGGCGAAGTGGTGTTAAGAAGATTGATGCCTCTGTAGCTGGTGCAGTTCAGAGGGCCTCCGTTGTTTTAGATAGAACAAACAATGCTGAGGTTCAATTCATGGAGCATACTTTCGTTCGATTGCATCTTACAGATGAGTTGGTGTATGTTCCTTATCAAGTCATCTCCTGTCGCTTTGAAGAGATTGCCAGTCAAGTTATCCGCTTCTGCAACTTTGTTGGATTTTAGCTTTGATATGGCTTTCATCCAGGTCGGGTGAACAGAATTTTTGGTCTACACTATCCAGGTTGACAGGATCGTTCTGCCTGAGAGCGGAATTTATTTCATCATCGTCGTTGTACAGTCTAGAGAAATGCCCTTTCCAAATCATCAGCATCGACTGCGACTCTACTCAGATGTTTCCTTTTTCGTCTCTACATACTTCGAAATCTTAATAAGGTAATGTTTCGAATTAATATTGGCTCCACAGAAAATTCGGACATACATAATTGTATTGCTTTTAGGTGATTAAGCCATTTTTTATGAAATAAGACAATTTGATTTTCAGGATTTTTATGAATATTCTTTATTTTCATATCATACAATAATTCTTTTATTGTAGTTTCTAACCGATTTTACATCTCACTTTCATTATCTTTGAAATCGCAAGTAAGATACCTCTTTGACAGCTGTCAAAAACTGGCTTCTTGATTTAGACGTTGTAAAATCACTTGATGTTCAGGTATAAAAAGCCTTTAGATTTTTTTTTGGTAAATAAATTTTTTATTTGTTATCGCAGTTTATTCTACCAAAAAATTACTGCTTGTTTTACCGAGATAAATATTTTAATGCTATTTGTTTTCTTTTTTTCCGTACATCAGCTTTCTTTAAGTTATTTTTAGCCAATGTGTTCTGTCACGCAATGTAATCATTTTTTTTTCCACTTTGTGTTTATGTTAAATGTTTGTTTTTTTCTTAAAGAATCTAACGTGTTTATTCTTATGCTATTTAGAGTAAAATCAAAATGTAAACTTTGAACTATGAACTGTGAATTATTTGTACCTGAATCTTTTTTAAAGAGATTTTATTCAATTATCTGGACAGTAATTATTTATTTGTCTTTTTGCTACTTTCCATCTATATGTTTTGGTGTTCTAAATTTTTAATTCGAATTTGCTTATTTCACATATTTTTCCAAACTATACAGATAAAAACCAAAAACATATCTTAATCACAATAATCCTGATATACAAATTCTTTACGAATCACTTAAATTCCATAAAACAAATCTGAATAATGTAAATGAAATCAATTTAATCCAAAAAGAAGCTATGTTAGTCCTTCTGGTATTATATCAGATAAAAGGCCACGAAAGCCAATATATCCGCAAGGGCTAAAGAAAATTCAGTAAATACAAACATATATGCATATGTATGTGTACGTATACATGCTCTGGGCCAAATGAAATAATTCAGAACTAATCCAAATCATTTGGGAAATACCAGAAGAAAGATTGTGATTCATAGTCAGGATTTGTTGATTCGTTCTAATGAATACATTTTGTCAATGGAAAGGCGCAAATCAGGAATGTTTTATTGGATAAGTAATTTTGTTTATCGTGCTCTATGTAGAGCAGTTTATTCCGTGAACAAAAAGTTCACTGGAAGAATGCCAAACTAAAAGTTATTTGAAACGATTTCTTGCGTGAAAGAAAATCTCCACAAAAAGATTGTCGGTTATAATTCTAAGTAAGCCAGGATTATTGAAGTGAATTTCAGAATATCATAGCCATGTTAAATAGATACACACCATGTAGTAGTAAATAGCAGTATCTTAATCTTAATAGGAATTTGTGGAAACCCACGAAAAACTTTCGTAATATTGCCCAAATTGAGCGACTTATTGATTGTTTGAAATTGAAATTTTAAACACCGGAAATGTAACATACTTAATATGTAAATTTACAGATCGTTTATGTGAGGAAGACTACAAGTTAAACAAAAACAAGGTGTATCGAAAAATATGAGCTCTAATTCACATTGATTTCTTTTCTCTTAAAATGACTAAACAAATTTAATAAAAGATTTAAGTTAGATTATGCCATAACCTATTTATCAGAGTTAACCATTTATGTCAACATTATCGTGCACTTTTAGTTAGACAGATTTATGATAGATTATGCCTCCAATTTTCGACTGGCGTATCACCTTTTTAAAATCGATTTTGTAGCCAGAGTTATCGATGAATTTGTTATTGACCTTGCTGGAGCAACAAAAGTTTTTCATCGTTATTCTGCCCAGTTTAGACATGGCACAATATATAGCTCGTCTCTATAGATGCTATCTTATGCTCACTTACGATTAAGTCTATCAGGATACGTTTTTTCCTGGGTGTGTCATAGCGTAAATAATTGGCCAATTGTAGACCTAGCGGGCCTGATAATGTACAGCCAGATTGTATATGAAAGCTTCAGGCGTTAACACAACACTACAAGTAAAATCTTATATGCGATGTTTCGGAAACTGATGCCTATAATCTCCTTTCTAGTGGATCGAGCAAAATGTGCAAAGATTCAATTTTTCAGGCATGTTTCTTTGTTCACCTCTACATGTTCAAGTGTCATTGCCTTGACATGTTCGTTTTATTTTTGAACAATTCCTCGTAAAGCACCTCTTTTTCTTCGAACGCTCGCTTCTAATGCTTTTAATTTTAACTCTAGAGAAACCGATACTCTTTTCTCATTTTTTGTTCGTAAAGCTCAGGGCGGCCCCTCTAGTTCTTGTTTGCAATGCCGATTTGTGGGCTAGTTGTTTCCATGCGTTTGCTTGGTCGTGATTTTCACTAAACTATGGGTCTTAAGGAAATAGTCTGCACATCGTTTCCGGCCTTTTTGATGGCTCCTAAGCATCGATACAACGGGTTTCTATCTATGTTTCACCAGTACTTTTGAGGGTATTCGATCCGACTACAACATATGTTTACCGTTCTTAAGTATGACTGCTTTTTGATCTGTACTTTTCTTCAACCTGGAGGGAATGTTTGTTTAGGGGAACTCCTAGCATTTCGTTGGCAACACAATTGAAATGCGTTTAGAAGGCAACGGGGTGATGCATCACGCCAGTAAGGATTACTTTAAAAGCGTCGTACAGATTTATTTTCTGTGTTCAGGATATACAGGACAACCGCATTTAGAGCACGTAACCTTCATTTTCCGGTCTCGGTTTCTAGGACAGATTATGCACCTGGACTACTTCTGTTATTTCGGTGGTGGCTCCCCTTCATGTGACTCCAACGGTTCTTCAAGAACTTCTTATTTCCGAAGCTAAATCACGTGGCAAATTTTGAGCCAGATGTCCCTTTATGTAGGGTTTAGGTAGTTGCAACCTCAATTCGTTTAGAAATGTCCGTCTGAATTTATTTGATGGTTGATAAA
Source organism: Volucella inflata (assembly GCA_928272305.1). NCBI lineage: Eukaryota > Metazoa > Arthropoda > Insecta > Diptera > Syrphidae > Volucella > Volucella inflata. The sequence continues at coordinate 183,238,901 of OV743716.1, forward strand.
GGTTTTTACATGTTAGGTAAAGTGTGATTGAATTGATTCCGGCTTGATGCATAAAAGTAACGCAATGATCCGAAAATTCGCAGTCTTCACGTTCGGATCAGGTAGCATTTTTATTATCCTCACACTCCACTGCATAACGTACACAAGCTTCCAATCTTCATTGCTTTTGAATGCCATTTTTGTAACTAAATAATAGAGAATAAAAAAGACTCTTAGAAAATTTAAAGGAGCAAAACAAAGCAACATGGGGTGGTGATTCACCCCAGTCCATACGCAATCAAAAATAACAGCCAACTCATTAGCAACTGACACACAACATGTTCTATAACAAATACATTTAATAGTAGAAATAGAAGCCGGGCCAAACTCAAGTTACATCTAAAGGAAAATTGCGTGGGTGATGGCGCACCCCAGTTGCTTCCGGAAGGCTAGTTAAGTAACAATTTAAGATAAAATACAATATTCAATGAATAAATGTGTTTACTCTTGGCTCAATTAAAAAAAAAACCAAAAACTCGTCCGTTCGCCGATGCCGACGGACGTTGCACTTCTTATATTATATTTTTCAGTTATAAGAGCACTTTTCTTTAATCCCAGTGCAATATCTCTACCACTTTTGACATTTTTTTCTTATCGCTTTGTTTGCCTCTTTCTTGTACAATTCGTAGTAAGTCATATTTTTATATCATCGATCCACGATATTTCCTTATGTATACACGGTTTTTCGAAATACCGAGTATGGTTTCTCCACTACTACTACATCTTCCATCGATGTTCTACTTATCTTGCGCTTCTTCTTATCCTTTTACTAACCTTTTCCTGTTTATACGAACTTATGCGTAACGAGTTTCCCATTTTTACTGCATCGCTGCTGCTCCGCTTATGGGGTTGGCTAATGTCGCAGACCGCAGAACGTGTCTACATAATGCTCGGTCCTGGATCACTTCAGTGGTTAGCCCCAGGCGTTGTTGCGCATTTGCCATCTGAGAAATCCAGGAATTCCTTTTCCGAACTCGTTTTCTTACAGTTGGAGTGACCGTAGTTGATAGTGCCTTTTTAACTGGATTTTCCGCAGATCTTCTTTGAACGTGGTAATACCAGCTTATTCTATTCGCCCCAAGCTGTTTGGTTACCGAATTCTTTATATCTAGACTTCCTCTTATACGCGTAGATCTAATGCAATCGCGTTTAGTGACTCCACTAGACATCCTAAACATATTCATTTCCGCTGCCGTCATTTTGTTTTTACACGCTTCGTACATTGTCCAGCACTGTGAACCGTATATAAGAGCTGGTCTAACAACCATGGTGTAGAGTTTCCTCTTTAATTGAAGTGGAAATTTTCGGTCGCAAGAGATTCTCGAATTTTCATCCATCCCACACTCACTCTGTGGTCTACGTCGTCGCCACATTTCGCTTCCATGTTAACGATTGATCCTAAGTACTCAAAGATAGTACTTTTCGGAAGAACTATTCCGTCTAACATTATATCCGGAACAGGTCGCAACGGCTGCGCAAATGGGCACGTCAAATGCTCCGTCCTTGAACGACTTATTTTAAACCCGTTTCTCTCCAGCGCATGAATGAATCTAAGGCGTTCTGTAAGTCTTCGAAGTTATCGCTAAGTATAACTGCGTCGTCAGCGAAGAGAATTGGCGTTACATTTGCTTCGCACATGCAGTCTTTTAAAAGACAGTCGAATATTACGTTAAAGAGGAAAGGGCTAAGTACGCTTCCTTGATGCACTCCGACATTAACTGGAAATTTAGAGCAGTTTTCACGTTTCCGTACATGTCTTGTATTATTCTAACATACGTTTCCGGTACGTTTTGAGACCTCAGCGCGTTTAGGTCTTTCTTTCATGTGTAATATTTTCACAAATTTCATGCTTCACTTCAGAATATTTTACTTGCCGTTAAGCGTTAGTCCAACATAGATGCTGCTCCTGCTTAGCAACTAACTACTGTATTTTTGTATAATTTGACAAATTTTTATGTTCACTGCACTAACAATATTCCAAATTTCCAGTTTAATGTTTTGCGGTCATTCATCAGTTTCCGATTTTTCTAGAAATTCAATCATTACTCGTAACATGATGTCAACTTCATAAAAGATGTTTTTTTATCTGCATGAGATGAGTTTCTATAGTTATTGTCTATTGTTGTGGTCTGTGTTGACATTTCTTTTCAGTAAGGTTTGGCAATTCATTATGAATCATTTAATGCTAGAACTACGCTTCCAAATTGTGGAAATCTACTTTGAAAAAAATAAATCTGTTCATGAAGTTCATAGAGCACTTCGTAAATTTTACGGTCAACATAATCGGCCTAGTGAGCAAGCAATTCTTGCAGTTATTGATCGTTTTCGCACTAATTTAACTCTTCTCGATTTAAAACCATCAACGAGACAAAGAAATTGACTGTTTGGTGCGGTTTACACGCTGGCGGCATCATCGGTTCTAATTTCTTTAGAAATTAGGAGGGAGCTGCCGTTACAGTGAATGGCGAGCGCTATCGAGCCATGCTGGCTAATTTTTTGTTTCCACAAATTAATCAGCTATACATGAACGAAATTTGGTTCCAACAAGATGACGCAACTTGCCATACAGCGCGCTTAGTCATCAATTTATTGTAAAATCATTTTGGTGTCAACTTTATTTCCAGAAGTGGTGCTGTTAATTGGCCCCCTCGTTCGTGCGACTTAAGGCCTCTCGAATACTTTTTATGTGGCTATGTTAAGTCATTGGTTTACGCCGACAAACCAGCAACTCTTGAAGCATTGGAGGCTAATATTCAAGCCACCATTGACGCCATACGACCAGATTTATTGGAAAAAGTAGTGAAAAATTGGACTGATCGAATGGACCACGTAACATGTAACATGTAAAAATTAAATTATCTACCAGATTATAATAATAAAAAATGCATTCCAACAATATTTCTGTCTTGTTTTATTATTTTAAGTTCTCAAGCTCTTAAAAAAAATACCCCTTACTAATTTGGTTCCGAACCGTAACAATACCTTTGACATGGTTTCGTTTGCAAGTTCAAGATTTTGCCTGGTCTAAATACGTCTTCTCGTTTACAGCGTTTGTTCGCCTTGACGACCTTTAAGCTAGCTTGATTATATTTCTTCTCTTTGAAGATATAATTTGCTTACCCCGCGTTTTTGGTTCTTATAAGAAGGTTGAACGACTCTTTTTCATTTATTCCAACAGCACGAACATCTAAAAAAATTAAAGCCTTAAATGTTTTCAAGTGCATAATCGTGGATACAAAATTTCTCCATTTCTTCTTGGTACGTACTCCAAGTTTAATTTTAAGAAAGATTGCTTTGAATCAATCAGAGTTATTCTGTAGTCTCATCTACCCAAAAATTAAGGCGTGTGCAAAGCTGAAAAGTATATTTGTCATACGAATCAAAATGTACTCATTCGCAATTTCTTTTTTAAATTGTTTGGTTAGAACTTATTTCTTTCTTCTTATTTCTCTTATCAATACATGCGTATATACAAACATACAATGTATAGGTATATAACATCCGTTGAGTATTAAAACCAATTTGACGATGTTCATAAAATAAACCCTCAGCAAATACAAAACACACAATTGTGATCCTTCCCTAAGGAAATATTGAAACTTCGTTTGGAGCAGGCACCTTTAAGATTCTTTGACATTCAACTTTTAACTTTTCAATGAAATTTTGTTCTATTTGTTGTAATTTAAAAATAAAAATTCAATGTTTCACGTCGAATCACTAGAAATTGGTTTGATTTTTCAAATTGTATATCCTTTGTCCATATTTCCGGTTTTCTCCATATTTTCTTTACGAAGATTTTAAATCCTGTCTGTATGTTTATAAAGGATAAGATAAATACGAATATACAATAAACTGAAGCAGAAAATCTTGTTCCAGTAGCGATGAGGTTAGTGGTGACGATAAAAGAGATCCAACTTATCTGGTCTGCTATAATGTACAAAGGAATATCATCTAAAATAATTAGAGTCGAATGGAGAGTTTGAATAACATGCAAATAACATCTTAAACAAATCACCTAATTGTGCGTCGATATAGCCGTGCATGTGAAGTTCGCCAATTATTCTTATTGGGCAACGGGCTCTTCCTAGCGGTGCGTCGTTTTACCAATCAATTTTTAAACTTAAGGACGTGGGAATATGTTCGGTTTTCAATCAGCAAACCAATTTTATGAACTTTTATCACAAACTTGCGAATACCAGCTTCAGTTGGTGGATTATTTCTACCAAGAATTCCTTTCGAATTTCGCACGGCAATACAACATCCACTTGGAAGTAACTTTGCTATTTTTTAAACGTTGTTCAAGCTTAAACTTAGTTCATACTGCGAATATAAAGCATAATACTGAGCTTTTGTCAATATTTTGATCGCACAAGAGCTCTTAGTTTCAAAATAAATTTACAATATTATATTGTGAAAGCAATAACCTTAACAAGACTAACAATTCCGAAGTGACAATATCAATATCTAAGCTGAAGTCGAACAAAGCTGTTGGAGCGGGCGGAATGACCCCCGAGCTCCTCAAAGTGGCAGGCGATGACTTGGTAAGGAGCATACACCAACTCATCTCTAAAATATGGTCGGACGAAAGTATGGTCGGTCGAAAGTATGGTCGGATGAAAGTATGGTCGGACGAAAGTATGCCCGATGAATGGAACCTCAGCATTGTTCGTCCGATCCCAAAAAAGGAGACCCTCTGAACTGCGCCAACTACAGAGGCATCAGTCTTCTTAACATTGTATAAAAGATCTTATCTGCCGATTACTGTGCTGTGCTGTGCGAATGCCTGAAGCTGTTTTTTAACAACCTGATAGGTCCATATCTGTGTGGCTTCAGGTCAGGAAAGTTCACCATCGACCAAGATCTTGGAGAAAACCCATGAGCTTCAGATCGATACACACACAATTTGAAGGCCGCATATCACAGCATCTATAGAGACAAGCTATACACAGCAATGTCTAGTTTTGGCATTCCTACCGAACTCGTCTGTCTCGTCTGGATGACGGTGGAGAATGCACGCTGCTTCACTAAGGTCAGTAAAGATCTCACCGAGACCTTTGATGTCAAAAAAGGATTTAGACAAGGTGATGCGCTGTCATGCGATTTCTTTAACATCATACTCGAAAGAATAGTACAGAACTCACCCGCAAACGCAAGAAGCACAATCTTTCAAGAATCTGTCCAATGACTCGCATACGCCGATGATATTGACATAATTGGGAGAAAGCAGGGTGATGTCAGCTGCGCCTTTGCAAGTGTTGATACGGAAGCGGCGAAAATAGCCTTAGCGGTCAATGAGAACAAGACTAAGTATATGCTGTCAAGCAACAAGGACAATGGACACCGATATCTAGGACGGAACGTCACCGTCGACAGGTATAACTTTGAGGGAGTTAGGGACTTCGTCTACCTAGGCTCCACTATAAATGCAGACCGCGAAACCAGGGCTGAGATCGAATGAAGAATAACTCTTGCCGCTTCTTTGAACTAAGAAGGCAATTGACTAGCAAAGCCCTCCCTCGGACAACAAAAGTTATCCCCTATAAGATCTTAATCCCAATCCTGGCCTATGATGCAGAGGCATAGACATTATCAAAAATGCATGAGAGTGCTCTTGGTTGCTTTGAGTTGAAAATTCTTCGGGTGATAGTTTTGTCAGTCATATCATTCACTTCCGAATATAAAAATATATAAGTATAGGATTTATACTTTTCATTTACAAGATGTCTAAAGGAGACTGTTTACAAGCTTATTTTATGGGGGGAAATCGAAACGTTTCTTTTTTTTTGTCTCATATCTATCGTGCCGTTCGGATTCGACGATAAACCGTAGGCCCCGCTAAAATATGACAACAATGACAACACGAGCAACACAAATGAGTGTCAAGAAGGTAGGCCATTCGCATCGTCCAACAATTAGCGTCAGATAAAAGAAAGCTCTTCCCTATAACGTCGAAAGTTGCATCCTGTTAAAGACAATTTAAAGAGAACTACGAAGAAAACTTAAAAATGTCGGGTCTGTATGATCTAGTGGGATAGATTGCTCCTTATGCAGTTAAGAGGGAAAGGTTCCGGAACACGGCAAGTTTTTTAGTTTTTTTTTTTTTTAAATTTGTATTTTATTAAAGTATAGAAACATTTTTTAACTCTAAAAAATTTTGTTGTCCAAGATGGCGGTGCAGCACGGCGTCAAATTCGTAAGTAAGCTGAAGACTTTATTTTTCATCTGTAACAAAAAATCAAAATAGGTCTTGTTAGAAATATTCTTCTACTCCAAGCTTTTAAAACCCCAAAAAAATTTAATTTTGCAAAAATTAGAGGTCAGAAAAAAAAGTAACTTTTTTTTACCGATTTGCTTAAAAAATTTATTTAATTTGCATTCAAAATCATGTTTCAAGAGATAAGAGTACAGCTAAACGTGTCAAGAAAAAATTTTAGAACGATCGGGTAATTATTTTTTGAGTTATAGTATGTTGGATGCTGTTATGATAAATGCAGTTTCGAGAAAAGGCGATTCAAAGCTTACTACCATGCAGCTGCCTTCTCTTCTCTCTCGAACAGACTAAAGACTCGAGGTTTTTTTCGTGCTTCTACACGTTTGGAAGCATCTAGCATATTAAGAAAAGGGACAGACGGAGAGAACTGTTCATGCGGTTGGGAAGGCCTGCTGTGCACTCTAAAATCGAGCGTGCACCTTTGGCCGAAAACATACAATGGTAGCCATTTCGAAACGAATAAATTTGAAATTTTAAGGAGATATTCTTGAGATGTTGTTGTATAAGTAGTAAGGTAAAAATAAAAAGAATAAAAACGTCGGGACCTTCCCTCCTTAAAAGCAGTTCCCTTTGCAAGAAACTTGGAAACAGCATTAAGCAGCGAACGAAACAGGAACAGTGAACATTAAGAGTCAATCATTTCAGCATGGCCCAATCTCAATTGAACTTAATGCCATAAATGCACTCACTATGGTACCCCGGTTTTACCATACCCGGTCTGATGACTTAGAAACGGCCTTCGATACAGTTGTGTATAATCGCACCATCAACAAATACTTCGTTAAATAATCTGATACTTTGCAAAACTGTTGCGTGAAGCCCTGCTCCTGGCACAATTGATATCACGCACTTTAGAAACAATGGATTTCAAAAAAATAAAGATCTGCTCATATGCTTGAGGCGATCGTCGAGCTCCGAAACCCAATCACTGAAACGTATCGCCTTCGAGTTTCGAGTACCAACTAATATTTTTGAATAATTTTATTGAAAGGAACAAATTGTTTTTTTTTATTATTAATTTTTCAATTTTTTAAACCAAAAAACAAATAATAAATTTCAAGGATTTTGGGACTTTATCTTCAAATAACTTAAGAGTACGATACATAGAATTATAAATTCCTACGCTACAGTTAGCATAAATATTTGATGGCAAAAAACAGTAGACATGAATAATGCCTACTCGTATGAACTGTTATTTTTTTGCAAATTATGTTTTCGCTTATAAAATTTATTTGTGAATGCACAAAGCGAAGCGTTTAAACATTGTTTTATTTAAGTCATTCCTTATTGGTTTTTTTTTGTTAAAGTCTTCAAAATCTTTTTATATACGGCGGGTCAATAAGTCCGTGACTTTTTGAATTTCTGACCTCTTTACTGAAACAGCAACACTGCTCCTGTCAACAGGCATCTGTCAGTTGACTCCTGTCAAAATTTAAACTTGCTGCGTCAGTTAGTTTGTGTTTGACAGCTATTTTTATCAGACTACCCACTAATTTGAGGAGAAAATGGAAAAAAGTGAATTTCGTGTGCTTATTAAGCATTATTTCTTGCGAAAAAAAACCATTACCGAGACCAAGGCTAAGCTTGATAAATACTATGGGGACTCTGCACCATCGATTTCAATGGTAAAAAAGTGGTTTACTGAATTTCGTTGTGGCCGTACAAGCACTGAAGATGCCGAACGTCCTGGACGCCCAGTTGAGGTCTCTACACCCGAAACAATCGAAAAAATTCACGATATGGTGTTGGCCGACCAAAGATTGAAAGTGCGAGAGATTGTGGAAGCCGTAGGGATCTCGCATGGCTCAGTGGTTTCAATTTTGAATGATCACTTGGGCATGAGAAAGCTTTCCACAAGATGGGTGCCGCGTTTGCTCACAGTCGACCACAAACACATGTGCAGTTGCCATGGCAAAAATCCATGAATTGGGCTATGAATTGCTCACTCATCCACCCTATTCTCCAGATTTGGCTCCGAGCGACTACTTCTTGTTCCCAAACCTGAAGAAATGGCTTGGTGGAAAAAGATTTGACTCCAATGATGAAGTCATCTCGCAAACAAAGGCCTATTTTGAGGACCTCGACAAATCATTTTTTTTGGAAGGGATAAAAAAATTGGAGAAGCGTTGGACAAAGTGTCTAGAGCTCAAGGGAGACTACGTTAAAAAATAAAATTATTTTTTTATCAAAAAATCTGTGTTTTAATCCAAAAGTCACGGACTTATTGACCCGCCCTCGTATATAGTGCCTCTTTGCTTTTCTTAGATACACATACTTATTTCTATTACTTTATTATATTGTCACTTCTATTTTATCTATTATATACGTATGCATGCGAACGTGCTTTCGCATTCGTATACTTCCATTTGAGCAATTCCAATATAAATTCAGATTTTGAAATCTGTACTTGTCTAATGAATATTTATTAAATAAGACTTCTTTGAAAATGAAAATCTTAAATAAAAAATAAAAAACTCTTTGAAAACGAGCACGTATCTATTGACATTTGATATGTAAGATTTTGAAATTAAAAAATCGTCATCTCTTCTTCATTCTGTATAACATCATTTCAAAGGCATGCGTGCGATGCAAGTAATTTGTTATTTCACAGGAAGCCTGAAATTATTTTAAAAAGATGAAAAAGAAAAATTGTATCCATTTTTGAATAGAACAATATTTCAATGCTTTATTTGGATATGCAAACTAATAAGACATGAATAGAATAATGAGATGAATAAAATCAAAAGCAAAACAAAAAATCACGAACTCAATTTTCAGATAGGTACTTTTGTTTTAATTTTGTTATTTTAAGTACGAGATACTAGTACATTTTTACACATGCCCTCACTTATAACCGTTTTCAGTTGGTCCGGTCTTAAGTTAACTGCCTTCAATTTGGCATTCAATATCAGTGAAGTCGCCTTTAACTTGTGCGCTCCACAAAATATTTAGTCTTTCTTTACTGCGTTGTCTCCCCGGGTTAGATTCGGGAACTCTGCAGCCGGAGCGTAAGTGGCCATCTACTTTACATGACCCAGCCATCTTAGTCGTTGTACCTTCATTTTTCTGGCTAAGTCTGTGTCGCTGTAAAGTCCGAACAGTTCGTCGGCAGACGGGACTAAAAATCACCCTAACAATTTTCCTCTCACAGAAACGAAGAGCACCCTTATTCGTTTTTGAAAATAGTAACTTTTGTTGTCCGAGAGAGGACTTTGCTAGTCTTTCCCCATCTAATATACCGTTCACTTGTGCGCCCTACAGGCTTCGGTTCGGTATTTGTGTCCGTGGCGGACGCGGGGGCGTGAAAGCTATACGTATCAGTTAATTTTTTGCGAAGCACATGTGGGCGTATATTTTGCTCATTGACAAAGTAATTTAGATAGGTGTTGTATCGCTGAAGATCATGCAATAGAATTTCGAATCGGTTGATACAATTTCGAAAGACCAATTAGAGAAAATTCAATGCTCCAAATGATCATTATTCTTCAGTTCTAAAGTTCATTTAATCTTATACGGGTGTAGGCCAAGATCCGTTCAAAAAATTTTCCAATGACCGTGAAATGGTTAATTTTGGGTTACTGTCAATAGATGCGATTACAGCCTCAATATCAGCAACCCTTGCATTTCTTTCTCTAACTGCCATCGAAATATTAAACTTAGAAAATGAAGATTCAATTGACAAATTCCTGACTCGCAATTTGTCGATAATAACGAACAAAATTCGGCTTTAGAAGTCTTAAAATTGGTGTCACGTACTCCAATGTTTGGTATTTAATTTGAATAACTTGTTTACGTTGCCTGTTCGAGTAATGAACGATAACTAACTGTGACAAAAACCTCTACATACATAACGATTTTCAAGAAGCAATTCAAAATTGACAAATCCATTCCTTTTTCTTCGCTTTCCTGTTGAATTTAACAATTTAATATGTCTCACTAACTACTACCAACACACCTGTAAATCTTTACAAAGAAATCTATTTTCCTCTTCTAAAACATCTTTCCACCGCATAGAATAAAACAACAGTTAAGGCAAAATAATGTTTCAATAAAAGTCGAATGGCAGTCCCCGAAATAGAACAGTTTTTATTAAAACAGTCTCCGTATGCATTTTTAAAGCGTCCATAAAGTGGCTATCAAAACGAAAGGAGCAAAGCATTTGTATGATCACAATTTTATCGTCGCCTTCAGAGTAAAATTTTTTACGATTGTACGGCTAAGCTTCTGTAAATTAGTCACAATTTCACAAGTGAAGTGCACTTTATTTCCAGTGACTTTGCTACAAGTTTATGAGCTTTTATTATAGTTTGACTATTCAGTAGAAGAGGATTAGTAATGTAAGCTTTGCCGACAGACATCATTCCCTTTTAGTTCAGTTAAACAATTTTACCAAAAATAACAGTTTTAATTCAAGTGGGCTAACAATATAGGAATATTCGTTCACACAAACCGTTTTTAGTTTAATTGGGCTAATTTGATCTCAGTTCGGTTAAATTAGAGTACAACCAATAACATATGTGTTTTGTGTCGCTGAGTTAATCCTGGTCACTTTACTGTACCTGCTTTATAAACCTACTATCAGTTAATAGTCAAAATTCAACTTAAGTAAGAAGATGTTTAAATCTCGAGTAAAGTATGGATTACTCACATAATCTTTTCCACCCCCAAAAGAATTTTCGAAAACAGGGTCGAATTATTGGAATCGAGAAGTTATACGATTTTTTCGTCTTATTATCTAGGATGTTCGCTCCTATTAACTACACATACTCGTATTTCGAGTGATGTTAAACAAGATAAATGAGCAAACGATTATAACCGCCTACCACTCGTATCTTTCTCTTCTATTTTATACATGTTTTTTTTTTTAGCAAAATGGTCGTCAACAACATTGTTTATTGAACTATATAGAGTCAAATGACTCTAAGTGAAATCGGTTATGAAACAAAGTGTCATATGTCGTAGTAATAAATTTAACATGTACTTCTAGGTTATAAAAATGAGGACAATAAATGGAGCCTAAGGTGAGAGCTTCTATATTCGAAGTATCGAAGTTAGTGCACATAATAACGAGCATCATTCATTTCATAATAGCAGCTCATAGTTAGCCATATCCTTGTGGTATTTTCAATACATCATTGTCTCCTTTTGATGCACACCACCTTTGAGGTGGCCTTATATCTTTGCGGCTCAAAACAGGTCTCTTCTCTGACAAGAAAAATTTAAGATATTCAGTTAATATATCTAAATTTTAATTTGTGTAGTATCCAGACTGAAAACAAAACCAAGGCATGCGATACTCTATTGACATTCGATTATCTACTGATGGTCGACAAAGCATAAAGTACAAGTGCATACACAAAAATATAACAGAAGTCATCCTTTCACCTAATATTTTGGTACGATAATCAAAATAGAGATATACAAACCTTTAAGTTGAAGCTGTTACCAAAACTTAGGAGTTTTCGATCCATTTAAGCTGCTAAAAAACTGTCACGCTGTTGCTGTGATATCGCTTTTATCGGCGAAAAGAGGAAAAACTGCATGCAGAAAATCTTCCATGACATTAGGTTGGATGGGATTGTGGAGGAGGCGATGTGATGAATCACAGATCACAGTGGCCATAAGTAGGCCTTTTGTAATATCCTCCATTTAAAGTCCGGCTATGATGCCGCAATTTGTGAGAAAGGCGGCTAACTCTGTAGGTGAGATGGCAACTCTGTCCGCTGCTTCGAGGCAGAATTTACCTAAGTAATGTTGACGTGTTTTGAGTTAACCATTGCAGTCACATGGTACATCTTTTGCTGGTTCTACTTTCTCGTTACACAATTATCAGGTATTGTCTTGTGCTATACCCAAGGTTAGCCAGTGTTTTTTTTCCCACGACAGTGCTCTGTAGGAAAACCTGTGAACAGTCGAATCTTACTTCTACTTAATAGAAGTAGTAGTTGTACTCCAAGCTCAACTAACTAATTCAAATAAATGTTGCGTCTTAACACTACCACATGTTTCCATATCCTTCGAATAGTCTCATATTGCGATCTGAAAGCGTAATGAACAACCATGGAACTTTAGAATATTGCTTTTACGATTGTCAAGAACTCTCTCGTATATTTTCATATTGTACGACATTAGTTGTTGGAATTCGTCGTGATATCTTTGCGTTTATAGAGTGAAATACTGAACCTCTTCATAATCGTCGGGCATTTCCTCGCCAATTCATACCTCGGAAGGTATGTGATTTTGCCTGACCAAACCAAACCACAGAGCAGAGTTTTTGTATTTCTCTTTGATTTAACTTCAAAGTCACACTGAAGATTTTGTTTTTATCTAGTACTTACTTACTTACTGACTTTAGGTGGCGCTACAGTCCGGGTTTGACCTGGGCCTCAGTCAACAAGCGTCTCAAGCCAGCTGGATCCCTGGATAGCTGCCTCCAGTTTCGCAAGCTAAGTTGGCTGAATTCCTCTTCCACTTGCGTGCGCCACCTGAGTCTTGGCCTTCCTCTACTGCGCTGTCCCTCGGGGGCGGATTCGAAGACTTTTTGGACCGGAGCATTGGTGTCCATACGCTCTACATAACCCAGCCATCTCAGTCTTTGGATCTTTACTTTTCTGGTTAGGTCGATGTCGCTGTACAGTCCGTAGAGTTCATTGTTGTATCTCTTCCTCCATTCTCCTTCAATGCAGACGGGTCCGAAGATCGCCGAAGAATTTTTCTCTCGATGCAACCAAGAACACCCTCATCCATTTTTAATAATGTGCATGCCTCTGCGCCATAGAGCATTATTAAGGTCTTATAAGGGTGACTTTTGTTGCCCGAGAGAGGGCTTTACTACTCAATTGCCTTCTTAGCCCAAAGAAACAGTGGTTGGCAAGAGTTATTCTTCGTTTGATCTCAGCGCTGGTGTCGTTGTCTGTATTTGTAGCGGAGCCTAGGTAGACAAAGTCCTTAACTACCTCAAAGTTATATCTGTCGAGGGTGACGTTCTGCCGGAGACGTCTGTGTTGCTTGTCCTTTTTGCTTGACAGTATATACTTTGTCTTGCCCTTGTCGACAGCTAAACCAATTTTCGTCGCATCCGTCCCAATACTCGCGAAAGCGCCAATGACATCACGCTGCTTTCTCCCGATTATGTCAATATCGTCGGCGTATGCGAGTAGTAGGACGGACTTTTGAAAGATAGTGACTCTTGTGTTTGCTCGTGAGTTTTGCACTATTCTTTCAAGTACGATGTTGAAAAAGTCGCATGACAGCGCATCACCTTGTCTAAATCCTTTCTGGACATCAAAGGTCTCGGTGAGATCTTTTCCGACCTTGATGGAGCAGCGTGCATTCTCCATCGTCATCCTGCACAGACGGACGAGCTTAGCAGGGATACCGAAACTAGACATTGCTCTGTATAGCTTGTCTCAATAGATGCTGTCATACGCGGCTTTAAAATCGATGAATAGGTGGTGGGGATCGATCTGAAGCTCATGGGTCTTCTCCAAAATCTGCCGTAGTGTGAATATTTGGTCGATGGTGGACTTTCCTGGCCTGAAGCCACACTGATATGGACCTATCGGGGTGTTGACGAAAGGCTTCAGGCGTTCACACAATACGGCAGATAAAATCTTTGCGCGATGTAAGGAAGACTGATACCTCTGTAGTTGGCGAAGTTCAAAGGGTCTCCTTTCTTGAGAATCGGACAAACAATGCTGAGGTTCCATTCATCGGGCATACTTTCGTTCGACCATATTTTACAGATGAGTTGGTGTATGCTCCTTATCAAGTCATCGCCTGGCGGTTTGAAGAGCTCGGCCGTCAGGTCGTCTGCTCCAGCAGCTCTGTTGGATTTAAGCTTCGATATAGCTATGTTCCAGGTCGGGTGGACGGAATTGTTGGTCATCACCGTCCATCAAGGACTTATATTGATTTTAAGAAAAACACATGAAATTTCATTAATTATCAATTTATTTCTGATCAATCGAAATTACATTCTGCAATTAATTTTTAAACACAACTTTGGGATCTAATGAATGTCATCCGAGGGACAAGGACTAGCTGGTTTGCATATTCCCAAGGGAAATAATAAAAGCCGTCAAATTACAAGATCTTGGAAAACAATTTACAGGTCCCTGATGTGAAATTATGCGATGTTTTCTTCAAAAGCTGATTGTTTCGTTGACTGTATAGTACAAAATGCCATCTTGCTGGAATAACATCTGTTTCAGTTTCATGCCATTTAATCAGGGAACAAAGAGTCATTAATCGTGGCTTTATAGCGATTACCTTTGACTATAACACGCTGATTAGCTTCATTTTTGAACAAAACTTAGTTCAATGACTTACCAGCCCACAGAACGCATTAAACTGCCCATTTTTCGACATGTATCCGCATTTCGATAATCTCATGTGGATGACCTGCGTTCCATATATGACACCCATTGAGCCAAAAATGAGCCTCATCTTTGAACACAATTTTTTTGATAAAACAGCGGTTTCAGTTGTTTTTCGGGCCATTCACTAAAGTTTCGACGCAAACAATGGTTATTCAGCTCCAATTCTTGTACGATCTGAAGATTCAAGAACCAAGTTATTTGCGTACAATTTTCCGAAAAGTAGACCGGCAAAGACCAATCTGTTATGAACGACGTCGAATCGATAAATTTGGATCTTTTTCAACACTCTCCTAAACAGATGCAATATTCCCATCAGTATGCACTCTTCTTAAGTTCTTGTGCATCTCAGTGCCCATTCATCTTTCAAAAAAATTTTGTACGAAAACGGTCAACAATACAACGAATACTGGTGTCTCAGGTGGTCCATTTTCTCGCGTACAATATGGTGCAAGTGCTCTCAAAGTTTGGCGCGTAGGAGTAGAATTTTCGAACCGAATTTCTAAAATTTGGTAACGTTGCGAATTTCATCATGTGTCGTTGCGATAAAATTGCAAGGACTATTGAATACATTTGTGACAATTGGTTCGTGGTTTTTTGAAACCATGTTTGCAAATTGACCCTTCAGAAATAGTCTATGTTCTTATTCGTATTGTTCTATTGGATATACTTTAGTGATAATGATTTCTATTGCTTTTCTAGTTTCGACATGAAAAGCTCTGTCACCCACACATTCGACATGAAAACACCCTGTCACCCAAAGCTGGTGCCAATGATTACTTTACAAAGTTCAACAATATTAATACAATTGTTGATGTTTTAATATTGATTCTAGATTCCACATATTACAAGAATTCGATCTCTAAAAAATCTAAGGAAACTTTGGAAAATAGCTTACAATTAAAATAAGCAAAACCAACAAAACAAATATTCAAGGAATATTCCTAAACTGTTGGTCATAACTAAATCAAAAGAAATGTCGAGCCTATGGCTTGGTTAAAAACGATAAGGCAAACATTTAGCGTGTAACTTTTAAGCAGCTTAAAAACAAACATGTGTGCATACCTACGATTTTTTCAACACTAGAAAAATGTTGTCGCTTGTGATAAGCTGATTATGTCGGAAAAATTTCTCAATAACGAGATTACTCCTCGAAACACTGCCCACCTGAGTTTCACAAACGCAGAAGAACGATTTTAAAATCACGTTCGCATCCACAAATTGATTTTTATAAATCGAATGACGTGCTCCAATTTTAAAGTCATCAACACAGACATATGTATGTATACACAAACAAACAGCAGAGGTATCCTGTACGTTTTATTTGAACATACTCGTAACTTTTTGAGGCCATGTGAGTACAGTGATTATTGCAACCGCTGTTGTTAGAAAGCAGTGAAATGAAAATCGATTTGGTTTTCGCCTTAATTCGAAGGCGATGGACAACGATGCAGGATGCATTGATATGCAGATTTGTGCTATAGACAGCATCATCAGAAAACAATTTAAACGCGCTGCAGACAGACATTTCTGCATGTCAATCTGTTTCATTTGATTGCTTCCGAGATTCATCTCAATCGCAGATGCGTATATATGTAAGTATTCATGTATCCCGATGTGCTAACTCTTTTTTATGTAACCGAAGGGATATCTGCCTTAACTGCTGTGTACGCACATGCATATAATCGATTTCATATTCATCTGTGACAGAAGCCCAAGCGAAATAGTTCATTAATGCAGATACAACGAGATTAACGTACACTCATAATAAAGGCTTTTCACCACTTACCGAACTTAACACTAGCATCCCCTATGGGATTGCACTTGTAACTTAATATAGGTGCACATTCGAGTACATGGGTTAATATGGATCTAAAGTTTTGAAACAAGTTAAATTCAAAGCTCTTCATGAACATGTTGAAGGCAGTAGAAAAACGAATCAGTTGAACCTGCTTCGTCAAATCAATTTGTTTTCAAATATCCTGCTGATGCCGATTTGATTACAAATTGAACTTACTACTCGGGATACATTTAAAATTGTTTTACTTCAACATATAGATAATAATGTGCTATATGTGTAGTATTTTAGTTTCTTCAAAATGAGGCATTTCCACGTCAATACTCTTGAAAGCTTCCTAGACGGCTCGCTCTTCTCTGTCAGCTTCGCCCAGTGTTTTCCATAGTTTTCCATATTCCCAGCACACACGGCTTTGCAATCTTGGCAAATTTTGTTCCTTCTAAAACGGCTTTGCCTTTTCCTTTGCTCTCGTTCTTTGATGCAATGCAACTAAATTTGGTTTTTATTTGGCTAAGAGCGCCTTCATACTTTCGTCGTCAAACCAAAGATTTTCGGCGGCACGTTGAAATCATACATATCAAAACCAGCTTCAATTATTGTTCTGTGGTCCGCACAATGTTGGTTAAGCATCATGTGAAAACTAGGGACACGAGATACGTCACAACCTGTATTGTCCGACCCTGTATTGTTCGTTTGACCAAGACTACACTGCTGTGATTGAAGAGAGTCCACGAACATCAAACAAGCACACAATTTCGCATCAACAGACGTTCGTTGTGAAGAATTTCGTTGAAAGACTTGAAGATGTTCCCTTATAATTAAAAAGGAGCTGACAGTCAAGTGAGGCTAACTTAGTCCCATGCTCTATTAAATCTAGTAAGAGACGAAGATGATTTCATATGAAGGTGATCATTTTTACGTAAGTGATTATTTACGTTTTGCGACACGGAGAGTCCACATGGAATGGGCGACGAACTTCGAATCCCCAATAAGTTACTGTTCAGTGTTACATTTACAGTGAAAATGAAAACTAAACCATACCTCATAAGCGCTACAAACCTACATACTGTGGCAGCCCTGGTAGGCAAACAGGTAAAGAGAAGAAATATGAGAAGAACATGATCAGTTGCAGTATAGAATTGGTGCGAGACGGTTCATTCAAATAAAGTGAATTGAATTATTGTGTTTTTTGTGCGTTTTAATTTATTATTAGCCCCTATAGCTTCTCAGAAGTGGGATAGCGAAAACAAAAACTTTAATTATTATTATTCCCAATTATATACTACAATGGCTGATATTGCAAGATTATAAAAGTACACGACTACGCAGTTGAAATCTTGGCTGGGCAGATTAGGGATGAGGACAACTGGCACCAAAGGAGAGTTGTTGTTGCGTTTGGTTTCCATCCCCGAAAACAAAAGAAGTGAATATGCAGAGACATGTGATGACACAACAGAAAAACCGTTGCAGGCAGATGAATATTCCGACAAAGAATACAGCGAAGTATTGGATGAGGATACAACACACAACGAACAAAAGGAGAGTGATGACAATGAGCGGGACAACGAGCGAAACAACGAAGAAGACAAAGATCAGGAAGATGATGAGTGTAGTAGGATAAAGACTGTCCTGGGAAAAAGAGTTGAAAAAGAAAGAGATAAAACCAAAAGTGAAAAAGAGTGGAATTTAATGAAGAGAGAATTAGAAGTAATGAAAAAGGAAATTGAAATATATAAACGTGAAAAAGGCCTTTTACAAAGAGAAAATGAGTGATTGAAAAAAGAGTGCCAAAAGGGGAAAAGTGATACAATTTAAAAGAACTATTGACCGAATATTCTGGCGAAGGAGATTGTTTTTCTCATTGGGAGGCACAACTAAAAAATATAAGATCTGCGTATAACTTAGACGAAATAGATGTGAGAGTGTTGATTTCCTGCCGCTTAAAAGGAAAAGCACTAAAGTGGTTCCACTCAAAATCGGATATCATGACAATCCCAACCGAAGAGCTGCTGTCAGACATGAGATCGATATTTGGAGATCATACTGGTCGCTTAGCTCTTAAGAGAGCTGTTGAAGGAAGAAAGTGGTCAGCCGGCGAAACTTTTCAACAATACTTGCATGAGAAGACAATTCTGGCAAATAAGGTGTCAATGGACGAAGACGAACTTCTCGATTGTTTGATCGACGGGATACCAGATCAATATTTACGTTCCCAGGCAAGAATGCAACGATTCCGCGATAAAAAAGAACTACTAGAAGCTTTCAGTAAGATCAATTTACCTAAACAAAAGACTGCGACATACCTTAATCCGCGTCAAGGAACGGAAACCGAAGCAGAACAGTCACGAGCTATAAGGTGCTACAACTGCAACATCTTACGGCATATGGCCAACGAATGTAACAAGCCAAGGCGTGAACGAGGTGCTTGTCATGTGTGCGTGGAAATGGGGCACTTCGCAGCTGGATGCACCAAGAGTGAGTAGTGCTAAACATCGACTGGGACAATGCTGATGAATATGTAAGCAATGCATTTTTTACATTTTTAAATCCAAATTATAATTATAAAATATTGTTAGGAACACTCATTGACACCGGCAGCCCAATAAGTTTTGTACGTCAGAAATTTGTGCCACCCGTTTTAGTTAATAAGTACTCGAATAAATGTAATTTTGTTGGATTAAATAAAAGTTGTTTAATTGTTTGTGGAAAAATTGAGAGTGTTGTTTTGTTTAAGAAAAGAAAGTAAATCTAGATCTATTGGTTGTACCGGATGGCACAATGCAATATTCTGTAGTTTTGGGAAAGTACTTTAAAAGTGAAAATTGTATCTAATATAGAAAATGAAATGTCAAATAATGAAGTAGAGAAGCAAAATAAGTATAATGCAATTTAGAACAGAAAAAGAAATGAGAAAAAAAGAAGTAAACGATCAAAAAGAGTGTAAAATAAAATCAGATGAAGAAAACGAAATGTCAGAAATTAATGAATATAAGAAAGAATGTTTAAACTTAATGAAAATAGAGCTAGAAGAAGGAAAAGAGTGTATAATGAATAAAGATATAGACTTTGAGGATAGAGATAAGTTTAATGTATTGTTAAATGAATGTTACTTGAACCGCAGTCGTCCTGAGGTGCCCGAAATGATATGTACGATGAAGTTAATGCTAAGTAGTGAAAATCCCTTCCATTGTACCCCACGTAGGTTATCGTATTACGAGAAAGAACAGGTGCAAATCATATTAGATACTTTATTACAGCAGAAAGTTATAGAACCAAGTAGATCCGAATACTCTTCTCCTATCGTCCTGGTGAGAAAGAAGACTGGCGAAATCAGGTTATGTGTGGATTATCGAACTTTAAATAAGATAACGTTAAAGGATAACTACCCAATTCCGCTAATAGAAGATTTACTATACGGTTTAGTAAATAAAAACATTTTTACACTTCTCGATTTAAAGAGTGCGTTCCACCATGTTCACATGCACGCGGATTCCATTAAATATACTTCTTTTGTAACGCCTTTGGGGCAATTTGAGTACCTCAAAATGCCTTTCGGTCTGAAAAATGCGCCTTCAGAATTTCAAAGGTATGTTAGTAAAGTTTTTGATGACTTATTGCGAAAGGGAAAAATCAAAATTTATATCGACGATATTATGATAGCTACAGAAATAGTTGAGGAACATTTAGAGACAATGAGTGAAGTTTTTGATAGATTAGTAAGGAATAAGAATTAGAATTGAGATTAGATAAGTGCCAATTTATGAGGGCAGAAGTTAATTATTTAGGTTACACGGTGACAAAGATGGTATAAAGCCTGACGCGAAGGGTATAGACTCTGTAACTAATTTTCAAAATATAAAGACAGTTCATAGCTTTTTAGGCTTATGCTCTTACTTTAGGAGATTTGTAGAAGGATTTTCACTAATTTCTCAACCATTATACAAGCTTATTAAAAAGGATGCCACATTTAAGTTTGGCAAGGAAGAGCTTCACTGTTTTGAACGTTTGAAGCAGAGGTTGGTGGAAGCACCTATATTAGCTATGTATAATCCTAAAGATGAAACCGAACTTCATTGTGACGCTAGCTCTTTAGGTTTTGGGGCCATACTCAAGCAAAAGAAAAAAGATGGAAAGCATCACCCAATCTTCTATTTTTCCAAGAGAAGGACAGAACATGAATCGAAGTACCATAGTTTCGAGTTGGAAACTTTGGCGATAATTTACGCACTGAGAAGATTTAGAATATATTTGCATGGACTTAAATTCAAGATTGTGACCGATTGCAACTCTTTAACATTAACTCTAAATAAAAAAGAAATCAACCCGAGAATAGCACGGTGGGCGTTAGAATTACAGAATTTTGACTACATACTAGAGCACCAAGGTGGTACTAAAATGCACTATGTGGACGCATTGAGTCGCACCTCAAACATTTTGGTCTTAGAAGCAAATACTTTCGAGCAAAACCTATCAAATAGGCAATATAAAGATGAGGTCGTGAATAAAATTAGGAAAGAGTTAGAAAAAGAAGAAAGTAGTGTCTACGAGATGCGGAATGGTCTAGTATATCGGAAAATGGGAGATAGTATTTTATTTTATGTACCTAGGGCAATGGAGGAGAATGCTATTCGGTTGCATCATGATGAAATGGGTCACATGGGACGAGACAAAGTAGTAGGAGTGATTTTAAAAACGTATTGGTTCCCGATAATGAAAACGAAGGTCATGGAGCTTATAACGAACTGTCTTAAATGTATCGCATTTTCACGAAAATTTGGAAAGCACGAGGGATTACTGCATAGTATTCCCAAAGGGGATAAACCCTTTGAAACTGTTCACGTGGACCACTTCGGTCCAGTGCTGTTTAAGAATGCAGCGATGAAGTATGTATTCTTGATAATAGATGGCTTTACTAAATACGTGAAGCTCTACGCCACTAGATCTACTAGTTCGAGAGAAGTCTTAACTTGCTTGCGATCTTATTTTAGTTTTTATAATCGCCCTAGAACACTGATATCCGATCGGGGTAGTGCGTTTACGTCACATAAAGATTGCAACCGGTTCTTCTCAAGCTAATGGGCAAGTCGAAAGGGTCAACAGAACCCTAGCTCCGATGATAGCAAAGTTGACGAACGCCGGTTTAAATTCATCTCTCACTGGGGTTTTACCAGAGATAGAGTTCGCGTTGAATAACACTGTTCATAGAAGTACTGAGGTGACTCCAAGTGAGTTGTTATTCGGGATCGGACAAAGAGAAGTTGTAATAGATTTTTTAAAAGAGCATTTAGAAGATATGGAACAAGAAAATAAACAAAGAGTAGAAAGAAATTTAACGCAGATTAGAGCCTAGGCAGCAAATAAAATAATTGAAAAACAGAGACGTAATAAAGAGCTGAAGGATCGGTTTAGAATCAATAGTAGATATAATGAAGGCGATTATGTTATGATAAAGAATTATGAGAGCAGGGCTGGAATATGTAAGAAAATGATTCCAAAGTTTAAGGGTCCATACAGGATAATGAAAGTATTGCAAAATGACAGGTATGTGGTGAAGGACGTTGAGGGTTTCCAGTTAGGTCAAATTCCATATGAGGGGATATGGGAAGCGGCAAAACTTAAATCGTGGAATAGTTGCAATGTTAAAATTCCTGGCGTCATCGGGACGATTGCGGGTCAGGATGGCCGAGTTGTGGCAGCCCTGGTAGGCAAACAGGTAAAGAGAAGAAATATGAGAAGAACATGATCAGTTGCAGTATAGAATCGGTGCGAGACGGTTCATTCAAATAAAGTGAATTGAATTATTGTGTTTTTTGTGCGTTTTAATTTATTATTAGCCCCTATAATACATATGCCGCAAGATCATGAGTTGGGTTTCGAGTATTATTGGTTTCAGCAACTGCTCACACAGCTCGAACAAGGATGGAGGTTTTAAATCGCAAAATTCCAGGCCATGTGATCTTCGGTTTTGGAAATCCGAAGACCAATTCGCCGGCTTTGGGGCTTTTTGAAATCTTGCATTCATCACAACAAACGACAAGCCTTTCAAATCTTGAAAGCCAACATTGAAGAAGAAATCACTACTTTGGAGCTAGGTTCTTAGCGGGCAACAACTTAAAATGCCGTAAAACGAGTACTTATGTGCATCGATTCAAGAGGTGGTCATTTTACCAATATAATTTTTTGAAACTTAATGTCACTTTTCACCTTCATATATAGATAAACATTGCTTTTGGCCCACATTGTGATGATATATGGAGCCTAGAATTGCTAGATCGATCGCAATATTATAAAACAATCGTCGCTCTCTTTCTTAGCGTTGTAGTAAATGTTATGGCTTAACCTCAACTTTTTGCCCGACGCTTCCCATCGCACTTCTTGCATTACTGTTACTCGTATATCTGCTTTATAGCAGTCTATGAGCAAAGCCGAGTCTATATGCAAAGCCGAAACTCGTTGTCCTTTAAACGATTGTTTGGGTCTTAAGCACTATATGCTTACGTATACGTTGCTAAAAAAAAACATTCTTGCTAAAAAGAACAAATTCTAAAATAATTTTCAAACTAATTTTCAAGTACTCGTAGATTGAAGAATAGGTAGAACAATTTCTATCACACCTTGCTCAAAATAATGTTTTCTGAAATTAAAAAAACTACATATGTATGTTCGTGTTTGCGACAGCATAATCAATCATCTGGCAGCAAATAATGGAGTCCTAGGCAAGTAACACATTATAAAAATGTTTTTTTTTTTTACATAGAGTGAGAGATGTAACCGCTCCATTGTAAGTTTAAGTAACAGTGGGGATCCCTCTGATTTTAAACACATCGGCCCTGACTTATAATAAGTACCCTAATAGAAACTAAGGATTTTTCAAATGCAAACAGTGTATGAAGCAAGGGGGTTTTCGAAGATCGTTTAAGGCACAAAATAGTAAACAAAGGATAGGCGCAAAAATTAGGAGAACAGATGAAGAAAAAAATGCACAAATTGTTCTTCCCTGATGAGGAATTAATGCGTGTATTTGATTACAGAAAGGAATACAGGGTATGCCGTATCAAAAGAAAACTGCAAAACTGTGTTTCGAAAATTTTACTCTACTTAAACGGCCAACGGAAGGCCCACAATTCCGCGTTGTCGGGAACGGTAAGTTAAAACGGGTCGCGCACTTAAATAACCTGACCGTACCACGTACGGTACAACTTCAACGAACGGGAAGAAAGCTTACAAGAACGGTTATGTTGGTAAAGACGCGGCAAAAATACGTATATTAATATCGATTTAAAAAAGCAAAAGGGGGTACTTAGCTGTTTCGGGTTTTCCTGCCTATGCGGGGCCGCTCTATAACTGGTGTTTCCGTTGGTTGAGGATGGTAAGCTTTCTCCGCCACAATCACTTCCTTCGTTCTGTCGTCGTCTTGGGTGTCGTTGGTTTTCTTGGTTTGTATGTTGGTGTCCTTTTTTTTCTCGAGTGATCTGCGTTTTGTTTTTGTTTTTGGTTGTTCGTTTCAAGTTCTCGTCTTCGTTTTTATCGTCGGTGTTGTTATCCTTTTTGTTATTTTGTCATGTTTGTACGTTATGTTTGTTTTGTCGTATAAGTGATTGCTTTGGTTGCCAAACCTCTGACCCGAAACCAAAGCTAAAACGTTGTTAGCTACAATTTGAGACCGACGAATAGATAGGAGAACTGGGGGACAGTAAACCTTCTTGCAGACATAGATGCAGAACGACGTGGGATGCGACTTAAAGCTCGCAGGTCGCTTCGTTTTGCCAACGACGTCTACCTAATAAATGCAAGTAAAAAATGTCTGCTCTATTTTGTTGGCATGCGAATTTGCACATTTATCCGAATCATGTTAATTTGCAAACGTTCACCTTCATCATTCTAAGAAACCTGATAAATGATTGATCATGTTAATAAGGTTGTGTTCTGCGAATTTCCCATTGCATGTGAGCATCAGGGAAATAGCAGCCGATCTTGATGTCTCATTCGGATCAGTACATTGATATATCGGTAGCATTATGCATGATGTTTGGGGCACGAGACGAGTTGAAGGCAACTTGTGCCGAGAGTGCTGAATTTTACAGATTGGAAGAAGCATTTAAATATGTGTATTGCTTACAATGCATATCACTTTAAAGGGAATTAAATAAATATCGAAGAATGTTTGAACCCTTTTTGTATTTTTGAAGAATTCCGAGTACTTTTTGGTCAGATGGTGGTTGTTAAATATTTATTTGATATTAATCGCTAAAGTATAATTAATGATACTGCTCAGAGCCTGCGAACGAGGAGCTCTTCGACGGCGATTCATGACATCAAACAGACAGCAATTAATAATAATTTTTTTTTTTTTGAATAAATATCTGTCTCAATCTATTTTCTTCATTGTGTTTGTTTGAATTGAACACATACCATATTACTCTCAAAATATGTGCTTATAGTGGTACATTCCATTCAATTGTTTGCACATAATTCTACGAATGGCTTCTCGTATCCCGATACCCCAGTGGAAAGTAAGCTGTTTGATTTATTTCTCAACCAGGTTGAATATGAGCAAGAGGAATACACCACCATAATTTTAAATTTCTGCAGTGTGGTTATAGGGGAGAGATAGAAATGAAAAACTACTAAGAAATGGGTAAACAGCGCTCTTCGTTGGCTAACTATGAACTATAGCCATCCGTGGGGTATGAGTTGGTCAGTTATGTATTGAACAGTTATTTGTTTCATGTCCAGGACACCTTCTTTTTTTTAATTATCGAATATTCGAAAAAAAAAACCGACAAAACTTGTTTGTAAAACAGGATTTTTTAGGACACTACGATTATGTTTAGATCTTTACTGTAGACCGTAAATACTCGTAACTAGAAAACAATAATGAACACGACTTTTTTTTTTATTGGTTTTTGCGAAAGGCCGTTGGTATTACCTGTCTACCGTGATAAATTTCTTTTTAATTTACTCAGAGAGAAAGGTTCCATATGAAAGGGAGAATATATAGAATTTTTTTAAACATTTTTTGTTAGAAAGATCGCTTGAATGACGTTAGAACTTTATAGAAGTTTTTTTCATGTTGTGCTTTGCAATTAAAATTTAAATCACTTGTACGAGTATTGCCGTCAAAGTCTGACATGCTGTATTACAATGCCTGCACATTTTGCACGCCAATGCGCCAAGCCTTATCTGCCAATACCAGATTGGCAGTTTGATAGTCCATTTGCTTAATTAAATGTGCTCGATTGATTGCTCCGATGTTTTTCCGATGGAAAAAATATGCTGCGCACTTTCTGGTGAAAAAAAGAAAATAATAAAAGAGACCAATATAGTGGTTGAAGTTTCGAAAGCAGTCAACCAGGTGGGAATATATCAAGGAAACGTGTCCCTAAAGCCTTTTTAATGGAAATGTTTCAATTTCCTGATTGAGGAATTCCCAATATGCCTGCAATGTGTTCTTTAAGTGTGTTGAAATGTATGTTATGAACTATCTACATTGACACCGGTGTAAAATTCACTGACATTTCCCTGGTTTGAATTATTCGATAATTAGTCTAGTCGATGCTACCACGAATTTGTAGTTTAAAACTTATAGCGTAGTACTGAGTTTCAAGTTATTGTAAAATATTCAAGAATGTAAATTTGCACATCAAGAAACTTTCAACTGATTGCCTCTAACCTGGCATACTACGAATTGTAAACAACCTCAATGTCAGATCTTTAGAGTTTAAGAGTTTTAGTTATCTTTTCATTGTGTTTGTAAGGAGGGCATTCAATCGTTGCGGCATTAAAAAAACGTGTCATCTAATTTGCTTATATTTAAAGTGGTACGTTATTACGTGCAAAGAATATGCAACTAAATACATTGCCAGCCAAACACCAATCAAATCTAAAATCTAGGCATTATCATAAGCCATTACATATGCTACTGAAAATCACACGAATCTCTGTGTATCGTACATGTGTGTGTATCGTACCGCAAGCAGAAAGTCGTGTCTCGGTAGTTGGATATCAAAACGACAACATGTGGCGCATCTTAAAACGTCATTTAGGACTCAGCGTATACAAGATACATGCCCGCCTCTTACTCACTGAAGCATAAAAACCCGAAACGTAAGCCAAAATCGAAAACCTTGTTTTGCCAGTACGAGAAAATTGTCGCCGTTGAAGAATCATTTTAAGAATGAAAACTTTAGAGTGCATGCTCTGTGATCCCTACATGCATCTGAACTCGTTCCAATAGTCCATTGTAACTACCACCCAGCTTCTGTGATACTTTTATGCGGAGTCGTCTACGATGGGGTCACCGAGATCCGTTTTTGCGAGAATCTCAGAGAAAGTGTTTTAAACGGAAATTTAAGAGAATATTGTGGAGCTTCCCAACAAAACGCTTTCGCTAATAAGCCGTGGACCTTTTAACAATACTCCTGCCCAGGTAATGAGTCAAAAACAATTAAACATGACTCAAAAACTAACCATGACTCATTTCCACGGATGATTGGCCATGTGGTAGCCCACATCGTTCATATGAGCACCACGGCTTCTGTTACAGGCGACCATCCGAAAGTCAAAAAGTCAATGGCCTATATTTCCGTTTGGATGTTTTGTTGAAGATCCTGGATTGTCGCTGAGTTATAGGCATAAGCCTTACTCTTCAAGAAGAAGTCTAAAGGTGCCAAATCGCATGACCTTAGAAGCCAATCAACTTCCCCTCTAACCGAAAAAATGCAGTCTTCAAATTTCGTATGCAATAACTTGATTGATTGGTAGCTTGTGTGGGCGGCAGCATCATTCTGTTATAACCAGAGATCGTCCAGATCCAATTCATTCTATTTCGAAAAAAAAGTAGCCGGTGAACATGTTTTGGTAACGTTCTCCATTCACTGTAACTGTCTCCCCAGCCTCATCTTCAGAAAAGTACGGGCCGATGATACCGCTAACCCATAATCTGCACCATGTAGTGAGTTTTTTTGGGTTGTATTGGTTTTTCGTGAATCCGGGTTCCCCGGTCCTCAGGAACGACAATTTTTTTACTTACGAACCAATCCATCGAAGAATTCGGCCACGTGCGTACTAGATGGTTCAAAAGCTTCAATTGTTGTGTAATTTGGATTTTATAGGCGTGCAAATGAAGAATAACTTTTAAAATTCGCCTTAAAATGCAATAAGTGAGGCCCAATTGTTGACTTCGGCGACGAATTAAGGTGCCTAGCTGGTTTTAAACACTTTCGCTCACAGTGGTGATGTTTGGCGTGTACGTGCTCGCGGATGCTCCGCTGATATGGAGTTTGACCCAATACCGAACCAGTTTCTTCAAAACTAGGGCAATTATATTGACCGGAAAATTCACGAATTCTAAGAAATGTTACTTTTACAGATCGCCCATTTTCGCAATAAGACTGAATAACAAAAATGCCTTGTGGCGTGGCAAAAGACTCCATGACTAAAATTACCAAAGATTGTATGACATCTGTCAAAAAAAAACTAATTAGAATGAATTTAGTAAATGACAGTAATTAACAGCCAACATCAACACCATATGTAGGCTCACCATTTAGTTTTTACAAATGGCTTTCTCTTTCGATACAGGATGTAACTATTTCCTCGTCTGATTTGTATGCAATAGGTAATAATGAAGTGAAAAATGAACAGCTTTGTTAAAAATACAATATATAGAAAAAATGGCAAGCGATGGACAACTAGGGTCAAGAGTTCTTCGTCTATTGAGGTTAATGCAATGGAATTTACTTGCAAACTTCAATGGAACTGTAGAGTGTGTGATGACTTCAACAAATTGTCGTAGTAAATGTGGTATGGGAAAAGAGATTTGCTAAGGGGATAACCAAATTTGGTTTCCATTCCTTCGTCCCCACAATACGTCTTTCCTTGGCATGGATCGAAAGCTATCAGGTATCCAGATGGTACATTTTGATACCACATTTTGTAACCACCATAGCTTCGTCGTGTGAAATAGGTCCCTCTGCATACATTTTTGTTGAAGATGTGAAAAAAGAGGTCTGAGTTTACAGTACTTGCCTATAAAGTCTAGGTTCGAATTTGATTGGAAATGAAGAGACCTCATGATATTATCAAACCTGTCCCTTCCGAATCATACTCGTAGTTTCCGAGATTGCAATATTTCGCATATCAATGCCTGAACTCTAGTAATCTGCTTTACTTGAAAATTCATTATATCCGGATACAATTAGAACGCAAAAAATGTTTTGGGCATTTTTATATCTGGCCAATTTTTTGATGAGCAATATTCGGCAATTGCATCTATAATTAACTCCACCAAAATATCATCGAAAAACATCTCAAAATTTTGCACAGAAGTGAGTTCGCCAATGTAATCTGCCGCAACGAGAAGAAATTTAGCTGGCTCAATTGTCTTTCCTGCCCCTTCCACGTTAATTTGTTTACGTCGTTTTTGGTCTTACTTGGTTTTCCTTTTAAATTTTTGTCTTCAAGCTCAGATGCATCTTTCTGTCTGTTGACCTTTACTTCAGCCGGAACTAATAGCTGATTGCGATACAATCTGTTTACGTCCACTCCATCCTCTTCGTCCGAGTCTTCATCTGTTAGGGCACTCACAGCCGGTGGGTGGCTGCGTCCACATATGAGGAGACCAGGAGATTGAAATTGGGAATCTAACGAGGCCTTAAACCGTACATAGAGGACTTAATCCCATCGTTGACAACTGTTATAGTTTCAGACATTAACATAAAACGGCAGATTGGTTCTTATGCACAGTCTTAAGGCGAGGAAGAAGATGACCATCATGATTTATTTATCAGCACTCAAGTTTAGAGGACTATCTGAGCGATATGCAATGCCCAAATCATCAGCAAAACCAGTAGTTAAAAATTAAGTTTATATAGACCAGAAATAATACAGTACTATGAGACGAACCCTGGGGCACCCCCTTGACTCTTTCTACGAAGTTTATTTACGCCTAATGCCCAAAACACATGAGCAGAATTTTGCGTGCATTGAAATTAGAATCCACATATTTTAATTCGCGTAGCTACAAATAAATGCTGCACACAGCGCTGTTCTGCAACACATCTCTATTATTAAATTCGCTGCAATCGACAGTGTCACACATAAATGACAGCAACCGATGGGATTGACTTCAAAAAATATCTGCACATCTGTTTCACAGGCAGAGCTGCAGTAGATTTTCTGCATATGTGTCTTGGGCATAAAGGTATTTTTTCTTTGGTTTTGTAGAACAATTTTAGTAAGGTATCGCACACGAGTACCTGTATAAATCGAGTGTGATGCCAAATGATGTTTACAAAAACGTTTTACTTAACAAATGAATTGATTTCTCTTTCAAATCGATTTCTAACCAATTTGCTTAGAAATTCATGCAATTGCTACAACTTCTTCCAGAAAAATCAAAATCTCTTCTCACCCAGATTAAATTGTATAGAATTTTCCAATTGTACAACTTACTGGATACTTACTTTAAAAAAGAACTATTCACGCCTTAACTTTTCAGAAAATATGCAATGTACAGCATTGAAACTTGAATTCCTAGCAATTTATAACAAATTCCGGATTTTTTCATTACTTCTTCCACAACAAGCTTTTCCATTAAAGTTTATGGATACCAAGCCCTCGGGATAGGAGAGTATCGTTCCGTCAACTACAGTTCTCTTGTAGCCCCTTAGCAACTCGTTGAAAAATAAAAATGTTTCTCCGGCGAAAGAAATCCGATTTTGTAAGAAGATATGAAAGTAATCAAGGATTTGCTGACTTTAACCGACATTGGCTATTTGATTCGTTACAGCTACAGTTCAAGCCAAACAGACTGGAAAATCAAAGAAAGAAGGAGAACCCAGAAGGGTTGTAATTTTTTCCCCACTTTTGTCGGATTAAATTTGAAGTGTAAGAGTTGTGAATGTCTTTTTATTTGGGTTACTGGTATAGAAGATAACTTTACCCACTACTTAAAAAATATTGGATAGTAGTGGGGATTAGTTTGAAGTGATTTTTGATGAGCGTTAAAAAAAGGTTTCAATTAACATGTGTCATAAACATGGTCATCTCAATGTGATACATCCTGTATCTTCAGGCATGTAATCGAACGCCTGTCAACGATTGTCGTAAAAGCTAGATTCCCCAACATAAGCCCCACATACGCCTACGCCCCTACAAAGGAGGTGACTTACCAAAGATCGGTTGAAGGATCTGTTAACTATTTGTAAATATAATTCGAACATCGTCCTCGGCGATTTAATTGCTAAGCTATGTAAGAATGCAGCTCTGATAATATGGACGGAAAGTTAAGTCTCCATGATAACACCTCCATATTGATTTCACGCATGGAGATAATGTTACTACTCGTACTACTACATGGCTTTAACACGTTGATATCTGTAAGGGCTGAAACTTAATCAAATTGATCATATTACGCTCGATGAAAATCACTTCTCTGGTGATATAAGTATCCGAACGTTCAGAGAACGCTTAAGTAGATCCGCAACAAACAAACAGCAAGTGAGCCTCTTGAGCTATACGAACTGAAAAGATGGGAAGAATGCGCGCTGCTCAGGCGAAAAACGGAATTGCACTTGAAAAGTACGATTGAGGCCTAAGAGGGATGCCACTTGAAGAATGAAGCTTGGATGTTTTACCAAAATATAAAGCGAACTTCCCAAAGTTGTGGTGTAGTGGTACTAGCCATCGCTTCTCACACGGACGGTCAATGTTCGAATCCTACTCATGATAAGTTTTTCATTTGTGTAATTGGAATTGAAGAGTTTCAAGCACAAAAACAACCGTTAAAATTTACAACCTGAATCATTCCAAGTGAAGAAAAACTCTCCGTCCTATTCGGACTCCCATCCCTGGAGAGTCAATATCGAAACCAAATACACCTGAGTTTCAAACCACATCATCACAACAACTTTTCTTTCTCCTCCTTCTGTCTTTCCGCCCGCGCCCTGGCAACAGAAAAAGGGTATCATAAAAAAAAAAAAAATAAGACCCAACAGAAATCCTCAAGAATGGGGAAGGAATCTGTGGAGAATATTTCTGCCGGCTGTTAAACAGTATGACCAAAAACACACCACAGAAATTGATGGCCTCATCTTTAAGAAATCTAACGCCACTTTTCGGTCATTATAATCGCCCCACCCGACCCACAATTCTTAAATTGATGCATAAAGGTGTACTGAAAACATTGAGATGCATCTGTTGACAGTAACTCAAATCAGTCATTCCACGAAGGAATCTCGCAAAAGATCTCGGCCTACCCCCGCATACGAACACAAAAACTATAATCATCCAACTTGGTTACAAGGAGGAAGTTTATTTCTGGCTAAAAAAAACTTGGTCAACATGCAAACTATGTGCTATTAGACCCACATGCCACCTTGATCAAAAAGTTCCCGGAATTTAAATTACAAAAAACAGTTTATTTATCTAAATCTATATTGTCCCCTTTAAAGTAGTTCCCATCGACTGTAACACACTTATGCCAGCGCTTGATCCAATCCTCGACACATTTTTTATATTCGGTTTTCGGTATGTCCATCAGTGCTTCCTGCGATTTTTCCATTACTTCCTCTCGGCTGCTGAAACGCGCTCCCCGTAGTGGTATTTTAACTTGATCGAACAGAAAGAAGTTACAGGGAGCCAAATCAGGTGAATTCGGTGGCTGTTGAATGGTACTCGTATTTGTTGCATTTTTCGTCAAAAAATACGAATAATGATGTCACTGTGCGACGGTACGTTATCATGGTGCAAAGTCCACGAGTTTTCTGCCCACAATTCTGGTCTCTTTCGGTGAATTGCTTTACACAAACGTCTCATAACGCCCAAGTAATACTCTTTGTTTACTGTCTGGCCTTCTGGCAAAAATTCATAATGCACTACACCGTTGTAATCCATGAAAACCGTGAGCATTGCCTTCTTTTTTGACTGAAAACGACGTGGTTTTCTTGGTCTCGGCTCATTTGGTGAACGCCATTCACTTGCCTGATGTCTGGCATTTTCAACATTTCCAACGCTCGCACACCATCAAATCCGTTTTTAACGCAAAATTTAATACAAGTTCGTTGTTGCAAATTTAAATTCATTTCTAAAATTGTAAAAAATCGCCAACACACACAGAGATAGATGTACTCTTGGCTACTTAACTTTTGCAAATGTCAAGCTATGATGCTAAGATTTAGAGGGAATATCAACAATAGATGTATTAACTTAACAAACAAAAAACAGAACTCAAATCGGAACAATGGGAGCCCCACACGGTGGTCAAGTTGGTATGCTACATGGTGAGATGTGGTTTCAACAGGACGAAAATTGGCTTCAAGGAATCGATCGCTGCTGGAAATGAGATCGTAGTGCATATATGAATATACGAGTTCATAACTAATGGTTTGAGACGTGCTTTAGTGGGATAGAAATTTTTTTTCGATATTCTAAATAGTCCTTGATGGGAAACCCTATTCGCATTCTTTGTATTACTACTCCTTAATTTTCGGTCATAAATACCATTCTCCTTTGAATTTTTTTTTTTCTTTTAAACCTTTTTCCGTGAAAACAAACTCAAGCATCTTATCGACTAAGGCAAGTTCTGCCAGAAGTAGGTGTCTTAAATATCCATACTCGACCTTTGTCTGGTTTAACTTTATCTATTTTATCAAATATGCTAATGTTTTTACAGTAAAATAGTTTTCAAAACATTTTATTTATCTCATATGTATCCGCAGATACATTAGCTGATAGATCATCAACATTTAATGTATCGAATTTTCATTGGATTTGTTAGTACAATCTCTACAATATGCTAATTAAATTTCTGGTTACAGCTTTTAAAACCACTTTCGAGGTTCAACGAATATTTTTCGACAACACTACATGTAATTGTGATATAAATTTGGATATTTACCAACAAATACAAGTACATGATATATAAGTAGCTAAACAGAAATTCCAATATTGTATGAATAAACTATGGAATTAATGGCGTCAATCTTTAAAGCAAAGCATGTTATTGTAATGCCAAAAGGAATAATTAAAAGTATGCTTCATTAATGTGCAAATTAAAAGCTGTGTGAATAGTCCTTGAAGCTACCATGAAATTAAACCGAAACCTAATCCATAATTACGAGTAGAACAAATTTCTAATTAGCAGCTTACAAGTACTGGCAAAGTTTCTGTTAAACTTTTTCCAGGAGCAAAATGAAGATAATTACAAGTCGTCAAAGTAACACCTAAGCAAGAATATTTAATTGAGAGTTGGGATGAGCCAATAGTAATTTATTAATGATATGCGTGCACTCAAACAATCAACGGATTTTCACTGTAATTGAAACTCAAAAAAAAAACATGTTTGTTTACTTTTCATTCTGTTAAACCTGGGTTAGAAGGTCTTTTTTTATTTCGTTAGACCAAGCGACTAACACAAATCACAAACTCATTAATCTGGAGCATTTTTGTCGGTAAGCTCAAGTGTAGTTGAAGAATCTATGAAGCTCATAAACTTCGCAGTGACATCTTGTCATACCTTACCTCCGCAGATGGGGTTAAATATTCGAAGAAATATTTTTGTTTCAAAGCCAACGCCTTAAATCAGCCAAGCTAATATATCTTAAGTTCCGTTCAACATTTGTGATTGATCATTTCAAGTGATTTGTTGATGACAATATTCCATGTATCCACAATAAATTTTTATTAAATTTTGATGATATTTTAGCTAGTGGACATAAATTCTTTCCAGATACAATAATGTCTGCGATTATTAATCAATGCCACTTGCAGCGTCGAAACTGTAGGAAACATTTTGATGTCGCTGACGCCAAAAATCTTCTAAAATATGAAGGTTTCTTTAAACAATGTGGGAAATTGTTTTAGTTTCTCATCTGGCTTGAATACATATTTCAGATACTGGTCCGTACAAAATAAAAGCTCATTTTTCTGATTTTGTTAGGACCCCGTACAAGATCTCGCATTCGCCGGATACGGTCCATAATTAATTGATTAAGTTCATAAGTTAATTACCTGGTTTAATCGTTATTTCAACACCAGCGTTCCATGGAAATGATTTATCGTTTAGCAAACTTTCAACGATAACACCCGTCTCGCTATGAATTCTTATCCGTTTACCCCCAAGCATACCATGAATGTCCTCATTATTTCTTTATTTTTTAGCCCTTATAACCTGCAAACATTCAAAACCCATGTACTTCGGTTTTCTTTCCCATAATTCTTTAGCCTGCGCTGGACGCCTTTAAGTCTTCGGTAATAGCAGCCTTTTGTCGATCAAATTTTCGAAATATGTCTGACCGTTGAAAAAACATATGAAATACAGATCGTAACACATTACTTTCTATCGATTATCACATCATTTACATAGACGACCTAAACAGAACAGTTGCATACTAGCCCGATTGTAACGAAGATCAAAGAATTTCATCGAGACCTTCAAAATTTCCAGAAAATGATTATTGAAATAATGTTAACTAGTCGCCGACTTCAAAGCCACAGGCTTTGAAATTTCATCCTTTAATAAACGCCATCAATATCGCTGCTAATATGCGGCATCGATGGTTTGATCTGTTTTTAGGGCAATACCGAATTACAACCAGTCAACAAAAAAAGACAATTCAGCAAAGCAATGAAGTAGTAAGGAACATCATAAATCTAAGCTCTGCTAAAAATATTGTCAAAAATACTATCACTGATATCGAACTGAGAATAACTCATGCAATTATTTCTCATACTCCATGGCAAGGATGATGAAGGATGTCCTGGAAAAGGAATGTTTTATTCCTTCTCTTGTGCAGTTGAAAATCGAAGGAGGCATGTTGGGTTGTATGGAACAAGGGTTTGATAAATACATGGTCACGTTTATATCCTTTCTAACTTAACATAGCTAACATATGATTAACATCGATATCAATATGACTTATATCATATACAATGCCAATCCTATTTTTAATATTTCAAAGAATGTCCTTGTCTTGTAGAAAGGCCTTAATTTCTGAAAATGCGATCCTAACAGCGATGATTTCATTTACATTTTATTGTATGTATACTCGTATATATGATAAATTGTCTTTTGCGTTTTGAATTCTCCGGATTTACTTCTACTACAGCTACTGACTGGTATTAGTCCGCAACCATTACTAGACAGTGATTGTCCTTAATCCAAAAACCAGACATTATTGGTTACCACAAAGGTAATTTATAAGCAGTAACTTACAGACAAGTGACGCCAAGCATCAATGTTCTTACAATACGACAACATGGTATCAGAAGGTTTAGTCTGTTTAAATAATGAAATATGTTAAATGCCAATGTCATCTTAAAGATTTTTCTCGATACTGACTTCCTTAAGTGAAAGGGAACTGAAAGTGTTTCAATTTAACTTCGGAGAAGGGGGACCATCTATTTTTA
This sequence comes from Volucella inflata, assembly GCA_928272305.1. Lineage (NCBI taxonomy): Eukaryota > Metazoa > Arthropoda > Insecta > Diptera > Syrphidae > Volucella > Volucella inflata. Next base: position 183,274,797 of record OV743716.1, read on the forward strand.
ATGTACGAAACCTATTTTTGTTTAGGACATGGGCCGATGTCGATTTTCCTACGGTTCATAACAGGAGTGAGTAACTCTCATTCAACTTATTTATTTGTTAAATAAATGATTTCATTAATTCTCATCAGGACATAATATTTCAATAATTCATGTAGGTCCTCAAGTTCCTACTATCATCCCTATCTCAATCGAATTACAAATCAAAACTTAGATTCGAGAACAGTGTTAACATGAAATTTACCTAAATATTCAAAATTTCTGGAAAAAATTTAAATAATCCTTTATATCTCTTTGAGACTAGTAGGGTTTGCTTGCTCCTTTAGTTTCACGAATTAAGACAGCTGTCACAGCTGTGAGGTAAGGTCATTTAGTTCAGATATCAGAAAGACTTTATAAATGAAACTTGAAACCATTCACCACAAAAAAAAGTTTATCATTTATTAAAGCAATAAGAAATAGCAGAGTAGGTAGTATTTAATAAGAGAATAATAGTATTTCCATTCTGCCGGTTTTGCAAGTTTCTTCAAACACTTATTCTGACTTTTCTGAATTCTTCACCCTTTTCAAGAATGTTGCTTTAACAGCATAGCATTGCCTCTCTAACCATCAAGGCCGATCATTCTGGCTTCTAAACCGACGAAGCCACGATACTGTGGTTTTTCCTGCCCAAAAAATACAAACAAGTTTCAACTTACTTTAGCCAACTCTTCGTATTTAATTATTGTAGAAGGCCATATCTAGAGCAGGTCAATATGTTGTTGGCTACAAAAGAATGTACAATAGAATAATTTCAAAACCTGATAATGGATGAAGTAAATTATTGGCTTGTACTAAAATCGCCATATGTTGCTGTATACAAAATTTACCGCCAAAATATTGGGATTAGTAATTTAAGTATGTTAAAAGTTTTCAGTATCAGGATATTTTGAAATAAAGCGAAAAATATCGCTCAAATAAGCAGTGCCATTAGGCTGAAAATAAGAGTTTAAACCTCCTTAGTCAACAGCTCCATTGTGCTTACAATCAATGTTCTATGTTCGTTTGCACCCATCATTTGTGGGGAGATCATACTCTACTGCTTGGTGCGTCGGATGTTAATAAAATCTACGCAGCCAACACAGTATTCTGACTCTACTGTCAAGGTCAACGTAAACAATATCTGTGCAGATTGTGAGAATAATTTTGTTCCAAAGCAGCCTAGGGTTGCCTCGTCTATTATTGACAAAGTTTATGCCTCATCCTCATTAAGCATGTCTGAGATTAATATGGTTTCACATAAATTCGCGTGTTGTTGCATGTGGAACTTTGTTAATCAATTCTATTCCTAGCCCAATTTAAGAGTTATTCTTTATTTGGTCTCGGTATTTGTGTCGTTATTTTATTAATAGCCTGCGTAGGTGATCATTTCATTAAGAACTTTCAATGTCGTATGTGAATTCTTATAGTCGCTTCATTGTGCACTCATTGATCATACAAACAACTTTGTTTGTATATCGTTTAGTCCACTTTTTCAAGAACGATGTTTAAGAAATGTCTTGACTGCTAGGACTTTAAAGACATTGACGGAGCAGCAAGCATTCTTCATCGTTATTTTTTACAATCAGGCTAGTTTGGGAATCACCTAAATTATGGAGTATATCGATCTCAAATTATTCGGCTTTCTCAAAGACCTGCCATAATATGAAATTCGGTGGAATGAAAAATAAACTTTCTTAAAATTCGGACGTTAATATTGTTAAGATTCTATTCGATAGACGTCGAAATTGAATTCGACTTTATTATGTTCATGAGTTGGCATATGCCCCGTACAAAGATTCATCTAGATCAGGAAAACCATCATCCTATTTGATTGAATCGTTCACCGTCGCGTTTATCCTAAGCACTGACTGTGTATCTTTTTTTTTGCGTGGGAAGATAGAAACTTTGCATAGGCACCAATGGTCTGACGTCCATTGGTAGTTTCAGATTCTTATTGACTAAAACCACCTCCCGGGGAATCTTTCCGTTTATTCCCCCGCGGAACTACCGCTAAGTATTACTTAGCGAGGGACAGATTTGAGCTTTTTGCTTCGTCACGGGGTGCTTAGCGAATTCGCGTTCTGTTGCTGTTCTTAATTCATTAGATCACACATTATTCATACTGCTGCATGGTTCACAGCAGCAGCCCAAAGATCTTCGGATTTCAACATATGTTGAACTATATTTTCCGGTGTTGGCCGTTCACCAAATTCTTCACACAATATAGCTCTTTCGTTTGCATACCGCGCACATTCGAAGAAAACGTACTCCACGTTCTCTACCGCGTTTACGCAGCGAAGATAGGACGGACTCGAATCACGGTTTGGCTTGAATAGATATTCTCGGAAACAACCGTGACCCGTTAAGAACTGTGTAAGATAGTAATTCAGTTCGCCGTGTTTTCGTTTTACCCAACTTTTAATCCTTGGGATTAGTCGGTAGGTCCCTCTCTCTTTTTGGCACTTGGTTCATTGTTGTTGCCACGCTTCTGTGCTGCGGCTTCTTTCGAATTTCTTCGCTTGACTTATGAATGGCCCGATGTTCATAAAGTCGCCTAGCTTCTAAAGGTAGGATATCGATTGGTACCATAGAAGATAGTACCAATATCGCGTCGTGGGATACCGTTCGAAATGCACTGCTAACTCGCAGTGCACATAATCTGTACACGAATTTGAGTCCCATCATGTGTGTCTTTTTATTCGCGACGTCAGGTCATATTTGTGCCCCATACAGCTGTATGGAGGCTACAACTATCGCAGGCAGTAATCGTTTTCTTTGTTTCAGGCCCCCGATATTCGACACGAGTCTCAAAAGAACGCCTATCGCAGGGAGCGGCCGATAAGATGAGGGCTCCTCCGGTGGTTTATTTCCTTTTGGTAATAATACCAACCGTTGGTATTTCCATTGTTCCGGATATATTCCCTCGCTTAAGAATGCATTATACATGCTAACGAAAACGTTTAGGCGTCCTTCATCGCTATTTTTAAGGCCCTATTTGGTATGCCGTCTGGACCAGGAGCTTTTCGATCTTCCACCCTCTAGATTGCCGCGGTGAGTTCATAGGTTGTTATGGCAGGAATGTGTTCGCGTATTCCTCCGATCTCGCTTAATAGAACTCCGTCAACAGAGTTTCTACGGTTCTGCTGAGTAATAGCGGGAAAGTTGGAGCTGGTCTATGAGGCGTTTTGAACTTCGCGGTTATGATTTTGTACGCTTTACCCCATACATTTTCGTTCAATTACGTACAAAGATCCTTAAAGCACTGTCTTTTGCTAGACGTAATAGGTTGGACGCCGGCGGTTTTTTGTCCCCGTTCCGGCGATTGATATATCGCAGGCAGCCTGCAGTTGTCGCTGTTCTCCCTTCAACTAAAGCTTCAGCGATTGCGTACTCTAAGAGCTTCTCATCTAAGGTGTTCACGTTGCATTTCGTCTTGCTAGTTTGAGACTGAGTGTTTCGAGATCGTGTAAGACTATGGAGATTGATTATAATTGCGTTATTGTCGCGCCATGTCGTATGCCTAGATAAACTACTACTAACGAACGTAATATCAACAATCGAGCACGCACCCGCTCTGCTAAACGTGTTCGCATTTCCCATATTAGCTACGACGGCGTCGCAACTAGAGAGCGCTTCGAGTAGAATGGTTCCCCTTTTATTCGTTAGCACGCTTCCCCATTCTACTGCTGATGCGTTGAAATCACCGGCTATAATAGTTGGAGTATGATCCCTAGCATCAAGAACTATGCTTTCGACGACTCGTTCGTATTGCTCAATAGAAGAGCTTGGGTGGACAGCCACAGCTGTATATGAATATATCATTTAACTTTGCTCGTACGAAGTAGTTTTTCTCGCAGAAAGGTGGTATCTGAAACGTGGTATTACCACATGCCCATATGGCGGCTTTTTTCGTCGCATCATGCGCCCAGTTACTCGAATTAATGTTGCAATAGTTGCAATAGATCCTGAGCTACCTTACGATTTAAATTAAATTGCAAAATTTTCATATTTCGCATGTAGGCTCTCAATTGCTTTTTTATACTCTGGACACCTAACACTACCGGTTATATGCCCAAAGCCTACTCCGTTTGCACTACAGTGCAAGCATTTTGATTTTGCCTGCAGTCTTTCAATTTTTTCCCGTTTTCTCCGCATCCGAGGCATACATACAATCGATCGATAGGCCTTTCGCACGTTTTTGCCATATGTCCAAACCCGAGGCATCTAAAGCATTTCCTTGGCGAAATTTTTCTCGGATCCTGCAATAGAACCAACCGACGCGTACTTTTCCGGCGGTAAGTAATCTGTTACCGATTTCTGCAGGCCGCCTGAGTCCCACCAAAAGTTTTCCTCAGCCGACTGTGTATGTTTAGCTCGGGTTTTGTAGGAGTGTGTATCTGCTCCTGCACCATATTTTAACTTCATTTTTGTGATATCATTCTGTATTTCTGATGGAGAGAGGTTTCATTTGGATGGATACCCAGTATATTAACGCAAGGCATGCTTTTTGGTTAACACAAGTACTTGACAATGAAGGCATAGCATGGCTCAAGAGATTAAGGCAATATAGTATGATTGTACCGATCTGACATCAAACTTCCAGCATTTTCTCTTCTTTTAGATGTTCGGGATATTATAAATTTATTTCCGCTACAGCATTCGAACATCCCCGAAACAAAATGAATGTTGCGTTATCAGGAAACGAATATGTCACTTTCCAGCAGCACTACAAAATTCAATGGTTGTTGTAGATAGCAATAGTTGTGGTATATTTCGTAGATCTTCATTTTTATTCGGTCTTTAAAGCTCCCTTTGATGTGACAGCCAGGGGTAGTTTATTAAAGGCGCTTACATTTCATATAAACGAGCATGTACTATATGTAGATCCAAAATTTGTTTACATTCGTTTTCAATGTCTTTTGCCCAGGCTTTACTTATGTTGGCAACCATCTGGTTTTCACCAATTCGACTTGTTTATTATTTCGTGATGTTCTGGAGTAATTATGCCTCTTCGAGGATTTGCCAGTTAGGGGTATATTTGCCACCATCCCTTTAAAATATTTGCAATGCCGAAACCATCTTAAACACATTCGGGTGAATTAATCTGTCGAGTATCAATCTTATATCATGGGAACTCCATACATGTAGATGTCCGGCACCAAAGTTGAAGATCTACTAAATATGTTTGTGATTAAGTTTCTATCAATTTCTTAAATTGTATATATGTAGTATTACCACCTTGATCAAAAAGTTCCCGTAATAACCACCGTGTGGCGCTCCCATTGTTCCGATTTGATTTCTGTTTTTTTTTTGTTAAGTTGGTGCAACTGTTGTTGATATTCCCTCTAAATCTTAGCGACATTTGCAAAAGTTACGTAGCCAAGAGTACATCTATTTCTGTGTGTTTGGCGATTTTTTACAATTAACAACAAAGTTCGTTGTTGAATTTTGCGTTAAAAACGGATTTGCTGGTGCGCGAACGTTGAAAATATTGGAAATGTGCTTCGGCAACGATTCTCTAAATAAAACGGTCGTTTACCAGTGGCACGAGAGGTTCAAAAGTGGTCGTGAGTCAATCGAAGATAGTGAACGCAGTGGCAGACCATCGACATCGAAAACCGACGAAAACATTGATGAAGTAAAAGAAATGTTGGTCAATAGCCACAAATTAACCATCAGAGAGATAGCGGAGGACTTGAACATTGCCTATGGATACGTCCAAGACATTTTGGTGAATGATTTGACTTTCCGTCGTGTAGCAGCAAAGTTGGTGCCAAAAGACATCAATTTCATGCAAAAAAGAGACCATGTTGACGTCGCAAAAGAGATGTGCGAGGCTGAATCCGATCCCACATTCATCAAAAGGATCATTAATGTAGATGAAACGTGGATTTATGAGTACGACACGCAATCCAGACAACAGGCAAGTGAATGGCGTCCACCAAATAAGCCGAGACCAAAAAAGCCAATAAGAAATCCTAAATAAAATGTAAATAAAGTCGAAAGACAAAGATATAAGAACTTAGAGTACCTTAGAGTGCCTGTGTAGGGCCAGTAAGTTAGTATAGGATTGTTTAGTAATTGTAAGCTAGCATTTAAGCATTTTTTGTTAGTATGTAAGAATTCATGATTAAGAAAATAAAATGCATTCAAAACTAAAACTAAACCAAAAAAGCCACGTCGTTTTCAGTCAAAGAAGAGGGCGATGCTCATGGATTACAACAGTGTAGTGCATCATAAATTTTTGCCAGAAGGCCAGAGAGTAAACAAAGAGTATTATTTGGGTGTTATGAGAAAGTTGCGTGAAGCAATCCGCCGAAAGAGACCAGAATTGTGGGCAGAAAACTCGTGAATTTCGCACCATGATAACGAACCGTCGCACTGTGCCATCATTATTCGTAATTTTTTGACGAAAAATGCTACAAAAACCATTCAACAGCCACCAAATTCACCTGATTTGGCTCCCTGTGACTTCTTTCTGTTCAATTGAGTTAAAAATCACTCGGGGAACTCGTTTCAGCAGCCGAGAGGAAGTATTGGAAAAATCGCAGGAAGCACTGATGGACATACCGAAAATCGTATCTAGAAATAAAAAAATAATTTTCATTGTTCCGGTAGAACTTCTGAAGGAACTTCAGTGATAACCACAAAAAGAACAGCTTCATGTACAGAATTCTTAATCAAATTATTATTTTTAAAAAACTTACACAAGGTAGAAATGATTTTTTCATATTTCTCACGTAGTTTTGAAGAAGTCTTTTTTTGATAAAGGTCCCAGTGTTATCCTTAGAGTTGGTTAAAGTTGTAGCAAAATAAAATGAACCGAAGCCCAACAGCATATGACCATTTAAAAGGTTTCATATGTCATATTGGCAGTAAAAGTTTTGACTTCCGATTATCTTTGTTGTATGCTTACAAAATGAAGTTAAACTAGGATAGGGGCTATTTTATCCTTAAATTGCTTCATACACAAAGGTTTTAGTTGATATATTTCCCATGCCTATGGGAGAGGACGACGACGTCACCTTTAAAACATAATTTACATTTATATGCAAAAAGCCTAGGTAACTGCATTCAAAATTCTATTCAAAAACTTTTATATTAGAGTTTAGTAAAACACACATATTAATCTAAACCTCAATGATTTTAAAAAGTTTAATTATTTTATCCGAATCACTTTTGTACATGTCCACGAATTTTAGTGACAGACTGTGGCGTCAATTTTCGTGATTGATGAAGGATATAAGTAGAGTCTATTCCGTGGCAAGGATTAATTGCTAACATCAGACTTACCCTTGCAGAAGAAATAAATGATATTACCAAAGAATGTTTTTACGAACTCCTCCACAAGGCACTTTGGTTAAATTTTCATCAAAATAGAAAAAGACTCTATTTTTGGATGTTCAAAACAATCGAAAAATCGAAGCGTTATCAATCTCAGGTTATTTTTTTCATTTAGTATTACATAACGACCTTTGTTGGCATAAAGATTAATGCCTACCTAGACCAAGTTTATCTTGAGGTGTGGCACACATTTTAACGATTTCACTTCCTCACGAAGCTAACCATGTCCACCGTCAAAACCACGCTTCCACTAAGAGGACTTCTTCTTCCAATCAGTATGAAACTGAAGATGTTTCCTAACCGAATAAAAGCTCAGATCGAACTCAAAACACGAACACAGATTTTAAAAAGTAGCTGGTCAACTGAATCGATAATCTATAGGTGTCAATCTTAAACACCGTCGCCATAAGAACAGTCGATAAATTGTACACGGCCTATATCAAACTATGCCGATAGAAAGATTAACTAAGTACAAAAGAGCATGGGCCTGGATTGTAGTACAATTGAAAGGAATAGCATTCATAACTCTGCGTCTGAAAATGGACTCATTATTCGTGGCCGAATATCGTAATGGTAAACGATTTCCTTACCAAATATTAGCAAAGCAACGTAACCAAGACCCGGTTATGTAACAATCAATGAAATTTATGATGTTGCCATCGACTTATGGCACTCCTTCGATACTTTAAATATCCAGCGTCCACCAGCGGATATCTCAGCGCTAAAATAACATAGATGACCTATAAATAAATTTCAACTTGAATGTTATACAATTTGCCCTCTGACGACCATGTATACCCCAAGCTGTTGAATCCTCTACTAAGTGCGGAAGATCAATTGAATGGATTCCAGGAAGCCATCAGAAAAGTCACAACAACGAACGCCTATAGTTAAATAAATAGGATGAGCTCGGGAAGACTACCGACTTCTCGTGAAAAACAGAAAAAAACATGTTGGAGAGTTACTACTCCAGAAAGTCCATTCAAAAGTCTTACAAAAAGGTAAAAGAAGCGGTTCGCCAACAAATTCTGAGCTAAAAATCAAAAAGCAGAGTCAGAGCCGGTACTAAGAATATTAATAAACACATTATACAAACTGATGAAAGGCAACAGCTAAGATATTGAGACACTGGTCAACTCTGGACTACAGTCACATTTATATGTATATAAAATAAGATAAGTTTAAATTGTAGGAAAAAATTCTCGTATCTTACATCTAAACATATCACCAATTTTAGTAGGGAACTCTTTATCACTGCAGTCTCTACATATGTGCCCTTTATTAAGCGTTGTCAGCATATAATTATAACCAACGAAAGTACATAACAAGTAAGGTAACGATGTTCTGTGATTTAATAAAATTTCACTGACTCATCGGTCGTCCGGCTAACGCTTTCGTGAATTATAACTGGCGGTTTATATTTTTCACCTGTTGCGGTTTCCATTTGTATCTTATTTTCTTATAAGGTTGGGAACAAGAAAACGGTGTGTCAACGTCCGAGAAAGGAGATATTGCAACATACTTTTTGAGAAGGCCTGCATATGTCAAAAGATTTGAGATTCAGCTGTTATTTGATTCATCGTCAAGATATTTTTGACAACTGATTGCTGTATGTAAGAAAATTGGGAATTTCTTCCAACTCAGTCACGTTTTTCTTACACTTCGCTGTACACAATAATCTTTATATACTCGTATAATGTGGCCATTGTTTTAAGATTTGTCACTTTGCCAGTAGCATGCCACCAAACTACGATGACTGATGTGAATATTGGTCGGTTAAAACTATTAAACATAAAACTAGTAAAACATTTATGTAGAAGTAGTTCAAAAAGCTAAAAAATGCGGACTCTACTGCTCACAACAAGTTACTATATGTATAATAAAGATTTACATTCGTAGACTTAAGACATTTGATAACAGCATTCCCGAAACCGCGGAGAATCGAAACCTTATAGTACTAACATATTTCAAATCTTTTAAATCGTGTTTGAATATTTGTTTCTCGCGTCCTCTTACCTTTCAGTCGATTTCCCTAAAGTACTTTAAATATCTGTATAAACTTTTCCATTGCAAACTCATTCACGACCATTTTTTGTTTCTCCAGGCATGAAATGTAGCGAATCGAAAAAAAAATTAAATTTATTCTACCATCTGTCATTTCTTCCTTGAAATTGAATTACGTATTCGTACATGGTATGCATCATAGTCATCTGTGAAGGATGTACGTCTGGAGGGCCCGTTGTAAAACTGTGTAGCCCATTTGAATGGGGAACTCACATAGGAAATTATATTGCAAGACACTTCGGAAACTTTGTTAAACCCTTTTTTTCTATTCTGCTTACGTGGAAAAAAGAACGTCGCTTGTATGGTTCTAATGAGTTCCTAAGCAGACACAACGTCGTTTTCAGAATCACAGTATATACGAGTAGTGTCTTTTAATACGAGTATAATTAATGGATTGTATCATGGTGAAAAATAAAAATAAAAAAGATCCGTGCAGACCTCATCAGTCATTGTATATTTCTCTCTTTTATGATATCCTTGCTGCAAGTGCTTAGATTAAATGCAGGAGAAGGATTCCTCCATGTGAGTATTTTCAACTTTTGGGATCCTAAATAAATAAAGATTTTGAGAATGGGGATGATAAGAAAAATAACCAAAGTATTATACAACTTTCGAGTGTTCTAAGGTATTAGACGATGCAGATATATTGAAAATATGAAATGTGATTACGTTTATTGCTACTTTGTCCAATATTAGACTGCGACTGACTGGTTATGCCAATTAGTGTTGTGGTACATTATTATGAGTGGTTGATGAGAGAGAATGCATTACACCTTACAGAAGTGAGATCTGACCAATATACCACGGATTTTAGCAAAATAATACCATAACGCGTAGCTATTGTAGAGAAGAATGGGGGAACACTTACATACAGGAGACGCATGTATATGATAGTTTTCAAATACCATTCTATCTCCCAATTCTGGAGTACCGACAACCTTCCCAAAATCTTCCTGCATTGTAAAATTCTAAAACTCTATTTATGCGGATACATTACTCTGATCATGCCGATAAGCAGCAAAGTAAAACCATCTTCTAGACGAAATATCAATATAAAATTGCTGGAATATCGGCTGAATTATACGAAAAAGGCATAGACATAGACATATATGGGCGATTTCAATATTCACAACTTTAGGTGGCTTCGACATTCTGGACAGACAACACCCGAAGGACGATGTGTAGAGACTTTCGCTGCGGAAAATAATTTGACCCAGCTTGTAAATGCGCCCACGCGAATACCAGACGTTGATAGTCGTAGCGTCAACACCCTTGACTTGTTTCTAACTTCTCACCCCGATAAGTACACCGCTGATGTGCTCTTCCCTCTAGGCTCGTCGGACCGTTGTGTCACATCAGATTAATTCTCGTACATTGGCCACACGGTTAGAGAAAAAATTCCTAAAAGAACCTTATGGAATACGAAAAACCCAAATGGAGCAGACTTAATACCATCCCAACGCTCATTTACAATGACATTTCAGATCTTTGGACAAAACCAATCTGCTTGCTATACACTTTGTAGCTTTGTAGCTCAACGGTTTTAGGTTGTGCTTTGTCTCCGCCTACACTTGAGTGCGTCGAATCTTCAATGGGACCAATCCACTTTCGAAATCATATAGTAGCAAGAGCACTGAAAGATCTTAACATTCACAAATCTCCTGGTTCAGATGGTATATCCCCCCTTCTTCTGAAGAGGTGTTTTTCTACGATGGCAAAACCACTGCGTAAGCTTTTCCATCAATCCTAATCTTTAGGACTCTTTCCGAGCAGATAGAAAACAGAATTTGTCCCTAAAATAAGCAAATCTTCGCCTCTCTCCTCTTCCAAACCCATTGCACTTACGTCCCTGCTTCCCAAGGTCATGGAAACGCTGATAAATCGTCAGCTCATAAAATATCTCGAAACACGAAAACTTCTTAATGACCGGCAGTACGGCTTTCGTAGCAACACGTCCACTTGATATTTCTACGGCATTTGACAGTGTTTGGCATCAGGCTTTATTTTGAAAATGCTTGCATTTGGGATCGACGACTTTGTTCTTCAATGGACTAGAAACTACCTTTCAAGCTGTCTTGGATAGTTTGAAGTCTGATTTTCACAAAATAAATGCAGGTGTGCCCCAGGGCTCTGTTGTGTCTCCGGGACTCTTTTTTAGTTTTCATCAATGATTTCTTGTCTGCTACTTCTAATCCAATTTATTTTTTTGCTGACGACAGTACTCCCTGCTTTTCATTTTCTTTTCCGGACTCAGGTCCCTGCTCTTTGGCTGTAGATGAGAATGGCAGCGTATGTTAAGCTCATTAAATTCAATCAAACAACACGTGTCCTTTAGTTTTATTGCTAGAAAAAATTCAGCAAAATGCTAATTCAAATGAACATAACGTTATTAAAAGACGACTCTGTAGTCGCAGTCATAATCTCGATGCTTTACCTTGCAGCTCTAACTTCTCTACATTCCCAATTCACAACACCTTAATACAAGATGAAATTCTTACCGAAAACATAGCACCAAGCCTCATTGATCTTTAAGAAATTACGAACACGACTGCTTTAACTTCTTGCTTACCAGCCAACCTCGAGGACACTAACCAACCAACAACTTCGCCAAATGAAATTGACATAAAATCCGTTTTTCATCTCACTCACTGGTGGACTCCAACCCAATGGATAAACAGGCTCAGAAACCTTTATAGAGTGAACCCGCAAATACAGAACTTGTTATTCTAGTTGAAGAATTCCCCCAGAAACAGTAATACTAGTATAACGAGAAAATAAGTTCCAGATGCTTCAAAGTTTATATCCCTTGTAAATTTGAGTGGCTATTTACTAATGCGAATGTGGAGTAACAAAACTGGAGTCTTCCCTAATTTCTCTCCTAAATTCCTTGAACATTTAACCATTAAACCTGCTTCCAGCCCTTTACTTTCAGACACTTTCCATCCTCTAAACGCACAAACAACACTGAAAAACAATCCATCTAGCCAAAGCCCTAGGCAAACATGTACTCCTAAATACTCAAATTTCATACATTCCCATATTCTCAACCCTAGCATCATCCTCTCTCAATACAACCAATGAATCTCCTAACTTGTTTGATCCTCTGCTTCCTCCAATAAACTGACAAAACAACTTACAGACAAATATGTTCAAGGTCGTTATGTAAAGTCTCACCTAAGGAATCGTAACGCCTTTATTTAGCATATCTTCACGATTAATCTGACTCTGTTTGCATTGGCGGCATGACGAAAACAAGTGCACTTGTCGCAATACACCAATAAGGTCTCTCAACTATTCCAAAAGAGTTGAAGCAAATTTTTTCTCGTTTTCATGAGGTTTTCAATATCTCTTCATTCGATGTCGTAAATGATCTCTCCGCATTTGCCTTCCATGTAAACTCAAGAAACATCTTTCAGTCTTTCATCTTCAACGAGCGCGTTCCAGTTTCAAAAACTACTACTGCTTTTAACCACTTTTAAATCGTCATTTCTCTCCATTACCAAAACGTGAGAGGAGTGCACTCTACGATTTCCAACATATTCCTTAACTCACAAAAGCATCCCTACGAAATCTTTGCCCTTAATGAAAAAACTCGAATTCCGACATAAAAAATAATGAAATGTTCACTTCAAATTTTGAAGTTTTTCGTAATGACGGTGCAAAATTTGCAAAAATTACAGTTTTTAAGCGCAATCTCTTCATGATATGACTCTAGATTCGCCTATCACAACCAGCATGGTGTAGACACTATAAGCCTCATACTAGATATAGTATTGTAGCCACCGGAGTTTTGAAGGACTTTAACCTTCATCACCTTCAATTAGAATATGCTAGCCAAGTGTGGTCCCCTAAGCACGAAGACCACTCAAGGCGAATTGAAGCTATTCAACGCAGATTCATCCGATTTGCCTCACGAGGTCTACCTTGGACAGATATCTATAACTTGCCTCCGTACAGTGATCGTTTAATCCTAATTAATTTTCAGCATCTAAAAAAACGTCGAGAAGTTGCTGATGTACTCTTTGTTCTTCAACTACTTACTTGTTATAGAGACTGCCCTATCCTGCTTCAAATGATATATATCCATTGATTCCAACCAACGGTTTGCTCACCTCTCTCACATCAACTTTCACCGAACCGATTTCGACTGTAACGAACCTTTGACCAGAATATTGCGTACTGCGAAAATATGATTAATGGGATCGACTTCAACATCAGCAAAACCAGTCCAAGAATCTTTCTCTCCCAAACTCCATTACGCCTTTCCTTTCTTATAGTTTTTAAGTCATATTAATGTTAGTTTTAAGTTTAGTTCTTAAGTTTAACGTTTGTATTAAGCATTAAATAATCAGTTCGGGGTTGACCTGGGCCTCATTCAATCAATCTCTCACAAAGGGATAGATTTTCAGCAGAGAAAATCCAATCGATTTTATCATATTGCCCTGAGTCGGCATTTAGGAAATTTTCTTTTAAATATCGATAAAAGAGTAAGAACTAACAAGATTACCAACTTATGCTAGGTACGAGTACTATTCGATACAAATTAGTGTAAACTAATGTCCTACTAAGAGTTTCCTCTTAACCTTATCAATGATTTGAAATGTAGATAAAGACGCGATGAAACAAAATCAAGGCATTCGCGATGCTACATAAGAAAGAAAATTGAGCCGAAAGAATGAGATGGAGTTTATACACGCCAAGAACAAAACTTGAGCCAACGTAGGCATATCATCAATCACGCCTTGACCCATATGATGTTTAGAATCATGGCCCTTCAAGCAATCTAAACGCATCAATGACCCTTGGTTTCTAGATTGAATAGCCACCAAACCAGTTTAATGAATTAGTTGATAATCTAATATCATTTCTTAGAGGTAAAACAATTTTTGAGATACTCGTACCTTCAAAGAATATAAGTTACGTACCTACCTGACATCTCCGAAATCTCTTTTTGTTTTTCTATTATTTAAATATAAAATCCCAGTATAATACACCGGAATAATGTACTAATATTTATTATGTCAATTGGGTATGAAATTCATTTTATATGTTGACTCCATTAAATAATTAGCTATCCCCTATGAATAGCCAGCAAGCTTATTACGAGTATACCTACACGAAATGTGTTCTCATTCATAAGCAGCAACAAATTATATTTTCCTGACGGAAGCAATTTCCTGTTCCCTCTGCATGAATGTCAAGTCTTGACGGAAGAATTTCCTGTCCAAAATAAACTATGAGAAAATTCAGATTTAGTTGGAAAAATATTTTACGTGTGGATGCTAATTAATATGCATAAAAATATAATATGTACGAGTATCTATGTATGTATTCTCGTCAGAAAAAAGAAGTTGATGCCCCGCAATTAATTAATGAAGTGTATAACATCCTCGATCCATTTACTGCAATTTCTGATCATCATTTTGTAGTACGTTTTCGGTATATTTTTATATATTAACTAATGGATGGAGTTTGTTAGTTAGAAGAAAAGTATCGCACAGCTTCGGTGTAATAGAAACATCTTAACATAACATTGAAATGTAAATAAAACAAATCTCAATCCACGATATGACTCCAAAGCATGTAATGACTACAGGACGACAAATTAAATCGTAAAAGTGCTTAGCAAATGCGACAAACGAACTACCGAAGTCAGCCGGACCTTTTCTTTTTACAGTCCGTTTGATAAGATCGTATACGGCAAAACTCGTTTATGAAAACCGGTTCGGAAGTGGCATTTGCATTAGCAGATAAAAAAATACTTCTGCTAAGATGCTTTGAATAATAAAATTTAAAAAGTGTTCAATTTTTGTCAGAGACGGAAGTATTTTAAAATGAGTGTCGCGTTTGCATCACGTTATGAAGCAGTATTCTTGTGCACGCATCCAAAAGGACCGAAAATGTCATACGAAGCAGCTGCTTAATACATGAAAAAGTCAAAAGCATTTGTTAGCAAGTGGGTGCACCGTTATTCCCAAGTTAAAAATGTGGATGATTTGCCGCATCGTGGGTCTACGCCAAAAACAACAAAAAAGCAGGACAAAATGATTCTACGCGTGTTTGAAAAAATCCTCTTCTATCGTTACGTGGAGGACAAGGGATTTTATGTAAAAGGGGTCTAAATGTGTGTTGTGATACGATTCGAAGACGTTCACTAGCCAATAATGTAACATTTCGAAGCACAATAAAGAAACTACTACTGTCAAAAAACACGAAGAAAAACGACTCAGTTGGGCCAAGGAGAATTTGGACAGAGATTGGAACAACGTTATTTTTTCGGATGAAGCTTCTTTTTGGGCATGGTCTCCTATCACTCATACCTGGTGTACACAATCCAATAAATTAATACAGCGGACCGTCAAACACCTGGCAAAGGTGCACGTTTGGGGATACTTCTCAAAACAAGGATTTGGCAATTTGTTCATGTTAACAAATAACTTAAACGCACCCAACATGCGTTATATAAGAAGGCTTTATTACCATCTGCCCAAAGGTGGTTTAAAGAAGAAGATAATGCCCCGAAATATCGCAGTCGTTTGTGCAGTGCGTGGAAACAAGAAAATGACGTCGGTGTTTTAGATTGGCCATCACAGTCGCCGAATGCAAGTCCCATTGAAAACGTTTGGGCATTCATGAAGCTAAAGCTCCAAGGAAAGAAGATCTCGACGGTCAAACAATTATCACGAAAAATACGAGTTTTATGGAGATCTTTGTTTCAAGATTATGCTCTGAGATTAGTAGAAAGCATGCCTCGAAGACTCTAAGCAATTACTGATAATGGAGGAGAGTAGACAACATATTAATTGAAAAGCATTCAAGTAAATAAACAAAATTAACCAGTACAATTGATTTTTTTTTATTATTATAAGTTCTTCTATAAGTGTTATCAAACAGACTGTAAAATGTTTCAAGCATATGATCTAAACACTGTGAGCAAAAAATTTTGTTTTTTAAATTTTAAATTAAGTTGCGCAGCAATTGATTGGAAACCTGCTGGCTGTCCTAAACCTTGAATCAGTGCGGTAATGAAACAACAGAATTCGTAGCGAAGTGCTTGGTTGTGGTTGTTCCTAGTAAACACAAAAGAAAACTTTTACTCATGCAGGCTTTAAAGGAAAGGTCATGCCACGTGCCTACGCCCTCATAGGGCTTTCAACTCTATACGGAAGGGGTCATTAATGAGATTAACCAACTAATGTTTTCGGATATAATTGCCTTTACTGTTCACGACTCTTAAAAACGATTAAAGGGCTACGGTCTTCGGACCTGGAAGTGGAATGTTCGGACCCTTAACAGGCGACTTACAGCAATTAACAGATACCCTTGACTTCTATCATACACATTTCACTGCCATCCACGAAGTGCGATAGGACGGGCTGGATAAAAGGATGATGATAAGCTGTTGTATGATATGTACTAAGGTGGCTGTTATAAGGAAAAGAAACAGCACTTATTCGGAAGCGAACTTGCAATATGCGGCAGAATAAGACTTGAGCTTCCGACGCCTAAGCGAGCGTCTTATGTCAGTTCACATTAAGGTTACATTCGCTATTTTGAGGTTAATATGCGCCCTTGCCCATATGGAAAATAGGAACGATGCCAATAATATATTGGGTATATAACTTAATTCGTGCGGTTTTTTTTTTTTCAAAATTTGAACGTTTATATAAGAAAAACATGTCAAAGTATTGCCCATCTGAAGCTATGACTTTCTCCCATCTTTCTGGCAATTTGTGGATCCCATCCCAAAAGAACTGGGCCGGCTTGGCAGCCAAGAATGAATCAAGCCAATTTTTGATATTCTGCTATGATGTGAACCGTATTTCAGTGACGGCGTTCTGCATCGACCGGAACAAATGGTAGTCAGAAGGGGCACGGTCTGGGCTATAAGGCGGGTGGGGTAAGACTTCCCATCCACTGTTTTCCAAATAGTTCTTAACCGGAATAGCAACGTGGGGCCAAGCGTTGTCATGATGGAAAATTATTGCCTCGTGTCTGGTCGCTTATTCCGGGGGTTTTTCGGCTACTGCTTTCTTCAAACGGATAAATTGTGTTCGATAGCGTTGTCCATTAATGGTTTCACCCGGTTTTAGCAGCTCATAATACAGCACACCCATCTGATCCCACCAAATACAGAGCATTACCTTCGCGCCATGGATATTCGGCTTTGCCGTTTATTTGGCTGGTTAGCCGGGTTTCACATATGATTTTTTGCGCTTGGGGTTGTCGTAATGGATCCATTTTTCATCACCAGTAACAATCCGATGCAAAAATGACTTTCTTTTGTGGCTTTCCAGAACCTTTTCAGACATGCAAAACCGCCTTTCGACGTCTCTCGGCTTGAGTTCATGTGGAACCCAATTTCCTTGCTTTTGAATATATCCTGCTGCTTTTAAACGTTTTGAAATGGCTGATTGAGTGACATCCAAAGATTCTGCGAGCTGTTCTTGTGTTTGGCAACAATCTCGATAGAGTAACGCTTCCAGTTCTTCGTCTTCAAACTTTTTTGGCTGCCCAGGACGTTTATCGACTTCCAAGCCAAAATCACCACTTTTAAATCGTGCAAACCACTTTTGGCACGTTCGCTCAGCTAGCCCATGTTCACCATAAGCTTCCACCAAAATACGATGACTTTCGGCAGCAGTTTTCTTCATATTAACGTAATGAAGAAGAACTCCCCGCAAAAACACTTTTTCAGGCACAAAGTTCGACATATTTGGGTGAAAAAAAATTATTGTTGTTTACGCTTATAATGAATGACATATACTGAAATGACGTACAATGACAGTAACTTTCCAACGCATGTTCCAATGGAATACTACAAGTTACGCCATCTCTTAGCAAACCGCACGAATTAAGTTATAGACCAATATTTCTACGAGATCCTCGACAAGACATATGAACAATATCCCAGGTATAAGAATCGTACTAATTGGCAAGTAAAGCAAACACGACAATATGACAACTTATTTGGCGTTATTGCCCCGAAATCTCTCAAATTTGATAATTTCTGGCAGACAGACGACGTAAGTATAAACAAGAAACGTGCAAAATGCACTGCAGTAAGAGGGCGAAAGACGCTGGTAAACTCTACAAGCAGAAGAGACGGGACGAAAATCAGGGCAAGAAGCACGTAATCCAAAATATTAAGAGGTCTTACATGAATTCTTGGGAAGAACTCAAAAAGTTTAAATCGATACCCGTCATCTTTTCATCGATATTAAGCCCACATATAACAATATACACAGAGACGAGCTGCAATACACAGGGGCATAGTGCATCCCTGTCAAGTTCGTCCCTCTGTGCGGAATGGCGATAAAAGCTCTCACTGGTCTGCAAAAGTCGGTAGAGTCTTTGCAGAGACATTTGATATAAAAATAGGTTTGAGGCAACGTGATGCACTGTCATGTGAGTTCTTTACCCTTATATTTGAGAGAATTGTATTGATATCACAAGCCCCGCAATCAATCGAAGAAATGCCCTTGTCAGAATATTGTCCCGATAAGACAACTGAAGTCACTCTTTGTAGGGCTCTAACTACCCCTATCTTCTTCCATGCGCTAGAAGCATACACTTTTTTGAAATTTATGCGACCGTAGTTGTGGGAGAGAAATTCTAGCACAGAGGAACGACCCAGTGGACCCCGTACGTAGCCGTTGTTGCTTGAGAAGAATGTGAATCCGACAATGGCATAAAATTTCGCAAATTTTAGAAGAGAATAGCTCTTTATCCCTTAACCCTTTCGTTCCTATTGTTGACATTTGGTTTTTGAGGAGAGTCTCTAAATCGAAAGTCCGTGGAAAAATATATCCAGCGACGAAAGGGTTAACTAGTAAATAAAACATCGTTTTAGTAACTTCTTAAACTGGCCCTATTCAAAATAAAATCCTATTGAATGGTTCTGATTCTTTCTTCTTCTTATCCTTTTATTAACCCTTTCCTCGTTATACGAACTTATGCGTAACGAGTTTCCCATTTTTACTGCATCGCTGCTGCTCCGCTTATGGGGTTGGCTAATGTCGCAGACCGCAGAACGCGTCTACATAATGCTCGGTCCTGGATCGCTTCAGTGGTTAACCCCAGACGTTGTTGCGCATTTGCCATCTGAGAAATCCAGGAATTCTTTTTCCGACCTCGTTTTCTTACAGTTGGAGTGACCGTAGTTGATAGTGCCTTTTTAACCGGATTTTCCGCAGATCTTCTTTGAACGTGGCAATACCAACTTATTCTATTCGCCTCAAGCTGTTCGGTTACCGAATTCTTTATATGTAGACTTCCTCTTATACGCGTAGATCTAATGCAATCGCGTTTAGTGACTCCACTAGACATCCTTAGCATTTTCATTTCCGCTGCCGTCATTTTGTTTTTAAACGCTTCGTACATTGTCCAGCACTGTGAACCGTATGGCTCTGATTCTTTAACCCGCAAAAATAAAAATCTTTGGTTTCTCAAAGCAAACACGTATTCGTAAAATCCTTGGTCTAAGCGCAAACCGAAAATCGTCAAAATAAAATCTCTCTTAAAAAATCAGCAAAGAACGAGGACCTTATGAAATAAAACAATTATATGTCGTCATGTGAATGGTAGTTTGAGCGATTTCGCGCCACAAATTGAATTTACATATATCTTTACGGTACTGTCAATTTGTGATAAATTACTTTCACTTAATTGTTTTCAAGCCATTGGTCGAATGGACTAATTACCACAAGAATGACATGCTGCTACCTTTGTAACATTTCATTTAGGGAGGATTGATGAGCTGATGATGACAGATAGTAAGTCAATTTTATTTTCCCAAGTAAAACGGGGTAGGTATACCTACTCGTACCTTACCTAAATATATGACAAAGACGAACGTTTTCTGGTATGTCTGCTAATTTCTTCGAATAAATAAATATTTGAAAGCAAGTATAGAAAGAGTGTTCTTCTTTATGTAATAAAAATTTAAGTGGGACATTAAATTTTTGTATAAAAATTATTTAATTACTAAGAAGCGGAATGAATCTATCTTTTTGTAAATCAGAATATGTATTTCCATGCTAACAGAAACGTTTATGATATATATGTCACACAGATTGACAACTTAATTTGGTTAAGCAACCATATTGAACTTTCTATAAACTATCACCTTTGCTTTAAAAATGGTTTCGTCTTCTGTTTCAGTTACTTTTCAGGTAAGGATGTAAAGACAATAGTTCTTTAAAAAGTCGTCACAAAATTGTCATTATTGCTGAGTTTTTTTAAGGTCGTATTCTAAGGAATACTGGTACATTCGTAAAGGCTTTCTTACTAATGCCAACAAAGGTTGCTACGATTTGAATTAAACACGGGAGTTCTTAGATGCCATTGAAGGTAAAGACTACCGGTAGAAGCAGAGTTGCAAATGGTATTGGGTTCCGTGAAGATCAGCAAAAGGTTACCAAGGGAGAAACCTGTGCCCTCAATATAGGCTCCAAATTGGTATTACTTAATGTAGGTAAGCGCTGACCAGAAGTATCCTGGCTCCCATGGATATATGGCCATTCCGTTAAATTAAATAATTTTTGACATGTGTGCACCTTAATACCATGAGATATTCTGAGCTGTCTTCGCAGAATATCAAAATCTGTGGATTCGTTGGTCACATAGGAGTAGTAGGAAGTAAACGTCCAAAGAATCTGCAACCTCCTAAAAGCTGATGAACCAAAACATCAAGTTTCTACCCTATAGTAGTGGAGCCAAGAAGTACAAATAATGTTGGCACTAGCTAGCAAAACTATCACCGAATTAAATCAATCAAAGGACATTGCCACTTAACTAAAACCGGAAGCAAATAAGTCGACAATGCCTTGTTTTCATGCCGAATTGACGTGATGGGGTTAAAGACCAAAACATGCATGCAATTTCAAAGTATCTAATGCAGATATCATCGCCATCCAGAATGTGAGGCAGCCAAATTTTATTAACAATAATATTGATATACATTTCAATGCGAATTTGTTTTATATTTCGGACCAGGTAAATATGACATATAATGTATGTATTATATGCATACCAATATTCCACTCGTAGTTTGGTAACATGCATTCATCTTAAGTATAACGCACAGAGCTTTCACTGCATCTGTGACAGTGCGTTGAAGAAACACAGTGCACTACTGATTGCCTTCAAACGAGTGGATTTAAGGGTGGCAGTAAATGCATAAAAGCTAATTAAAATAGAAGGTTTTGAAAGCTCGTCTTTTAAAAAAAAACCTCAACACTAATAAATTCTAGGATTCATGATATCTTAATGATATCTAATTTCAAAAATCGCATTATCTCTTATAACTTTCAGTGCAACGAACTCTTTATTAATATGAAAAAAATTCTTAGCAAGCCTACACATTTAGCTAAAGCTCAATGACCCTTTAATGTAGACTCCATAAAGGATAATAAAAGTCAAGTATTAACAAAACAGTCATTTAAGTATTTGCATTTTATTTTGTTGACACCAATTAGGGTACATTTTACGACAGTGGATATTAAAGATATTAAAGTATAGTATTGTACTCGTACTTATGCACGTAAGCTGATATACTCGTACACATATATGCTAATTTAAATCGATATTGGGGTAGATGTAGTTAAAGCAAGTGATAAGTACGGACTTGTACGGAATATTACTTAATTCAAATGACTGCCTCGGCTTGGATCCCGTCAACTCAATTATAATCGAACCGTAGCCCAAGTTCGAATCCTCAGTTTTTGACAATACAAATCAGTTATTATGTATCCGTAGCGCTCTCTATTGACTAATGCCAAAACTTTTAAAGTAAACTGTCACACGTTTGGGATGCATTGGCTTCTCTTTGCCTACATGTGGTTTTCCGAGCCTAAAATATAGCAAACTTACGTAGCCGCTAAGATGATAATGATTTTTAAACCAAAACTGTCGTCAATTTCAAGTTGCTCCAAGGCCCAAACACTGAAGCGATAAGGAAGTAGGTGGTCATCTGGCTTTAATTGCTGAGTCAATTGGACTTATAAGCAAATATTCCGAGATCTTTATGCATAATTCTCATCGGGCTGGTGCGAATGATGTTCAGTTTTGGCACGTTGAGGTTCTCGCTTTCGGCAACAGATGCAATATCAACTGTTGAACGCACCAAACGTTCGGTTATCGATTACCTATCGATGAACAACTATGTAATTTGAAATTGATAAGAAAAATAAACACCATTTTCGTGAGCACTTGCATTAGAAGGCCTGTTGAGATCTAGACAGGTATTATATGTAGTAGGTAAATTTTTGAAATTCAATATAAAATGAAAAAAAGTACAGTGTTATTCCTATATTTTGTTTATACAAAATGGAGTTTGGCAATGCGGATTTTATTTCTAAAAGACAAAATGATCTAATATTACATATTTTCTCTGAGTACATTGTAATGTAGGTGCAAAGCATTAGTTCAATGCCAGCAACTTCATGGCCTATATTTTCTTGTAGGCCCTGAATTGCCCATGGATTGTTGCGGATACCTCGACTTAAGGCATCCCCATACATTAAAGGTACACAGTGTAAGGTTCGATGACCGAGGTGCCAAGGAAATATCTCCATATTTACTAATTAATTTTTTGGGGAAAATTACCCTCAACTTCTCCATTGAAATTGTGGCTGCGATTTAGAGGGCCAGTAATCCCTCTAGCAAAAATTGCACATCACACAGTGATTTTTGATGCCGCACGGCAAATATTTGAAAATATTTAAACAATCCATCACAGAAGCTAAAAAATTCTTTAAAAATTCAGAAAAATACTGTTCGTGTATATCTTGACTTGACGTGATTGATCACTCTTCCTACTGTTTCCATAAAAGAAAACTAATTTCTCTTGAACCAACTATATATGTACAATAAATTGCAGAAAGAACAATTTCTCCTGAGTGAAGTTCGCCAACATAATCAACCAAATTTCCAAATAAAACCTTCAAAACTCCTAAAGCAGAGCTGAAGAATGTTTTGCATTAGTGCTTCAAGTCTGTGTAAAAGAATTACAAAACATGCGGATTAAATTCGAACTGGACTCAGCTGCACCAGTATAAAGAATAACCATGCACCATAGAAAGAGTTGACAAAATCGAAGACAAGATCTCAGATGTATAGTACCAAAATCCTCACATTTTGTAAGGAAATTAATTTCATGGATCAAAAAGAAGTCTCTCATTATGCTCTATTCCCTTATTAATTGGAAAAATAACATCATCCAACCTATGTTTTATCAAAGAACGAAATCCGATAGCAGACAAACACCCCAAAGGTGGCATTATCTCTTCTCTGGCTAACACTCGTAATTACTCGTATGAGTAAATTTTGTTTTAAATTGATACAGAAGATACTGCATCTTGTGGATGCATACGACTGCTGTATTCTTAATGGAAGTTGTAAAGGCGATTATTGTGGAGAATACACATTTATCCGTGGAAAAGCGAGCTCAGTAATTGATTACTATTGCATTTCTTGAAATTAGAAGTTTCTCCTTAGCAACTTCAGTATATAAATGGAGACTTTCTCGGACCATATGCCACTCGAAGTTTACTGTTTGGTATCCAGACCTACGAATGAGAAGAGTACTACATAAGACAATTAGGACTTTTACCAAAACTAGTCTGGAAAATATGTATCGAAGTAATCAAAATTCAGAACTTGAGCGATTACAAACAGTGGATATTTAACCTAATGTAGATGCTCTTACAAGTATAATTAAAAACGCAGTTCCGAGCTTACCTACGAGAAAAAATAAAATCTCAAAAAAAAAAGTGATTTGATTATGAGTGTCTGAGAGCTAGGAATAGCTCTTTCAAAAAATACCAGTTTCTTTAAAACACTCTATGGCGAAGCAAATAAGAACTTCAAGCGCATTTGCCATGAAAAAAGGATAAAATTTGATCAACAACGTATTGATATTACAAACAACTCCATATCTTCAGCGGAATTTTGAAAAGCTGTAAAATATATAAATGGACAAACAAATAGCATCGCCTTGTCGCTTAAGGCAACGCAGCTAATGGGCCACTTTATCATTTTACTTAATTCCCCACAGATCTCACTGCCACTCCAATATGCAGCTCCACTGATTATCGATGAATTCCTGATAGCACGTTTTCGTTCGAAGAAATCAAGGAAGTCATTAACAAGGCAAACACGAGAATGGCCCCCGGAGATGACGGAAATCCATACGAGTTTTATAAAAACTGCACATATGAATTCATGTCTGCGCTCGTAGAAGAATTCAATCGAATCTTTGAATCAGCAAATATTCCAGAAAGTTTTAAAAAAGCGATTATCTATCCACTGCACAAAAAGGGGAACTATGATGATCCTACAAACTACAGGGAAATATCTTTTCTGAACACCTCTGCCAAGTTGTTTGCCGCCATTACATATATACAACAGACTTACCTGTTGGGTTGAAAATAAAAGGAATTTCAGGCAGGATTCAGAAAGAATTACTCGACAGTCGATCAAGTATTTGCACTCCTTAATATCGCCGAGATTTATAAACAGAAACATAGAGAACTATATGCCTTCTTCGTTGGTTTTCGAGCAGCCTTCGACACCATAGCGCGCGAGGCTCTGTTTTACAAATTATACAATATTGGCTTCTCAACGAAAATAATTAACATCATAAAAGTAATGTATGCAAATAATGTGTCGTATGTATGGGATGGGGAGTCCATATCTGAAGAGTTTACAAGAACGATGGGTGTGAAGCAAGGATGTATTTTGCGTGCGTCACTGTTTATTCTATTTATCAATGATATATCAGACACTGTAAAGGGTGGAATCGATTTCGGCATCATAAAAATTCCGGCTCTTAAGTATGAGGATGACATCGTTTTTCTTTCCGACACTGTCGATGGGCTGCAACTTATGATGAATAGGCTAAGGGTTTACTGTAAACACTGAAACCTGAGTGTAAACTTGAATAAATCGAAAACAATGGTGTTCAGAGGCGGCTGTGGCAGATATTCTCAAAGCGAAAGACGGACGTATCAAGGAGAAAACGTAGAAGCTGTTCGCGAGTACAAGTACTTAGGAATTTTGGTGTCTTCTGTATAAGAAAAATTGTTACGTGATAACATTCTTTCACAACACGCTGTAATATTGCATATCGGTTCTGGTAGCTGCAACCAAAAAACCAAACAAAAAACACTGTGGCGCTGGCAGCCCGGTATGGGCCATAGCCTAGCTTCTTGACACTCATTTGTGTTGCCCATGTTGTTATTTTAGTCACATCTGAGCGGGGCCTACGGTTTATCGCCGAGTCCGAACGGCACTCCTTAGAAGCTTTTTCGTAGGCAATTTTACTTTCGGAAGTTTGCCATTGCCCGCCGAAAGGGTGATGGCGATTTGAAAAATTGTTGGTGACCCAGCCAGGAATCGAACCCAGACTGTCTGCGTGATAGTCCAATGAGCTAACTACCGCGCCATCGCCATCACCAGCTAGCTGCAATCATCTCTCGGAAAAAAGCTGACCATCTGACAAGGTGATTGACCTGAAGTCTCCAAACCGAATGTAACGCTGTATAAATACGACCGCCACCAGCAGCGGTAGTCAGTTTTTTTTTGTATATCAATAAAGAAATCTCAATCGCAAATAATATTGTTTTTTTTTTAATTACTTTGCCGCTACGTCTCCTCCTACAATTCGAACCTGAATATGAAAAAACATCTAGAAACCAAACTATCTGAAGTCAAACTAGCAGTCTCATCGGTATGGGGTCGCTGCACCAACAGCAAGTATATAGACCATAGCTTGAAGCAAAAACTCTTTCGCTAAACTGCAATTTCAGTTCTTTTATATGGAGCGCAGGTGTGGGGATACTGTTACTATGTTGAAGTTGAGAAGTTTCTTCGCTATTTCTTAAAACGAATATTCCGTTTACCAAGTGTTACAACTAATTATATGCTGCACCTAGAGACTGGTTCTTGGAAACATTGAGACTACATTTTGAATACATAGTTAAAGTTATGGCAATGAGCGAGGATAGACTGCCAAAAGTAGTACTCAAAATCTGTCTTTTGCAATCTTTGCAATATGAAGATGCGAGAAAATGTATTTCACTTTCTCGCAATATGCCCAGTTTTAAAAGGAATTCGAGTGAGACTCTTTAATTCGTAGATTTTGGAAATAGATGAAGCAATTCAAGTCTTAAATGGAGGCCGAGGGTGGGATGTACTCTACAACTGCTGTACAAATGCACTTCGTTATAGAAAATGTACAGTTGAAGAAAATTTTTGATATGTTTAATGTATATATTTATTTTTCTCTTTTCAAAGCAAAAATAGAGATGTATGAAATGTAATGGCAATCTGATAGACGGCCACAGGCCAAACCATAATAGACCTAGATAATATAAGTAATGTAATGAATTTAAAATCGAAATAAAAGTCATATAAAACTAAACTAAACAGAGGGATTCATTTGCATTGCATGGTGTTAGGAATCCACCCTTTCATGGTTAGCTATATCATGGAAATCACCTTCAGCGATGTTAGCTACAGTAGAAGAACTTAACAGAAATGGAATGATACGCTTCGCCACCAAAACCAAAGTACCTGATCTTATAAAGGGCGTTTCTTCTTTTTAAGATGCGCAAAACTTTTAATTAAGAAAACTGTTTTCTTCGATAACCTGCTTTGATAGTTCTCGGTTGTTTTGAGGTCAGGTTGGTTTAGCAAATCATCATGAATAGATTTCCGTCGAGGCTACGTTTGCAAATTGTTGGAATTTATCTTTAAAAAACATGGGCATTACCTGCATTTTATGGTGATCGTAATCGTCCATCAGAGCGATTAATTCGAGAAACTATTAATTATTTTCGCAATGTGTCTACTCTAAAGGATAATACGCATCCCACAAGACGTCGTACAGTGCGCAGGCATCAAGCGATAGATTGTGTGCCGCGTTGATGATGATCCAACTGTGTCGGTTCGTCATCTTGTCAACAACTAATCTTGTATCCATCCACTTTATGGGAAATTATGCGTAAAGAACTTGGTTTACGTGCTTACAAATTCAACTTTTACAGAAATTAAAGCCACATGAACCGAATGAGTGAACCGAAGAAACTGTGCCGCTTTATGAGCCGGTGGAATCATTGGTCCATATGTTTTCAAAAATGTTTATGGTCAGAATCTTCAGGCAACAGTGAGCGGTACAGAAACATGATTACTAACTTTTTCGTGCCTCAAATAGAAGGCATTTATATTGCAGATATATGGTTTTAGCGGTACACTGCGCGCGATACAATTAATTGACTTAAAGAAGCATTTGACGAACGAATTATTTCATGAAATGAATCCTGTTAACTGGCCGCTTCGTTCATTTGATTTGGCGAAATTAGATTATTTTTTCTGGGAATATGTAAAGTTGCATGTCAACGCTGATAAACCAGAAACAATAGAGCACTTGGAAGTCAATATTCGAAAGTTTATTGCCAAGCACACCCTGATTTACTACGAAGAGTGTGTAAAAATTGTGCTTTAAGATTACGCCAATTGCGAGCCAGCCGTAGCAGCCACATGCCCGAAATTATTTTCAAGCATTAATGCCATAACATTATCTATCAAAAAAAGCTGATTTTATGGATACATACTAGGAATATTTTTCAGTGTTTGATTTCTACTGAAAGTAATACGCCTCAAACAACAAACAACAAACAAAACAACCTTTTCTTACTTCCTTGACTAAATGGTCTATTACTTTTCCTAACCCCAAACTCTGAAACCACACTGGATCACAAACCTATCTGCAAGCTTAACGTGGACTGATGGGTAAGGATAGTATGTCCTTATAGCTTTCTTGGAAGCATACAGGGGTAGTGTGCCTAACTTCTACATATATAGGAACTCAACTTAACTTTTTTTTTTTCATTAAATTCTTTTTTTTTTACCTGTAAAAATGGGCGATACGTACCCGAAGGAAGCCCCCTTTTTCTCCTCTTAAGGGACCCGTTTCTCATTTGATTTACTATTGCGATATTTCCCCTGCTAGTATGAACCCATGGCATTTGTTGTTGACTAAGTGTGATCCACACCTCCATTTGTCTCCTGCATTAGTAGACTAAGTTTTCTTTATACTCACCCACAACACATGGTGTGGGTACTTAAAATGGTCCGTGTTGGTTTGCCTTTGGTTAAAAGGGAACTCCAATCATTTACAGCTAATAAAGAAAATGTTATTCGGGTTAAATCGAGAAATAAATCTAAAAGGCGATACGGAAGAACATGGGAAAATAAATTCAATCCATTTATCTGTTTCCTTCTATTGTGAGGTTTGGTTGGGGTACACAATCGGGATCAAACTTTGGGTTAGAAGTCATAGTAGAAATTCAGTTAATTCTGTCATTAAGGGCTATTAATGGCATATTTATTGCTTGTTGTTCTCCAGGCTTCTAGATACATATTAGCTTGAGTTGACGATTATGTTAAGGAACCCAATCTTTAACATGCCGAGGCTAAACGAATAAGCTAAAATTAAAAAAAAATAGAATTGTGCTTACTTAAATAGTCATTTTTAACTTTCTTTTATAAATATACATTCATTGTCTATTTTACAACCGAACCATCAAGTGCCTTTTTCTGTGCTTCGAACACTATTCCTTAGCGGAGAATGCCCTTTTGTGATGTGGTTGACAGACAAGTGTTTAACATTTAATATTCCACTCTGACATTATTTCTGCAACTTTAGTTATCAAGGTTATGTGCAGTCAAGCATTAAAAGCTAGCACATCCTTTAGAAGATTATTCCTTTGGCGGGAATAGAAAAAGAGGAATATTTTTCAAAATATTTTATACAAAGGAATTATGACAAACTATACAATTTTATTCAAGATATAAAAAAATGATTTATTGTTGAAGAAACGGAATTAAAATAAAAAGATTAAGCAAAACTTGTCAAAGAGCAAAAGAAATGTCAAAGAGAAAAAATTTACAGGACGTTACATCAGGAAAGGATAACCACATTACGCTTTTGCAGAGTTCTTCAACATTTTGTGCTGGTGTTTTCATTTATGGTGAAATCTTAATTTATTTTTGTCCGTTCTTGTTATTTTTTCAAAAATAATATGCGTTGTATTTGGTACGTACATAATATGCAAGTAGTGACTGGTACGATTTGGCAGACCTGGCAATTTCCACAACATATCAATTGTGCAATGGTCCAAACACTTGTGCCTTTGCCGAAATTATAGAAATAAGCTCAAGTCCATAGTTGGAAAAACAACCAACACTGTAATATGCTCTCAAATTTCAAAAATAGGATGCATACCACACTCTTAATATGAGTAACTTCAATGTAAGGATAAGGAGGTCAAGTGAAAAGTAGCGATCTACGATCTTGAAGTTCTAGCTAGAAAGGGCTATTTGTTGAGGCGCAGCTTCGCACCGAACTATACGTAGATGTTTAGATGGTAAATAAGAGTAACTGAGCTAAAAATTCATAAAATTTATTTAATATAACTGTGGCACAAGCGTAAAAGGTTATAAATATACTCAATAACATTAACCGTCCGGTTTCAATAGACCACCCGCCACCATTTCGGCGAACTGTGAAAATTTCTTGAACCTCTTTCTGCGAACGCCTTTACTATTACCTAACTCATAAAATATATTATTGTCCAATATTTTTGATACCGCTCCTTGATAGGCCCTCCGCATAAGACAAGTCTTCAAAATTAAATACCTAATTATGATTCCATAGCTAATTTTCTGTATACCTCAATTCCTCGAAGTAATATTTTACGACCCGTATTATTTACACATCTTAAGGCTAAATCAATAGCTACCAACTTATTCTTTGAATCGGCAACTTATGCCGTCTTTCGCCTAAAGTCAAAACTTTCAATTCAAAGCCGTAGATTGCCTCCTATGAGCTGTATGTTGTATATGCCATGGAGAATTTAAATTGGAAGCATACAAATTTCTTTGTAACCCAATTTCAACTATTGTCAAGTTACAACATTTTCACATTTTTCTTCACCTACTATATATAGATCTGATTAATTGGTAAGAAATTGGTATACCATTCCCCTTTATTCTGCGCCACCAAAGGTGCAGTTGTATTATGCTTCGCCGCTCCTCGGTATTGAAACGCGAAGTCTCTACGGGTCGAAGATGTGGCAATAATTTACTCAACGCAACCAAGCCCTTTCAGGTTTGTGTTCACAGGCGTCTGGCATGACAGATGCCTCCGTACATCCGGTAGAGGTAGCGCCTGAACCCTTTTGCATTTCCCGTCAAGAATAACGTACCTAAAAAATATTTTTCTTCAAACTGCCAAGGGGCTCTTCATCGATTTCGACAAGCGTCCGCTCCACAAAGCAGCCTCAGGGTGATAAGTGCCTTGAATGAAGCCCTTTTCGCCTTACGAGAGAATGCTCTGTTACTCAACTACCTCCTGAGGCCTAAGAAATACTAGTATCGATTCGCAAAAGAAATTCTGAGCCTAATTTCTGCGCTGACGTCGCTGCCGCCCATTACTGTGGAACCAAAGTAGTTGAAGTCATTAACGAAGTCGAAGAAGAAGTAAGAAATCAGTTAAGTTCGTCTTTTCTAATAAAATACCAATTTTGGACGCTTCCGCAGCAATACTCACTCCAGTTGTAAAACTGGACAAACTACTGGACCTAGGAATATTATAAATAAAACGGATACAGTCATTAAACGCAACCTTTAGTCTATTCTTACAAAGAAAGTCAAGACAAGGGAACACAGAACAATTAAACATTGTAAGCGTTTTAACTAATCTTGTTTTTACGAGGTAATGCAAGAAGTTTGTCGAGTATCGCAATCTGCGGAGTCCACCATAAACTTTTTTCAGGGTATCTTTTATAGCATCACAACATGTAAGTGAAGAGTTAATATGGAAACCAAGGTATTTAGCAGAATTTACAACTTTAACGAGGTTGCCATCAAGTACAACAGGTGAAAAATCATTTGACCAAAAGCCATTATTTGAAAAAACAATGCACACTGTCTTGTAGGGGTTCAACTTCAATTTGTTGCATTTTGACTAGTAGGATATGTCATCAAGATCTTCATTCACTCTGGCAACACAATCCTCTATAAGACCAATAGGAGGTGAAAAATATATAATAACATCATCAGCGTACATGTGAATTTTGCAATTCTTAACAATACCTGGGATTTTATTGTTAAAAAGGGAGAACAGAAGTGGTCCAAGAACAGACCCTTGCGGAACGCCTTCGTGAATGACTTTAGAGTTTGAGTAGCCAAGCTCTGTGGCGACCTACTGTTCTCTTCCCTTTAGATAACAGCTTAGTAGCTTTGTGGAAGAGTTTGAAAAATTAAAGCTATTTCTTACCTTTGTTAGTAGTAAAGAGTGATAAATACAGTCGAAGGCTTTGGAAAAGTCTAGAAGAACTGCTAAACGAATATCAGTAGTCACTTTTAGAACAGTAGATTCACACCTGTATGTGCTTCGAAAACCAGATTGCCATTTCGAGAGCTTATTATTATCATCCAGGAATTTCTGTAATTAGAGAGATAAAACCTTTTCAAAAGTTTTTGACAAAAAACACAAAATACTAATTGGTCTGTAGTAGGCAGAACATTTTGGACTAGTCTTTTTGGGTAAAGGAATAATTTTAGCTACTTATATATGATGTATGTAGCAAATAACATGAGGTAGTACAGGCTTAAGAAATCGACGTGATATACCATCAGGTCCTGTGGCATTAGGTTTAACAGAGTTAATTGCTTTGAACACATCGAATTCAGTAATACATTGAAAACCGAAATAAGGACACAATTAAGGAGAACACAGATCCAGGTTAAGAGGAGAGGGATCAGGAGGATCCGGAGAAAAAAACTCACTCATTTCATTCGGAGATAATGAACACATGGATATTTTATTATCAGTCAGTACACCCAGACCTTTCAGATTCTTCCACAGTTGCTTCGACCCTAATTTAGGATCAAGTTTCTTTAAAAAATAAGACCTTTTAGAATTACGGATACGAGTTGTAACTTCGTAGCGTACAATATAGTATTGTTGTCTATTTTCCAGTGTAGGATTTCGTTTGAATTTCTTAAAAATACGCTCACGCTCAGTAATCTTACGTTGAATTTCGTTACTATACCAGGGACAAGAAAAAAATTTAACACGCTTAGTTACAACTGGAACAAAATTATTATATAAGGAGTTGACTAGATTATTAAAGATTTCAACCTTTTCACTAATATTGGCCGTTAGATATATATCATGCCAATTTAAACTATAAAGCGTGCGCGTGATCTCTATAAGATTGATGTCCTTAAACGATCTAAAACTAAATGTATTATCACAGTTGTATCAATCTATATTAAAGTCAATAGAACAGAAAATCATATCATAAATGAATTCGCTTGTCAGTTTAATTTGGTCAAAACATAAAACACTCGAAGCACAATTAGTGAGAAACATATCAAGTAACAGGTGGGATAACGAAAATTCACTACTGACAACCCTAATTTATCACAGAAATAATAAAATTGACTAGTTATATTATTGCACTTTAAAATGTTGACATTAAAATCACCACCTGCCAAAATTTTACTGTATTTTAGATGTAGTTTTAGTAATGTGTCTTGCAGTTCCGCTAAATTTTCCTCAATTAAACAGTGAGGGGGCGAATACACTACAACAAGGAGCATTTTATCATGTGCAAAACTGACTTCTAAACAGTAGAATTGTATAATAGACTTAGAAGAATCATACGCAAATTTTGGTTTAAAACAGTTTTTCGCATAAATACACACACCACCACAAAACAAAATTAGGAATTTTCAACATTTCTGACAGTATATCACAGTTAAGCCAAGATTCAGAAACCATTAATATGTCAATCTTATAAGTACTAAATAATTGGTGCAAGACTGTATATTTAGATCTCACACTTTCGGCATTTATATGACAAATATTGATACCCTGATTCGATTCACAGATTACATTGAGAAGGGTCCTTATATTATCAGGATGGTTCAAACTCAAAAAATGTGGATGTATATATATAGTACATACCGCCTTTAGATAGCAACAGGAACGAAAACAGCATCATAAATAGACATGAAGGAAAGCTTGCGTCAAAAGTAATTGTGCAGACGTAAAACAGATCGTGCTTGTTACGAAATCCACTCAGTGCGAGTTATGTATTTCTCCATTTGGAAGAATTTGATGTAACTAAGATTGTTCTGCCGCTTTTAAATCAGAGTGATCAACGACAAAATCAGCTACTCATCCTGCGATTTTGTCATCGCAATTTTCTTTCATGGTTTATGGTTTATGAATGAACTTTGGCGTAAAGATTCCGTTTCAATTGAGTTCAAGAATTTTGTATGAAGGCATAGAAAAATGGCAATGCAGGTAAATTCTTCTTCTTATCCTTTTATTAACCCTTTCCTCGTTATACGAACTTATGCGTAACGAGTTTCCCATTTTTACTGCATCGCTGCTGCTCCGCTTATGGGGTTGGCTAATGTCGCAGACCGCAGAACGCGTCTACATAATGCTCGGTCCTGGATCGCTTCAGTGGTTAACCCCAGACGTTGTTGCGCATTTGCCATCTGAGAAATCCAGGAATTCTTTTTCCGACCTCGTTTTCTTACAGTTGGAGTGACCGTAGTTGATAGTGCCTTTTTAACCGGATTTTCCGCAGATCTTCTTTGAACGTGGCAATACCAACTTATTCTATTCGCCTCAAGCTGTTCGGTTACCGAATTCTTTATATATAGACTTCCTCTTATACGCGTAGATTTAATGCAATCGCGTTTAGTGACTCCACTAGACATCCTTAACATTTTCATTTCCGCTGCCGTCATTTTGTTTTTAAACGCTTCGTACATTGTCCAGCACTGTGAACCGTATATAAGAGCTGGTCTAACAACCGTGGTGTAGAGTTTCCCCTTTAATTTAAGTGGAAATTTTCGGTCGCAAAAGATTCCCGAATTTTCCCGCCATTTCATCCATCCCACACTCACTCTGTGGTTTACGTCGTCGTCACATTTCGCTTCCATGTTAACGATTGATCCTAAGTACTTAAAGATAGTGCTTTTCGGAAGAACTATTCCGTTTAACATTATATCCGGAACAGGTCGCAACGGATGCGCAAATGGGCACGTCAAATGCTCCGTCTTTGAACGACTTATTTTAAACCCGTTTCTCTCTAGCGCATTTCTCCATGAATCTAAGGCGTTCTGTAAATCTTCGACGTTATCGCTAAGTATAACTGCGTCGTCAGCGAAGAGAATTGGCGTTACATTTGCTTCGCGCATGCAGTCTTTTAAAAGATAGTCAAATACTACGTTAAAGAGGAAAGGGCTAAGTACGCTTCCTTGATGCACTCCGACATTAACTGGAAATTCTCTCGTTAGTCCAGCAGAGCTTTTTACCGCAGTTTTCACGTTTCCGTACATGTCTTGTATTATTCTAACATACGTTTCCGGTACGTTTTGAGACCTCAGCGCGGCCCATATGAGATCCCTAGGCACTCGATCGAATGCTTTCTCGAGGTCGATAAATACCATGTGTAAATCCTTAGACGAATCTGGGTGCTTTTCCATTATTATTCGTAGGCTTTGGATAGCGTCCACTGTCGATCTTCCTTCAACAAATCCACACTGGCTATTATCGAGCTTTATTATTTGCCGAAAACGTTCGTTTAAAACTCTTTCGACGATTTTCATTGTGTGTGACATAAGCTTGATTGAACGGTAGTTGTTGCATTCTCGAGTGTCGCCTTTTCCTTTGTATAATGGAACCAAGAAGCTACTTCTCCATTGATTCGGCATAGGTTGTCCACATTTTAATTTATTTAAAAGTTTCGATAGCCAAACGCTGCCGATCCCCTCCATCTTCGACCAAAACTCTGATGGAATGCTGTCTGGTCCCGCCGTTTTCCCCCGCTTCATTTTTCCAATTGCTATACTTATTTCTTCGATTAAAAAGTCCGAAACTTCCTCCTCGAATAGACCAGCTTTCGGCACGATATCACGTGGAAACTGTTTGTTAAGCAACTCCTTGCAGTATTCAAGCCACCGGTCACAAATTTCCTTTTCATTTGTTAATAGGCGACCGTCTGCGTTTTTGATGTATTTCGGCGGGGTTATTTCCATTGAATTTTTTCTCCTCTGTGCAGCGAGCTTAAAAATATTTGGCAATGCAGGTAAATTATATATAATGATTTTCAATTCTAATGCAGACTTTAATGTTTCAGATCAAATCGACGAAATTCGACTGAACTCTTTAAAAAAATTCAAATTATTATTATTTTATCGATTTTATTTTAGGCTACCAAACAATAATGTAAATCCGAATTTCCATATTTTATTTCGTTCCACTCTTCACGCATTAAATTTTATTTTAACCCCTGTCTATATACATAGATGTAAGTTAACAAATATCTCACCTAAAAGCATTTCAATTCGCGGATTTATGTTACCATCGGTTTGGCGAATTTATCTACACATTCATATGATTCACGTGTTTGCAGCAAGCCCATTTATTCTAATCCATTTTAATTATCCATATCAAATTTGTAATTGACCTCATGTATGTATAAATTTTAACAAACAGCTGTGATTATTATTATTTAATCTGTGGTCGAGCCTCAAATTCTAAAATATTTTGCCATTTACACCATTAGATGTGTCCTGTGATTAATATAGACCATTCCCATATTTGCAAAAATTAGATAATGTATTTCAATTTAAATCGTAATTAAATTATTTTTTACTTTTTTTTGTTTGCGGAATGAAAATAAATGGGATTAAAAAATAGATCGGGTTTCTTTGGGCCATCTCTACTCCAGTGTCCTAAAACAACAAAGGACTTCCCTTTGGCCCAAGGCTCTGATTATGTCGAAGTAGTTCTAAGAATGAGTGTCCACCATGGAGCTCGAACTGAAGAATAAGTGCTCTAGCGCGAACATCTTTTTCTACCTTAAGTCATATGCACTGGTTCACCACATAGGCAGAGTTAATGAGCAGAAGTTTAAGTGTCGACGCTTATCACCATTGACAACATTTAAACCTAAATCTTATGAAGCGCCAAGAAAATGAACCTTACCAACAACGAATCATTTGTCATGACTTAAGGCCTCACATATCCCTGAAATTTTCATAAAATCGATTTTTTTTTTGAGAAGATTCTTATTCTTTGTAATTTAAGAAAATTACACTACACCAGAAAGTTATAGCAATAATTATGACCGGACAACAAGTAGGGATGGCTACCAAGCTAACCGCCGTGACCCCTTCGATAGGACGAAAGGATAGCACGAAGCTGGAATGGGATAATAGCCTGATAACTCCGTCAATTTTTAATATTCTTTAACATTTTTTTTTTAAATCTTGATAATTATTTTCTCTATAGTCTAACAAGAGGTTTTTTTAATTTTTTTGGTTTGACAATTTTTTATAAATTATTATATACAAATTTTTTTTTTTAATTGCACACTTAAAATTCCCTCCCACACACTATAACAACAACTTTGTTTTACAAGACTAGTTTTTATTTTTGCGAATTGGAAAATTTTTCGTGACATTGTTCATCAGTAGTTCATTTACACCCTTGCAAATTCATGTTAATCTTACAAAAAAAAACCTTCATATTTTTTTCTTGTGGTTGAAACGTTAATAAAAAATGTGCATTAAACAATTGAATTTTTTCCACCATATGACCCTTATCATAATTTTTCAAATTTACCCGGCTTACTGTGCGCACAGGGGTATGTGAGGCCTTAAAAAAGGTGTCAATTTAAATATTAATGCACACAGTCTAAAGTGTACAAGCGATATTTAACATAGATAATTAGACTTCTATTTCGCATACATTTTTCGTACATTTCCAATAAGCTTACATTTATAGAGCTCAAAATTAATCATCCAATTTTGTTTTTGAATTACCTTTTTACTAAATTAAAAAAAAATCGATTTGGAGTGATCGAAATCTTATTTGGACCTTTATAATTTTTTTCTGTTAAAAGGGCAGCCGGAAGTGTTGATACACATTTGTGCCCGTTTTATTGCATTTTCTATGACTTTCCGCAAGATTTCTGGTGATAACTGTTCGCATTCCTGTCGAATATTCTCCTTAAGGGCTGCGATAGTCTAAGGCTTGTTGGCATAAGCCTGCGACTTCAAGTGGCCCCAAAGAAAGAATTCTGGGATGGTTAAATTTTGCTGGCCATGCAAAATCGCCAAAACGGGAGATTACGCGACCAGGAAACGCTCATGCTAAGTGTGCGGTTGCAATGTGTTCAAACATGTTCACCAAGCCCCGCTTACCCAATTCTGGCAGTAAGGAGCCGTTTATCATGGCCCTGTAGCATTCGTCAGTAACAGTGACCGTATAACTGATGGCGTCCTCAAAAAAATACGGCCCAATCACTCCTCCCGCGTAAACGTGCACACAGTGGCTTTGAGTGTATATAATGGCTCTTTGTGCATCACATGCAGATTTTCAGTGCACCAGAAATGAAGATTTTGCCTATTGACGTAACAGCTTAAGTGGAAATGCTCCTCGTCGCTCATTATGATTTTCGACACAAAATCGTCCTCTTCGTTGTCTAGATTGAGGATGGCTTGACAGCGGAGTATAGCACTCCATTGCTTGTCTGTTTGTATCCTGCAGCTGTCTAGTTAACAAATGTCAAATATGATTGACGTAGGATGGCATTTGCAAGAATTATAACATCTTTCGATAGGGTGATTAATTTTGCGCCACCTTGTAAAATAAAAATACCAATAATAATAATAAATATTCTATGAGAAAAAAGATTCGATAGTCAAATATAATAAAAGTTATAAAGGTACGAACCAAAACTTTATGTTAACGTTTAAGAATAATAATATATAATACAATAGCACATAGCATACAAGACACAAGTAGCTTACAAAAAATATATAATGTGGTTATTTAATGAAATAATTACTAAATTTATTAGTTAGTTTATAAATTGATCAATTAATAAACAAACACATAGTAAAAAAACGAATAAATATATACATAAATAAATAAATAAATAAAAAATATAACTGAATTACAATAATATTGTAGAATCAAGCAAAGAACTTATAAAGATTTATAAAAAAAAATACTGATAATTGAAATATTTCGAATATAAATTGCTTATGAGGGGGTTT
Source organism: Volucella inflata (assembly GCA_928272305.1). Taxonomy (NCBI): domain Eukaryota; kingdom Metazoa; phylum Arthropoda; class Insecta; order Diptera; family Syrphidae; genus Volucella; species Volucella inflata. The sequence goes on from OV743716.1 coordinate 183,313,386, forward strand.
TCAACACACGAACATTTATCAATAAAGTTAGAAGTAAGTCTTATAATTCTTTCACTAATCACTTAAACATACGCTTTTTTGTGCAGTTCAATGGTTAGACGATGTCAAGGTAGGTTAAGCATCATCCTCAAAACTCTGTTTTGTGGCACTTGCATTTTTTTATATGACACTGACCACATTGGCCCCAGGCAGCCATAACAAATAATTGACTGGAAAATTACTTCAAATATTATAATCAATTTATTGATTCAATTTAAGATGCTATAGAGGTTACGTTGATATAAAGGTTGCTAATTAGAAGCCAGTAAGTTTTTTTTTTCGCCTGAAAAGATACGAGGGCTGGTCAATAAGTCCGTGACTTTTGGATTAAAACACAGATTTTTTGATAAAAAAATAATTTTATTTTTCAACGTAGTCTCCCTTGAGCTCTATACACTTTGTCCAACGCTTCTCCAATTTTTTTATCCCTTCCAAAAAAAATGATTTGTCGAGGTCCTCAAAATAGGCCTTTGTTTGCGAGATGACTTCGTCATTGGAGTCAAATCTTTTTCCACCAAGCCATTTCTTCAGGTTTGGGAACAAGAAGTAGTCGCTCGGAGCCAAATCTGGAGAATAGGGTGGATGAGGGAGCAATTCATAGCCCAATTCATGGATTTTTGCCATGGCAACTGCACATGTGGGTGCACACGCATTGTCTTGGTGGAAAAGAACTTTTTTCTTGGCCAAATGAGGTCGTTTTTTTTCAAATCGTCATTGAATCGGTCCAATAAGTTGGCATAATATTCCCCATTGATTGTTCTTCCCTTTTGAAGGTAGTCAATGTGGATTATCCCGCGTGCATCCCAAAAAACAGTCGCCATAACTTTATTGGCTGACAAACCCACCTTGGCCTTCTTTGGCGCCGATTCACCCTTAGAAACCCACTGTTTTGACTGTTGTTTGTTCTCTGGTGTGTTGTGATGGATCCATGTTTCGTCCACGGTTACAAAACGGCGCAAAAACTCCTCCATATTGCGATTAAACAACGTCAAACCTTCCTGTGAAGTTGTTACACGATTGCGTTTGTGGTCGACTGTGAGCAAACGCGGCACCCATCTTGCGGAAAGCTTTCTCATGCCCAAGTGATCATTCAAAATTGAAACCACTGAGCCATGCGAGATCCCTACGGCTTCCACAATCTCTCGCACTTTCAATCTTCGGTCGGCCAACACCATATCGTGAATTTTTTCGATTGTTTCGGGTGTAGAGACCTCAACTGGGCGTCCAGGACGTTCGGCATCTTCAGTGCTTGTACGGCCACAACGAAATTCAGTAAACCACTTTTTTACCATTGAAATCGATGGTGCAGAGTCCCAATAGTATTTATCAAGCTTAGCCTTGGTCTCGGTAATGGTTTTTTTTCGCAAGAAATAATGCTTAATAAGCACACGAAATTCACTTTTTTCCATTTTCTCCTCAAATTAGTGAGTAGTCTGATAAAAATAGTTGTCAAACACAAACTAACTGACGCAGCAAGTTTAAATTTTGACAGGAGTCAACTGACAGATGCCTGTTGACAGGAGCAGTGTTGCTGTTTCAGTAAAGAGGTCAGAAATTCAAAAAGTCACGGACTTATTGACCCGCCTTCGTATCCTTTACCTTAGACAGATTAAGTTTTATTTCCCATTTATTGAAATAGTTGTCAAGTATTTTAATCGCATTATATAAATTTCTGTCTATGTTGAGAGGAAACTGATGGTACGAAAGTATCGCAAACATAATATACTTACAATTTGACAGCACGGGACAATCGTACGTAAACAAATTATATAATATGGGTCCAAGCACGGAAACTTGGGGCGCACCATAACCGGAGCATAATTTAATAACTTATATAATAGCCCATTATGCCATATGGGGCCAAAAGGTTTTTTAATGTCCAAAAGAATCATAATTGTTGACCTTCCTTGTTCACGATTTAATTTTATAATTTTACATATCCTGACAACTTTGTGAACTGTGTTATAATTTTCCCTGAAGACAAATTGCTCATTAGGTAAAATATTATGCTTAAGTATAAGGTATTACTCGTACTATGGCCATTTTCTAAGCATCCGGGAAATATTGTAACTTCAGGCAAGAGTTGAAAATGAACTTAATATACTCTTTACCAGCCTTCTGAAGATGCTTGACATAGATATTTTTGATTTCATCAAGACCCGGAGATTTTCTCGATTTCTTTTTTTTTATCAATGAAGCAACCGTGCTAGTAGGAACAAAGGCAGAAGGTGGGTTTGTGCAAGTTGTAGCGTTTAAGTTTAAAATAGCACTGTCTACAGTGCCGCCTCAGTTAGATGCCATGGAATAATTTCTCATGAAAGTGTCCGCTAAGGTGTTAGCTTAATTCTTATCACTATAATAAACAGATGAAGGTTAGATGAAGGACTTTTCAGATCTGAAGTAGTTCTCTGCTGGTTTTCTTAACATATAAAATTAACTCCACACCAACACGAAGTCGATTATTAAATTGAAAAGTGGGGAGATTACAATTAAACTGTATTCTCAATTTGAATGTTAGTTAGGCCTAATATGAATGAACATGCAACATAAATACTGCTACAAAAATTTCTTCAAATACAATATATCATTCAAAAGATACATTTTCATTCATACAAAATTTCAATAAAAATACTTTTTTTTTCACAAACTTGTGGATGTGCTTCTTGAAAACTGCGTCACTGGTTTAAAACTCAAGAGAAATGTCTCGAGTAGCACTTTTGTCATTTTTTTTTTTATTGATCATATATGTGTGTAGCATAATATCTATTTTGCTTATTTAGTACGAATTCATTATACCCCTGCTTGGAGGAGCCCGCACATAAGTTTTCTCTTTTCAAAAATACATACAACATAACAATGAGGAAATACATTTTATCCGATTGAAGAATACAGGTATAACAAATAATTGCAAACAGTTGAAATATAATCAAACAACTTTTCAAACAATGTTTCTATATCTGCAAATGCGTTTGAATTATTTTAAACTTCCGTAGATACAAAAGAAAATTATCTGTGGTGAGTTTATTTATTTGTTGTTTGCTGAAAATTAGGCTCGTTCGTTACTTTATGAAAGCCTGTCACGTGTTGCCTACTTTTGTTACCAACTACATACAATTAGATATGAATCTTTGTATAAGTTGATTGAGATTTGATACTCAAGTAGTTCTAGCCAGTAGAATTCAAATGGCCCAAAGTCTTACAATTTTTCTTCTGCTTCTACTTTCACGTGTGGATCCCCAAGTCCGTTTATGCAGAAAATTATTAGAAATAGAGTGGAATAAAGACGTACCCAAAATCTCTCTTCTTCTTCTTATCCTTTTATTAACCCTTTCCTCGTTATACGAACTTATGCGTAACGAGTTTCCCATTTTTACTGCATCGCTGCTGCTCCGCTTATGGGGTTGGCTAATGTCGCAGACCGCAGAACGCGTCTACGTAATGCTCGGTCCTGGATCGCTTCAGTGGTAAGCGTTGTTGCGCATTTGCCATCTGAGAAATCCAGGAATTCTTTTTCCGACCTCGTTTTCTTACAGTTGGAGTGACCGTAGTTGATAGTGCCTTTTTAACCGGATTTTCCGCAGATATGTTTAAACGTGGCGATACCAGCTTATTCTATTCGCCTCAAGCTACCGAATTCTTTATATGTAGACTTCCTCTTATACACGTAGATCTAATGCAATCGCATTGTGTAACTCCACCGACATCCTTAACATTTTCAATTCCGCTGCCGTCATTTTGTTTTTAAACGCTTCGTACATTGTCCAGCACTGTGAACCGTATATAAGAGCTGGTCTAACAACCGTGGTGTAGAGTTTTCCCTTAAATTTAAGTGGAAATTTTCGGTCGCAAAAGATTCCCGAATTTTCCCGCCATTTCATCCATCCCACACTCACTCTGTGGCTTACGTCGTCGTCACATTTCACTTCCATGTTAACGATTGATCCTAAGCACTTAAAGATAGTGCTTTTCGGAAGAACTATTCCGTCTAAAATTATATCCGGAACAGGTCGCAACGGATGCGCAAATGGGCACGTCAAATGCTCCGTCTTTGAACGACTTATTTTAAACCCGTTTCTCTCTAGCGCATTTCTCCATGAATCTAAGGCGTTCTGTAAATCTTCGACGTTATCGCTAAGTATAACTGCGTCGTCAGCGAAGAGAATTGGCGTTACATTTGCTTCGCGCATGCAGTCTTTTAAAAGATAATCGAATACTACGTTAAAGAGGAAAGGGCTTACTTAGCTTCCTTGATGCACTCCGACATTAACCGGAAATTCTCTCGTTAGTCCAGCAGAGCTTTTAACCGCAGTTTTCACGTTACCGTACATGTCTTGTATTATTCTAACATACGTTTCCGGTACGTTTTGAGACCTCAGCGCGGCCCATATGAGATCCCTAGGCACTAGATCGAATGCTTTCTCGAGGTCGATAAATACCAAAATCTCTCTACTTTAAGTCTACGGTATTTGAAGTAGTTTTAAATCCTACTACTAGTGACAATGCCAGTTAGGATGAACTGCTTTGTGAGCTCTTCACTAAAGAAACTGTGCCATAATCAGAGAGCACATTGCAAGTATTCATCGGGTTCCCAAAACGCGCCAAAACGCAGATTTTGAACTCGTGAGTCAGCATTTTCGCGCTTAGTTGAAACCACAATTCTTAGAGATAGAAAATTGCCCGCTTTTTCGATTTCCCCCCGGATTAATGCTTCTTGTTCTGTATGTTTTTATGTTAAGTTTCACCCTGTTTTTTTTTTTAGCTTTCAGACTTTTATTCACATGATGGAAGTCTATTTTCCGATATTGTGCAGATATGGTTAACGTAGCCGATGTATTTGAGATAAGATCTCAAAGTACGTCGAATTCCATTGTAGGCTTCGACCTGCATGGAGTACATATTTATGGACCATTTAAGCAGACAGATGGACATATATCTATGTATTATATCCGTACTAACCGGGAAGAAGTTTATAAGTCATTATGTTCCATTTTTAAGCCAGCGATTTTAAAATTTGCGATTACCTAACTTAACACAAATTTTCAACTTGTAAACTCCACTTTGAACTTAAGTATCCTTGGATGCCTGTCCATTGTGTTGCTACTACAATCTTGTTACTCTGATGGTGACATGAGCCATGTACAACAGTGTAACATTAAATATAAGTAAAAGGTTGAAGTAGAGACAAAATCCACTCAAACTGACAAATTGCGAATGATATCGCCAAAACATTTTCCGAAGTCGTCAGCAGCAAATGCCTTACGTTCTTTGTAATTGATTAATTTAATAAGAGGATAGAAAAATGTTGGTTCCTACAGCAAGAAGCTAAAACCTAACCAGAGATAGACAACAACTCGGTAATTCTTGGTCAATTCTAAATGGCCTCTTCAAAGCTCAACCAATTAAAGCCTTACTTCTGATAGAAATAAGTAAATTCGGATTCGTTTTCAACTCATATTATACGTACAATAGATATTCGTATATGGTATGTTACACCGTGTTCAACCTATCAAGACAACGTAACACGTCATACTGAGAGACGGATTTAAACAGTCCTTCTACGTATATTATGTCAAATCCATTCCCCTGTGATTTTAGTATGAGAGCTATTGTAGGGGAAAATAAAGGGGCTTGCTGGATTTGACTGATTTTAAAAATTGGAGACTTTTCGCGCATGCTTTCCTTACAAAGTTGGGGAAATTGAAATGCTCCCCAAAATACAAATAAACGAATTACCTTAAACCGGCTGGACAAACAACGAGTTATCAATTTTCCCAAAGCACGTGATAAATGAAGAAAAAACATTTTACCCTGCCTCTTTATGACGCTGTTCCTGTTCCTTCTACAGTTTTGTACACAAATGCTGGGATGTTTATCCATTACATTTCGGCGCGATATGGGCATAGCTATGCATTTTTCTGTTTTCTGATTCAAGCAAACTATAGATCCAATTTATGAAGCAGGGTTTAATGGCAGCCTTTTTTTCCCTGTTTTGGTAAATTTTTGTCCAAGGTTATCAGTAGATCTCGAAATGCCCCTCAAAAAAACAGTCTTATACGAGTATATTACCTATTACCCTCCCGTAAGCTCATACAGTGCCTCGCAAAAGAGCTTCCATTACGCGTCTTAGTCTTAAAGGCTAACAAGCTTATTGGGCTGAAGTGTTATCCTTCTACGTGAATCTGCATGCCATCTTTAGTATCTTTAGATTAAGTCAGACAATTTCAGTTACACAGTATTTACAAGAAAAATGGAAAGATTACCAACCAGAAATATTTTTAAGCGAAATTCTCCAATACACCTTAACCACTCGCGGTTTTTCTTCTTTTCTTGCAAGGAATACCACTTGTGCTCTCTGGACTTCACTTGTACATGTAGTGTCATTTACATGTACTACCATTAACATTGAATCTTTCTCGGTGCAGCAACTATGCTTTCTTTGAAATCGTTCTCAAGAATAAGGCCAGTCTGTTGATTAACTCTACGGCATATATATTTCTTGAATGGTATTGCTAAAAGTTGTTTGGGTGTATCTGACCCATATTTCTTCTTTCCAAGTTTTTTTTTAAAAAAGTTATCTTCGTACACATAGCAAAAACATAATTAAAATCACTTTATCGGTAGATTACACTCCTTTCCCCGATTTCTAATTTGTCAATTTTGAAGACAAGGCTAATATCTCTCACCTCTATCTGATTCTTTAGGCTTGAAGGTTGGAAATGTATGATAAATTGTAAGCTTATGAAATATTAAAAAACGCGAAAACTTCTTAATAGGTGGTGCACAATTAATTTATAACTAAAAGTAGCCTATGCCTGATGGCATCCATCATAAAAAAAAGTAACATTGAACTCTAAGTTAATCTGAAAAAAATTTACATAAATTCACTTGACACAGCTTGACATTGGCTTCATTAGGCGTGTGTCGCTCCCATTGCTCCGATTTGAGTTCTGTTTTTTTTTTAAGTTGGTACGTCTGTTCTTAATATTCCTTCTAAATCTTAGCGTCATTGCTTGACATTTGCAAAAGTAACGTAGCCAAGAGTACATCTATCTCTGTGTGTGTTGTCGATTTTTTACAATTTTAGAAATGAATTTAATATGCCCGTATTCTGGCATACCTCTGTGATGCCTCATATGTCACAAAAACCTCACAAGAGCGAGGTGAGTCACAATTTGTGAGGTTTTCGTATTCTAACCAAAACCTCACAAGTTGTGAGCATCACAAGAACTATCAAAATTGTGATGTCCTATTGAGCAGCTCACAAGCTGGTCACAAGAGAAAAGCTAAAGGCTAAATTTTTAATTTTGAAAAAAAAAAATGGAGGAGTGAGTGAAATAAATAAATAAAAGTAAGGATTAAAAAAATTCTACGGAATTTGCGGGAAGGGAATGGTGCTCTCTCATTAATCGATGACTGTTTCATCAAATTGTTCCGCCATTTTTCATTATTTTATTATTTATTTCACACAAAGTAATTTTTTGACAGAATAATGAATTCACCACACCGTGGTAACTACGAGGGCGGGTCAATAAGTCCGTGACTTTTGGATTAAAACACAGATTTTTTGATAAACAAATAATTTTATTTTTCAACGTAGTCTCCCTTGAGCTCTATACACTTTGTCCAACGCTTCTCCAATTTTTGTATCCCTTCCAAAAAAAATGATTTGTCGAGGTCCTCAAAATAGGCCTTTGTTTGCGAGATGACTTCATCATTGGAGTCAAATCTTTTTCCACCAAGCCATTTCTTCAGGTTTGGGAACAAGAAGTAGTCGCTCGGAGCCAAATCTGGAGAATAGGGTGGATGAGGGAGCAATTCATAGCCCAATTCATGGATTTTTGCCATGGCAACTGCACATGTGGGTGCACACGCATTGTCTTGGTGGAAAAGAACTTTTTTCTTGGCCAAATGAGGTCGTTTTTTTTCAAATCGTCATTGAATCGGTCCAATAAGTTGGCATAATATTCTCCATTGATTGTTCTTTCCTTTTGAAGGTAGTCAATGTGGATTATCCCGCGTGCATCCCAAAAAACAGTCGCCATAACTTTATTGGCTGACAAACCCACCTTGGCCTTCTTTGGCCCCGATTCACCCTTAGAAACCCACTGTTTTGACTGTTGTTTGTTCTCTGGTGTGTTGTGATGGATCCATGTTTCGTCCACGGTTACAAAACGGCGCAAAAACTCCTCCATATTGCGATTAAACAACGCCAAACCTTCCTGTGAAGTTGTTACACGATTGCGTTTGTGGTCGACTGTGAGCAAACGCGGCACCCATCTTGCGGAAAGCTTTCTCATGCCCAAGTGATCATTCAAAATTGAAACCACTGAGCCATGCGAGATCCCTACGGCTTCCACAATCTCTCGCACTTTCAATCTTCGGTCGGCCAACACCATATCGTGAATTTTTTCGATTGTTTCGGGTGTAGAGACCTCAACTGGGCGTCCAGGACGTTCGGCATCTTCAGTGCTTGTACGGCCACAACGAAATTCAGTAAACCACTTTTTTACCATTGAAATCGATGGTGCAGATTCCCCATAGTATTTATCAAGCTTAGCCTTGGCCTCGGTAATGGTTTTTTTTCGCAAGAAATAATGCTTAATAAGCACACGAAATTAACTTTTTTCCATTTTCTCCTCAAATTAGTGAGTAGTCTGACAAAAATAGCTGTCAAACACAAACTAACTGACGCAGCAAGTTTAAATTTTGACAGGAGTCAACTGACAGATGCCTGTTGACAGGAGCAGTGTTGCTGTTTCAGTAAAGAGGTCAGAAATTCAAAAAGTCACGGACTTATTGACCCGCCCTCGTATTTCTTGTGAGGTATTGGCCAGAATACCAAATAGCTGAATGCTCACAAGAAACCCCACAAGCAAACATCACAATTTTCGCATCACAGACATTCGTGAATTGTGATCACATCACAATCAGAATAGGGGCATAAATTTGCAACAACGAACTTGTATTAAATTTTTCGTAAATTTAAACTGATTTAAAGGTGTGCGTACGTTGGAAATGTTGGAAAAATGTTTCGGCAAAGATTCTCTAAGGAAAACGGTCGTTTACCAGTGGCACGAGCGGTTCAAAAGTGGACGTGAGTCAATCGAAGATGATGAACGCAGTGGCAGACCATCGACTTCGAAAACCGACGAAAACATTAATGAAGTAAAAGAAATGTTGGTCAATAACCGCAAATTAACCATCAGAAAGATAGCGGAGGACTTGAACTTTGCCTTTGGATCCGTCCACTACATTTTGGTTAATGCTTTGGGTTTCCGTCGTGTAGCAGCAAAGTTGGTGCCAAAAGACCTCAATTTCATGCATGCATGACGTCGCGAAAGAGATGATTTGTGAGGCTGAATCCGATCCCACATTTATCAAAAGGATCATTACTGGAGACGAGACGTGGGTTTATGAGTACGACACGCAATCCAGACATCAGGCAAGCGAATGGTGTTCACCAAATGAGCCGAGACCAACAAAAACACGTCGTTTTCAGTCAAAAAAGAAGTCAATGCTCACGGTTTTCATGGATTACAACGATGTAGTGCATCATGGATTTTCGCCAGAAGGCCACACAGTAAACAAAGAGTACTATTTGGGCGTTATGAGACGTTAGCGTGAAGCAATTCGCCGAAAGAGACCAGAATTGTGGGCAGAAAACTCGTGGATTTTGCACCATGATAATGCACCGCTGCACAGTGCCATCATTATTCGTAATTTTTTTGACGAAAAACTCAACAAACACCACCCAACAGCCACCGAATTCACCTGATTTGGCTCCCTGTGACTTCTTTCTGTTCAATCGAGTTAAAACAAACTACTAGAGGGAACGCGTTTCAGCAGCCGAGAGGAAGTAATGGAAAAATCGCAGGAAGCACTGATGGACATACCGAAAACCAAATATAAAAAATGTGTCGAGGATTGGATCAAGCGCTGGCATAAGTGTGTTGCAGTCGATGGGGATTACTTTGAAGGGGACAATATAGATTTAACTTGTATTTTTAATTTTCTGAGTAAATTCTGGATCTTTGATTTTTGTTAAATTGAAAACTTCTTTCTAAAAAGTTTAACTCAGGTTGTCTTTGACATTTCAATATAAATCTGCCTTATAAAGGCAGACTCTCTATATTCTATTGCTACCAATAACAGGCATACGAGTACAATATTTGCAGCTCAACACCAAATTGTGAAGACTAAATCCATTAAAGGATGCAATCAGTAGCACTACGGATGGATGACACAAGTCATAAATTCGTTTTTAAACCTTTCACAATTTTGTGAAAGACAATCGAAAGTTTTCCCTTTTATCTCCATAGATTGTGGGTATTAATATTGTTTGTTTTAACGAATCCAAATATACGACGAACAAATTTTTTTTCACGAAATTGTTACATGCATCTGATTTACTTTTCTATCGTACGTATAGCAAATCTGGCATTTCATTTCCGAGTTACGAGTTTTACCTACTTTTTTTGCGAAGACGAAGCGATTTCTAAGATATATAAATAATAGAAGAGACTTTGGCGAAATTTTTTTTGCAGATGATACTTTAATTTTAGCTAGCGAATTGAGACCACAAATTGCCCTAAACAAAATCAAACAAAAGCTTCCTTTGCTGCTAGGCTACTTCGAGAAATGGGAATTAAAACTCAACTTAAGCAAATGTGGTATAACTTGCTTTCGCAATGCAAGTGGGAAAGGGCACCGCCTAGCTGTGAAGGAAAGCAAAACGTTGAATCTGCAAATCGACAACCACACCATTCCCCTGGGCTCAGAACTAAAATACTTGGACGTTACATTTCACAACAGATTTCTTTTTAATAAACATGCCAGGAAAACCTTAGTAAAAGCTAAAGCCGTTTCCCCTACAACCACAAATGAGTTGGAAAAATTCGAAAGAAGGATACTGGGATTCTGTTGTGGAAAATATCGAAGACCAGATAAGAAATGGTTTCCAAACAAACTTCTTTACGACACATGCAAGGTAACACCTCTTATGACATACCTTATTAACCTTACATTAAGAAAACTTCAACGAATACAGTTTCATTCTAACACTTTGATCAAACCTTTGTTGGATTCAAATAAAAATGAAAGTTTAGACGACAATTACTACCTTTCGCCATTTAACCTTCTTAATGAAAGATCTCACTCTCATATCGAACAAAATGTTGGTAGAAACCTATCGTTACCCTTTTATCTGAAAGCGTCACGATTTAATTTAAGAGGATAACTCATAAAGGTACGAGTATATAAACAAGAAATTTATTTGTCGCTATCCATGCTCGCATTATACCAGAAAGAAAACTTCTAATATGGTGTCATTCGTGGCGCTGATGTTCATCCCAAGGCTGGTAAACTTCCCTTATCGAAGCTACTTTTGTCAACAGTAACGTTGTTTTTAAGATTGTCGTCATATACATTCATTTAAATTTACTTCGCATGCTCTTAAAGCTCCTGCGACGGCGCACTTGGAGCAACTATATGTAATAAAGTCGATATCATCTGTGTTTCCATTTAACTGAATAGATTTGCTGGAGAAATCCTTTCACAGCGCATTGCTCGAGGTGTTCACATATTATATTGGATATAATCTTTATGGCAAATTAAGCAGGCATATGCCTCGGTAGTTCCTGCAAGACTCTCATGAATGTGGTTGATCAGCCATCTGGCATGCTTTCATTCACCCATACTTCTTTGAACATTTGGCACATGCAACATTTTAATCCATATTCTTCCCTCGCTGCACTTGCTGTGCGCTGCAGGGCTTGTTGGTGTATACTTTTTTGCCATAGGCTCTTATCATCATACGAAGAGCTCATTTTCGGTGGTGGTTGGTAGCGACTACTTCTTTCAAGACTTCCCAATACTGCTTTCACATATACAGTATGATAACATTTGTTGATGCTGACATTCTTCTCCATAGAATTTGTTCACTTTCATGACGTGATGATTGAATCAATTCAATTCAAGCCGACACATCCACATTTAAGGTGACAAACGTCAGCAGTGCTCTGTTTGAGCTCCCTAAAATCAGCCTTTGTGTCAGCTGATGGAGCTAAGTTGTCTGGAGTCTGAACCTTTTGAAACCTTGGGTTGGGTTTTAATTTTTAGACTTTTCTATGTCTTAAACACATATAGTGTGGCAGGGAAAAAAGACTTCAATGCAAATGGACTCAACTTACAAAATGGTGACTATAGCTTTCAGTCTTTGCCGATTTCATTAAACAAATGAATTGGTAAAATGACAACTTTCATTTCTGTAATTGAGTGCAGGATTAAAGTTTCCGTTAGCACAAAGAAATCTCATTCACCCGCAAACAAAAATATTGCTGCAAGTAAAGGAGTTTTTTTCATATCACGTCTGGGCCATAAGAACATGGAATTTTTAATGCAAGCACGAAGATACGAGTATGTACATATATATACTCGTACTTGCATGAGTATCTTTTGTATATTAAGTCCCCCATTTCTGTACATATTTGTATGCATGTATTCTTCTATAGAGAATGAAATGAATCCAGAAATTTATGAGATGGCTTTGGTTCGATGTGAACATAAAAGGATGTGCCATGCCATCAAAAAAGGCATCACAGAATGAATCTGAAGGTTGTTTAAGTTTTCTGTTTGTTCGAATGTGGATCTACTCGATTTTACATGGAAATCCAGGACAATCTGGATATTGTGGTTGGGTATTTGGTTCAATATTTATGAGTTAGGTATTCAAAGAGTTGAAGAGAATGATATTTAGATGTCTGGCAAGAATGAGTGGGACAAATATTAGCTTTACTTCTTTTGTACTTGTAGTTCGATGAAAAGAATACCCAAATATTACTGACTGTGATTTGGAGAATTTTAAAATTGTTGGGAAAATATGTTTGCAAACAATTATTACCTTTTGGCGCACATTTAACTATTTTACTTGGTATCCCTATGAATGCAATTGATTTTCAAATGTCAGCACAAGTTGGGAAAAAGGGTGAAACTTATACATAGTCAAGGACAAGAAAGTTTTGATCTTCGTTAAGGAATGTCCATGTTTTTATTCTTAGATATCGTTAAACAGACAAAGTTTCTTAGGAGTATATTGGATAGATAAAATAAATAAATAAATACTTTATTCTTAAGGCCAATATAACCTCGCATGCCAACCTGTGAGTTTTGACAAGAGCTCTTACAGCATATCGGAATCATGATTCCTGATTTGTATTTGTCAACTTATAAGTTGACATACAGCTATACAAAAACCTCACTACGATGAAAAATTATACTCGATTGGCTATGAATGAAATTTCTCAAAGGAAATAAAGGTTGGTTGAGGAATCCAATTTTACACACTTACGATTTAAGGACTGATATAAGGGAGCCTGAAGTATTTTATCCAGAATTCTCAACAATGAATCTAGAAATCGGGTTTATCGGCCAGCATACCGGTCCAACGAATATAACTTCTTCGGTATACAAATTAAATATGAAATAATCATTATATAATCGGTGACCATTGACACTAGAATAGTATTTGTATTCAGAGTTTTAGGCGGCCGTCTTAAGTAAATAATTTTTTTGTGTAAATAAATAACCAATTAAGAAATCTAAATAATCAAGCCTTAGTTCTTAATGGATGAGGCAAGAGGAGTAACCAATCGAATAAATGTATTCGCACGAGGTGGGGTTCAAGTAACGCAAGTCGAACGTTTGAGCATACAAACAAAATACTTACTTTAGTGGAATTAGAACGGAGTAAAGCCGGCCTACAATCAACAGTAGTTTCCAGATTGCACGATCTCTTACAAGTTGCCTCTATTGACATATAAGTTTGCTGCGGTCCCCTTGCGCGCGCTTTCTTAAATGCAGTCAGCCTCGCCGCAGGAGTCAAGTTGTAGTTATAATCCATTCGAACTATATGGCCCAGCCGTCTCAGACTATTTTATACAAAGGTAACTGAAAATCTGGCGCGGAATTGTTTCCCGCCCGAGTGCTTCTTCACACTCTTTTAACAAGGTCTAAGTCCCTGCCTTAAAGATTTGGTCTTGCGAGAGTCAGCTGTTTTACTCAATTGCCTACTAAGCCTAAAGAAACAGCCATTGGCAAGAGTAGTTCTGCGCCTAATTTCAGTACTGATTATGTTGCTGCTAGCTATTGCCGAATTTACGTATTTTATCAATTGTCACGTTCTGCACAAGCCGGCAATGACATTTTCATACGCAGGTCAGAGTGTAGACTTAGAACAGTTCGTGCCCCTTTTGACTTCCAGTTTGCTTTGCACGACAAGACATTGTATAGCTGATCTCTAAGCAGTCGACATGTAAATGCTAAGTATCGACCTGTGAGTATTTGATTGATGGTAGAATTTCCTGGCCTGAAGCAAACAGATAATTCATAAATGGCTCCAGACCCGCACGTAATACAGCAGAATTTAAGGCAATATTAAAGGAACCTTGTCCTTGTCGTTGGTGAAAACATATCTTTCGTGTAAGCTGATTCATGTTCCCAACCAGGCCTGCTTTAACAGCCTTAAATATCAGATAGTCCGTCTGAACTTGCAGTCTTATTAGACTTAAGCTTTGATATTCCCGCCTCCACTGATTATTATATGATATTGACTTGTTTGTTATTCGGAAATAGTTTTACCAGAATAACGACTAAAAAAAAAATTAAGCTGAGTTTTCAATGATGGCTTCAAAATAAATGCAAAATCGTCCGTTGGAGGACAATATATGTTACTCTATCCTGATGGCAATAAACTATGTTGTGAAAAATCGGTGAAGGGAGCGGGGTACTTTCGTCTCTAGCCACAGTCTTCTTAGCTTATTTAGGCTCCAGATAACGGGTGGCCGTGGTGTAGTAGTACTACAGTGGTAGACATTCGTATGAGCGTACCTTCGATTATCAAAGAAAACTAATACAAAAATTAAAATGTTTAGGGCTTAGCAACTTTTAATACTTTGTGTGGCCTACCTTGTTCTGAATCACTGCAAAAATTCGATCTGACATTGAATTTGTTAAATTGGTAAGGCAGTTAAGACCAATTCAATACCACTCGACACGTATGGCTGTTTTTAAGTCCTGTATGTTAGCAAATTGTCGTCCATTTGCATAAACTTTCCCAGCGAGAATACCCCAGAGATTTTCCATGGAAATAATTGTATATTTTTATTGCAAACCAATCCCCCGATGACCTGGAAATGTGTATTGAGGCATTGTCCTGTTGAAAAATTACATCTTCTTCAAGGTGAGATATCAAAACGCCATCCAAAAGATCTATGTACAACTGAGAGTACATTCGCGTTGTTATAAAGCAGATAGGAAGCTTTCCATTTTGTGAGAATGCACCCCATACCATAGCACTGCCGCCTCCAAAGTTAAGCTTTGATCTCTCAATATTGTGCTTCCTTAAATCATACCCAATAGCATGTTTAGCAATCCGGACCATCCAAATTAAATTTTTTTTCATCGGAAAAAATTACCTTCTGCCACTCGGATGTCCATGACATATATTTTTTGGCGAAGACCAATCTCTTTTCTCTATGGACGGCAGTTAGGCATGGTATTCCCTTAAGTTTCGTCCATTTTATGTTTGGAGAAGTGTGCAATACTCGTGAAATCTGACTAGGTGTAACAGGAAGGTTCAGTTTGTCTCTGCTTTGTTTTGAAGACAATCGGTTTTGAGTCGCTTCGTGACGAATATCACCTTTCTGACGTAACGATAATTTTTTGTTGCCTTCTGTTGGAGCCTTTACACCATAATTTCTGCCTTTTTTTAGAAAATTTCGTATCACAGTCTCCGACCGATGTATTTTGATTGCAATTTGTCTATTGGAGTAGCGTTCGTCCTTAAATAAATTAATTGATAGCTGCTCCACATCAGATAATCGCTTGCCAGAAGGCATGGCTGTAAAACAACACTAAGAACGAAATTTTGAACGCAAATACTCCACACAAACCTTTATTAATAACACTTCCTTTCTTGAAAATACACAAACGTTCTTTAAAAAACCAAAACAACAATTCTATTTCGGTTCTACGCACAACTTTTGATCCATGCGTTCATACGAATGTCGCAGCCTGAAATGAGCTAACTTCACACATTGCGCTATTTCTTAGAATTCAGTACCGGTACTTAGTGAATACTTTTCTCATAACAAATACTCATACAAAAGAGTTACAAAAACAAAAACTTTTATTTTTATTTTTAGAAATTCCTTCTTACGGAATGAAATACATAAAATTCTTAAGGTGCGCGCAAACGAATTTCTACCACTGTAGCCATCGGATCTCACTCGGAGGGTCAAGGTTCGAATCCTACTCATGACAAGGTTTTCATTTGTGTAATTGAAACTCAGTCAGAAAAATCTGCGTGTGAAGGCATAACACTGGCGTGTAGATTTGGCTGTTGTAGAGTTTCAAGCACAAAACAACCGCTAAAATCGATAATCTGAATCATTCCGAGTGAAGAAAAACTCTCCGTCCTATTCGGACTCCCACCCCTGGAGAGTCAATATCGAAACCAAATATATCTGAGTTTCAAACCCACTACATCACAACAATGCTTTCCTTTCTCCTCCTTCTATCTTTCCGCCCGCGCCTTGCCAACATTAAAAGGGTATCATAACCCATTTAGGCGGTTCGCGGGAACTTGGGTCAAAAATTCTAAGGAACCGAAACTCTAAGACGTTGGCTACGACCATTTAAAACAAATTGAGTCATTCCTTGCCGTTCCTACCACTGTTACTTTTGTTTTAAAGTCAAACTGTGCTTAATTGCTTATTTTCACATGAATATCAATCATTATAGCCTTTGCTCAATATTTTCGTTAATTAACAGGTTTGAACGCATCTATATTTAGCCTGAAATTATTTATTTTATTGAAATTACCTAATCCAAAATCATTCATCTTTATATACTTGTAGCGGGTTATTTGTTCATTTAATGTCATTTGCTAGAGTGGCGGATTTTATTTGGCTTCCATTGGATTACGAGTATTTTCGAAAAATCCTGCTTACATTTTTTACATATTAAACTCTTTTTTTTTCGTTATAAGATTCTTATTCAGTATATGTGAGTGGTGTATACTGTCCCTTTAATGGCATTGAAACTTTGTATAAATTTGTATGGTTTAGAAGAATAAACGCGCAAATTGCTTCTTTTAATATAAATAAAGAAGTGACGTGTTTACTACGGACTTTTCGAGAACTCAAATGGCAATACAAGGTATATTTCAAAAAAGGACTTTTTAAAATTAAAATTACATGAAAGGTAGAGCATTTATCAATATTTTATGACATTTGGAATAGGAGTCAGTTGTTGCGTCTGAAGTGACAGTGTGTCTGTTTGTTCAGCACAAGTTGGCTGATGACCAAATATTGCTCAGAATTCAGCATTCGAGTGTCATAATCAAGAAGACGAAACAGAAAAAAAACTTTTAAGCGCCTTAGTCCCGAGTGGAAGATGACCCAAAACTTATGAAATCTCGTTTGGAGAAGTAAAAAGTGAAAACAATGTTGATTTGCTTTATCGATTTCTAGGACATTGTCCACAAAGAGTTTATTCTGTCGGGCCAAACAGTAAATGTCCAATTCCATTTCGGTATTTTGAAGCGTTTGGTCCATCGTATTTGTTATATTCGGCCAGAATACAACACAGAAGAAGTCGGCATTTATTGCACGATAACTCACCATCTCACCGATCTGAATCCTATTTTTTTGACTAATAATCCCATTTTACTTGTCTACCACTTAATCGAATTTTAAATTTCCGAAAAATTAATTTGCCCGTAAAATCAAGTGTTTTATGTAGAAGCCGCTCAGAAGGCTTGTACATTCTACAGTACATTTAAAAAAAAAACTCATTTTACATGCGTTTAGATCGTGAAAATTAGTCGAAAGCCACTATTTTGTAAAATATTAATCGGTTTTGCTTAAAAAACATTTTGTTGTTTTTGTTCTTAAAAAAAACTAGGTATTAACTTTGAAAAACATCTTCTAAAGCAGTGCGGTGAGTGAAAAAGTATTGACATTCAGGGATTCGCCAAAGATAATCATGCCACTTTAATGGTTACTATAAAATTTACATTAAGTCCATCATGTTGAATATTTTGTAAAAAACGATAATTATATACACACATAGTCAATCAGTGCTCCCAAATAGACTCCTCAAAACTCAAATGGATGGGTTCTCTCCTTTTGAATATCCATTCATTAATTTTGATAAGAAAATCTTTTAAAACTAGGACTTAATAGCATTCCCCGGAACTCAAACAGAATAATGAAGTCAAAGAAAAATTGAACTTTTCGTTTTCGCATTACTTAGCGAGCTTATTAAGAAAAATAAACAGCAAGGGATCTCCTTCGAATGGTACTTTTCACAAGCTGTTGAAAATAGTTCATTATTCCTTAGCATGCTTGTGGATGCATTTCAATCCAATTTTTTCTCCCCTTTTTGACTTGTTGAATTGAAATGAAAATAAATAGAACGTAAAAAAGTCTAAGAAGGACCTTAGGTTGAATGCTTACTACAAGCAGCGGAAATATCTTTTGGAAAGAAAAGCAGATTTAAGTTTACTCTTATGGAAAAGTACTTACATACTTTTTTTTTATCAAGGTAAAAATTGAGTTGGAAAATTGTTTAAAAAAAAAGACCACGTTCTTAAGTAAACAAGTGGGTACAGGTGAACAAATTTCATTCTTTTACCCTTTTATCTGTTTTTCGAAGAGATAAATCCTTATCATCATCCTTATCATCACATCCTCTTGGAATTTACTTTGATTGTCGCTTTTTATTTGTACACTAACGATCGGGATAAGCGTTTATTTTGAAAGTTATGCTTAATCATTGAATCAGATGAGAAATTTCGTTTGGATCTGATTGACTTAAAAAAATGTTCGATAAATTCAATCAAAGGTAACATTTCTTGCGTCTATATTCAAATGACATAAAAAGTTTTTAGAAGATATACGAGTATAATGTCAGATGAATTGGCAGTGAGCAAAGTGGTTCTTGTGAATCTTACAGACCTTTGAAGGTCTACTCGTACATACCTCAAGTACAATCAATGTATGCGCTTCCATGAGTGCAACAGGATTATCATCTCATAAAAAAAACAAAAAGTGTGTTTAGTAATTGAAAAATTAGGGGGTAAATCCCGTTTAATGAAGATATAATCAGTTAACCACTTAATTTTCACAATTCTTGGAACCCGTGGTATTTAACAAAGTGCATTCCAACTTTTCGCTGACAATTGGCATCAAGATTTAACCAATATTAGCTTGATATGCACCCCCGCCCAACATAAAAGACGATTGAATACAGAGATTGCTTTTATCAACTAGCTATCTAAACATGACGTATCTATAAATAAGTACATGAAGCGATACATCAAGTTGATTAGTGTGGCATTAAAAATGAGACGACAAATAGAAAAACATTTTTGGAGCAAAAAAATTCGAGTAACAAGCTAACAGAATACACATCTGTATACCTTCAGACGTTCGGAGGTGTCTAAAATGAGGGGAACCCGACCGTAAATGGAGCTACCACGTAAAGTGGTCTCCTCGACTATTTTTGATCAAGCGCAACTTGACATTCTCATCTAAAACCGCGCTGAATATTGACTTTCAAACAATGAGTTGTGTGCGGTTTATCAGCATACGACAACAACTTTGAATAACCCCACACGAAATGATTGAGTATTGTCATTGAAAGAAGTTGCCAGTAAAACAAAGCATTGCATGGCACGTACCACATACGGTGGTGATGAGACCCATACTATTGGGACACCTTTCAGCATCTAACAACGCTTGACTAACATATAATAAAGCTTGATGGCAACAGTGCGATTCGACTAATGACTAATCTGGGTCACTTTAAGAGCAGTAGCTTCGGACACGGCCTGATTCTAGCGGAGCTACTGCCAGGCAATTCTATTTTAACCGATTAAATCTCTTCCTTAATCGACTTCGACATTCCGTATGATATAATATATCCGGAGAGGAAGGACTGGCAAGAAAATGCAGTAATCAGGCCAAATGAAATTTCAATTTTCACTGATGGCTCGAAAACAGAGGAAGGAACAGGTTCCGGTATCTTCTCGGAAGACCCAGAACTAAGAGTGTCCAATGGAATCAACCGACATCATCTCTGATACAGTCAGGGGCTGTTGCACAACGCTCAAAGCATTATGTATTCAGAACCGGGTGAGACTGTGCTTGGTGCTAGAACACTGCGGTATAGAGGGACATGAACAAGCAAGGAGAGGAGGGCTACTCGACAATAGTGAGGTTGCACTATTAAGGAAAAGACCATAAAGACTGCTAACATAAGGTGGTCGAATCTGGAAAAACACAGGTTAGCCAAGGATATATAGCCACTTCTCGATGGGAACAGATCTAGAAAGCTTATTAAACTGAAGAGGGATAAGCTTAGGACATTAATAGGATTCCCGACAGGAGACTGTCTCCTGCTGAAACACACAAAGAGACTCAAAGTGACAGATTCAGACATTTGTAAATTCTGCTGCTATAAACGAACGACTGAGGACAAAACACATATACTGTGTGAATGTGAGGCAACAACGCGTAACCAAAGGAAATGCTTTGGAAAATACTTCTTTGAAAATTTAGAGGAAAAAACGACATGGATTTCAAAGGCCTTCTCGGCTTTTGTAAAAGAATTGTGTGTTTTATCAGGGAGATTGTTTAGGTTTTTGCCACTTGAAGTGGCAGGTTTTTTTAAAAAATGAGGACCCATGAAAAATTAATGATCCCGAAAGAGGACTTTGTCATGAAATCAATCAATCAATAAAAATTCGGTTTCATTTTAAATTGCTCCAGATGGCCAATCAAATAACTCCCTTCGCAAGTCAAGGTGTCGTGTCTTTACATAATAATGGACCAGCTGGATCATCCAAAAAATAATTCTTCATTGCGGACGAATAAAGTTGCTACCGCCATAGTGTGGGAATTCGCACAATTAGCGGAATTAAATTATTAACTTTGTGCTTGTCAAAGTTCTTGGAAAATGAGTCCCGAAATCACCGGTTTTTCACATAAATTAGATTTGTCCTAAAACATCCTTTAAATGTCTTACATCGATAGATTGTTTTAAAACAAGCAAAAACTTGTGTGAGAAGGGGGGGTCTATTTTCCCTCGTTTCCTATGAACTCTTAAAGTGTTAACTACAAAAGTTCCACAACCTCAGGTTCTAAGCAACTTATTTTCCTTTTTGGAACGCAGCTTAAACCAGCTAAATATGGGCCGAAGTTATTAAAAGTCTATGAATTAGATCTGTCACTTCTAACATTTTTCAATGTATAAAGTTCTTAATGTGGTTAAAAAATTATCGAATGCATCAAGATTGATAGGAAACCCAGAAGAGAGTACTTCTAAAACGAAGTGGAACTCTCTTATAAACTCTATGTCGATGCCTGTTATTTCAGCTGTTTTCTTTTCATCTCTGAAGAACAGTCTAGCTGTATTTCCATCGTTTGTGTTACCAGCTTGTTGGGTAGGTATGTCAACAAGTAACCCAGTTTCTTTTCTAAATTTATCTTGAATCATTTTCTTTCTGGTTTTCACCTTGTCCTTATGCTCTTGGTTTTTCACTTGCCAAACTTTTACTTTAAGCCTACAGGCTATGTGAGGGACACATTCCATAAATCTAATCCAAGAATGCAGTGGAGATAAACCAAATAACATTGCAAATTGATTCTTAAACTTTTGGGATATACTTTGGATGTGCTTATTCAACCCTGATGGCCTTGCTCCGCAAATATAACAAGTTTGGGAAGATGGTGTTACGTTTGAAAGGGCAGTACAAACCTAACCATCTACCATTGAGAATAAAACACAGGTTTAACGGCAACTTCAAAACCGTATTCGTCAATTTTAACAGCTGATAAAGCGTTTACTTGTTGAAGAAATTGATCAACTTCGTGTATTATCAAATCTGTTGTTTCCTTTGCAAGTAAAAGCTTAATAGGCCAACAGTATCTTGTTGATGAAAGAGCCTGATTTTTCCAAACGATTTGCTTCTGATCTTCTATATTGTAATCGTAACCCCCTTTAAAAAGCAATGCCAATTCCTTCAAATCAGTTTTAAGGCGTTCCAAGATTAAAGAAATTGTTTTGCGAAAAACATCAAGGCCTAACACTATGGTCAACTAAAGCTTGAAGATCGCATTCCGCACTGGATTCTGTTATACAGTTGAGTCTCGTTAATTCGAAGCTGGAAGGACTTTTAAAATACTACGAGCTATCGAAAGTTTGAAATATTAAACGGTTCGAAATTTTCAAGCAACACAAACTTTTAATCTGTAACCAACGAAAACTGAAGCCAAACACAAAACGGAAGTGTGTGTTAGACTTCATAATCATTTTAATAATGAATGCTCGTGCAACGATGATGCAATCTGATAACTTTGAATTATAGGTCTGCATGAATGTATTCATTTGCTCTCACTTAAAGAATACAGTACTTCAGGGTGCACTATTCATTGCAATTATACGCAAATGAATACCCGTAATATGGGTACTCGTTTGAGAAAAACGAGTGCACTACTCTTTAAATCATCTGTCCGCAAAATGAGTGCAATGTTTTGTTTTTCTTTACTTTGCGTGGGTACTCGCATTTACCAGACCAGGTTCAATGTTTCCTGTTAAATATACATCGAGTGCGCAGAATAAAGCGAGTGAATATTAATGAAAATTTACAATTTATTAGAAAGCATTTGAGTACTGGCTATATATTACAAAATGTATTTATAAATATTTGTATGTACTTTTTTTGGATTCTCTTCTTCAATTCCATATTAAAACGCTTCTCAGTAAATCAAGTGCTAAATAGAGTACTCGTTTAAGAGAGTACTCGCTTATTAGAGTACTCGTTTCTGAGTACCCGTTTCTTATGACTGCACTACCTAATGGATTTTGTTGGAAATGAGTACACCACTTACATGGTACTCAAACAATGAGTGCACTAATAAGGTGTTCTCATAATCAAACGAATGTCTTGGAAATGGTTTCAAGACATTCATTGCAGACCTCTACCTTGAATTGTCGAGTGTTTGACACCTATGAGTTCGAATTAACGCGTCGTTTTATTGCGTGGCGATGATTTTTTTGTTCGAATTACCAAGTGCTTAAAAATGCATAGATTTTTTTCGAAATATAAAGAGATTTTCTAGGGAACTCGTGATAACTTCGAATTATGGAGATGTTCGAATTATTGTTGGTTTGAATTAACGAGAGGCGACTGTAGCACATTTTTCCGGATAACATTTTTTCTTCGATTCTTTGATTTTATCGTATGAAGGCAATAAAATTGACTTTTTGTCGTATGATTTCATACTGGTGAGTTGAAAGCTGTGCTTCCACAATAGGTGCTAATGCTTCATCAGCAGATAAGCTCAATTCTGAAGGTTGGCCTTTTTCTCAAGAATTTTTCAAAATCGAGCCTGAAAATTAGTGAATGGTAAATCAATAACAGTTTTACAAATAGATATTATTTTCAAAAACTAACCCCTCTGTGGAAAACTCTCCGACAGTTTTTTTTACCATAGTGGCAGTATCCCTTTTACAACTCTTTCTTTAATTGTATATGCAGTTGCAATTTCATCATGGCTATTCATGTAACAGATGCTGCACCTTTTTCTGTTTAATCTTGTCGCAGCAATCCTCAAATGTTTTTCTTAGTCTACAAACACTTTTCGAATTTGACGAAGATGGAATTTCATATAAAGTTTTGAATAATGTTCATCTAGCCAGGAAGCCATCAAGATGTCTACAACTTTTAGACCACCGTTGACCAAACTTTAGACAAAGTGATTGAGTGATTGAATTGCGACTTTTGAAAATTTTACATGGCTAAACAAACTCAAAACAAACGTTAAGAGCGCATCAACGCGCTTTATTCTAGTTTTCGATAACCAGACTCCAAACATTTCCTTTTTAGTTACAAGGAAAGACATTCTGAAAATGAAATTTTAAGAAAGTGTCTATGTTCTTAAGACTGAAATGTATAAAATATATACGTATCACAAGGCACAAAAGAGGAAGACTAATACTTTTCATAATAAACATTTAATAACAAAATCAATAACACACATTTAATGTTAAACGAGAACGTATAACGATTTGGTACAGTCCGTTTGAAAAGATCGTATACCGCAAAACTCGTTTTTGAAAACCGGTTTGGAAGTGGCATTTGCATTAGCAGATAAAAAAATACTTCTGCTAAGATGCTTTGAATAAAAAAATTTAAAGAGTGTTAAATTTTTGTCAGAGACGGAAGTATTTCAAAATGAGTGCCGCGTTTGCATCACGCTATGAAGCAGAATTCTTGTGCACGCATCCAAAAGGACCGAAAATGTCATACGGAGCAGCTGCTAAATACATGAAAAAGTCAAAAGCATTTGTTAGCAAGTGGGTGCACCGTTATTCCCAAGTTAAAAATGTGGATGATTTGCCGGATCGTGGGTCTACGCCAAAAACAACAAAAAATGATTCTACGTGTGTTTGAAAAAAATCCTCTTCTATCGTTACGTGGAGGACAAGGGATTTTACGTAAAAGGGATCTAAATGTGTGTTGTGATACGATACGAAGACGCTTACTAGCCAATAATGTAAAATTTCGAAGCACAATAAAGAAACCACAACTCAGTTGGGCCAAGGAGAACTTGGATAGAGATTGGAACAACGTTATTTTTTCGGATGAAGCTTCTTTTTGGGCATGGTCTCTTATCACTCATACCTGGTGTACACAATCCAATAAATTAATCCAGCAGACCGACAAACACCCGGCAAAGGTGCACGTTTGGGGGATGCTTCTCAAAACAAGGATTTGGCAATTTGTTCATGTTTACAAATAACTTAAACGCACCCAACATGGTCAAAATTTATAAGAAGGCTTTATTACCATCTGCCCAAAGGTGGTTTAAAAGAAGGAATGAGAATTGGTTACTGCAAGAAGATAATGACTCGAAACATCGCAGTCGTTTGTGCAGTGCGTGGAAACAAGAAAATGACTTCGATGTTTTAGATTGGCCATCACAGTCGCTGGATGCAAATCCCATTGAAAATGTTTGGGCATTCATGAAGCTAAAGCTCCAAGGAAAGAAGATCTCGACGGTCAAACAATTATCACGAAAAATACGAGTTTTATGGAGATCTTTGTCTCAAGATTATGCTATAAGATTAGTAGAAAGCATGCCTCGAAGACCCCAAGCAATTATTGATAATGGAGGAGAGTAGACAACATTTTAATTAAAAAGCATTCAAGTAAATAAACAAAATAAACCAGTACAATTGATTTTTTTTTATTATTTTAAGTTCTTGTTTAAATTTTGTCGCGCACGATGTTATCAAACAGACTGTAAATCACTAACAGCTTAAATGCATATCTGTAAGAAATTTTGTTTTCTATATGAATTTTCTTATATACATTTAAGTAAATATATGTATATTGTTGCGGAGTCCAGAAACCTTAAAAGAAATTGATTTAGCGAAAGAAAAAGGGAGAACAAATGCCATACCAGCAGAATTCAGGTCACAACGATGTCTTGTTTACAAATAACACTGACAATCGATGGTAATGTTCGATTCCACGAACAACACGGAAACAATTAGTCAAAGCGCGATGATGTTTTATACCAGTCAGCGAGGGGACCCATCTTATGGAGGAGCTAAAAGAAGCGGTAGCGGACATGACGAGAAAAATTTGAGGAGAAGTCGTTACGGTCGTTGAGACTTCCCCAGCCCGTAGCGAAACTAAAAAAAACGGTTTGGAGGGCAGAAGTTTGTTGGCTAGAAGAAGACTTTTAGCGGACAATCTGAATTCGAATTCACCACAAAAAGAAAAAAACAAAAAAACCATAACTTGAAAATGAACTAGAATACATTTTAATAAACGAATTACAAAAAAAAAAAGAAAACCTCACGGAAATCAGGATTCCAACGTTTTATTTTGTGTTGGGATTGATTTTTTTTGACTCAACCCTCCAGGCAGTTGGAACCGACTCGCGAAGGCAACAATATATATATATAGATCATACATACATTTGTTTATACTTATTTACATATACTTTCATATTGCAAAAGAATTCAATCACCAACAATTTTTTATTATTTTGGTTTTATTAAAGCATTTTTTGCCTCGTTAGTCATGGCGAAAAATGGCTAAATTATAATGGCGCGCAAAACCACGCAAAATTTTTTAATGATTTCAAATAGTTAAAACATCAGGCTTTGCAATGAGCCTCATTTGAAGGGGTAACAATGTGAAACAATATTTTTTTTTCTCCAATGAATGTAAAAATAATTGAAAAAAACCTAATTTTTTCACTTTATCCGCCACCACAAAAATGTTAGAATCCAAATAATATATAAATTAACTTGATTTAATATTCCTTGATATGAACTACGAGTAATTTTTAAAAAAAATAAATCTTTTAATAAAACACTCACTACATGTATGAAAAATAAATAAAATTCGAAGTTGCCTACACAAGCCAATTCCCTCAGAGATCATCACAAACTGCGGCATCATGGCTCGTTTTTTTTCGTTTACATTATTTTTTCCCAACAATTCTCTCATATCGTTCAATTGAGGTTTTGGCATCAATTGGAGCATATCATTTTTTTGAATATAATTCCGCTAGCTGTGCGAATTCCCACACTGTGCGCCGCTCAATTGAGAATTCTAAGTCCTCCGCTTTCCACTTTTATTCATTCATAGTAGTTACAGGTTTTCTTGGTACCAAATGTATCCGAAACATGACGAATATCATGCTTTTATCATATGGACCAGACAAAATGCTTATCGAGAATAGTAGATCAATTTTCAACTGTTATTCTGGTACATGGCTATTCATAATGACTGAGCAAGAGTACATAGTACAAAAGCCAAAAATACTGTCAATAACAATAGCACGACTGAAAGTTATCTTTATTTGAACTTTGGCCAATAAAAAAAGAAGCACTCTTCAAAATTCTGTTGAAGGTAAAACACCAACTCTATCGAAAAATATCATTTGCATGTGAAAAAGATAAATACAAAGAGGCAATCCATTCCATATTCCAGCGTCATTAGTTCTTATCAATAGGACTATTCAACACACGTCAATACTCATATCTATGTACCTCTATTCTCATTATACTCAAAGTCACATTTGCATGCATTAAATTGACGGAAAAAGTGGAAGAACATCATTGTAACTGTCATTCAAAACTAGAAAATGATAATGCGAAACCAAAATGGATGCCATCAAACCAAATTGACAGCTTATAGAGCAGTCATAAGGGAATTGTCAATTTCTATGCTCCGCCGATGACACCATTGAAAAGGAAAAGATATTGAAAAGGGATACTCGTAAACAGAAAAACAGAATGGACAAATAACGACCAAACACCAAGGGTCTCCGTAAATGGGTTGAAGTATTTCCCAACCACCAATAGATAGCATGTCTGCGTATCCAAATTGCTTCTTTCATCTCTTGTTGGCATTTCGACCGGAAGTAATGGAGTTTCTATTCCCTACGGCACAGCGGCGTTGGCAACGTTGACAAAAGAAATGAAAGATTGGTCGATTGTAAATCGTAACACACTTTGTTGTACGAATTGAAGTTGACTTTTGATATTTTATGTTTTTTAAATTCTTTTAGATTAAACGGATTGCCTTTGGAAATAAAAATTAGATTGATCAATAAAACAGGCATCCGGAAAGTATTTGATTTGCGAAAAGTGGTTTTTCTATCGCAATCCATTCAAAATCTACAGTGCTCTTTTTTCTTCGTACATCCTTGCTTTAAAGATTGTTTGTTCTTAAATAAAGCAAGACTTGAAATAATATTTGAATTGAAAGCAAAAAGTAACCTTACGCTCTCTTAACCCTTCGAATTCCGCTAATGCAAGTAGGTCGCAATCGGTTTCAAAAGATGGTTGTGATGACACAGCTTCGCTCCCTCAACTCCTACTCTTTTCTTCACTAATTGAAGCAAGTAAAATTCAAATGACTAAAGGTAAAATACCGAACCCCTGTGGGACGTCATTGGCGGCTGATGTTTAGAGACACCTTTTACACTAAACCACTTTTAATTCGTAAACAAAATATGTGCACAACTTCATTTGATTTAATGGGGGGCCCAAGTCTGAAGTGGAGTTCACAATTGTGTCTTTTTGGTTCATATAACCTCTTCTTCTAGTATCGAACAGTTTAGCTGGAGCTTTTGCTCAGGGGTTTTATTTAAGATAACGAACCATAATGATATTGATGATCCCTGCATATGTTTTAAAAACAGGAGTTGGAGTCGGCTTTCCGCTTTGAATTCTAGGACCCTTAATAGACCATTCGATGTCGAACCAATTGCAGGGATCCAAAACTGCTACAAAGCAAATATCGCCGCAATCCAAAAATTGCGATGGGAAGGGCCAAACAAAAAACCGATGAAAAACTCCAACAACTACGGCGACTACTGCAAAAAAAGGAAAGCTGATAATGGGTTCAAATTCTTCGAATCTCTAATGGATCGTAATACGATTCTCCGATATTTGAACTGCACTGCATCGAAGGACGAGAGCTATTTGTGAGCTCTATACGCAGAAAAGAGGATAAGAACAAAGGCTACACAGCAACAGAGCCTTCTCTTGTAAGATCAACCTGGCTTTATGAAAAACCCTTATTTTCCCTGATCCTGCTAAAAAGGGCATTTGGCATTTTTAGTGCCAAATTTTTTTTTAGGGGAAATTTTACTCAACCAACTTCAAATGGCATAGTTTTTCCGACAATTAATGAACTTTATCTCTGAATGATCCTGAATTGAAAGCGTTCCGGACCATCATTGATCTTTAGATGGCATATCGCGTCTCAAATATTTTTTCTATTAAGTGAACGAAATCGCTGTCTACCAATGAATGGTTCACTAATTTAAAAGCGCGATGTCAGGCACATTTCCACATAGAAAATGATAATCTTCTGGTAAAACTTTCGAACAGTATTTCCATAGAATTACTTTCAGAGAAACCGAAAACAGCTCCAAACTTGGGAGCCTCTACTGCTCCACTGAAATTACTGCTACTGGGCGTGAGCTTTAGTGACTTGCAAGCATTGTCGCTTATGGACTTTATTACTTAATGTTTGAGGAATAACGACTTCTTAGGAGACTTTGTGAGATTAGCTCAAGGAGTATGGAAAAAACCAACCTCGTCCGACGAGCCAGAGCCGAGCAACGGCGAGCATGCCACTACCGCCAACTCCTGCATCACGGATGCCTTCGTGGCTACTAGACTTTTTGCATTGACATAACCAAAGTTCTTTGAGCTCCAATCTTTGCCCAGTAGTGCCCTTTGATGGTATAAAATGTTTACATATGTCTTTGGTTAAGGTCATAGATCGCATTAATGTTAGCAAGATTTAAAGTTTCAATAACATTTTTGGTCTGTATAAAAGTATAAAATGCATTAGACTGCCAATAGCCGATAATCCAAATTGTTTATTCTAATAGAGTACTATAGCTCCTTCTCTTTCATAAACGAAGTGAATTACTACACCGGAATTGGACTCCGAAACAAAGTTAATGCGTAGCTTTAAATAAAACTGTCAATATCTCATTCTATCTATGCTTTCAGACACAGCCATTCAAAAGTTGAAAGATAATCCCAGATTGTAAACTTTATTAAACTTGTGCTCCTTACTTTTTACTTTAGATTTCGGATGCAGGCTTATCCTTCCAGTAAATTGATCAACAACCTTACGAATCCAAATCGTCTTTTACCTGATACGATTTGTATTTTCCTTCCTTTCCATTTATTTTCACATTAAAACTTAACATAGGTCTCATCACATGGGTAAAAGCGTTCATTTTAAATCCATTTCAGTACAAAGTAAGTCTTTGTGGTTACCTTCTTTGCCAACATCCGGACAATGTTATAATGGGTGGCATCGTAGAACCATTCTTAAGCTTCATCTTAAGGGATTAACACAGCTGAGCAAATTGTACTATATAACTAGATGTTAAAAGGGGACTTAAATTATGAAACACAGCATGTAGTGACCATGTAGTTGGTGTTTTTAAATTGGATTTTGTAGGGTTTGTACCATTAAATGAGAGAACACAAGGATATTTATGAATTGGGGGCTTAAGAAAAGATTGAATTTTTTTGATTGATAATTGATTTCTTGCATTACGTATTTATAACAATTTTATGGAACTATTGCTCTATTACATTTTGTATATGAATTAGTGTTTCTTGTTAACAAAATAACACTTATTGCAATGCCTCTAAGTCAATTACGCTAGGCTATCTTTTGTATAGCCTATGGTCTAGACGCCTGCAAACTAATTCATTGCAAAAATTGGCAACAATGTCTGTGAATGACATAGCCATTATGGACAACACAAAAAGTATTGAAGCAGAAGGGCTAAGATGGGTTCGTCAGTGAATAAGAATAAAACAAAGTACTTGCAGTCACAAAGAATCGGTGTTTTTTATGGCTCAGAAAATAAGAGAACCCTCTTAGAAGATTAAAAAAGTACGAGTGATGAAAACAAGATTTTGGCAAGAAATTGAAAGCGTGTACACAACAAATCAATCTGAACAAGTAAATGTCGCAATTTTTCATACTCTTTTTTGTCCGGCCCATTCCATCGCGTTGCAGATATCCCGAACAATGCCAAGAAAAGCTAATATTGTGAGGAATTTCGACGTCAGACGTCTTCAATCGCAAGAGATCACCAAATCCTATCCGATCGAGTCTCCCTTAATCTCTTAAGAGGTCCCTTGCCGCCATCATCGAAGTAGCAAGAAGTGCCAAAAAGCTATCATAGATGCCGCTTCTGATGTGTTGGGTTGCACTCGACCACCACACCAAACCCATGGTTTGATGACGAATGCCGGCAAGCACAGCAAAAAGCACGCAATGCGGCACTGCAAAAAAAGACTAGAGCTGCTCACGAGCTCTATGAGCAGAAGAGGAGAGACGAACACCGGCTTGTCTGCATGAAAAAAAAGGAGCATGAGAAGCGCACGGCTGAGGAAATTGAGAGATGCTACTCCTGGAATGAGGTTCGGAAGTTTCACCAAAAGATTAAAACGAACATGCCACGGACACAAACCCCGAACCGAAGCCTGTAGAGACGAACAAAGAAACATCGTAGTAGAGTCGCAATCGATACTGAGAATCTGGAAAGATTACTTCTGTAGACTGTATAACGGCCACGACGAGACAAATACCGCCGTCAAGCGGATGAAGAGAAGATAGCAATATCTAAGCTGAAGTCCAACAAAGCTGCTGGAGCCGACAGCCTGACTGCCGAGCTTTTCAGAGCGGCAGGCGATGACTTGGTAAGAAGCATACACCAACTCATCTCTTAAATATAGTCGGACGAAAGTATGCCCGATGAATGGAACCTCAGCGTTGTTTGTCCGATCCTCAAGAAAGGATACCCTCTGAACTGCGCGAACTACAGAGGCATCAGTCTTCTTAACATTGCCTACAAAATCGTATCTACTGTTTTGTGTGAAGACCTGAAGCCCTTCGTCAACAGCTTGATAGGTCCATATCAGTGTGGCTTTAAGCCAGGAAAGTCCACAATCGATCGAATACTCACACTATGGCAGATCTTGGGGAAATCTCATGAGCTTTAGATCAATACGCATCATCTATTTACCGATTTTAAGGCCGCGTATGACAGCATTTATTGAGACCAGCTATATAGAGCAATGTCTCGGTTTGGAATCCCTGCCAGAAAAATTCTTCGGGCGATCTTCGGTCCCGTCTGCATTGACGGTGAGTGGAGGAGGAGATACAACGACGAACTGTATGGACTGTACAGCGACATGGACCTAGCCAAAAGAGTGAAGATCCAAAGACTGCAACGGCTGGGTCATGTAGAGCGCATGGACACCAATGCTCCGGTCCGAAAAGTCTTCGAATCCGCCCCGGAGGGACAGCGCAGTAGAGGAAGACAAAGACCCTGGTGATGCACGCAAGTGGAAGGGGATCTCAGCCAACTTAGCGTGCGAAACTGGAAGCTAGCTGGAGACGCAATGATGTCAACGTTGCATTTAGACACATATATCTTGTCAAGGAGTTCGAAGAAACAATGCTTGATAAATCAATACTACTCTTACCAGTGCAGATTCGCCCGTTTGACTTAAGTTGTCAAATCTGACTTCCATGAAAATTCTCTTGAGGCTGGGGGTAGACCGGATCCACATGTGTACTGCTTGAGTTTTCTATGACAATCGTTGTAATATTTTCAATTTTTCGCTGGCCCATCGTAATTCATGAATTTGTAGCTTCCAAGAACGTTTGTCAAGTGGTCTTCGCATATGCTCTCACATACAGACGTTGAAATCTTAGTCTCTGTTGTATTTACAAAAGTCATTATAATTTTGACAGTGATTGTCAATTTGAGCTTTACTACGAAAAAAGCATGGCTGATCGGAGAACTTCGCAGACACCCTAGAACTAATTAATTGTTTTACAGCTGTCTTTCTTCAAAGATGGATTAACAAAAAACGATGCCTTCTTTTTTTCAATTTCTCCAACATTTCAATTTTATTTAAAGCCATAAAGGCTAGAATTAATCTTTGCTTACTAGTACGCCGCATACTTGAAAATGAATTGTCTTGACAAAATTTGCCAACCCCAATAAAAAAATAAAAATGTCTGACAATAGGTCTGAAACAAATATTTCTAGCAGAGACTCGGTGTTACTTAACTTATCTTTTAGAGACGACATATAAAAATCGATGGATTATGTTAGGTTTTTGTTTTTTTCTGCTCACGACACATGGGCAATGTCATTTACTCTGTATCGCAAGCACTCATCTAAATACTCGTATGTAAAGATCATAAGCACAACGGTAGGTACGCACAAGTAGTGGTTCGATAAGGACCTCCACAAGGGAATGAAGAGAGATAATGAACATGAGAGTAACATGCTGGTTCAATTTTGGATTTTAAAAATAGATACAATTTAACAGTTTATTTCAATTTAGATACATATATGTAATATCTTTGAAATCATTCTGAATTTCATTTTACGAGTAGTTTATTTTTTTCTGTCATTTGCTGAAAATTATTTTTTATACGTTTATCTCCTCCTGCAGTTGATTGTTCTGGTTTTCTTCTTTAATGGCTCAGTGTTATCTTGTTAGTTTGATGGAAGTCAGATTTATGAATAAAAGAAAATGTGTCGCATATCTATCGGATGCAATTTGTCTTGTGAAACAAAAGGTTATGTGCAACACAATTATCGTAATTGAGGCTTTGAGCTTCTGCATCTTTATGTGACATTTTGATCCAGATTTTACTTTACCCAAGCGAAGAATCACAATTGTATCGGTTATTATCGTCATTCTGAGTTGTCGTAGAAGAAAAAAAACTAAAGAGTTCGTGGGCCGGATTTGACATCCCTGCTTCCATCACAAATCTGAGATTCTATATGTTTAGTTGAAGGTTTACTTTCTTACAATGTGGAATGTTAAGCAATCGCTGAACGTGTTACGAGTATACGAGTAATTGGGGAAAACTACTATAAAAAAAGGGATTCCGTAGAAGGTACGTTTCGCACATTACAAGCAGATTATTTTCGATATAATCGTCCATCTGAGCGTACTATATTTAAAACTGCACCCACGAAATGCTGCCGGCGTCACATTTCATTTTCTTCAGCAATGAGATTTATTCTTCACTCGGTGGATACATAAACAAACAAAATTGTCACATATGAGGAAATGAAATGAAAAGACTTTTGCATTTCACAAAAATTCACTGTATGGTGCGCAATTTGGTGTGGTGGTGATATAGGTTCATACTGCTTCAAAAATGTGAAAGGTGTCAGCGCTAATTATCAAAACTGGTTTTATTAAAATTTTCTGCTCGAAGAACATAATGGATGACCCTGTCGACCCTGTATACGGCACAGACATACTTTCCTTTGGTCAAGTATTTGGCCTGAATGCCAGCACCTCAGCTGTGGCATTTCTGACGACTTGTTGATCTTAAGCCCATAACGCATATAATAATGATCTAGACGAATAGTATGCAAATACGCCATCGGTAAATGTTCGGCTGGTTTGTTGCGATTTCAGCCGTCCTGTTAAATCCCATCTTACAGTATTTCTCCTTTCCTGTTCCATATGACATACTATATGCAAGTGTAGAACTGACAGCAATAATGTAGTTTGGTCGCTCTGAATGTTCTTATATCAACATATAATATTGGAGCAGTGCCTTGTGTCGGTGGCAACTCTAACACCTCTTTTAACTCTTTTTACAAACGTCTGCAACGACTATAACGACGCGATGAACAGAAAATGTGAACAAAAGAAAATGGGTGTTAAAATCATGAGATAAGTGAGTCACTGAGGTATATACGAGGGCGGGTCAATAAGTCCGTGATTTTTTGAATTTCTGACCTCTTTACTGAAACAGCAACACTGCTCCTGTCAACAGGCATCTGTCAGTTGACTCCTGTCAAAATTTAAACTTGCTGCGTCAGTTAGTTTGTGTTTGACAGCTATTTTTATCAGACTACTTACTAATTTGAGGAGAAAATTGAAAAAAGTGAATTTCGTGTGCTTATTAAGCATTATTTCTTGCGAAAAAAAACCATTACCGAGACCAAGGCTAAGCTTGATAAATACTATGGGGACTCTGCACCATCGATTTCAATGGTAAAAAAGTGGTTTACTGAATTTCGTTGTGGCCGTACAAGCACTGAAGATGCCGAACGTCCTGGACGCCCAGTTGAGGTCTCTACACCCGAAACAATCGAAAAAATTCACGATATGGTGTTGGCCGACCGAAGATTGAAAGTGCGAGAGATTGTGGAAGCCGTAGGGATCTCGCATGGCTCAGTGGTTTCAATTTTGAATGATCACTTGGGCATGAGAAAGCTTTCCACAAGATGGGTGCCGCGTTTGCTCACAGTCGACCACAAACGCAATCGTGTAACAACTTCACAGGAAGGTTTGGCGTTGTTTAATCGCAATATGGAGGAGTTTTTGCGCCGTTTTGTAACCGTGGACGAAACATGGATCCATCACAACACACCAGAGAACAAACAACAGTCAAAACAGTGGGTTTCTAAGGGTGAATCGGCGCCAAAGAAGGCCAAGGTGGGTTTGCCAGCCAATAAAGTTATGGCGACTGTTTTTTGGGATGCACGCGGGATAATCCACATTGACTACCTTCAAAAGGGAAGAACAATCAATGGGGAATATTATGCCAACTTATTGGACCGATTCAATGACGATTTGAAAAAAAACGACCTCATTTGGCCAAGAAAAAAGTTCTTTTCCACCAAGACAATGCAAGGGTGCACACATGTGCAGTTGCCATGGCAAAAATCCATGAATTGGGCTATGAATTGCTCCCTCATCCACCCTATTCTCCAGATTTGGCTCCGAGCGACTACTTCTTGTTCCCAAACCTGAAGAAATGGCTTGGTGGAAAAAGATTTGACTCCAATGATGAAGTCATCTCGCAAACAAAGGCCTATTTTGAGGACCTCGACAAATCATTTTTTTTGGAAGGGATAAAAAAATTGGAGAAGCGTTGGACAAAGTGTATAGAGCTCAAGGGAGACTACGTTGAAAAATAAAATTATTTTTTTATCAAAAAATCTGTGTTTTAATCCAAAAGTCACGGACTTATTGACCCGCCCTCGTAATAATTAGAGAGTAGGATTATGTATGCAAAATAAACAGAGACAAATATACTATACTTTGTCATTGGTGTCGGTCGTCGGGGAATGCGACCGGGTAGGTATCGTATCGACGATATCGGCTTATAGGTCGACTCGACATCCCGGTGCGTACTTGTGAATATCAACCGTAGTGCGATAGATTTCGTAATAATAATTTTATATAAGGGACAGAGTCTGTCCCGGCGGGACGTTAAAAATTATGTTAAATTATGTTAACCGGGGACCCCGGGAAATGTGGGACGTTTGTCCTCATAATAATTGCTTGAAAACTCATGGGAAAAGCCTTTGATAGCATCGTCTATTACTTTTTAACAAGCCTCCACCTGATAGTCATTCGACTGGACGACGATCATACTTATAGCATACTTATCTTCAGCAGTAAATACGTACTGTGGTCGAGTAAATATAGTATTTCCACGAACGTTCTCCAACTTGATGGATTATGCATCTTCCCATTATTTAAGTTCATCCATCAATCACCATCTCTTTTTAAGCATTTTACTTAGTTCTTAAATTTCTCATTGACCTCAGTTCCAAAAACATTGAATTGGCTCATGAAGAATTTGCCATGCTGGCTGATGCAAATGTCGTCGAAACAAATTTATTGTGAGTGCGGACCCAATACGTTATTTTGGTTATTGACGTAGCCATTAAGCTTGAAATGGACCTCATCGTTAGTGGAAAATAGTGTATCACTTTGAAGCTTTTTAAAGGCAAATTCACTTAGAACGCTGAATTTCATAATATAGCTGAATTATTTGCGGACTCTGCGCCGGGCTAAAAAATAAACTGACATATTAGATGGCAAACTGTTCAGATTATGGCGTTCCAAAAATGCGATTTTACTAATGGGCTCTATTATGTGTGACCCTGTCTGTGAATACGTGTGAATTGTAAAGAATATGAATTCCCCTCACGTTTTACACGAAAACTTCATCTATATTACGCACACATAGTGAACTTTAAGTACAAATTGCACTGATTCCAGCGATTTCTAGCAGTCTACAGGCTTGCATAAGTGTTGGTTATCCACTTACAGCGTATTTGTGAAATAGCCCAGGGATTGCAAACGCAATAGTAGAGTTTGCCGTCTATGTAAGTTCATTTATTACCGGGCAAGTCTTTCTATGATAAAATGCCAAACAATACCATATTCGTGTAATTTCTTATGAAATCCGCGCTGATAAAAGTACCTCTATAAGAACAACCCTTTATATGGCATTTCTTCATCTCATTCTTTTTAATATATGATGATGTTTGTGTCGGCTATACTTGGTAGATATTCTTTAAAAACTTTTTCTTGTAGTTTTTCCTCCGTTTCGTCTTTAACTTTAAATATTGTAATTCTTCAGTCAGCTAATGTTCTTATTACTTTCATGCTTTGGTTTGCCTTCAATGTTTGTTGAATTCTTTCGGCGTTGAATCTACTTAGATTTTTACGTAATTCTTAATTCTAACCATTTAGACATACTATAGTGACACAAGTTAAAAAATGAAACACGGTTTTTCAACTTCTGTAGAAGAAATCAATATTAGATGTTTGTCTTTAAGGACACTCAAACAACTGAAATGAGCAGCATGTGATTTCATTTTATTGTTAAAATCAACAAAAGCTAAACAACACTCACACCCAATGGCCAATTTCTCAGTACATACATTCATCTCGGTTCATCTTTACAAAGCAGTTTTGTATACAAACTCTAAGTATTTGTTTGGATAATTCCATTATATGAAATTGCCATAACATTTAGCTACAAGCCTTATCTAATATACTGTCAGACTTTTTTGTGTGTGCCCATTAAATGGACAAATGTCCTGTATCTACCAAATGTTCGTTTTGTTCGTATTCAATAGAATGGTTCATACTCGTATTTACAGATACGAGTACAAGGACTGCAAAATGCCCAATTAAATGTTACGAAGTGTTCTCAAAAATCCGCGTTGCAGTAGTTATTATAATAAAATTTAATAGATCACGCAGTGAATGTTGAGTTCTCTGTTGAATGTGAAAACAAGTTTTGGCTTTATATGTAGCTCGAAACATTATGTTGACTATTTAAGTGTTTTAAAAACAACAATACCTATACCGGGTGTGTTAGTAAAAGGAACAATATCAAAAAACAATATCAAAAAGACTAAAAATCTAGCTATACAGGTGATGGTAATGGTGAAAATTTGAGATATTAAATGCGCAACCAGCTGCAATTTAAGTGCTACCACTTCACTTACTCATTTGGGGTGAAATCGTACTATGTACTCGTATTGTACATGGAAACACGTGAGAATCACAGTACATCAAACATGTGTATGATACTATAAACCCAAGAATGGCACACAATTAACACAAACACATTTTGCAACGAAACTATTGACTAAAAGTTTTGTACAGATAATTTATTTTAAGTCATGACACTGATTTCGTCGATCAAAACCCTCAAAAGTTTGTATTGGAAGAAACTAGCAATCTATATATGTATATTCACGCAATACAATGAAATATTTCAAAGAATATCATAACCACCTTCCGTTTCTAGAAATCGAAGGAAAATAAGCAAATCCTGTGTATAGACCCAAAAGAAGCTATCGATGATGACAATTTTGTCGCGATCGAAAGTTCACAGGAGAAAGTAGAGGCCATAAGGGCGTTCTAGGCGTATGATTACATTGAACCTTCTGATGATCGGAAAAATCGTATAGTTTTACACAACTTCTACCCACGACCTGAAATAGACTACTGGCGATTCAAAAACTCTGGCTTATCTCAGTTCAATTACTAAAATAGGCCAACAAATCTCTTCGCCAACGAGAGGAAGCTACTCCCATTCATTTCAAAAGAAAAGTTTCATGCGGTCTTCGAATCACTTAGAAGTAATGTGCTTCGATGTCTCCCACTTGAAGGGGCTATCATTTACACCACTCTGTTTAGTAATGCTTTGCTTTATCCATTTTTTTGAAAGTCAACGATGGAACATCAAATTCCCAAATGAGTGAAAAACACATCCAATTTGGTGAATCTTTGACAAGTGTCTTTTACCATATCAATTAGGTATTCAATAGAGTGCTGACTTAGTGGGTTGGCGACAGATATGTCTCGTGTTCTGCGTGAACGACTGTCGTGTAGACACGGAATGCCCATAATTTCATGGGAGCAAGGATACGCCTTACCATCGCTCTCCGTCAATTTCTTTGATAATAATTCGGTATGAATTGGTATGAATCGAGGACTATCCAAAACCTCTTACTAATCTTAGGGTCTCAGCACCCAGCACTTATAGCCACTCCACTCCGGGTGACACCAGCAGGGTCTCCCTACGTTTTAGGTTTAAACCACAGGCACCGGAGCCCAACTCAACAAGCAAGGCCCGAGGGTCTCAAAGCTCACACGATACCGTGTTTTAAATCCTGGTATGGACTGGTGGTCTTGCCACACAACAAGACCTGTGAGTGGCAGCTTGTAACTGGACAAATCATAGCTGATGATTTTTATGATACGTCCAGTTTTGCTATACCCCCGCTTTTCATTATACAACGTCATTGATAAAAGAAGCCTTGACAATTGGGCGGGAGCCCTGGGTTGAAGACAATAATATAGTTCAATTTCAAGGCCTGATTGACACGTGAAAGTTAGTAACCATGTCTCTGCATCGCCCTTCACCCACATGTGACTGTAACGTTCTGACCATATCATAACAATCATTTTTGAAGTCATATGAACGAATGACATTGACTTATTCTGAATGAAATGGTGTTTCGACATTGGCTGCTTGTAAATTATTATCAATTCTGTTTATTGAGATAGGCATTTAACTAAAAGTGTGTTTCATCACCGAAGAAAATATTCAAATGAAACGGTGGATCAATAGCAATGTTTCCTTCGGCTCCTTCACCAAATGAACGGCGCAAACAATGATCGTGTGGCTGCATTTAATGTACAGGTTGAATCTTGAATGCACGTTAATTAAGATCTTTACGTAAAATTTTCCGTAAAGTGGATACACACAAGTTTAATTGTTGACCACGATGACGAATTGACACATTTGACACAATGACACATAATCAACACTACGCTGTACACCATCAATCGCTTGTTGTGTGTCGTTCAGTGCGACGTTTTACCAAAAGCGTATTATGGCTTAGGGTAAACGTAATGCGAAAACGACCCATTATTATAATTCTCGAATGAATTGCTTTGATAGACAATTATGGACACCATAAAATGCACGCAATGCCCGATGAGTTTATCGAATTGAACCATGTTATTGAAAAGAAATTTTAACAATTTGTAAATGTTGCTCCGGCGAGACAAACTAACCTCAAAACAACGAAGAACTGTCAAATCAGCTATCAGAGAAAATAGTGTTGCCAATTTAAAGTTATGCGCCTTTTACACTTTTTATTTATTTGACGCGCTGTTTGGATGGTAGTTAGTTCCGTACCGCGTCTTATAAGGGGATCCAAGTTCCAGATTTTTTATTTTATTTTATAAGATATTTTGTTAAGCAGATGTTAAACTTTGTCAAGTTGTTCGTCACTAAGGTGCATTTTTTGTTTCCATCGCTTATAAAGGACGCCATTGCATTTGATTTCCTTTTCGATTTTGCACTTTTCATTTCTGTACTGAAGGTTTTTATTTTGGCTTTATATATTTGTAAGACCAGTTGCCGCTTAATGTTAAGATAGCAATTCACCTTTGCCGCCGTTGACTATTAATTTGTTAATCTCTCGTCCTTTCCAGCAAGTAATCCTGTGTGTAGTAACTTCTGCAACCTGTTCTCCACCTATTTTGAAAATCTTTCAGAAGAAGAAGCTTACTTCTCGAACCTATAGGTCTGCAGAAATCATTTTATTTTCTTTATAACCACCCATAACCTGAGAACGTCCCTTCTGGAGGTTACAAGTTCTCTCAAGCATCATAAAAGGATTACTAAAAAGTTTGTTATTCCTTGCAGACCCCTCTGGCTATTGAACCTACTGAAGTTGTTTTTAAATCGTTTTCCCATTTTAAAGTCCTCCTAGAAGACATTTACAACTAATGAGCTGCTCTTCTAAATGGGACTATTGCGACTTTTTGATATACGTCTGTGATATACTCTTGTCTTTTGCGTTTGAATGCCGCCCTTTTGCTTGTTTTTAAGTTCCTGTTATCTTATCACTTTTTAAAGGGAACACTTTTATAAATGCCCCCTGCAAAGCATGGCTTTTGCTACTGCCTAAGTTTGCCACATACTCGTACAGAAATCCATTGAAGAGATGCTGCATTGAACCACCACAGTTCAGAAATTGAGAAATTGACACGTGTCGTTTAGCGATTTGCTTAAGGTGTCTTAAGGTGTCTCTAAACACATACTCGTACATGTTTGTTTTGTAATATCAAATTAAATTTTATTTCGCAAAAGAGGAAATTACTTTTTATGGCACTTCTCCTCCTGAATCCGGTATCCAGTATCCGGTTTCGGCGCCATACCTTCAAGAGACCTAATTCGAGATTTTTCATCCTCAAGAGCAGTTAAACGACACGTAATTGATACAATCCCCTATACCACACCCATTCCGGAAATATTCCTTAATTTTATAATCCTATTGCGTAAGTGATTTTTTTGCTAATCACTTTCGCCACAACAGATATAAGATAATTACAAAGAGTTCCGGTTCTTTTTTCCTCAGACGAAGAGTTTTTTTTCTCGGAATTGATGAGCATAGCATAATTGCGGACAATTAGGAAAGACCTAATCAAAAGACGAAGGCAAATGTAAAAGATGTAAAAAGAGAAAATTACGAAATGCCAAACCGAATAATGAAGGCATTATTTGAGCGCGTGCTCTCGGAATCGACATTTAAAGTTACAGGGACAGCGAACTTTGTTTGTCTGCAACTTTTAATCAGATGAAATGACGACAAGAAAACGTGACTCAAAATTGCAGGCAATCTTTTAGACGGGATGTATTCATACTCTGCTCATGGTATGGTGTCAGGGAGGAATTGAATTTAATGTTGTATGAAGGTCGTTTGTTTACCAAATGTCTCCGAATGGATGTAAAAAGGTTTTTCTACTGACCAGAATGTGGTTTCATGCCCTACCGAAGGATTTACATGGTTTGCTTAGGAAACTGAAGTATTTGGGTTTTACCCTCAAAACATCATCAATACCTAAGTATGAGTGAATCTGGAGCAGCATAAGTATTTTTGTTGATAACAAGTTCATTGGTTTAGAAAATGCTGTTTTAGGATACTTAATCGGATCTGAAATTAATTGAATCCCAAAAGGAGTGCATAATGGCATTGGTCCTAAATTTATAGGGACAGCTTACGCTCTTATGTACCTAGATATATACTAATAAATCAGAACGAGTTCTTTTCGAAGTGGAAACTAATTAACGTCTAGCTAGTCAAGCTTCTCTATTTCATACACACATGTATACACAATATTAGTCAGGGGGCAGCGGTTGCTGTGTTGCGGCCAAAAGTTTTCTCCGTCGGAGAAACTCTAGTAATGTGTTTTGGATATTCAAAAGGGTTCCGGTAAAAATGCTTTATCTTAAGATGCTAAAGAGATGCTTTGCCACTATTATGCAATGTCTGCCTCTGATCCAGACACTTCAAGCCACAGTAAACATATTATA
Organism: Volucella inflata; assembly: GCA_928272305.1. Taxonomy (NCBI): domain Eukaryota; kingdom Metazoa; phylum Arthropoda; class Insecta; order Diptera; family Syrphidae; genus Volucella; species Volucella inflata. The sequence continues at coordinate 183,355,756 of OV743716.1, forward strand.
GGATGCGCTATTCTGTAGAATAGAGAAGTGGACACTAGAACCTGGAATTGGGAGATTAAATTGTAGAAGATAAGAAATCAGTTAAATGGCCTACAAAGTCAAGTCAACCATCGACTCTGTAAGCGGAGATTCATACTTAAGAGCTCTGTTAAAGCATCAGCAATTTTCGAAAAACCACACAGCAGCAAGATTTAAAAAATACTGGAAATTGAAACTAGTAGGCCTGCTTCAAGTACAACTAAGAGATTGCTTTCTCAGAGAGATCTTAGACTACGGAACTGCAAAGTAATTACACAAAAGTTATTTTAAATTGACTTTGTGGCACGATAGCTCATTCAGGTCGCAGCTCTCCTTAAAAAAAAAAAAAAAAAAAAATAATGGCCAAACCAAAAAACTTTGAACTAGCTCGAAACTTCCAGATTATGTCATGTCTCCACCCACTCTTGAGTGAGGCACAACAATTAGGCAATAATTAGTCTTGCTAACGATAGTACCTCGATATTCACAAGGGGACTTGGAGAACTCCTGATCAATCAACCATCAACCAGATTGACCACATTGCGATCGACGCAAGACACTCCTCCAGTATTATGGATGTCCGTACGCTCTGAGAAGCCAGCATCGACGCGGACCATTACCTTGTTATAATCAAGGTACGGTTGCAGATATCCCGTACAACACCAAGACAAGCTAATACTGTGAGGAATTTTGACGTCAGACGGCTACAATCGCAAGAGATCGCCAAATCCTTTTCCGATTGAGTTCTCGTAATCTCTCAAGAAGTTCCTTGAAGCCAGCATCAAGCATCAAGGCAATGAGCAACACTGCCAAAAGAGTCCGCTACTGATTTACTGGGTTTCACTCGACCACCACAACGAAACAGCTGAATTGATAACGAATGCCGACAAGCACATGCAGCTAAGCAAGAAGCATACAAAGCGGCGCTGCATAGGAGGACTAGAGCTGCTCACGAGCTCTATGAGCAGAAGAGGAGAGACGCACGCCGGCTTCTCAGAAAGAAAAAGAAAGAGAAGAGCACGGGAAGCGCGCAGTCGAGGAAATTGAGAGATGCTAGTCCCAGAATGAGATTCGGAAGTTTCACCAAAAGGTAAACAAATACATGCCACGGACACAAACCTCGAACCGAAGCCTGTAGAGACGAACAAGGGAAAATCGTAGTAGAGTCGCAGTCGATGCTGAGGATTTGGAAAGATCATTTCTGTAGACTGTATAACGGCGATGACGAAACAAATACCACTGTCAGGCAGAATAAACCTTTCAACCTGGACGATATAGACCAACAATTCGGTCCACCCGACTTGGATGAAGTGAACATAGCAATATCTAAGGCCGTGTATGATAGCATCCACAGAAACGAGCTATATAGAGCAATGTCTAGATTTGGCATCCCTGCCAAACAAACAAGGCGATGCGCTGTCATATGATTTCTTTAGCATCGTTCATGAAAGAATCTTACAAAAGTCCGTCCAATTACTCGCGTGCGCCGATAATTGACATAATCGGAAGAAAGCAGCGTGATGTCAGTGGCGCCTTTGCAATTATTGAGACGGAAGCGGCGAAAATGGGCTAAGCGGTCAATAAGAGCAAGACTAAGAATATGCTGTCAAGCAACAAGGACACTGAACACCGACGTCACGTCTCGTTAAGGTCTTTGTCTACCTAGGCTCCGCTATGAATTCAGACAACGACCCCAGTGCTGAGGTCAAACGAATTACAACTCTTGCCAATCGCTGCTTCTTTGGGCTAAGAAGACAATTGACTAGTAAGGCCCTCTCTCGAACAACTACAGATATCCTATATAAGACCTTTATAATCCCATTCCTGATCTATGGCGAAGAGGCGTGCTTATTATCAAAAATGGATCAGGGAGCTCTTGGCTGCTTCGAGAGAAAAATTCTTCGGGCAATCTTTGGTCCCGTCTGCATTGACGGTGAGAGGAGGAGGAAATACAACGACAAACTCTATGTACTGTACAACAACATCGACCTAACCAGCAGAATGAAGATCCAAATCTGCCCCCGAGGGACAACGTAGTAGAGGAAGACCGAGACTCAGGTGGCGCACGCAAGTGGAAGAGGACCTCAGTCAACTTAGCGTGCGAAACTGGAGGCAGCTAGCAAGAGATCGAGCTAACTGGGGACGCTTGTTGATTGAGGCCCAGGTCCACCCTGGACTGTAGCACCACCTAAAGTAAGTAAGTAACGATAGTGCCAGTCCTAAAAATAAAAGAATACTTAGCCTGATTTTTCATTCAGGAATCCCCTTTATTCTATTTGAAGTAAGAGTAACGACTTTTTTATTGGAAAGTTTAGGTCAGGTCTGGAATACTTTGTTTTAAAAAAATTGTTACTCTTTCTTGCATAACTCAGATGTTTCGGATTTTTTTTTTGTTTTGCAGATATTAGTTAAACTTTGAAAGAGGCCTCTATCTTCAAGAAAAAAATTATTTTGTCTTCTATATGTTTTTTTTAATTGCTTAAAAAGTCAGCGGCGGCGCACACATATACATTTTCCTAAACCTGCCTAAAACTACTATGGACTCTTTAAAACGTAAAGATATCACAAAATTTTCATTTTGATTTTAGAGGTGAATGCAAGAACTTCCCTAAAATTGTTCTGAGTTGAGGGAGTGCAATTTTGAGGCAATCGCACAGTCCACTTACCCCACCGTCTGGTTCTGAAGTTGTTCCGATTCACACATACTCGTAAAATAAGAACTGATATCTAAAACTCAACATATACTTACGAGTATCAATGTATATCTGTTTAAATGTCCAACATTAATTCAATAAATGTTGGTAGAATGTTTATGCAAATTGTTTATCTTTTATTAACTTCAACAATGAAGAATCAACGTAGTTAATAATTTTGATATAACTCTGAGTATTTTAGAAGTGACATGAGGTGGATTGATTAAAGTTTTATTTCCAGCCAAATTTATCTAGTCTGCCAAAAGTTGTACTTCTAAAAATAGTTGGAAAAAAGTTTGGACAACTTTTAAAATTGTCGACCAATGCCACTGTTTTGCTAACATGAAGTTTTGCTCAAATTTAAATACTATAATTGAGTTGGGAAAAACATAATTTTCAGTGACGTTGTCCTTTTAGTTTGTCCAAAAGTTGTTGTTTATCTTTCCCGAGGTATAATTTTTTTTGATAAAACTTTCTGCAAATTTGCTGCATAAAATAAAACATTAGCATTAACTATAACCGCATCTGTTGTGCCGTTTGCACTAAGTTTAACATGAATCTACCCCTGCAAACGAACTGAGAGCCAAGCGAATCTGGTCCTTGCGGAAGCATATTTTCTAGAAAGACTGAATGGTACTGATAATTCTTTTGAAGAAGAAACGCTTTATAAGTATCAGAAATGTAAACTTTAAGGATGACCCTTAGGAAAAACGCTTTTCAGTTTCTTTTAATATTTTAATACCTATTACGTTCATAATTGAAATACGGAACATCTTCAATTCTTTGTCCTTCAATTACGAGTACAAGGAAGTCCAGTAAAAAACAGAGGCATAAAACCCACCACAGCAAGCATTGATCTACTTAACGGCTGAATAAATTTGGGACCAATTAATATTTTTCACTCTAAGTCGGGTAAGGGAAAGTAGCAGGTGTTTAGTTATCCCGGGAATACACGAGTAAATAGTTAGTTATTGGCAATATAAAAGATTAACCTTTTGCATACTGAAATGTAAATCAAATATTTTTATTTATATCAAATACGTATTACAAATTAACGTAAACAAACCATATCCATGCAGAAAAAATACGATAATCTGAAATAAAGACGCTTAAAGATGAGATCTTAAGAATCATTCGAATTATCGAAAGTCTACAGAAATTAGGACGTAAAAACAGTAGAATCTCAAGTCTTAACTGAGTTTCATAAGGAAGAGTTTCCTTTGATGTTATAGATCTCTGTAGTTTCCGAGTAATAAACATAAAATCGGACCGCTGCCTTGTTGAAGCCAAGGTACGACTACAGGTATCACAGACACCACATCAACTGAGAAGTATTGCGTGAATATATAACGTTGAATGCAACGAGCCTTTACTAATTGCATATCCCTCAACCTCTCGAGATGCAACCCCTTGTCCAGCGTTCAAGACTAATGAAATCGATGGTAAGAAGCCATCATAAATAAACCCGACCAAAAAAAACTTATCAAAACTAATGGTTTGATAAAAAAAATACAGGCAGGCACTCGTAGGAAAGAACAATGATAGGAAGTATCGAGCAAGTAAGACCCTAATGGAAGCGTATAGAAATGAACAAGCAAACACAGTAGTAAAGTTATTTGTCCGTATTGAGGATATGTACAAAAAAAAAGACTTCTGCAGAGTGTCAGACACACCAGTCTACTGGACTGGATGCTCTGTCTCTCAGGCTATTTAAGGGAGATGAACTGGAAGAGAATATGCAACAATTTAGTTCAAAGATTTCGTGGGCGGAAAGTATGCCTGAAGAATGAAACCTTAGCACCGTTTGCCCGATCTACAGGAACTAAACTCTCCAAACCATGCAATTATGTATATAGGCATCGGACTTCCTACCATAAAATAAAACTATATCTGCCGTCTTGTGTGAACGCCTCAAGCTCAGCGATTTTATTGACACTGTTTAAGAAATCCATGGCCTTTTCGAATGCGAAATTCTTCGAATGATTTCTGATCCCGTTAGTGTGTACGAGGTTGTGACGAGTGATAAAACGGCGAACTCTATAAGCTAAACAGTGACAATGACCTAGTTAAAGATGTGGAGATTAATTGCCTACGATGGTTAGGGCAATAAAAACAAATGAACACCAACGGTCCAGCCTGAAGAGTCTTCAGTTGCAAACACGCAGGTGTGCAGAGACCGCATTAATTATAGAGGCAATAAAAGACGTCTATATGGGTTGTTTGAAAGCATTCAGTCGAAAATGTGAGACTTCTTTTCTAAATCTGCTACTTATAAACAAATAAACAATACAAATTTCCAACCTACATCTACTCTCTGCAACATTTAAAGCGGTACATGAACATGTTTTTTTTATCCGGTTTAAACTGTAAGGGAACCTCAGCCAACTTAGCTTGCGAAACAGGAGGCAGCTAGCCAAAGAACTAGGTGGCAGGAGATGCTTATTGGCTAAGGCTAAGGTCCCCTTACATGGTTGTCAGCAGTCAATCCAATTTTTTTCCGAGACCATCAGTTCCTTCGCAATAATAATTTTTTAACGCAACGCAGTACATAACCCCACGCTAAACGCGGAAAGGTGTTGAAAATTTCGGATTCAGTAAGATATAAGAGCTTTCTTTGACCTATTATCTGCCACAATCTCCCCTTCAGCACTATTACCAGTACTGAACAAGCTCTTTTGAGTTCAGCTGCATGTACTCAGCACTAGCAATCTTATATACAGGGTGAGTTTTTTAACTTGAGACATCCAAAATACGCGATATCGTGAAAAATGTTTCAGACAAAAGTCACAAGGTTCTGACTTCTCAAGGTCAAACGAAAGTCAATTTTGATTTTTTCAATGATAATTCCTGATTTTCATTGCTCAGTCGTATTCCTTAATGGGGCACACGACATTGTCTCAAAGGTCTTATTCATACAGTGCTAGATACCACTGCACTGGCACGCCTAAATCATTAATCGGTTTCCAACGTTGTGTTAGAAGTTCGAAATTTGTTTTGAGGAACTGATTATTATTAGTAACGTTTTCCAGATTAATAATGCAGACTACGAGTATTTCAATTCAAGAGAAAATTGAAATGATAATGATTTAGGGAGAAAGTGGAAGGAACATCGATGGTGCAGCTCTTTACGCCCAAAATTTCTCTGACCAGATACCATCGCGCGTTTCCTTTTATCGGGTCATCCAACAATTCACTGGTGAAGGAAGTGTGCAACCAAAGAAATGGAATCGGTCAGATAGGGTGGCTGTTGAGGAGAATGAAATAGCAGTGTTAGCTGCCGTTGCGCACGATCCTCACATTGGCACTCGCCAAATAAGTCGTGAATCAGAAATTTCTCAAACGATTGTCTGTAAGATACAATATTACATCGGCATAAATACCATCCTTATCATGTTTCAATGCATCAAGAACTTTCTAGTGAAGATTTTCGCAACCGGGTTTCCTTTTGTCAATGGGCACTTCAGCAAATTGAACGAGACCCCCTTTTCTTCGCCAAGCTGTTATTCTCTGATGAGTCGACTTTCGCCTATCACGGTACGGTCAATCGACATAATATGCATTACTGAGCTACCGAAAATACTTTTTGGTTGCGACAAGTTGAACGCCAGCACCCTTGGAATGTTAATGTTTGGGCGGGAATTATTGGGGATAAATTAATAGGCCTATATTTTATTGAAGGCAACTTGAATGGCGAAATGTATGCAAACTTCTTGCGGGACCATCTTCCAGTATTACTAGAAGAACTGCCATTGGAGTTGCGACAAACAACGTGGTTTCAACATGATGGTTGTCCAGCCCATTATTCCCAAGTAGCCCGGGGCGTATTAAGCAATGTTTACCATGAACGATGGATCGGACGAGGGGGTCCGAGGCAATGGCCTGCTAGATCACCTGATATTACGTCACTTGATTTCTTCTTGTGGGGCTACTTAAAAAGTGAGGTTTACAGAAAAAGCCAACAACACGTGAGGACATTTAAAGCCGAATAACTAAAGCTTGCCGGAAGATGACGCCAGAAATACTTCTCAGTTCTGTTGGTTCATTTAGAGCGCGGATAGACAAGTGTATTGAAGTGAATGGTCATATTTTCGAGCATTTGTTGAAATAGTCTCGGGAAATAAACGTCGAAATGGGAATAATTCAATGATTCAACAGTGGGAGGCAAGGGGACCCACTCTAATTAATCACTCCGAAGGAAACAAAATACTGCTACGTCCACGTCGTTGTTTCTGGGTTATGCTAAACGCAGTATGTAAAAACAAATGACAAACCTACGAGCAATACGACTGAGCAATGAAAATCAGGAATTATCATTTGAAAAATCAAAAGTGACTTTCGTTTGACCTTAAAAATGGGTCTCAAGGTCAAACTCGTGGTCACCATCTTATGTCCCCTTCGAAACCTTGTGACTTTTGTCTGAAACATTTTTTTTCGAGTATTTTGGATGTCCCAAGTTAAAAAACTCACTCTGTATAGCTGTGCATTCGTACAGTACTCGTCTTGGCTTTTTCGTAGTATTATGCAAAACTTGATAATTTTCACTTTAACCCTAGATTACTAATCTATTTCAGTAGGTTGTTATTACTAACCATCGTCGATTCGACTACGCATCAAAAAACAATTTTTTTAAAAAAAATATTCACAGAAAATCGATTTATTTAACTTGATAAATATTTATTTACTTATTGCCTATTGTTATAAGTTATAAAAAATAATAATACTACACAGACTTTATTTTTGTTTTTGCTTTTGTAAGCAGGCTCTTCAAATTCATACAAAAGAAATTGGAACAGACGTAGTCGATTCGACGAAGGTTAGTAATCTAGGGTTAAATAAGCTAGCCTAACTCTATATGTACTGACGAATATCCTTTGTCTTATGATTTATGCCATACACTATACGCCCCACTCTGTTGAAAATCAGTGACCTTCGATACTACACAATTTTCTTGTACCCAGACTAACTATGGACTATGGAAATGTCGCCTGACGTAATGACACGAGCACTCACTATACCAGCCGAATATCTCTGCACTTTGGTGTGGTTTTAACCGAAATCTGACTCAGAAATTAACATAGTTTTATCAACCCGAATACCTTCGAACACGACTTCGTAAAAGACGAGAACGTAACATTTTAATTTTCTTTAAATACGCTTGCATATGTCTTTCCAACGAATAGACACACAATCCTGAAGGTCATGAAGCATATATCTCTGCAGCATCTGGTTAATGCACCTGAGGTCTTACTCAATCATTTAGTTTATTTCATTCTAGTTCTTCGAGTCAAGTGGAAGTGGAATTCTCTAAAACTGGTCGCTGATAAACAAGCAAGTTAAGGCTCAGATGAAGTGTTTGCAGAACCGAGTACCCAACACTGCATAGAATGACTTTCTTGGCAAAATCATGCTAAAAATCGCACTGGGCTGCGGATAGGTACATTGGTGTTATGAATCTGGTGCACTACTGCCAACATTGAAGGCGTATCGTAACTATACGTATTGTTGTTAAGGGGCCTAAAAGCATTATTTTTTTGTTTTCCCCTAGGTTATTGCTTTAATCCAACGAACTTGGATAGCACATATGTATATTTGATTCATCTAACCTAACGTTTGCGCAGATCAACAACAGCTCTTATATTATATGTTGGTCCGAGAGCTTTGCTTCCATACTTATTTATATGACCCTAAGTTGATTTCTGCTCCGTGAAAGAAGTATGTGACAAAATCATATACAAATGCAACATTGCTCAAACATTGACTTTGTCTACGGCATAAACGCATATAATTCTGTCTTTTACAACTCCAGATTGTTTTAATTAATTTTTGTTTTATTTCCACAATGCTTCTCAATGCCGAAGAGACCAGATTATGAATAATCCCACATAGTCTTTGTATAAATTTGATGATGTCTCATAATTGCACACAGGATCGTAGCTAAAACAATTTCACCTAAACGTCTGGCAGGGAGCAACTTTTATAAAGGGCAATCATTAAATTAGATCCTTTGTTCGCTTCTGGTATTGCGAAACAAATAAAGTTTGGCTTAAATGGATTTCCTTTGTCACCAGACACATCTGCCTGCGGTTATTTACTTCAATTTGACAAAGTAAAGGCTGGCAGTCAAGTGATAATGGAGATAACCATTTTAACGATTAATAAAACATCGCAGACATTCTCAAATAAAAAGTAGAGGCTAGTTCAAATCAATTAAGTGAGTAAGTTATGTTTGAATTCCAAGAAATTATCCATAAGTTTAAATATTTTAGTACTTGCGTGTCCTCAAGAGTATCTTTATTTTATTCATTATTACGCTTGTTCCTAATCGTTGTCTGACACGAATAGATGTTAAGATTTTCCCAATAGACCAAGGAAGGTACAACCATGAGGCAGGCAGTAGAGAAGACTCTAATTTCCTTCCAATATTATAATAAAAAAATTCCATTTATTTAATAAGAGCGTTGTCAATTGTGAAGAAATTTGGTTTAACATGAGGGGTAATAGAGATACCAAATTCGACACCACATTCCTAGCTAATGCCATTCCGCCAGACAAAATAGGTTCGTCAAAGCAATTCAACATATCCTCACAGCAAAAAAATTCCTTTTCTTTTTATCTTCCTGATAGGGAAGTTTTTGCATTCACCTCGAAAATCGAAAATAAAAATTTGGTAACGCTTTGTGTATGTGTGTTCCACATTATGTCCAACAAGTTCCGAGAATTTGTATTTTTAGTTTCATGGAAAAATTAATTTATATAAAAAACAGTCAACTAAGAATATTTCATCTAACACATTTGAGAGAAAAATCCGTCAAAACTGTCAGATTTGTAATAGAACAATTCGTGGGTTTTTCGAGACGTTAATGTGCTAACGCATAGAATGACAATTGTGACCGAATTTAGGACATCAGTCAACTACCGCATTCACCAGATTTGACCCCTTGTGACTTCGTTTTTTTTTCCACGAAACTAAATTCACCGCTCCCTGGCAACCATTTTGACTTGAGTTAAAAAATTCAAAAAACTTTCGCGTTGATAAGTTTAAATTAATTTTTTAAAATAGTATTTCGAGGCTTGATTGACAATGAAGTGTTGATCCATTGTAAATGTTTATCCATTTTTGGTTCAAAAATCGGTATCTATTGTGAACGTTTAGTTTGAACAATTTTAATGATGGCTGCCAATTTTTTTATCAATCTTTCTGTGTTGATAAGGGCTATACACCGCTACAAATGTTAGTATTTTGACATTCTGAGTCACTTTTAATTTATTTCTTTGAAATGAATACTTGCGTGGACAATAATGGTTATAAGTTCGGACTTAACGAATCAGACACAATGCTAATACCTAGCTCCAGTCAGCGAAGTTGGCTTAAGTATTGTAGATCGACCAAAGTCCAAAAACATCAACAGTCATCATCAAAAAATAATTCCACTGATGACAAGTTTTTTATTAATACGGTAAACATATACACTCGTAAATTTGTAACGCTTGTTAATCTAATCCTTTAATTATATTTGTTTGCAAAACGCGTAACAATCACTTTTCAAGCAAAACAAAAATATTTAAGAACTGTTGAAGTTAAATTTTCATTCACAATTTTTTGTTTTTTTTTTGTGCTTAATGTTCACAGTAGCTTATATTTTTCTTCTTATCCTTTTATTAACCCTTTCCTCGTTATACGAACTTATGCATAACGAGTTTACCATTTTAACTACATCGCTGCTGCTCCGCTTATGGGCTTGGCTAATGTCGCAGACCGCAGAACGCGTCTACATAATGTTCGGTCCTGGATCGCTTAAGTGGTCAGTGGTTAGCCCCAGGCGTTGTTGCGCATTTGCCATGTGAGAAATCCAGGAATTCATTTTCCGACCTCGTTTTCTTACAGTTGGAGTGACCGTAGTTGATAGTGCCTTTTTAACCGGATTTTCCGCAGATCTTCTTTGAAGTGGTAATACCAGTTTATTCTATTCGCCTCAAGCTGTTCGGTTACCGAATTCTTTATATGTAGACTTCCTCTTATACGCATAGATCTAATGCAATCGCGTGTAGAAACTACACTAGACATCCTTAACATTTTCATTTCCGTTGCCGTCATTTTATTTTTAAACGCTTCGTACATTGTCCAGCACTGTGAACCGTATATAAGAGCTGGTCTAACAACCGTAGTGTAGAGTTTCCCCTTTAATTTAAGTGGAAATTTTCGGTCGCAAATAATCCCGAATTTTCCCGCCATTTCATCCACCCAACTCTCACTCTGTGGTTTACGTCGTCGTCACATTTCGCATGTTAACGATTGATCCTAAGTACTTAAAGATAGTGCTTTTCGGGAGAACTATTCCGTCTAACATTATATGCGGAACCGGTCGCAACGGATGCGAAAATGGGCACGTCAAATGCTCCGTCTTTAAACGACTTATTTTAAACCCGTTTCTCTCTAGCACATTTTTCCATGAATCTAAGGTGTTCTGCAAATCTTCGACGTTATCGCTTAGTATAACTGCGTCGTCAGCGAACAGAATTGGCGTAACATTTGCTTCGTGCATGCAGTCTTTTAAAAGATAGTCGAATACTACGTTAAAGAGGAAAGGGCTAAGTACGCTTCCTTGATGCACTCCGACATTAACTGGAAATTCTCTCGTTAGTCCAGCAGAGCTTTTAATCGCAGTTTTCACGTTTCCGTACATGTCGAGGTCAATAAAAACCATGTGTAAGTCCTTAGACGAATCTCGGTGCTTCTCCATTATTATTCGTAGGCTTTGGATAGCATCCACCGTCGAACTTCCTTTTACAAATCCACACTGGCTATAATCGAGCTTTATTATTTGCCGAAGACATTCGTTTAGGACTCTTTCGACGATTTTCATTGTGTGTGACATAACCTTGATTGAACGGTAGTTGTTGCATTCTCAAGTGTTGCGTTTTCCTTTGTATAATGGAACCAAGAACATACTTCTCCATTGATTCGGCATAGGTTGTCCGCATTATAATTTATTTGAAAGTTTCGATAGCCTCCATCTTCGACCAAAACTCTGATGGAATGCTGTCTGGTCCCGCCGTTTTCCCCAGCTTCATTTGTCCGATTGCTATACTTATTTCTTCGATTGGAAAGTCCGAAACTTCCTCCTCGAATAGACCAGCTGTAGGCACGATATCACGTGGAAACTATTTGTTAAGCAACTCCTTGCAGTATTCAAGCCACCGATCACAAATTTCCTCTTCATTTGTTAGTAAGCGACCGTCTGCATTTTTTATGTATTTCGGCAAGGTTATTTCCATCGAATTTTTTCGCCTCTGTGCAGCGAGCTTAAAAATATTGGGCACTTTAATATTGTACGACGTTTGAACTTCTTGTATGGCTTGTCTTCTATCTGCCGTTCGTGAGGATATTTATTCCAACAATAGCTTATATTTTTATTGGTCGCATTTCACAATACCATTATCAAGCTGAATTGGTAAATTTGTCAATTGTCATCCGATTTGTTTCTTTTTTTCCCTTTGGGAGCAGGTAAAAATCTTTCTTTAGACAATGAGGATGGCAAGAGCATGCTCATAGAAGTGTGAGATTTTTACGCAACAAAAACAACTCCCTACGATTTTAATGTTTTTGTTTTTTTCTTTTTTTTTTGTCATTAAACAGACTCATTTGACGCTTTTCAACGCGATTTCATTTCATTGCGCTAGATCTAAAGCTTCGATCCTTTAGAGACAGCGCAATGGTTTCTTTCCGTTAATATTGTTAAAACGTCCGTTTAGTTTAATTTTGTGTTATTTTGCGATTTTTGTTTTGTCTCTGAGAGTAGAAATTCCGTGGTCTCGGTGTAAATCATCATTTCTTATGTACGACTACAATTGTGCATGAACAATTTCCCTTAGAACTTTATTTTCAAAAATTTGTCAAATATTGGCCCTCGTTTTATGATACAAAGTTATATACCATAGCTCCACATCGGCTTTAACACACCGAGTTTATAAATTTATGCAACCCATTTATAGGAACATATGTATTTGGTATTATTGACGGCCATCCGCCAGGCCCTTGTCCATTCATATAATTTATCGAGAGCGCTTTGTACTTTATCCGTTAATTAACCAATCGTCTTACATACTGCTCCTATAGCAGCGCCCTCATGAAGTCGGCTAAAAACTCTTTTATTTTATTTATTTATTTCATTTATTTCATGATAAATATTTCAAATACAGTAAGAATTAATTTCACTTCAGAATGCCATATATTATTCTATGAAAATTGCCTGTAAAGACCACTAATAGTAAATATGCTATGAAAATTTGCATTCTATGGATTGGTTAGCTCATAGCATTATATGGATATCATTCTATGAGCTGTCATTTCCCTTGTAGTTTGACATTTGTGTTCATTTCTTTGCACGGTGGCTGAGTCGCGGATGGTGGAAGTAATTAAATTTATTAATAATTATCGATAATTCCAGGAATGGATTCACCCAAAACTTATGCTTTCTTTTCTCCGTTGGTTTTTGCAATTTCTTTAATTCCTTTAATGGGACAATAGACCGAAGTGCTTTGCTTTGCGATATTTCAACGAATGAAATAGTATTCTATGAAATGCCCACCCTTAATTTTATAGCAATCTGTCGATCTTTCTTTCGGCTGAAATGTTGAATTCGTGAGAAATGCTGAATTTTGGGTCGGTGTTAACGTACTATTAAATCGGGCATGTCACTAAGTTCTCTCAAATTACGCGGAAGCGAATTCCAGAGGTGGATAGCAGCAATAAAACTTTCTCTCAGATGTTAAACAAGGGAAACATGAAAAAATTAGAGAAGCAGATCTTCTAGCTGCCGGAAACTCGATTTTATTGAAGAGATATTTCGGTTCCTTTGTTTTTAAAAGGTTAAAAAGAAAGACAAGTGTTCAAAACTGGATATAGTCCTTAAAAGACATTCTTAACAAGTTCTTTGCCAAATGGGATATTTGGTCAGATCTTTTAAGATTATAGACATAGCGAATAGTATTGTTAAAAGCCACTTGCAGTTTTCCTTTTCTATTAGTATCACAATTATAATAGACTTCACAACCATAGATAAGAACAGGAATGACAAAAATTTTGACAAGTAATAGCCTTGTTATCTGTGGTGTAAATTTCTATACAGTCCAAAGAATACGGAAACGCCGTAAGCTCTCCCCACGTTTAAATTTATGTGGTTATTCCACGTGAGTGTTCTATTAAATAAGATGCCTAGGTTTTTTGAGGACTCTACGTATTCAATTATTGAGCTGTTCAGCATGATACTGGGAAAATAGGAAAGGTTCACTACCGTTTTTGAAGTAACTAGACATTAACATTTACTAGAATTAAGTGCCAAACCATATTCAGAGGACCAACCTAAAATACGCTGAAGATCTTCATTCAATTCACTAACACAATGTTCGATGCGGCCGGGAGGACAACTTAAATAAATTTGAATATCGTGAGCGTAAAATGCTTTGATGAATTAAGAATAACCATTACTATATTGTTTATGTACATCGAAAGTAAGAGGGGACCAAGAATGGAGCCTTGGGGAACCCCTGGCCTCACAGCAAGAAACTTTGATAGTGATCCACGTAGGAACACAGTCTGCTTTCTTTCACAAAGATAAGACGAAAGTAGTCTAATTGCAGATGGAGACAAGTTAAGCTCATGGCGAAGTTTATAGGTAAGAGATGGATGATCAACCATATCAAACGTTTGCCCATCGAATAAAAGTCAAAATTTTACTCTATACCATCTTCAGAGATCAATCTATCGTTCTGTAAGATGCATTTGGATCCCCAGAAGCTATGTTTTGCGTTTAAATCATCCCCAATAATAAAACTAGATGCAAGTAATTAAATCTCGTTAGGCAGTAAGGTATGGCTAGGTACGTCTATTTCTTACACCTACCGTGATTACTAGAAAAGATTCGAACTCTATTATGAAATCTTCAGCAAAAGCAAACTTTAATATTCTTCTCTTGTACACATATTTCTAATTCGTTAAGTTTTATCCAAAATTTCTGAGAGAATAGCCATTAGCTTTCAACGAAAATCGGCCGATGACATTTAAAGTTGTTGAAATAAACATGCGGCGAAAACAATTATTTTTTGTTTAAATAGAAACTTACTTTACTTAGCGGGCTCCCAACCCGTGTAGAGTCACTGCCTGAGACACTGCAGCCTTTCATCCTCTACGATCCCGAGCACGCTGCTTCCAGTTGTCCAGACACAGCACTCTGGCATCCGCAATGGCTTGGTCTTTGAAACGGAGGTTCGATCTTCCTTATCTTCTCGAACCTGGGGGCTGGGATTCGAAGATCCTCTTAGCTGGAGCATTATTGTGCATTCGCTCGATGTGGCCGAGCTAATGTAGTCGACGTGTTTTGACTTTTTGGACTACATCCATATATTGGTACAGCTCATAGAGTTCGCGGTTGTATCTTCTCCTCCATTCGCCCTCCTCGCACACAGGACCGAAAATCTGCCGAAATATTTTTCTTTCGAAGGAACCCAGTATCAGCTCTTCCTTTTTGCTTATCGTCCAGCACTCGGCGCCATACAACAGAACTGGCAGGATAAGGGTTTTGTAGAGTACACATTTGGTCCTTCGAGTTAGGAATTTTGAACCCAATTGTTTTGCCAAGCCGAAGTAGCAACGGTTTGCTAGGGTAATTCGTGAAGTTCATGTTTACTCCATGGTAGGCAATGGCGATGGTGTGATAATTAGCTCATTGGACTATCACGCAGAGAGTATGGGTTCGATTCCTTGCTGAGTCACCAACAATTTTTCAAATCGCCATCACCCTTTCGGCGGGCAATCGTAAACTTACGAAAGTAAAATTGCCTACGAAAAAGCTTCTAGGGAGTGCCGTTCGGACTCGGCGATAAACAGTAGGCCCCGCTCAGATGTGACTAAAATGACAACATGAGCAACACAAACGAGTGTCAAGAAGCTAGGCCATGGCCCATAGGGGGCTGCCAGCGCCACAGTGTTTTTTTTGTTTGTGAACTCCTTAACTACCTCGAAATTTTTGCTACCAATAGTGACGTTTTGTCCTAGACGGTGGACAGATGCTTGATTGTTTGTTGATAGCATGTACTTAATCTTGCCCTAATTTACTTCAAGACCAACGGATTTCGCCTGTTCTTCAATCACCGTGAACGCTTCTATCACGGCACGCTGGGAGCGACCGATGACGTCAATATTCTCCGCATACCCCAGCAGCTGAACGGATCTGTTGAAGATAGTGCCTTCCGTGTTGACACCTGCCCTGCGCACTATATGCTCCAGTACAAGATTGAAGAAGTCGCATGATAGCGCATCTCCTCGGAAGAAATACTTCCAAACTGCACTTTATAGCGCGTGTTTTCCAGCGTCACGTGACACAGCTGAATCAGTTTTGCCGGAATTCCGAATTCTCCCATCGCCATATAAAGCTCCTGACGATGAATGCTATCATACGCGGCTTTTAAGTCGATGAATAGGTGGTGTGTTTCGACTTGAAATTCGTTGGTCTTTTCCAGGATTTGCCTCAGTGTGAAAATTTGGTCTATAGTCGATCTGCCGGGCCGGAAGCCACGCTGGTACGTGCCGATTAGTGTGTTGCAGAAGGGTTAATACATTCACACAGTACGTTGGATAGGATCTTATGTGCGACATTAAGCAGGGATATGCCTCGATAATTCTTGCAAGACATAGGATCGCCGTTTGTGTAGATAGGGCATATGGTGCTGATAGTCCAGTCATCGGGCATGTTTTCTTTAAATAGAAAGCACTTTCGAAATGTTTGTAGCACTAAATGAAATCTGTTAACATAGCGAAATCAGGCCAATATAATCTGAAATACTCGAGGAATAGCAAGCATTAATGCAGAACCAACTACATTACGTTAATACAGAGAGTCTCACATTTGAAAAATATGAAATTGAAAAAGGAGAGAAATCCCACCTGTCACACTTTTTTTTCACAGCCTTACCAAAACGCTTCAAGCTTAACCAGTCAGGCTTAAATTGTTTTTAAACCTTTTTTAGATAACCTTGTCGTCAATTCGAATAGGATATGCAATAACAAAAACCATTAAGAAATACAATTGTATAAGTCATCCCATTTCAGCTAGTTGTTTTTCAAATGACTCGGATTAGTTTTGAATTGTTTTTGTTGATCTTTCCATTTCTCTGGTTTCATTTAAAGCGATTTTATGTTTTATTGATATATCGACTTTGTTGCTTAGCATGTTGTCCCATCTAAAACCAAGGGGACCGGTAGTACTTCCTGGAAGGAAAGATTGATTTTGTTTTCTTGGATGGCTTATTTATGTTTTCATTTTGTGGTAATAGGAATTCTGTTATTTGACATCTTCATGCTCTGTGTGGGTATCAAACGTCTAATGTGGGTATTGTGTAATAAACCCAATGAATAGTTTAATACGAAAAATAGAAGTATATAAATCATCATGTCGACACTATCTGATGCTACCTTCGGTCGATGGTAAAGGAATACCATTATGACCTTTCAGACTATGATACACACATTTGAGCAAATAGAAATTCATTTATTGAAATTTATTGAGCGAAACCGTAACTTTAGGACGAACTTTTAACAAGGGTGTTTTGTTTCCATGAAATCAATATTTCTGCATGAAAAGGTGTGTAGAAAGGATACATTTTTGTGGCAGAAAAGGTAAAGAGAAATTATTTTACGAATGCAGACAGTTTAACTATAGGCAATTTCGATTTGAAGATAATAAATATCCTTGTCAACATGGGGCTTTGTAACTTACTAGTGACAGTAGCACCAGCATGAATGGTCATAAATCAGACTTGTCTTTTGAATGGTTATACCTTGTTCTTAAGGAAAACCAAATAATGCTTGTGTCCCTCTACTTACTGCTGAACATTTCATTATAGTGGAGAAAAGTTTATATCGTAAGTAAGATACATTCCATTTGTCCCTAATAAATAACGCTACGGGAAGTCTAGAAAATTAAATTCCAAATTAAAGATACCAATTTGCTTCGTTGAAAGGTACGTGAAAACGTTTTCATTCATACGGCGTTAACAAAGTATATACTAGCTTATTGTGGATAATTGATTCTTAATA
Organism: Volucella inflata; assembly: GCA_928272305.1. Classification (NCBI taxonomy): domain Eukaryota; kingdom Metazoa; phylum Arthropoda; class Insecta; order Diptera; family Syrphidae; genus Volucella; species Volucella inflata. The sequence goes on from OV743716.1 coordinate 183,373,561, forward strand.
CTAGTTGCACAGGAAATGGAATATTTTTGATAAATCTGTTTCTTTGTTTTGATCACAAATTCCAACTCAGAGGAAACTGCAACGAGATAAAATGAATATTAAAAAGTTTCTTTCCATAAAATAATCAGGACTTAACATAATTATTTGTGTGTCGAAACAGAAGACCTAGAGAAGAACTTATTATACTCTCACAGAAATTTGAGTTAGCACTTTGATGCTAAAATGCCTACGGTACAAGCACCAAGTTGTACAGCTCCTAAAGCAGATTCGAGTCTTAAAAACGTGCTAGTTTGTCCGTGATCTCTTTTTGTTTAATTTTATTTGTAACCTGGCACTAAACAAGACCAGTAAATTCGCCCTTCCGACCAGCATTCCTTTTATAACTGACAACTAAAAAACAAAACAAAAAACACTTTGCGCTGGCAGCTCTGTATGGGCCATTGGCCTAGCTTCTTGACACATCTGAGCGGGGCCCACGGTTTATCGCCGATTCCGAGCGGCACTCCTTAGAAGCTTTTTCATATGCAATTTTTACTTTCGGGAGTTTGCCATTGCCCGCCGAAAGGGTGATGACGATTCGAAAAATCGTTGGTGATGCCGAGGTTCAAGCCACAGTACCCTCTGCGTGATAGCCCAATGAGCTAACCATCGCGCCATCGCGTAGTTCGTTGCCATTCTTCTAACGAGGAGAATGTTCTTTCAACATTGTCGGCCTCCAGAAAGGAACAGAGTCACACTCTTAATCGGTTTTCGAGCCATTCGCCAAAAACCGACATTCTTTTTCTGATGTAAACTCTGACCGTGACCATACATAGACACCGGGAACGTATGTTCATATTTAGGAAGCAGAATTCTCCTGTCTTTGCATCAAATCGGGGTCAAAAGGCAGTCACCTTACAAGGTTATGAATACTTCAGTACGTGTTTTTCCAAAACCCTTTATCCAAAGGACCCTCCTCAATGGTAAGCCCCATATCGTGGGGAAAACTCCCGAATTAGGATCCCTTTATGCACTGGATGAGCTTCCTCTTCTCTTAGTTAAAGGAACCTCTGTTTCCAGAATATAGGCTGAAAGTCAATTTGAGCAATCGTCAATCATGCACTTGTAGCTAAGAAGCAGAAAATGCTCAAGGGTGAACCAAGGGACAATGCAGTCCAAACATTATGTCTTGATGCAGAAGTTAGAAATTTTGAGAGCGTTAAGAAATAAGTCGGCTAGCATGAACTATAGCAGCAGACCGTCTTGCGAAATCCGCTGTTTACATTATACATATATGGGCCGAAGGCGCAATCTTTCCTTAGTAACCTATGGAACATGTTGTCTCACAGATTTACACATGACGTCAAAAGTTGCGTTGTCAAAAGCACTTTCAATGTCAATGAAAATACAAAGGACATCTAGCTTGAGTTTGGTATATATGTATAACAGTACTAGGCTATCAGTAAAAATCCCTTCAGATTTGCTATGATTGCTATGGTCTATATATTAATACAAAATCAGTTGAATCAGCGTATTTTATGGTCTCATTCGCTAAAGAGCGTCTGATAGACACCAGATTATTTAGCCTATGGTCATTATCATCAAGGGCTGAATTTTCGTTCTACTTAACTGTTCAAGACTCTGTTGCCTCTTAGACCGTAGCCGATCAAAGGATGCCTCTTATTTATTTTCAAAATTTGTAGAACAAGTCATCAAGAACATCTTACCATGAGTACACGTAAATAAGTCAAGGATGGCCCCTGTAATTTTGACAAGTCGGATTCGTTCGTTCGTTTGCACAAACACCAGTACCAAAACAATACCCGATTGGTACTCGTATCTCGACAATGTTTATTTTACACAACACAGTCAATGCTTAAGTATAGTTGTAGTACCAAGCATACCTACCTAATTCTCAAAGCACCTCAGTTCCAGGTAAACGTTACCTTAAGAAGAACCTCTTTATAAGAAAACTACCAATAAATCGGTACCTGCGAACATCTCCTAATAAATACATTTCAAGCAAACTTTGTTCCGAATGTTCCGAACCGACAATTAAGTTCAACACCTCTTATCCTTTGGCTTTAATGTTCAACTGTTCTTTTCTTAATACCGAAATTGAAAATGTAAACACATAGTCTGGCAATTCCCACAGGAAAACCTCAAAGTAGACAAATAGAGTTTCTTAAATTTACATACATACTCGTACATACATTTATAAAGCCCACAGGAATTTTGTTGTTGAATTTTCATTCGACAATGTGCTACTTGAGGTTACTTTGTTGAGGTTTTGGTTTTATACCAATGTTTAGGGGAAATGTTACATTAAATTTAAGTTCTGATAATATGATACACTGGTTTAAGAGAATGGCAGTTTGTATATTCTTGTAGATTATAAAAAATTGAATCAAGTAAAAACACAGATACATATAGCTGTTTTGTCGTGTTGAACTAACATAAATGGTAATCTTCTCAAAAATACTTTTTAAATAAATTACCAACATTTGAACAAGCCTGCAGCCTGCTATAGTTTAATAGAATCAGTCAATTTATACGTAGAGTTTACAATGTGTGTGAATGACGATTTCATGTAAAATGGGCCTCTTTTTCCGGCCCATCCAATCGTTTTTCCTCGATGACGGTAGTATCTGCTTTACAGCATTCAGGACCTCCATTAGTTAAATTTCACAGACATATCGGAAGCTAGTTGTCCTTGATTCATTTGCAGTAGGTACAGGGGTCGATTAGTAGCCAGTAACCTGCAATTGGTCCATAGTTGTTGTTGGACCGTTGCCATTTCTTCTCTAAGACTCTGTCTAAGTCTTCCAACTGGATTTCATCTGAGTAACTTATCCTCTGTCCGTTTATAGTGCTGGCCAACCGCCTGCTTTTTAATTTGGAAAGTTGCTTCTGACTGGAGATCGGCCAGTACCAGATGTTTACAACTTGAATGTCAAATATGCACAATTGATATGTAGAAAAGTTGCAATTCGGTTCGCCAGGTTAACACCCTAAAAAGAACCATTAGGTTAACTCTGCATACACCGGTGGTAAGGGCACGACCACAAAACGGCTTATTAATTTTCGTGGGAATTATTCAGTCAGCCAATTCATGGAGCTTCTAGCAGAAAGCGTAGACTTATTAAGAGCACGAGTACTTGCAACAATCTGTGATTATACGCTGTTAAAATGACCCAATAACAACTTTCATTCGAGCAATGTAAACGCTGTTGGCACTTAAGTCTAGTACTACGATTTCGTAGAACCTATTAGCTACAGTTCTTTCGTTCACTTCATTCAACTTACGAATGCTTTCGGGAATTGTTCATGTTCTATTGAGTCCTAACTATGGATTGTCGGAATCATTGCACCCGCGACCGAATTAAATTTGCACTTGGCCTTTCCCTCAATCGCCGAATATTGTAATGTGAACAAACCTATTCGCGTGCAGTTATGTTAACATGCTTCAATAGCTGGCATGGTCCAATCCCGCACACCAATTTGGCAAAGAACACCTTCTTCTTGTGTGCGCCACCTAAAATGCGATCCTCCTCTACTGGGTTGCCACTTTTGAAGCCGAAAACTTTCCAATTGGGAACGCTAGTGTTCCGCTTCAACAGCGAATGCAAAATATTTCCTCATGTTGTGACTGACTCGCCCTCTCGATTATCAAAATGACGGCAACCTCGTCCAACACCGTTTTCAACTATTCGAAATATTCATATTTTGAAACATGAAATTACCATCAGTCACCATCTTTAATCCAAAGCAATTTTTGTTTAAATTTAAGCCAGACGCTCACTTTATGTTGCACAACAATCGCAATCAATCCACCATATTAGGAAGAGTCTGTAGATACATCGTCAGCCGATTGAATGATGCACACCTACGGAATATTTTGATCTGTACAAATCTGATCAATCAACTCTTCTAAGCCAACTTTCATTCATTGACGACGAATTAAAAATGCAGGAGAGTCTTCAACAGAACTCTACCATAGCTCCACGCCACCATGCAGTATGTAAAATACTTAATATTGATTCGGGGGCAGGCCAACGTTTCGACCTGTCACCAAATATTTTCCAACAGGAAACAGTCATCCTTTTCAACTGAGAAATTGCAATATACTCGTAACCAGCAGCAAAGAAAATAATCGTTTTCTTTCAATTCACTACTTAAGCATCAAACAGCTCATTTTTTCTCTTTTTGTATATAAATATCATAGAATTGTGTACAAGCGATCCCATTTGTGATTTTTGCTCCGAAATACTCGTATTTCACAACGGAAATTTATCATAATAAAACGAAGAAAAAATTCAAATTCATCTCTGTTGTAATAAATATCCCGCAGTAGATGACTGCATTGTGGTAATATTCAGGAAGTCATGGAATTCTTATAAATTCTTTTCCCTATTCAAAGGAGTCACGTACACGTTTTAGAGAACATGCACGACAATTTGAGAATGTTTTTACGTAAATTCAACAAACTGACGTTAACTCAGTTTGAAAGAATTTGCACCATGTATTTCCGTAGGGTTTCTGAATCGGGACAAAATGTTAAACAGTTTTCAAATTTAATTTTCAAGAAAGCTTTACAAAGAATATTGCGTTTAGAGAATAACTTTTTAGAAAATAGCAAGAACTGGGAAACCCTTTCAATTCAAGAGGTTATTCCATGAAATTGGTGTCAACATTGATTAAGTTGGCAAAATTTTTAGTAGCAAATTCAGTTAAAATTGGAAATTCTGTTTTCGGTATAAATAAGGGAGCAATACGATACGTACTTGCTAACTTTATTCTGGGGTGGACAATAGCATCAGCAAATGAGCTTGATTGTAAACTAGTTGCTTAAGTTACCCACTTCAAGATAGGTAAGATCCGCTTTCCTTGTGCGCCCACATAATTCGTGTTATTTTCCTATTCCACTGTCCGGCGGGGGTGGTTTCAAAGATCCTTCGAGGAGCGCTAGTGTTCTGTTTTTTTTTTTTCAGAACTTTTTCCTAAAATAGCTCTAAAACGTTTGCTTTAGAAAAGGCCTGATATGAGGACGATCGAATTTAAGGTCACTTTAGTTGTTCAAGCGCTTGGCACGGTCTTAATCGACTTTGATGGAAATATGCGCATTCTCGATCATTATCCTATACAGTAAGGCACATCGAGTAAGTAGAAAAGAATTATACATTACTGGGTATCACTCGTGTGTGGAACTGAAATACAGGAGATTTCTCAAAGATTATTCCCAGTCTAAAAATTTAGTCTATGATTTAGTGGACTTAAGGACGCTTGATATGAACCAATAACTTGTTTACAAAAGGCCTTAGGAGCCCACACAGCTTTACATCTTTATTGCTTTTTTAAGAGTGTTCAGCCGAAAATTTTTAAATTGAATATTAAAATAAAAAAGAAGAAACTGCAATGATATTTAATTATTGCAAAATGAAGTTTGACAACGCGGATTTTAAATGACAGTTCCGTCCATTTATTTCTTAAATTTGTGAACACGTGAGAGGAAGGCGTTGGTTCAATGGCAGCAACTTCGTGACGGATATTTTCTTGTAGGGCCTGATTTGTTCAGAGATTATTGTTGTTAAACCTCCACTTAAGGTATCCTCATAAAAAAGACTTGCACGGTATATAGTCGGTTTATTGTGGTGCCCAGGGTATGTCTCGGTACTTGCTGATAAATTTATTGGAAAAAAATCCCCTTAGCTTCTCTATTGTAACCCTGCTGACAATGTGTTGCGTTGTTGAACCCAGGAAACAGCTGCAGTTTCGGTACTCTAAAAACTCATCAACCATTGGCTAATGCAGCTTAGCAATAACTATCTGTTGCTGATTAAAGAAATAAGGGCCAATAATTCCTCGGGCAGTACTTGCAGACCACACTGTCACTTCTGGACAATGGAATTGTTTTTGATGGCGTTGCCTAGGGTTGTGTCCCCTCACAACGGTTGCTCTAGCAGTATCTTTTATTCTGTGTTATGTTATTCTTAATAAGATGTAAATAATATGTTTGCAAGCGTTCGCACTGTTCGGAATCGTTCTAGCATCTTTCTCTAGCGTTCTAGCGGTTTCTCGTAGTAAATAGTCATTTTTTTCTTTAGAAGTTGCATTTTTTATGAGTAAAGCTTTAGTTTATTTTTCGAAATAACTGTTGATTTCTTTTATTCCACCAAAGGCCACAATCTTCTTTATCAATTTACGTGGATTGCGCATAATTTCGTGACGAAGTTGAGTCTAGCGTCGCTGCTGACATTAATGGTCCTGAAGGTTTTTGATTAACCATTGTCCTTTTTGGTTCCATCTTGTGTACCCAATATTGATGAAAGTAAGAACAAATTGCGCAAAAAGCTAAGAAACCGCAATGAACAGTGCGCGAGGCAAATCCGCAAATCTCGCACATCGAACTATTCCCCTCTCACTCAACTCAACCTTAGCTTACGTGCATTTACAATTTAACCCTGACAATTTTCCGCTAGACACAATTAATCTCCATATTTAGTGCAGTTTAAAGTTTATCTCTCTTTAAGATTAAAAAGAATATGAGTTATTAATTATGAGGCATTATTTCGGGCAACGCACGGTTGGTAGGCCTCCACTTCAACAGGTTTTAATGCCTCAAATTTCGATAAGACTTTGACTTTTTTTTTATTAATCCAGATTGTTTATTATCATTGAATCGGCCACTTTGCCTGCGGAAATGGCCCTCTTATACCTTTGAAACCGATTGTGATTGTACGTATATCTTACCCCGATTCAACACCGGCTGCGTAGCATTAACATGTTTCTTTTACAATTCAAGCCACATTCTGCAATAACACGTCATTATTTCCTCAAAGGCTGCCTTCTGGTATTCCTTTTTCTACCTCTTCAGTAGCTTGACCTCCTGGCAGAATTACTGATTTACTGTTGTTGAGGCAGGAATCATACAATATCTTTGCGAATTTTAAAATGTGGGACATCAATACCAGTCTGTCTCTGAAATCACTCTAAGAGAAGGAAATGGCTGATTTCTAACGGAAAAGTTGACTACTTATTCTGCTTTTCTGTGTTAGCCGAACTTTAAACCCAGTACAAGATTTCCCCATCACTAAGCCTGATCCAATGATGTCTTGAAGGCTTTACTTTTTAACAATGACACCAACTGGTTCATTTCCTGCTTCTCATTACAATTGCCCAAGGCAATATCATTCCTCGAGTACTGATTGGGTGTAGAATATGCTCAGAACACTTCAATGATTAGCAAGAAGTAATGTGCCGTCATGATGTCTTTTCTACTGGGAACATAGGTCTATGAGAGATATCTGGAGACATTCGTTTTGTCTACCAATAAACTATATATCGATATCACACGTATTATAGTTAGGCTCATAATACGAAACTAAACTCCAAATTAAAATTCTGATCAACGGAGCAGGTGATCCTAAAGCACTTGTGTCCTCGAAACTCTCCTCTAACCCTTGGCTAGTAAGTTCATCAGTAATTTCGTTTACCTTAATACCACTACGACCGGGTACAAGGCTTGGTGAATTCAAACTCCCAACCACATTCTGAGAAGTCATTTATTCTTGTAAAAGCTTACAAGTCATGAGAGGGTTCGGGAGAGCTCAAAACGAGTTGTGTATTATGTTGAATACTCAAGACTTCTTGCTTCTGAAAACTTCTCCGCCAAATAAGTACCGGCTTTATCAAGTTCATTATCTTTATCTAGCCAGCATAAGTTGACAAATAGTCCCCCCATATTCGAGTCTTAAGTTTGGTTCGCAAAAGTGAGACTTTTACCTGGTAGGGTAATTAACGCCAGGAAGGCTCAAGTCGAATATTATTCCCCAAATTTTCCTTAAACAAGCAGTGCCAATTCAAACTTATTACCCAATTCACTTCCCCATCGATAAATCTTTTAAACTTCTCCAAAGTTATTTGGTCATTGACAAGCGAAATTCGTGGAACATCCTTAAATGAACTCGACTAACACTCAAATGAAATGTTGATAAGAGAAATGGGCATAACTCCATTAATCAATTATGTTTTTTTTTTTTTAGCGCCGAACTTCAGTTCCATGACATTGATTAATAATTAGAAGTTGGCCGGTCTCACCGTAAATCATTCGTCTTGGTATTCATAGGGTTTGTGAGCTATGAAAGGGTTGGGGAAACATCATCCGCACATTGGGGTGTATTTTTTAGTCTCATTATCGTCAAAGACCTGCAAGTTGGCAGTGTCGTATTCTTTATCTCTTTTAAGTTCAAGGTGAAGTCAGAAAACCGCACATTTTTCAATATCAGGCATGGAAGTTTTCATCAACAAGTTTCTAATGAATAGTAGTAGTTAAAACTTAATTTCCGCAAAAGCATTGACAATAAAAGTTTTTAATGAAAATTACGATTTTAATTAAATCCTATAACAAGGCAAACCAAATCGATTATATTTCAAATACGAGTAAATAGGAAGAATACTGATTTGACAAAGTAGATGAGAGGATTCAATTAGAGTAGAGTGCCTTTGAACTGTGTTTGATTGTGTTTTGCGTTAAAAGTTGGATGTGTGACTTAGAATAGAGAACAAAGGCATATAGATAAATATAATATCTCAAGAGGCAATTCTTCCCCCATTAGGACGTAGTGATCTCAACGCGGCTTACCATTTTGCCTTGGTTTGATGGTTTCCGTGGTCGATTGTTATTAAGTTTTCAGAAAATGAAAGGTGATTCATGAAACGTTTAAAAATTTTTTATGAATAAATCAAAACATTTTGTTTGGTATGAGCTTAACCGTTCAATACGTTCGAAAATTTAATTCACTACAATTACACGGGAAAAAACCACTACCCGCCCTACAGATGACCAATCGATGATTGAAATTTCAAATTACATTTTGCGACATTTCTGGTGTAATAAGTCGGGTACCATTCCTTATACAGTTTTTTAGTCTTTCAGTAGTTCGCATAGCATTAGCGCAAAGTCAATAATTTGAGAATCCTAGAGAAATAAGTCAAAACGTGTTCTTGTTGGCCAACTCATAAGCCAATTTTGCGAAAGTAAAAAAACATACGAAGGTAAGGTGAAATATTGTCAGCGTTTCTTTGAAACACTGCGATTTAAAGTTACAAAATGAGTTGATTTTTCTACATAATCTCCCTTGACTTCAACACACTTGGTCCAGTGATTCTCTTATATCAGAACTCCTTCCCGTAAGCGAGAATCAGAAAAGGCTGTGAAAATATTCATCTACGACCCTCTTAATTTCTTCAATAGATGCGAAGCGCTTTCCAGAAACAAATTTCTTCAAGTTAGGGAACAGATGAAAGTCTGAGGGTGCCAAATCAGTAGAAAAAATGGAATGGCTTAACAAATCGTACCCCAAATCCCGCAGTTTTCCAATCGTCAACGCCAGGCCTCTTCTCGCAAATTTTAGCATCCAGCTGGTCAAGAAGGTTGGAGTAGATTTCCCTGTAATTGTTCTGCATTTTTAAAGATAAACACGCTGGCCATGATCTTTCCGGCAGATGCGATCGATTTCGCTTTCTTTGGCGCTAAACTACCGGCTTCCACCCAATGCTTCGTCTGCTGTTTGGATAATGGCGTGTAGTGGTGGACCCATGTATCATCATCCATGGTGTCAAATTGCCGCACAAAATCGGTGGGATCTCTGTTGAATTGGTTCAAAGATTGTTATGAAAACCGTTTGCGCACTTGCATTTAGTCGGCATTCAGCACATGCAGCACCCATTTTGCGCAGAGCTCTCGCTTCCCTTAGTTTTCTTGCAAGATGTTTCGCACGCTTTCTTCCGATATCCCCACAGCCTCAGCTATCCCACTTACCTTCACTCGAATATCATTCAACACGATATCATGCACTTATCATAAATATCATCAGACCTTTTGCCACTGATGGTTTCTATGATTTGTCTAGTTACAGCTGCCGGTCATAGGTCTTGTTGAGTGGCAAGACCACCGGTAGTCCATACCAGGACTTCAAATACGGTACTGTGGGAGTAAGGAGCCTTTCGGTCCGGGCCTAACTTGTAGAGGTAGGTCCCCTTTTGGGAGCGTCACGGTTGCTGTGGATTAAACCTAAAACGCACCCACAGTGGAGTTGCTGAAAATGCTAGGTATTAAGGCAGTAAGACCAGTAAGAGGTTTAAGGTAGGCCTCGACTCACACCAAGGGTGGAGCTGTACCCTCAACACAGTTATGCATTGGTATTGTTTGTAGCGAATAAGCGATGGCATGGCGTATCTTTGCCCACATGGATGTATAGGCATCCCGTGAACTTAAGTCTCCACGACAGGTGTTCACGATAAACACAAAGCATATCTGTCCTTCACGTGGGTCATCTTCGAAGGACGTGCGCCCAAGTTTAATTTCAGCTGCCCACTTTTTATCGGTTGACATGGAAAGAGCAGAGTCAACTTAGAATTTTATGACCGCAAGATATTCAAGTTTATACATTTTAACGAACAGCACACCTAATCAGAATAATGATGTATGACAGCTAAAATATTGAACTATTAAACTGATAACAGCAACTTAAAGTCTACCTTCTCAAATATGCCAGTTCAAGACAGGGATATGTCGGATGCCTTTAATATCTTATCTCGGAATCAAAGAATATAAAAACGCAATTTTCAGATTCTGTATAAAATTGGAGAGGTATCACAAAATTAGCGAGTGATTTATGGCCATAAATCTTGAAAAATTGCTAGCGTGGTTAGTATTAAATATCATGGCACTGTTTAGACGATGGAGGAGTGAAGAGCTTCTTATTGTTGTCTATTTTTGAACGAGATAATTGGCAAATGAAAATGTACATATATTCTAATCGCATAATACGAGTAAATGACCTTTTTTTCTGAGGTAAATGACGTGTAAACGACTTCAAGCGACCTTGTGACAGGAGAAAAACAAACGAAAATTGGCATCAGTCGTAAAATAATATCGACACAATTTGAAATAGGAAAATACCATCTCACGCCGCTCAATTTGCGAAAATAACTTCAAAATGCCACAGACTACACGCGCAGACTAAAACAACTTTGAAGATTACTCGTATTAGTGCAACATCTCTGCTCGGAGTATTGGAAGGACCAGCCCCACCACACACGCCTCACCGATTTTTTCCCAAAATCTTTAACGTCTCTGATTCTTGCACAACATCCATTTTTCGTCGCTGGATATGACAAGTTTCAGAAATGATTCAAGTTTATTACGCTTCAACAACGTGTCTAACTCAGCGTTTCTGTGATGCGGATCCTGTCAAAATTTCTTTCCTCAAAATAGCACATATTATTCTACCAGTTTGCACTGTCCTCTTGTCATAGTTCCTAGTATTGAAAAATATTTTATGGTTTTATGCGACGTCCTCTTAAATGCTTGGAGGACACAGTGTTTTTTTTGCAAACTGCCTCATTCTCAAACAGAAGCTTTCGGTTTCGGAGCATTGCCTGATGAAAAATGTGGTATGTTTTCTAGTATATGGTATGACCTAAGAATCGAACTTAGACTTCAGTATAGCAATCGAAGAAGTTTAAGCATTTGAATGAACGCTACCTGTGTTCTAGTTAACAAAAATGCAGCCCCTATGAATGGTAACATGTATTTTTGTTACGGCTCATTCAACTGATGTTATAAATGAGCACTTCATCCAACTTCGAATATAGTAGGACAAAAGCAATAATTACCGAACAGAAAAAGACTTTCCAAAAATTAATGAATTGTAGTTCTCTTAAAGTCCTGAGCTTCCAACATGTGAGCGAGCGCCTCGTAGCAATCCGCATCAAGGCTAGGTTCGCCAACATTAGCCTTATATGCACGCATGCTCCCACAGAGGAGAAAGATGATGACACCAAGGATGCCTAGCTATGACATTAAAATTGTCTTCGGTGATTTTAATGCAAAGCTAGAAAGAGAGGGTATCTTTGGTGAAACGATCAAAAAATATAGCCTGCACGACACCACCTCCGATAACGGGTCAATCAGTCAACAGTCAACCAGATTGATCACATTGCGATTGACGCAAGACACTCCTCCAGTATTATGGATGTCCGTACGTTCCGAGAAGCCAACATTGACTCGGACCATTACCTTGTCGTAGCCAAGGTACAGTTGCGGATATCCCAAACTACGCCAAGACAAACTAATGCTGTGAGAAAATGCGACGTCAGACGGTTACAATCGCAAGAGATCGCCAAGTCCTTTTCCGATCGTGTGACTCTTAATCTCTTAAGAGGTCCAATACCGCCAGCATCAAGCATCGAAGACCACTGGAATCACAGCCAAAACGCCATCAGATATGCCGCTTCTGATGTGCTGGGTTTCACTAGTCTACCACAACGAAACCCCTGGTTTGATGATGAATGCCGGCAAGCACTTGCGACGCTGCTCATGAGCTCTGTGAGCAGAAGAGGAGAGACGAACACCGGCTTCTCAGGAGAAAGAAGAAAGAGCATGAGAAGCGTGCGATCGAGGAAATTGAGAGATGCTACTCCAGGAATGAGGTTCAGAAGCTTTTCCAAACGGTAAAAATAACATGCCGCGGAAACAAACCCCTAACCGAAGCCTGAAGGGATGATCAAGGGAACATTGTAGTAAAATCGCAGTCGATGCTGAGGATTTGGAAAGACCATTTCTGCAGACTGTATAACGGCGATGACGGACCAAATACCGCAGTCAGGCAGAATCAACCTTTCAACTTGGACGATGATGACCAACAATTCCGTTCACCCGACCTGGATGAGGTGAAGATAGCTATATTGAATCTTAAGTCCAACAAAGCTGCTGAAGCGGATGGCCTGACTGCCGAGCTCTTCAAAGCGGCAGGCGATGACTTGGTAAGGATCATACACCAACTCATCAGTAAAATATGCTCGGACGAAAGTATGCCCGATGAATGGAACCTCAGCATTATTTGTCCAATTCTCAAGAAAGGAGACCCTCTGAACTGCGCCAACTATAGAGGCATCAGTCTCCTTAACATCGCATAAAAGATCTTATCTGCCGTATTGTGTGAACAGCCCAGGAAAGTCCACCATCGACCAAATACTACACACTACGGCAGATCGTGGAGAAAATCCATGAGCTTCAAATCGACACACACCACCTTTTCATCGATTTTAAAGCCGCGTATGACAGCATCTATAGAGACGAACTATACAGAGCAATGTCTAGTCCCTGCCAAACTTGTCTGTGCAGGATGACGATGCACGCTGCTCCATCAAGGTCGGAAAAGATCACACCGAAACCTTTGATGTCCAGAAAGGATTTAGACAAGGCGATGCGCTGCCATGCGATTTTTTCAACATCGTACTTGAAAGAATGGTACACTCTTTCGCGAGTATTGAGACTGAAGCGGCGAAAATAGGTTTAGCGGTCAATGAGGGCAAGACTAAGTATATGCTGTCAAGCAAAAAGGACAACTAACCCGACGTCTCGGGCAGAACGCCGCCCTCGGCAGATATAACTCTGAAATAGTTAAGGACTTTGTCTACCTAGGCTCCGCTATAAATACAGACAACGACACCAGCGCTGAGATCAAGCGAAGAATAACTCTTGCCAACCGTTGTTTCTTTGGGTTAAGACGGCAATTGAGTAGCAGAGCCCTCTCTCGGACAACAAAAGTCACCCTTTATAGGACTTTAATAATCCCGGTCCTGCTTTATGGCGCAGAGGCATGGACATTATCAAAAATGGATGAGTGTATTCTTGGTTGTTTCGAGAGAAAAATTCTTCGGACGATCTTCGGTCCCGTCTGCATTGACGGAGAAGGAGATACAACGACGAACAGTATGGACTGTATAGCGACATGGACCTAGACAGAAGGGTGACGATCCAAAGACTGAGATGGCTTGGTCATGTAGAGCGCATGGACACCAATGCTCCGGTCGGAAAAGTCTTCGAATCTGCTCCCGAGGGACAGCGCACTAGAGGAAGGCGAAGACTCAGGTGGCGCACGCAAGTGGAAGAGGACCTCAGCCAACTTAGCGTGCGAAACTGGAGGCAGCTAGCCAGGGATCGAACTGGCTGGAGAAGCTTGTTGACTGAGACCCAGGTCCACCCCGGACTGGCCCTTAAGTAAGTAAAGTAATTCTCTTGAATGTGAATTAATATAGATTTTAAAAAAAATAAACATTAAGTGATTAAGACAAGAATACGTAGGCATATGTACATACATATCAACGGGTTCAACTTTACCAACGTAATTTTAACGTAGCAAATTTCTCCAATATTAGTTCTATGTGAGTACGAAGATAACTTCCAGTTAGAAATCAGTAGTAAATAGCAACCGGTGTGACTTCCAATTTTAGGAGGCACATAATTTTAGAAAGCCCTTGGAACTCTCGATATGTACGTAGTACGTACCTGCATATATAGTGACCACGCGCTCAAAATTTAAAGCGACATTTAAAGTAAATTTTTTTGAAGGCGTAAAAATAAAAATTTCCGTAAGCACTTTTCCAATGAATTGCCACCACTTGACTGCTTTGGCTGTTAATACCCGGAACCGTTCTGTCGCCTCCCTAATTTAAAAAAATCTTCCACAGATTATTTTGTATAGATGATTTCAATTTACTTGAGAGCATTTCAACTCTGAAGGATTTGGCTTAATTCCACTCAACAGGTAAAACATTTACCCAAATGGATTTTCACAATGCTATTACGGATAGAAACCCTAAAAACACTCAATTGTCACCTCCTTGATATTGATATGCTCGTACTTGTAATATTTGTCATGTAAAAACTGTTTGGGATATTGCTTTTAAAAATAAAATATAAATCAATTCACCAAGAAAATTTAAGAATGCTTTTAGAGTAATATATTTTTGCTTTCACTGATACCTATCTCCAATAGTAAGTATATATCACACTCCCAAGTGTTTTTCTTTTTATTTTTTGCTATAAAGCTTTATGTACTCATTTAACTCTATGAACTCGGGCAATTGCTATTTATTACAAAAATCGCAAATTTTAGTCTCCGAAATCTATTACATATGTCTTCAAAATGAACTTATATCCTCCTTAATTGTGGTGAAAATACGTTTACTCTGGCACTGTATAGTAGAGATGAAAATAGGAAAATTATCACTGAGATTCTTTTGAAAGCCTACATATGTATACAGATTTAAGTGAACCTTAATGTGTTTACGTTGAATGAAGTACAGAATCTGGATGAAGCTCTTACACAATTTCGAAATCTACAATTGAGTATCAATCAATATCAGACCGGTTTTTGGAGCTTTGACGAAATTAGAATTAAGTTCTTACATAAAAGTTTATATTACCAGGAAATTATATTTGATGTGAAACTCCAAAGGACTTCTTTAAAATATCAAACCCTGTATTTTCGTCACTGCATATACACTTAGATTTGTAGTTTTCGAACGATTCCGTCCACCGTTTGTTCATTCGTTCAAGGTTTGCATTTTTAAATATTTTTTTTATTTTTTAAACAGCAAATAGTAAAATATTTTTTACATGTTTATTCAAACAGCACTAAAAAAAAGAAATAAAATTGGTTACAATAGTCAAAACTCCGATTATAACATTCTCTTCTTAAACCCAGACTTTTCTTTGGTATACTTGTACAATAAAACTGTACAAACCATTTTCTTCTGCTTTGGAAGTAAGTCACCTTCATATTACATTGTGCACTCGGGCTAAATCATCCAGTGCTGTAACATAAAAAGGTTATAACTTTCCAACTTCTCGTCATTTTTCCAGTAAAGTCTGTACGACTTGGTTACATCCTTCCACTTGTATGAAATTAAATGACACTCAAATCGTAGATACACTTAGGATTATATTGCAGTCTTATGTCTTGGCCAGACGAAGGACAAATTTCAGTTGCTTGCATTTAAAGCGTTTATAAAGACGGAAAAAAAAATACGATATGCACATCATGGTCAGAGTCAAACTGTCATTCACGAAAATGTAATATTTTATGATTGCACTCTAAACTGGTCTGAAAATTAGTCACAATTACACAAGTGAACGTCTTAAAACATTCAATGAATTAATCTTTCAGTCATTGTAGTTAAACTGATTTGAAAGCACTGGAAATTACGAGTAATACAAAAGATACTGGATCGTTTTTGTAAAAGGCTTTTCAAGACGCACATTCAAATGTCGAATATCACAACAGGCCAACAATAGTCAAATCGAAACCAAATTTCAGATATATGCGAAAGATCATAAAAACAAAGGTAAAATGAAACAATGAAACATGCGACATTATACTGTCAGTCTGGAATGTCACCGAAAAGGTGACTGTCTCTCGACAAGAAAATTAATTGTAATGGGCCAATATGCCTTTGATTGGAACTTACATGTGCCAGGCATATTTCACACCACTTCCTGTGATGCTTGTTTGACAAAGAAACAACTTATTCATACTGGTGGTTGGTCGCAACAAGACAGTCAGCAGCACAACAATCGAATTCGTAGCTTAGTATGACACTTGACTAACCCTGTGGTCAGTTCTATGGTGTAACTTTACCATGAATACATCCTTACTCATACAGGCTGTACCGCCCTACATCATTATAGGCCTCACAACCCTATGCGCAAGGGATAGGCTACAAACCCCTTATAATGACGGATTCCAAGTTTTAGACCCTTGCAAACGTTACGTGCCATGATACGTTCAGTCCCTTAACATACCATGCATCCAATCAACTAGCCAGTCTCCTTGACAAAACAAACATGGCTGCCAGCCAAGAAGTGTGATGGGATGTAACTACCACATAAAAAGAGAAAAATAAATTGAAGGATTGAAGTTGAAAACTGCTTTTCTTGAGAAAATGAGAAAATCTTGTTACGAGTACATTATTATTCAATGTGCTCCAAAACAAAACTTATGCTTGGTGGTAAAACTTGCTCCCTTTTGAATATGGTTAGTCATGTCATATAGCTCGTTATGGTGGTTGTACGACTACATAACAAAAATCAATTTTGAATTTCAACTCTTCAATTGTGAATAGTGGATTGTACGAAGAGAAAAAAAAACAGAAGATGAACAAGGAAGCACGAAGGCTGTCAAACTGGTACACCTCATGGCTGAACTGCAGGGCTATTTGAACCACCAGGTACAGATTCGATAAGAAGCAGACATCCATCTGCCTCTAAAATCTGCGACAACGAAGGTAGCCAGAAAAATTGAAGGCATGCTGTTGTTAGATTCTAAATATGAGATATCTTCTGAACTGCACCAGATGTAGATTGCCACAGAATTCCACGATATAACCCCCTTAAACTGTTGCGCAAGTACCATATTCCCTTAAGATTCCATTTTCAACCTATTTTATGAATGAAAGGACGAATACCAAAGACAATTTAATTCGCACTCAAGGCGCATCCCAACATATATGTATTTAACTTGAATACTACATTGCGTATAATCTTTCTTATTCGAATGAATTACGAAATATTTACGAGTACAATAAAGAGTACAAATATTGGATGAACGCTAATGAGCTTATATCCTTGTACGAATACATGTACATATATAGCACTTAATGATGCATATAACCGAACAGTATACAAATAAACCCATTGAATGTATACAAACATACATGTATTCTTTACACATTATCAAAGCTTTTATTTTGAAGAGAAAAAAGTTGCCAGGGAACAAAAATACTTACATCCGATTAAGTGTACCTCGTATATTGTATTGTACAAGTAATTCAACAAATAATACCTTTCGGACTCAAAGAAACATTTTTTTTTTTAGACTAAAAATCAGAAAAAAAATCGTTTGTATTATTTTATAGCTACGGTGCAAGCGAAGACTGGAATATGCTAGCTCTGAATATCGGCTGTGTAAAAGTGAATCTCATCCATGGTAACGTTCCTACTGAAACAGAATTTAACATCACCACCAACCACAAAAAATGTGATGAATGTAATTTTTGTAATAGAACAAACGACATATCAAGCCAGCAAACACAACCATTTAAACCATACAATGTACTGGAGATTAAGTCCTTTAGACAACAGTCCAAAATCGCCCGGACCCAATAATCTTCTTTTTTGTAATCTACTAGGTGGGGTGAAAAGTAACCTTCTTGACCTTGCCTTGAAGTCCGTTTATATTTAGACAAACATACTGTCTTTAGTTTTGTTTTAACAGCTGATTGTTGTTGACGTGTTTGGCATCATGTTGAGTATGGACAAAAACGATTTTCGTGGTGGCCGCAACTCCACTACTGATCAAGTCCGCAGCGGCAGGTCCTTCGATGCGGTTACAGAGGACAATTTTAAAAAAAATACATGAAATGGTGTTGGCTGACCGGAAAGTGAAGGTGCGCGAGCTAGCAGATACCACAAAGATTAATACTGAGCGCACACGCCATATTCTGTGCAATATTCTGCATATGAAAAAGTTATCCTGCCGCTGGGTGCCGCGCATGTTCACTCCTGACCAAAAACACGAACGTGAGAGTACTTCGAAAGAGTGTTTGGACTTGCTGATGCGGAATCGGGCGGACTTTTGGCGTCGATTGGTTACTGCTGATGAAACTTGGATCCACTATTACACACCAGAGAACAGAATGAGTGCCCGGCAATTGACTGAAGCCGGCCCTAGTGCTCCGAAGCGCCCGAGGGAGTCAGAAAGGTTATGGCGTCGGTTTTCTGGGATTGTCATGGCATACTCTTCGTGGACTACCTCGAAAAAGGAAAAACCTTCAACAGCGAGTACTACTGTGCATTATCGGAGCAATTGAAGGCCGAAATCGCTGCAAAACGGCCTCAGATGTATTTGCAAGATAATGTGCCGGCGCATAAGAGCATCGCAACCACGGCTAAAATCAATGACTTACGGCTCCAATTGCTGTCACATCCACCGTATTCGCCCGTTTTGGCGCTCTCGGACTATTATCTCTTCCCAAACCTCAAAAGATAGCTCATCAATAAAAAAATCAGCTCAAGCGAGGAAATCATCGACGCCACGGAGGAGTATTTTGCAGACTTTCCGGAAAATTACTTTTCGGACGGGATCAAGATGTTGGAAAATCGCTGGAATAAGTGTATCAACCTAAAAGGGGACTATATTGAATAAAATAAAGAAACATTTAAAAAAAAAATTTTTTTTTCATTCCCAAGGAGGTTACTTTTCACCCCACCTAGTAACTTAGAGCAGGCCTTAATACAGATAATGCAGTGCAACCCTGGTGTAAAGTAAGCATACCTCCATTCCAATGCGAGCCAAGCTGATAAGTTACAGAGGAATAATCCCAAAACAAGCATCACAGGAAGTGATGTCAAATATGCCTGGCACATGTAAGTTCCAATCAAGGCATATTGGTCCACTACAATTTTCGTGTCGAGAGACAGCAGAAGGCCGCTTCCTTTTCAGTGATATTATAGACTGAAGAAATATCCGTGCTTACTATTAGACTCAACTATGTACCAATATAAGCCCTTGTAGGAGACGTTAGCTATAGATTCGGCTCTCGAAAGTCGTCTATTGTTCATCGCATTCTTGGGCCTATTCCCCATTGGTTGTTTGCGTGTAAGATTGCCGTTTTCCAAAAAGACGTAAGCATTGCATCCTACATCTGTTCTGGGACTATCGATTAAGATTTCCTGGTTCAGATTCTGGTGGAAGGCAGTGCTGAATAAAGAGAAAGTCAATTTCATATTCCTTCGAGCTATCTCGAATATCGCATATGTTTGTGTCGAAGCCATAAAATCGGAATCGAAACACAATCGGCGCTTAACCCAGTATAACACCCAGATACATAGCTAACTTGCAAAACTGAATTGTGACACATTTTAGCAATGAATGGGTTAAGACAGCAACCTTCCTCATTTTCGTAAAAAGAAGAATTTCAGTTTTGAAAGGGTTGACCTTAAGCCTATTTTCTATTTCCGACACATAATCATGTATTATATTTAGGGCTGTTTGCTTTTTGAATTAGAAATAAGATTTGATATGGAAAACACCTTTATAATCTGTATAAATTACATATATTGAGGGTGTTAAGAAGAGAGTTTTTAAATAACTGCCTGTTTGTTTTCCGTTTTAGCTAGAAGCCGATGTTTGTGATAAACGTGGATTTAGAAAACCGTGTCTTTAAATCCGTAAATGATTTTTGGAGCGGAACATTACTCTAAGAATCTCGATTTATATTTTACTCCATTCTCCAGCAATGCAAGCACTTTCTGATAAAGCTAGTTCCCAAAATGTTTTTGCGCTCAGCGCCAAACAGCCTGGTCATTTGATATGTCAGAAAAGATATGATACACGCATTATACAATAAATGAATGAGTCTGCCCTCTGCGATTTTAAGTAAAGTGCTTTTCTAAAGAATTTTAACTTCCAACCAACTGAACTGCAACCACGCCACTACCAGAATTTCCAGTGGTAGATTGGTGGATATTGTCACATCAACCGGCTTCCCTAGTTATAAACCTGGCGAAGATCAATTTACAAACGTCGTCAAGTTGGTAGCCATTCTACAGTCTTACTTGAGTTCAATTCGTTCCATAGTTCACGGTTTCCCAAAACCTGCTAGACGTAGGGACTTGAAATTTCACACAGTTATTCCTTATTTTGCCTAGATGCGAGAAAAGAACGGATTTTCATAAGTGACATAAAGGGGATTGAGATTGAATTTCCTGACACTAACATTTGCTTACACAGCCCTAGCTTAATAATGGCTCATCGGATTTAAAAAATAAAAAACAGGTGAATTTAGTAATTTTGCCGCTGATTCATTTAAGATATAAATTATCCTTCTGCGTTGTCCTGGGGCTGAGTAATGATAAAAACGATTAATCAAACTATTGCTTCCAATTTTCCTTCAGTCGAAACCATTGCCAGCAGTCATGCTGCAGTGCCTATCGTTGCAACAGTGTGTGTGTGTGTATAAGGGCGCGCTGCAACCTGATTGTTTTGATCGTTAGTGTGTGATCGCTTTAGTAAAAAATAGAAAAGAAAAAAACCATCGCAAATGAAGTTTTCAAAAGTGTTTACAGTTTAACAGCTTTCCGTTAAATTGTGCATGCGATTTATGTATATATATTTAAAAATAATTTCGGTTATATTTCTTTTAATCTTTAATTTTAAAAATTTTAGAGCTAAAGTAAACCAATTATAATAAGTAGTTTCATTTTCAAAGCGCTAGAATTGCATGCACGTTAATTTCTCTTTGTTTTTCATCTATATACAGGGTTTTCCAATAAGGACTTGACAACTTTTTTTTTAAATAAAACGTAAACCATTTGAGATATTTCAAAAACTTTATTATCGGCTTGAAGAACAACCAAAACATTTATGAATGGAACTCGACTGCGTTCATATGGCCACCGCGGGCCATCCGTTGGACGATTCGATTTGTTGGTCCCAATTTTCAACGACTCGGCCACACATTTCGGCCGAAACGGCATGCAAGCCGCACCAAACAGTTATTTTTTGTGGATGAAGTGGTGATTCATGAAGCACATGTGGATTTTCACCCGACCAATAACGCATATTTTGATTATTGGCGAACCCATTGAGCCAAAAATGAGCTCTTAAAGTTGCAGTCACTGACTCCGAATTTCGGTAGACAATTTTTATAATTTGCAGACATTGCTCGTTCGTTACCATGATGAAAATGTTAAGTTTACTGAATTAATTGACAGTGGCAGTTTGATGATTAATGAAAGAGTGCTTTCACAAATTAAATTCAAAGTTGTTAAGTCCCTATTGGAAAACCCGATACATATATAAAAGAAATTTCCAAAAAAGTATGTTCAATATAAACTCTCAAAGTATCCAACGGATTTTGGGTTCCGAACATGCTATAGAAAGAGGACGTCACGGCGATGGTATGTAGCCAAAAAAGAAAATTATAGCCGATTTTTGGCCGTTTTTTTGACGATTCAGTCGATTTTTGGCAAATTCGAATTTAATGTGTAATGTTTAAGGCGCCTACACACGGGGCAATTTGTACACACAATTTCTAGAATGTTTGAGTTTAAGGGATAAATTGCGTGCGACGCTAAACACATCCGAATTTGCCAGTCCAATCTAGGATTTCATACGAGAAGGGAGTTATGTCTCTGTTAAAGAAAACCAAAAATATGAATTACCTGCAGCAACATTTTCTTTTCATTTCAAACATTTTGTAATTCTACCTGCAACAAAGAGCAACTAACAATACCTATAAAGCAGCATGCAAGCGATGGGTCTCTTGGAAAATGACTCTCAATGGGACAACACTTTGACGAAAGTTTCTATTTACTGTTCATCGAGGTCATTAAGGTATTTGTTTGCCATCATTATAGCGTTGTGTCAAGTGACCGATATTGTATTTCTATAAGGCCGATGATATACTTAATCGACGACACTGTTTGTAGCATTTCAAAACAAAATATACTGGAAAATTGTTGGATGCACCATATTGTTCTCTTGTAACTTTTGGCAAATCTTACCGGTGGTAACAAGAGGGACACATGCTGATGAAATCAATGCTTCATTAAAAAGATCTTTTCTTTGGACGTGTATGAATAGATTAAGAACTCAAAACATATATGAAAGTGTCGTTGTTAGCACACGAAAACTGGGATTTTTCAGAGTTGTTGGTCAAAATAAGAAATGGACAGATGCCACAAACCAATAGGAGAATTAATCTAGATAATCGAAACCTTTGCAATCTAATAAATGATCTTTAAGAATAAGTCAACAATGTTTATCCAGAATTAATAATAAACTATAACTTGGTTCAAGGAGAGAGCTATTTTGTTACCTACTAACGATCAAGAAGTTACCTTCGTGAACGACTTGATTATTTCTAAAATTAATACACATGCGCAAATAAACTACTCTGTAGGCACCGTGCTGGAATTGCTTGCAGCCTTCTTGATTGTCCTCACCAAAGTTGGTCTTAAAAGAAGGGTGTCCTGTTATTTTATTGAGAAACCTTAATCCACCAAAATTGTTCAACTGTACACGTCTCCAAGTTAAACGTCTAAAAACTTTTACTGTAAGGTACAAAATTCTGACTGGATGTGGAGCTGAAGAAACCGCGTTAATTTTTGGGATTCCATTTATACCAACGGATCTTCGATTCCAATTCAAAAGATTGCAGCTTGCAATAAAATTGTCATTTTCAATTACTATTAATACGAGTAAATCACAAGGCGTTGAGTGGTTTTCCCATGGACAGCTTCACGTAGATCTTTCGTTAGGCTCTTCCAAACAAAATTTGTTCGTATTGCGTAACCAAAAGCCAGCTGCAAACATTGTTTATAAAGAAGTTCTATAATCAAAGGCAGTAGGTATTTCACATTCTTCAATTTGTTTTTTAAATTACACCCTTTCGAAGCCAGGCCGGGTCGCTAGTGTAACATATGTATGTACCATATATCCGAGTTTTCCTTTACAACTCTAAACAAGCATACTTTGGGTAATCTCATTTGATGTCGATAAGCCTCAGGGTCCATCTTAAGTGATAAAGTGCTTGAATATGATTTTCAACTTTTTGGTCACCTTTTGCGAAAAGTAATAGAAACCGCTGCATCATTATTCTATAAACCGTTGCTGCATGGTGTAAATATACAATTCATCAGCTAAGGCCACCATAGATTGTAATAAGGAGATGAGAGTATGTTTTTCCCCCTTAACCCCTTTGAAATGGACACTTAATTCGACAACCGCCAAATGATGATAAGATGGTAGTTATTAAACACTTTACTTTACTTGCTTACTTACACTTAAGTAAAAACTAGAGAAATGTTGACATTTTCGTTCTGCATTTTTGAAATTCAACTTCGTTTACGCAGTAAAAGTTCCTTTTATTTCCTGTCACTTCCGACGAACAGAATTGGGCACAATTTTATTTTTAACGATAACAAAAACAGAGAGTGTACTGTTCAAAAATGTTATGGTTTACGTGACCAGTGTGGCAATTTTATTTCCTTCTCATCACTCGCCGCATCGCTGGTTTTACGATAATTTTCCAACGAAAGTAGACTTTTAGCATTCGTTCTTGTCGTGAGGTATTATCTGTAATTGAATTATTCCCGTATGCTGTAATAAACGGATGCCATTTTTGATTAAATTGATTTGAAGGTCTGACTGCTCACATGGTTTCGGCTCAAATGTTATCGCACTCGAACGAACGAGCGTTTGAGATGCTTGCGACAATTTTCAGAGTACGAGATTCATGCTACATTACATCTGCAAAATACTTTCTACTTGAATACACTCAAATGACCAATGTACATTGACATGTTCGTACGAGTATGTAGGTCGTGCAGAACCATGCATCTATAAGTCTTTTCTGGTAGAGCGGAATTTATTACTATTCTGATGAACGATTACTCCTCTGAATAGCGAATTAAGGTTAACAGCGTGCTCATTGGAGTGCTTATAAAGGACGCAGTTCTCGAATCGAAAATAATTTTCCAAATTTAAAATTATACTTTTAAGTAAAAGAATAATTTTAAGTAAGTCCAATTCCTTTACGACGCAGTACAATCAAAAGCATTCTGACATAAGCGAGTTTTCGCATTCATTTAATTCTAAAGTCAGTTGTAACCATACCTGGTATATTCTTTATTCGTATGAGTAAGCGTAAATTTGTATTCAATTACTTTTGAAATTCAGTTGAAGTTCAACAGCATTTTATTTCACTTTGCAGCTGAGAGAATTTGTTGCAAATGAATGCACTAGTGCACTGCTGAAATGTTGCTTGGTACCTTGAACTGAGTTAACGAAAAAATGCAAGAAAGTTCCATCCGTCAAGGTACGTACTTTATTATTTTTTTCCCCTGGCAGTGTATAAATGCATTAAATGAGCTTTGAGAAATATTTGTGAAATAATTAAGACGAAATCATATGCTACACATACGGTTGAACTTGTTTAAAAGGTATTTTATAGTCTGCCAATAAATTGAGTTTTTCTTGGAACCAAAACAGACCTAGTTTTCGCACTCGCTATGATCAAATTTTCGTTGCCCCATATCATTACTTCCATTTTGTGAGCAACGCAGTTGCACCTCGGTTACCCGTGTTTACTCTTTAGCTGACGATATAGATTCGCCCAAATATCCTCAGTCTGTTATTAAACCAACAATAATACTTAGCATTGCACTATCTGTCTCATTATATTTAGATCTCCATCATATAATACAGCATAGAAAATTGTTGACTTCCGACAGCAAAATCAATATCAAAATAGATGTTCAACACTATTTCAACACACACACACTATTACAACACATGTTTTCAATCAGTATATTTTTATAATAACATTTTTCTTCAAACTATATTTACAAAAAAAAAATAATACAAGGCCTCGTAGAAATAGCATCTTCCGACAGGGGCTGATTCTTTAAATAACGAGCTCTGCAGCCCTGCTAATAAGCCCTACTTCCCGCCTCCCTGTGGCGCCATCTGGGTTGGGGGTTACGCTTCGGATATGGACGGATCTGCTGTTGACAACTCACTCCTACGCTTTAAGTACAATGAGCCTCGGATATGCACGTGGAATGTTAGGACCCTTAATAGACCACGTGCAGCCGAACAACTAGCGGAAGCCCTAGACTGCTGCAAAGTAGTCTTCACAGCCATTCAATAAATGCGATGGGATGGGCCGGACTATGATATTAAAATTGTCCTCGGTGATTTTAATGCAAAGCTAGGAACAGAGGGTATTTTTGGTGAAACTATCGGAAAATGTAGCCTGCCACTACATCTTATAACGTATTCAGGCTAATCGGCTTTGCGGCGGGGCGAAACATTGTCGTAGCTAGCACGCGGTTCCCACATCTCGATATACAGAAGGGGACTTGGGGAACTCCTTATCAATCAACAGTCCACCAGATTGATCACATTGCGACCGACGCAAGACACTCCTCCAGTATTATGGATGTCCGTACGTTCCGAGGAGCTAACATCGACTCGGACCATTACCTTGTACGGTTGCGGATATGCCAAGGTACACCGAGACAAACTAATGCTGTGAGGAAATTCGACTTCAGACCACTACAATCGCAAGAGATCGCCAATTCCTTTTTCGATCGAGCATCTCTTAATCGCTTAAGAGGTCCAATACCGCCAGCATCAAGCATCGAAGACCATTGGAAGAACTACCAAAATGCCATCAGAGATGCCGCTTCTTGTGTGCTGGGTTTCATTCGTCCACCGCAACGAAACTCCTGGTTCGATGATGAATGCCGGCAAGCACGTGCAGCTAAGGAAGATGCATATAAAGCGGCGCTACATAGAAGGACCAGAGCTGCTCATGAGCTCTATAAGCGGAAGAGGAGAGACGAACACCGACTTCTCAGGAGGAAGAAGAAAGAGCATGAAAAGCGCGCGGTCGAGGAAAGACACCATCTATTTATCGATTTTAAGATCGCGTATGACAGCATTTCAAGAGACGAGGTATACAGAGCAATGTCTAGTTTCGGCATCCCTGTCAAGCTCGTCCGTCTGTCCAGGATGACGATGGAGAATGCACGCTGCTCCATCAAGGTCGGTAAACATCCCACCGAGACCTTTGATGTCAAAAAAGGATTTAGACAGGAGAGGAAAAGTTGTCGAGTGATTATCGGTCCCGTCTGCATTGAAGGTGAATGGAGGAGGAGATACAACAATAAACTCTACGGACTGTACAGCGACATCGAACTAACCAGAAGAGTGAAGATCCAAAGACTGAGAGGGCTGAGTCATTTAGAGCGTATGGACACCAATGCTCCGGTCCGAAATATCTTCGAATCTGGTCCCGAGGGACAGCGCAGTAGAGGAAGAACAAGACTCAGGTGGCGCACGCAAGTGGAAGGGGACCTCAGGCAACTTAGCGTGCGAAACTGGAGGCAGCTAGCCTGGGATCGAGCTAGCTGGAGACGCTTGTTTACTGAGGCCCAGGTCCACCCCGGACTGTAGCCCCACCTAAAGTAAGTAAGACTTGGTGCATTCAGTCTATCAATATATCGAATTAATTAACGTTTGCTGATAAGCGATCTTAGCAGGCGCCCTTATTGTTCTTATTCTAAAGACTAGAAGTAGGCGCTCCTCTTGTGATGTCACTCATCGTATTTAAAAATTTCTTTTAATACTACAACATCCGCGCATGGGTGCTTAGGTTTCCTTCTCTATTTCATTTCGGTCCTAAAGTACAGACACTAAGATTAACCTTTAGCATTCAATATCTGCTACTACATCCCTAAGTACGAGGTCTTACGAGTTACGTGACATAATATCCATAGAGGAGTCATAGGTGCAGACCTATGATTTAATACGAATACGAACCCATTGAATACTCGTACTGTGATTCAAATAATATGGAACATAAAATATGCTGCGATGCTCGTCCCGCAAATGCAACATGAGAGATAGTATCGTCCGACATGACTGTCCACAATGATGGCCAATATTTGTTACGAAAATAGGACACCAGGACGCCAAGAAAGTGCGACAACTTAACGCTTTCAAATACGCTAAGAAGACTACCAGCTAGGGGAAATATCAAAAACGACGAAGTCGTTCAGGAGATGAATTTTGAACAGAACTCAAGTACTGCGAAGTAACATATCCAGCAATCGTGCAGATCCCCTGTCATGATCGAACTTCGAATTCCATATACATAAGACTGCACTGCGAATGAATCCTCGGTCTTAAATTAATTCGCGAGTACACTTTAAATTTTAAACAGAAGTCGCACTCGACGAGACGAAATACACGTAAGGGAGATTTTAATCAAATAAATAGAATCTCATTTTCAATTGCTAATCGGAGAAAAACAGGGATGGCCCACGGCGTCCTGCCTCCACTACTATGCTCTTATTAGTTTCAACACCTATAAGACGTAGACTATGATAAGACCAGTTAAATCCTATGAGTCAATTGCCTGGTAGACCAAATTTGGCAAAAAAAACTTCACTGCTGCTTTCGCCAGACGCCAAAAAAGAGAGACTTTTTCCAGCATCTTTGCATTACACCTCTTGAAACGCATATCATGGACTGTTCTCTCAGAGGCCTCTTATATTTAAAGAGAAATAGAATTTGATACAACACACACTGGAGATTTGATGCCTTAAACGTCTTTTGACTCTGGCCTCGCGAACATGTAATTTGATTCAATGATACTAAAATTCTTGTTGCTGATATGTACGAAATCGATTTTCCCTGTGCCCTGAGCCAAGAAAGGAAGATGGCTTTAAAATCTATTGAATACGGTGAGATATTTCAGTAAAAGGAACATACCTATACAAGGTGCACAATTTTGTGACCTCTTATCCAGCGATAACATGATATCACAATCGTTTTTGTATCGAATTATATTTATGAGAGGAAGATTTTATTTTAATTAAGAAGAAAAGGACACCAATGACGTAATTGCAAATATCATAACATTAATACTGATATTACGTTATTGTGTTCTTGATTTATTTCATTTACAAAAATGGGAACTATTCTCAGTTACCAATAAGATCTATGTCAACGAGATAACTAAAATCACATCAATTTCATAATTCTGAGCTTAATGGAAATATTTCTCAGTCTTTGATGGACAATTAAGCCCAAGATTGTGGGCTATAATATTTTATAGATCCCCTTTTGAAGTGCACACATTACCCGAATTCGTATTGAAATCCTTGGGAAAATATTTATATGTAGTCATAATGAATTCATAACTGAAGACGCAGCCATGTCTCCTTAAATCACCATAGGCCATCTTTTGTCATAAATACTTTATTCGTTCTTCAATCATTGTCAACGACACTTTCACTGCCGCCATCCTAGGATTATATGTCCATTGTATTGAATAGATTAAGGACACTTACCGAGATTCAGAATCAAATACATATGCCAGTGTAGAAAACAGACTTGAAATTAAATAAATACGAGAACCATGCACTAATGTTTGACGCGAAACGCAATATGACAATGAGGCGGATACACTTTACTATATATTATCATATTATAGTATTGTAACCAGCACCGGACTATTTGGAATATGGTCCTTCGTCCACCGAAAACCCACAGCCCATTAAACATTTATGTTAGCAATATAGCAGTGATATCAGGAATATGAAAAAAAAAAAAAAAGGTAAGTTGGCACATTATGTATGCAACGAATCATATTAAACAATTGTTTATCCCTCAATTTCCAGAAGATATTAAGCGACTTACCACCTT
Organism: Volucella inflata; assembly: GCA_928272305.1. NCBI lineage: Eukaryota > Metazoa > Arthropoda > Insecta > Diptera > Syrphidae > Volucella > Volucella inflata. The sequence continues at coordinate 183,402,672 of OV743716.1, forward strand.
GATCTGAATTTATTCAGAAAATTAAAAATACAAGTTTATTCATCTAAATCTTTATTGTCCCCTTCAAAGTAATCCCCATCGACTGCAACACACTTATGCCAGCGCTTGATCCAATCCTCGAAACATTTTTTATATTCGGTTTTCTGTATGTCCATTAGCGCTTCCTGCGAATTTTCCATTACTTCCTCTCGGCTGCAGGAACGTTTTCCCCGTACTGGATTTATAACTCGATTGAACAGAAAGAAATCACAGGGAGCCAAATCCGGTGAATTCGGTGGCTGTTGGATGATATTTATTGCATTTTTGGTCAGAAAATTACGAATAATGATGGCACTGTGCGAGCGACGATGCGTTATCATGGTGCAAAATCCACGAGTTTTCTGCCCACAATTTTGGTATCTTTCGGCGAATCACTTCACACAAACATCTTATAACGCCCAAATAATATTCTTTGCTTACTGCCTGGCTTTCTCGCAAAAATTCATGATGCACTACACCGTTGTAATCCACGAAAACCGTGAGCATTGCCTTCCTTTTTGACTGAAAACGACGTGGTTTTTTGTATCGGCTCATTTGGTGAACGCCATTCACTGATGTCTGGATTACGTGTCGTACTCATAAACCCACGCCTCGTCTCCAGTAACAATCCTTTTGATGAATGTGGGATCTCATTCAGCCTCGCAAATCATCTCTTGCGACGTCAACTGTTCTCTTTTTTGCATGAAATTGATGTCTTTTAGCACCAACTTTGTTGCTACACGACAGAAACCCAAATCAATAACCAAAATGTCTTGGACGTATTCATAGGCAATGTTCAAGTCCTCCGCTATCTCTCTGATGGTTAATTTGTGGCTATTGACCAACATTTCTTTTACTTCATCAATGTTTTCGTCGGTTTTCGATGTCGATGGTCTGCCACTGCGTTTACCATCTTCGATTGTCTCACGACCACTTTTGAACCGCTCGTGCCACTGGTAAGTGACCGTTTTCTTTAGAGAATCGTTGCCGAAGCACTTTTCCAACATTTCCAACATTCGCACACCATTAAATCCGTTTTTTACGCAAAATTTAATACAAGTTCGTTGTTGTTAATTGTAAAAAATCGCCAAACACACAGAAATAGATGTACTCTTGGCTACGTAACTTTTGCAAATGTCAAGCTATGATGCTAAGATTTAGAGGGAATATCAACAACAGATGTACCAACTTTACAAAAAAACAAAACTCAAATCGCAACAATGGGAGCGCCACACGGTGGTTATTCCGAGAACCTTTTGATCAAGGTGGTATGTAACAATTTAAAGACTTCAGCTTTGACCAAGGTATGCTAAGGTATGCGATTCTAAAAATGGCTGCCGGTTTCTTCTGAAGAAAATATCAACATGTCAAGTTTTCGGCAAAAAGCCTTACGACTTACGACTCATCATCTGACGCCGTTTCAAGCTCATTCTTCCTTCAGAATCCGACAAATAAAGCTTCTTTACATTGCAAATGGTGTACTTGGAATTGTCGGTTCCCTTCCTATAGATTTGATAATTCATCCTGGCGGATAGCGAAATTTTAATTACCTTCAACGTTTGCAGAACTCAGCAATAATTGTCATTGTATTACTATATGTCCTTGTTCGTCTTTCTTTCTTTCTTGATATTACTCGTTGACCTCCTCGTTCTGCTATGGGCTCTTCAAGAAAGAAGTAATTTTCGTTCCCGCGTGGAGTCCATCTGCTCATGTTTTGATATCAATATCTTAAGCTGCTCCTGGTAAGGTAAACTACACTTACTCTGGCTCTACTATTACATTCCCATAAATTTTTCTGCATACATCTTTTTGAGATATGCGGGGTTCCACACAAATGCTTCACTTTTTGACAGAAAATTCAATCATAATTTTAGCAATATAACCTTTCCATCAAATCGATGTTACTCCCATCTTATTTCTGGTTTCCTTTCAAGCGCTACCTTGTACGAATCCTGCACCGTTCCATGCACATGCCCGACACTCTTAACCAAACCAGATATTTCGTTGTAGCGCTCGGGTGGTGTCGGTGATACCTTGCTGATAATGTCTTTTCTGGTCTTCTACAATATGCCCTCAGCATAAAACTTCTCGAAAGGTCTAGGACATCGATTCGAAAAGCTCTTGCTACTTGCTGAGTGCTTCGAGTCTTGAAGCCATTCCATGTTAAAATCCCCTCTCCGTAATTTTTCCTTCTATTTTTGTTTGAATATCCGCATTCGTATCAGCGCTAGATCAAAATACTCGTACTAACGTTAGCTCGAGTTTTAGGTTTGAGAACATGGGCTAACTATGATGACATTTCGTACCGTCACAAACTATAAAAGCATAAGACTTTGTATTGACGCCATACTACATATACGAATGCTTACATTTTCGCAAAATAACTCTATAAGTGCGATCTTGGTCTGATAAGACAGGAGTCCTAAATTAATGAGTTTAACCTATTTTGCGAAAATATTGTCAATTGACTGTACCTACATACATATACATACCTAGTCAAGTCATAAATACTGGTACACAACTGAACTCACTCATTATGAATGCAACACTGGGCGCATCCATTTCGTATTGATTGCGATTTGACAGTTGATATTTAAGCTTCATTGCGACGTTAAAATTTTTGGACATTAATTGCCTACAATCATGGAATGGGGCGACATCGAAAATCGTATTGTTGTAGTTGGCCTAAATCTTAAGGACTTTGCGATCGCTTGAAATCACTCGCAATTTTGTGTATAGTGCTGTGAAGTTGTTTGAGGATGCTGGTGGAGTACGAGACCGTCCGCGCACTGTGAGAACTCCAAAAGCGATCAAAGCCATGAAGAAACGAATCGACCGAAAACCTCTGTGAAAACAGAAAATCTTGTCATAGGAAATGCAAATTTCGCAAAAATACATGCATTATCAAAGAGGATTTAGGACTCAGCGCCACACTGGACACCTGCTCCCGGCCGCATTGAAGGAAAAACGCAAGCGAAGATCGAAAGCGTTACTCAGCCGGTACGCGAAGAACGCTCACAGACAAATTCTGTTTACTGACGAGAAAATCTTCACAGCAGAAGCATCGTTCAATAAGCAGAACGATTGTGTGTATGCTCGGTAATCCAGAGAAGCATCCCAACTCATCCCGAGGGTTCAAAGAGGCCAATATCCCGCGTCTGTAATGGTATGGTGGAGAGTGTGCTACGATGGCGTTACCAATCTCCATTTTTGCGAGAAAGGAGTGACCCTCTTAGAACTCATTTGTGAAGTCTCTCAACCAATCAATATTCAACAACAAACCATGGACTTTCCAGCAAGACTCTGCTCCAGCTCACAAAGCAAAAACGACTCAACTGTGGCTCAAAAACAACGTTCCGGACTTCATATCAACGGATGATTGGCCAGTTGGTAGTCCAGACCTCAACCCGTTTTGGTTCGTATTAGAGGGCATGGCTTGCTCTACTCGACACTCAAATGTTGAGTCATTGAAGTGAGCCCTTGTCCGTGCAGTGGACAATTTCCCCATGCATGAAGTGCGTCTCGCAATCTATGAGTGGCCACATCGTCTTAAGTCGTGCTGGAAGTCAAATGGAAGTCATTTCGAATAAGTTGATCTAAGATTTGTAGCCATTGAATAACCCAATAAAAAAAAAACATTGTTTAAATATTAATTTGTTTTCATTTTTCTGTATACCAGTATTTATGACTTGACTAGGTATATAGAGGCTAGTTATTCCAAGCCATATCTTGGTATCGGCATAAAATTCGTCTGAATAGTCTCGCTGCTATGCCGGATCTGAATGAACATAATTAAGTTCGTTGTAAGTTTCCGATGTATCGCGACTTGTGAAACATTTTAACGCCACAACAGATTTAAGACTTTGAACTCTTTAAACGCACCTAAAAGGAAACAGGTGTTTAGGTAGATTTATGTTCAATGAGGGCTAATAACTTTCTTTTAATTGGCCAATTATTCTAACTAAGCAAAATACATAAATAAGTGACCAAACCATTCTTTACTGTCGACAAACTTTTTCATGTGAAAACTGTTGTGAGGCCAATTACCCCTTTACATATAGAAAAGTCAAAATAGTTCAACCAGATTAACTTGCTTTACCACAAATCGAAACTTTCTCTATTGGACCCAAAGGAAGTGGTTTCAATGGTTTCTGCTGCAGCAAATTCAATCCCAATGACATTCTCAAAGTAAAACCGACGTTTGACACTGAAATTTCAATTGATTTTGGTTCCATGCAAAATGAAATAAGGACTACATCGTGGAGTTTCCTTGAACTCAAAGCCAACTAATGAAAAAAGGTGAAATCAATGAATCGACATAAAGTCGTTCTACGTACCTGAAGAAGGCTTAACGAATTTCATACTCGACATAAACATACGTCTCCAATCTGCAAAGGAACATGAGTCAAAGAACTCTTCGTGACCCGAAGGATGCTCCAACTTCAACCAATAGGTGGAACTTCTGAATTTCGCTCAACATGAAATTGCTTAGTCACGTTCAGTTTTATCAAACGTAGGTACATACATACATTCCCATTTGTATTAATTAATTTCAGTAATTTTCATTCTTCCTTAATTTTATGAAAGACATTTCCATTCATACGAGTACCGACCGGAGATGAAAAGTTATTGTGATATTGGTGGGATCCATTTAAGTGCTAGTAGCATTATGTTCGATATGTCATGTGGATATTGTGGGTCGCTCCTATCTATCCCCGATAGAAGCTATACATATGCATTTCCTTCAGAATAAATTTGCTTTTAATTATGCTCTCTCGCAGCTTTAACTTGAAGAGGATGTCATAAATGTTACGTGCTAGGAAGTTTGAGATTGCTCTGGAAAATTATTTCCCCTCGTATATGTAATTGCTAGACCGCAGACGTAAATTGTACAGGTACTTTGGAGACAATTTTAGGAAAATAAATTTATTTAGGTAAAATCACTATTGTGTGAATTGAATGTACGATTATATCTAGGAGTGGGTAGATAAAATACCAGAAAGAAAATAAATGATTACAATTAAGATTCCCCTGTGGCTAGGAAAGCTAAATCTTGATAAAATTGCTTGAAGGCATAGCTAAGGAAATTAATTGCAAACAATTATTTTAATAAGAAATCGTGTTGGTGGCATACGGAATTACAAAGCAACAACTGGTACGTGGTGTCAAAAGCAGTTGAAGAATGTATTTGAAAAGGATAATAGCTTCGAAAGTCTTGGAATTTATGAATGCGCTGAGTTATTTTGTAAGTGCTTTGAATAACATAGGGACAATTGTTGTAGATTTGAGTTGATGCTTTGCGACTTGAGAATATATTCAAAGACATTATTCAGATCTGAAGTTCCCCACATAAATAACTGCCGCTTTTTAAATTTGATTTATAATTACAATATCGGAGTTACTTATAGCACATATAGGCATCTAAAAACTTAGCCAAGGCAACGGTTAAGGATGGACATCGTGGATATCGACAATTGAAAGTGTACTGTTCTACTAATTTGCCTCATAAAACCTAAGAAGTAGCTATGGATGATGATAAATCTTCGCTGGATTGCCGTGTTTTTCTTATTCCCAAAAGTGATTTTAGAGCCTAAGTATGTTCTGTTCTGTTCTGTACTTTTACTTTTAATTCCGTAGTGGTGAGAGCACCTTTTCTTTTAAAAAACAAAAGGCAGTATTGAGTTGCTTAATGACATTATGTTTCAACATGACTTTAGGGATACCATATACATACATATAAACTACTTTCCTCGGCTGCTTTTTACAAAACCTATATTTTGGTAGCTAATGGTATAGCCTGCATAGTTACTACAGAACTCTTGAATGACGATATCGTTCATAATCTAAGGTAAAAATATTTATTATATTGTACATCAAACCGTATCATGTTTCCATCTGGTTCATATGAATTAACTACCAAAAGAGCGGGCTACCTCTTAGTCGGATTTTTATTGCCAACTTTATAAGTTAATTTGTACACTGTGAGCTACTGAATATCTTCTACTAATCAAGACTATATCAATTTTGGCAAAACTCTTTTTTTGTCAACTTAAGGTTGGTTACAAAAATTTTGCAAGATATATTTTTAGTTTAAGAAAGATTTACCTTACTTGTTTACTAAGTTGGATGGCATTATAGTCCGTGGTGAACAAGGGCGTCCACTAATGTGCTTTACTAGGTTGCACGGTCTGATGATATGTGCCTTCAATTGTGCACTTGAAAAAGCTGAGGTCCCCTTCCACTTGCACGCCTTATCTAAGAAGAAATCGTGCTAATGGTGGTGACCTACACATTTAAGCGGGATTATCCGAATTTTTCTAACAAGACTAGAAATTATTCCAAACAAAATTTTCTCGAAGCGCCCGAGAGCGTTTTCATTCCCTTAAGTTATTGTCTAAGCTCCACAAAGGAGGATTGGGGTGAACAGGATACCTATGATACGTATGTACATATATATACTACCTAAATTCCTTCTCAAGAATAAGCGATTAGCAAGAGTAATTCTTCGCATGAATTCCCCGGCGGTATCGTTGAAAATAGAGACAAGGAAGATAAAGTCCCTTTGTGCGTCAAATTGTAGCTGCCCTTCGTAAGTTTCTGTCCAAGACGTCGGTTCTGCATGTCCTCTTATCTTGGCGGTAAATATTTTCTTTGACCGCTGAACGGATATTTGCATTTGAGCTTGGTATTGTTTGTCTTCGCTCAGGTCCTATCTCAGGTGGACCTGGACCTAAGTCAACAATCACCAGCTAGCTCGATCTTTTGGTAGCTGCCTCCAGTTTCGCCCGCTTAGTTGGCTGAGGTCCCCTTCCACTTGCGTGCGCCACCTGAGTCTCAGTCTTTTTCTACTGCGCTGTCCCTCGGGGCCGGACTCGAAAATTTTCCGACCGGAGCATTGGTGTTCATCCGCTTCCATTGTTGTAACTCCTAATCCACTCATGTTCAATGCAGACTGGACCGAAAATCACTTGAGGAATTTTTATCTCAAAGCAAGCAAGAGCACCCTCATCTATTTTTTTTTATAGTGTCCATGCCTCCGCGCATACAGCAGAACTGGGAGTATTGAGGTCTTATATAGGGTAACTTTTGTTGTTCTAGGTAAAGAAAGTCTTAACTTCCTCAAAGTTATACCTGTCGTCAGTCCAAGACGTCAGTGTTCAGTGTCCTTTTTGTTTGACAGCATATAATTGATTTTGCCCTCATTGACCGCTTAACGCATTTTCGCCACTTCGTCTTGTGTCAATATCATCGGCGTATGCGAGTAATTGAACGGACTTTTAACAGTCTACAGAAATAATCTTTCCATATTTGGACTTTGACATTTATTTCCCCATCCTTGCATATTACTTTCCTGTCTATAGACCTTTAGCATGCTTATTTTATTTTTTGGTAAGTCTTCCTCAATGGTCAATAGATAATAGCCGACCTAAAACACTCTGCTTTTCTTAAGCATTATAAATGACGTAAATACCATGGTCACTTGGTTTATCTGGTGTGTTTCTAAAATAGCCTATTTGCGTTCGTCATCAAAACAAGAATTTCTTTATTATGGCGCATGTCAAACCAATAACAACAGTAGCTTCTTCTTTGACTGCTCTTTGGCAGTGATGGTACTGGTCTTCCACGTTCAACGCTGGCTAAAGATACCTTACTTCGATCATTTTGATTGAAGGTATATTAATGAAGATTCAGGCCAGTATTTTTATGGATATTAATTTATGAAAACCGTATGCTGACTATAGTTACATTACGCTCTGTCGCAAACTAAAAAAGCCTGCGTCCTTTTTCAATGAAGGCTGTACTTTCCTTTCCTAGGTGTGCATTAAAATTACTTAACACAATTTTTTTTATAATCGTGGCCCAAAAATAAGCTGACAAAATACGCCAGCTATAACATGTAACCGCCGCATGTCGAACGTCGTATTTTCCCTTTCATGAGAACTCCAAATATGTCGATGATTCTGAAGAATTAGATACTACAATACATGCACACATCTGTCAAATTATCAGAGCACCACCAGCTTACCCAAAATCATACGAAACACCCCTTTGATTATGCAGTGTATAACAGTAAATATTGTTATGAGTTATCCTTTACACCCACCAGGGGCTTCAAACATGGCTACGCTGCTCTAAGCATGCGCCATTTCTCGAAAATATTTTCCAAATTTGACTTTCCCTTAGAAACGTACAACTCTCCCAGTGAACAAGTAGAGGTGTTTCCGTCTTCATTTGATATTTAACTTAACAAAATGTTTTAATAAATCTATAAAAACTGTCACTAAAAATTAATTGTTCACAAAATCTAAAACTAAATTTTATTTGAAATACATTACTGGAATATTCTGAAAGGTAAGTGCAATATATTCAGAACATAAAGATGGTAGATTTTCGTAAATGTAAGAAACATTTATTGATTTGTATTTGTATACAACTTTCATCTGAATCCAAAATCTTGAATAGTTTTCTTTTGTAATTGAATTATTTAACATAATTCTATAGATATTGAGCACTTTGTCACATATGCTATTCGTTCAATCGATTTTTCCTTAACATCTGCGTCACATTCTAGAGCAGACGGTTACACGACTACACAGATACTTTAAGTATGTAAATTCATTATCAATCATAAAGTTCTTCTTACTTGTTGAGTACACATTTAGATTAACATAATTATCCAAAATTGATAAAATATACATTCGAATATCTGTGTATCTTAATTGAATGACGAAATATAAATATATGTATGAGCATGGTCAACAGAATGTGTGTGCAACTGGTGGTTGGAATTTGTATATATTTGTCGGCAAAATAGCTACCCTCCATCGAAATTTAATATTCAAGACTACATGCGTATGTACTCGTATATACTTGTATGTAACATAATGCATTTGTTTGAAAGGAATCTGAAATACCATGAGTAGAAACCCCGTAGTGGTAAGTGGATTTATGAATCAAATTAGCTTTGTATTCACAAGAATCAGTTGTCGCATATGGATCATCCTTCGTGCATATAAATTTTGTAATGACTAAATGGGCTTTGATATCTTTCGTGTGACTACTACGGCTACTACCGCAAGCAACTATCCGAAGGTCAAAATAACCGACAATTTGTAATTTTTTTCAATTTTGTCAATTTTTTCCGATGAAGCCCATTTTTGGATAGATGGATGGAAATTGTCATTTCTGGGGACTGGAAACCCCACACGATATTCACGAAAAACAAAAGAACCCCAAAAAGTCACTGTATAGCGCGGGTTATGGCTTAGCGGCATGATTGGGCCATACTTTTTCAAAGATTAGACAGTTACAGTGAGTGGAGAACGTTACCGCAACATATTGATTGGCTTTTCTTGTCAAAATTGAATGAATTGGGTCTGGACGATATCTGGCTTCAACAGGATGGTGCTACTGCCCATAGAATCCATCAACGAAATTTGAAGATCGCATTATTTCGGTTAGGGGAGAAGTTGATTAGCCTCCAGGGTCAAACGATTTGACACCTTTAGGCTTCTTCCTGTGGGGTTATTTGAAAAGTAAGTTCTATGCCAATAACCCAGCGACAATTCAGGATCATCGATAATTTTGACCTTTGGATGGTCGCTTCGCAGCAGAAGCCGCGGTGGTCGCATGAACAATGTTGTATTCTATCTTGCGAGGGTTACAAGACATTTTTTCTCAAATTTTTTTTTATTTTTCTACATAGCCTCCTTGTAACTCTACACACTTCTCCCAGCGATGCTCCCATCTCTCTAACCCGTCCAAATAGTACTTGGCGTTTTTCTCTGCAAAATAATTGTTCACGAAGGTGAGTGCCTCCTCATTTGATGAAAATTTCTGTCTACCGAGCGCAGTTTTTAGATGATGGAACAAAAAGAAGTCGCTTGGGGCTAGATCTGGTGAATAAGGCGGATGGTCAAGCAGTTCAAACCGTGATTCATGGATTTTCGCCATGACATCGCAACCGCTGAGGTGTGAGACGGCGCGCTATCTTGGTGAAACAGGATTTTCTTTTTTCTGCAAATGTGGCCTTTTTTCCGCAATTTCTGCCTTCAGCTTGGCATGTAATGATGCGTAGTATGCTCCTGTAATGGTTTTTCCTTTTTGAAGATAATCGATTAAAATAACTCCCTTACCATCGCAAAAAAAAAGTCGCCATCACTTTCACAGCCGAAAAAACAGTTTTTGCTTTTTTTGGAGCCGGCTCGCCCTTTGCAGTCCACTGTTTTGACTAAATTTTTGTTTCTCATCTACAGTTATTAGTCGGCGCCAAAACTCGGATTTGTTGCGCCTAAACTGCTCCAACTGAGCGTTAGAAATGTTCATTCGAACACGTTTTTGGTCTAACGTAAGCAAACGCGGCACCAAACACGCGGACAGCTTCCACATGCCGAAATCTTGATTTAATATGTAACAAGCGCGTTCTTGGACATTTTCATAACGTCTACTATCTCTCTCACTTTAATTCGGCCTTCGTCTAACACCATTTGGTGAACTTTAGCAGTGTTATCATCAGTGGTTGCAGTTTTTGGAAGTCCCGAAAGTTCATCATCTCCCAAGCTCTAACGGCCACGTTTAAATTCAGCTGCCCAAAATTTCACTGTGGTAAATGATGGTGCAGAGTCCCCATACACAGAGTCCAACTCATTTTTGATTTGCGTAGGCGTATTGCCTTTCAAAAACAACAATTTAATAACAGCTCGATACTCAATTTTTTCCATTTTCACAAAAAAACACTCACATCGACTCACTCAAACGACTGTCAACTAAAAACTGCGCATCTAAAATGACTGAAACTTTGGTAAGTAACCGTCAAAAGATGCACAACTAGGATTCACTAGCCTTTAATTGGCGAGTGCCGCTATCTTTACGTTGCGGTCGGAAACTTTTCAGAGAACCCTCGTATAATTGCCATAGACCGAGTTCTATGAATCAATGAAATTCTATATTTTATATGGTTTTATAATAAATGTTGTTGGCTCACACTATATTTTTCCAATTAATTATCTAATTTTCGCGACTTCTTGTGGGACATGTGGCTTGCAGGTACGATTTTATTTAATTTTCTGTAAAGTCTGAGACCAAAAACTATTTACATTCTCCATTATCTGTCTAGCAATAGAAATTTGAGTGAATGAAATTGTGTGATTAGGGACTTTACTTTTAGACGCATCTGTCTTCAGCCCTACTTTATAGTAACATACTCGAAGTTTATATTCGGGATAAGCTAATGAAAATTCATAACGCTTTGAGAAAGAAGTCATACATATATCTCCAGTGTTACTTAATGTTTTAGGTAGGAGAACATTATCCATTCTATCACTAGATCCTTCAGACTATCGTGCAAGTAAGAAAACAAAAAGGATTAAAAATGCAGTTCGTCCTACACCGCTTTTGACTTCAGAACCTTTTCATTGCGCTTAACATAGTATTACATTTTGCATGTTTAAAGGTATATTCCACAATGGCAATGATTATGTCAGAAATACCATTCCAACACAAAAGACGTAGAGCAAAAACCTTTACTCGACGCATTTGCTCTATAATATTCTGCTAGGTATTGGCGGCCCAGGAAAATGAGAAGCGAATATGTACGAGTAGTTTCCTTTTAATATCGAAATTTGGATCCAGATGATTTCAGTTCTGTCTGCGAGTATTCTAATAACTTCTTCGGCTTCAACCGATGGCATATATTCTAGCAGCTTTCAAAGTCAGTTTCCTACCAAAATAGTTACTTCTTCGTGCAATTGCTTTGATAAGCAATTTACGGATCTTAGAAAATGCCATTAATGACAAGGTGATTGGAATTTTTATATTTCTAGGAGACCAAGGATTTTCCACATTGAAACGCTCGTTCATAACCCTGACCGTTGCACTGACGTCTAATAAGGTTATCACCCTCACTTCGTCCATCTTCACCCGATATCAGCAAGGCTTTTAAAATGATTAAAGTTTAAGTGACTTCCTCTGATAAGCTCCTTAAAAATTCATGTTTAAAGGACTCTGCAGCTAGAACGTCTTGGCAGAGCCGCCAAGTGTGTGGACTGCAGTCAATCTTTCAATAGTAGTTTGTCCAATCTTAAGTTCTCAGAGGGCCATACATCAACCTTCTTTATCAAAGTCATTCGGATTTCTCTTTCGAAATCAATGTTACTCTGCATCAAGTACAAGCAGACGGGACTGAAGACTACCACAAGAATTTTTGTTTGTTAATCACCGATGCTTAAGAATGCGTTACTGTATGCGTGTTATCGAAAAGGCTTTAAAAGATTTCGTCTGTGAGCTTTTGAGTAAGCGTGTGATTTTCTCTCATATTTTTCAAGAACCATTTTAAAGGAGTATTATTACTATGCGTCAGCTTTTTGAATACCTTTTTTGATATAAAATGCCTCGGTAGTGCCATAGCCATTCGAGAAGTCTGGACAAATTATAATACAATCTTCATGTACGAGTATAAAGTCATATGCGACCTTTGCTACTGATAAACAGGTTTGTCCTGTTTTTTTTTAGTATGGTACGGCGTGGTCTCACCAATCCCTAAACCATACTGTTAAACCCTAACAGATTATGGATGTAGATTTTTAGGGGCTTACAAAATTTTTGATTGCGATGTTAAGAAGACTGATGCCTCTATGGTTGGCGCAACTTGGAGAGTCTCCTTACTCATAAATCAGGAATTAGTGCTGTGGTTTCAGTCAGTTTGCCTTACGTTGCCGAGCGCATCACATATTTTATTTGCTGTTGCAGCCATCGCAGTATTTGCCATGGTTTCTTATCATCCTTTTACATGGGTTATTCAACTAGAATTCCTGGATCATTTGGCAGTGTCATCCTTAGTGAATCCTTATCCGCGAACGTAGGTGGAAACCCTATTTGAGATTTATATATAATGTGGCTCACAGACAGGAGAAAACTTATTAGTCTGAGGTTAATATTCCCAGACGTAGCCGATTTCCAAAAGTCGTGTACACATATGAAGCTTCACATTCTTAGTTAAGCTCCAATCATCGCCTTTCATTATTAAAGCAGCTTGGTTTTCCAGTAGGGATTTCATGAGAGATCATGCGTGCGTCGTGTCACACTGATATGTTTGTTTATATTTCTTTATGGAAAGACTAATTCCGGGACGGTGTCTTCAAATTATTCTACGAGGAACTTTTTATGGTGCACATAGTCGGCCTTTCGAACAAACAATTCGCTATTTGTATGTGTACCATCGAAAAGTTTGAAACCCAATTTTCATATTCGATAATCAGCGACCTGATAGATCGCGACATCTTGAGTGTACGCGATGACCGTGGTGAATCGATTCGACCCCGTTCTCAATAGCTTGGCTTATCATGTGTAACAACTTGTCATAATTTACGCCGGGAAATTGGTTTAAAAGCATACAAAATCCAATTAGTGTGAAAACCGAAACTGACCGTTCTTCCGAATCGTCTCCATTTCAGTCGTTGGGCTCTTGAAAGGCCTAAAGTTAATCCTGTGTTTTTCGACGTAACAGTGAATGATGCCCATTATAGCACCATAATAAGGAACTATTTGCGGCCTAAAATTGAAGCCCAAAGTCTCGGCGATAGACGGCACTATAAAAGCCCATGAAACCACAGCTTTATTTCGAGAGCTAACCGGTTAAAAGTTTATTTCATGCTTTGGGACCGGTGAATTGGCCGCCCAGATCGTAGGACATCACGCATCTAGACTTTTTCATTTAGGGTTACGTTAAGTCTACATTGATGAGCCTACTGTGAATAAGAAATTGGAGGCCAACATTACTCTAGTCAATGTTCAAACACCAATAGTAATGATCGAATGCGTCCTCGAGAAAGGATTATGGAATGGACCATGTTAGCCGCAGTAACGACCCGCATTTGAAAGTAATAATCTTCAAAAATCAAATGCATAAAAATTATTATTTTATTATTTTCACTTTTTTTTGCAATATTTTTTTAATATGCAATTCATCTTTTCTTCCAGTTGAAAATGGATTGTCGACTTAAGTTTCTTTTTGTAACAATCATCTCTATTGCATTGCCAAACAACGCTTTCGGATATGTCCCAATGTCAGTGAAAGATCACTACTTTTCCGATGTATTGCTACGTGAAATAGTCGATCGCATGGGAAAGGATCTAATAGATCAATCGGACACCTATATTGACCCAATGGCAGATATTCCTTCTCATTTGGCTTTAATGGCCAGAGGAGCCGATGATCTAGAAGCTGAACAAATGGATTATGATGCTCTTCTCGATGGTAATCCAAATCCTTCTCTGCGTGATCAGGAATATCTTCAACACAGTTCCCTGTGGGGTCATCAATACGTAACCGGTGGCGGAGATGAAAGTCCCCATCGTTCAAAGACTCACATTAAAACCGATGCAGCATTACCAGCCTATTGTAATCCTCCAAATCCTTGCCCATATGGTTACACTGAAGAAAATGGATGCGTGGCTAACTTTGAAAATACAGCCGCTTTTAGCCGGGAATATCAAACAGCTCAGGAGTGCATGTGTGATGGTGAACATATGTTTGATTGCCCCGGTGAAGACAACAGCGATGATAGTCGACCATTATCTTCAAATTTGAAAACACTTCTAGCACGGCAATTCCATCCATCTGAACATAAGAATTTAGTATCGAAGAAATTCCACCCACAGCGGGAAAATTTGAATCCATTCCTTCAGGGTGAAAAACTACCCGTTGCTGCTAAGAAAGGAAGTAACGTATATTAAGAAACAGACTCTAATCAAGAACTTTCAATTGTTTGTTAAAATATTAAAATAAAATTAATTTAATTACAATGCATGTAACCCAAAAACCTCACCACAACATTTTGAAAAGAGTCACTGTCACATGTGTTTTCCCATATAGAACGTAACGTATATACATAGTATTTTGATTGGTGTAATAAAAAAAATTTTGTTTGCAGATAATAAATATATACCTATATATAATGTTAAAATTAGCAAAGCAACAACTTATCGACTTGCTAACAACCCTTGTATAAAACTTTTAATGTACATACATACAAATAATATTTATTATTCTCTATAAGTACGTGGTAATTATTTCGAAGTAATCACAATACCTATCAGTCATTAATCTACAAGTTTTCTTTTATTAACATTCATAGATAGCGCTAAAATTTGCACTCCATACTGATAAAAGATCTACATACTGAAAAGATTTATTCGCCGTCGCTAAAGTGGTAGTAAACTTTCTTCCAAATCTGAAGGTCCGGTGTTCGAATCTGAGCCGTGCCCGCAAGACTAGTATTGTTTTCAGTCAACAAAAATCAAGTAAAGTATGCAGTTGACTAGAATAGAACAACAAGCGAGCTCTCGCTAACAATTAAGTCTCCCCATTAAATGGTGGATGCCACCCATGGAGCAAAATAACCACTGAGCCCATACAACTTTCTTCTCTCACTGTCCAATTTTCAAAAAAAAAAAACTTAACACATTTGAGTGTTAAGCTCTTTAAAAATAAAGAAAAAAAATTTGATAGTTATGATCAAAGCCTTGTCGTTCTGTTGTCACTCGGTATGCAGGTATAAGTTTTTCTACTTAATAGATAAATATGCTATCATTTTGACATACTGTTGCGTGCAAATCACGCCCCAAAAGTCCTACAGTCCCAATCCCCCTTGTTGTCTTTTGGCCTTATTTCTTCTCCTTACCTTTCTGGTGTTGTCACTTCTCTTTTCTTCCCCTATCACTCTCTGGTAGTCGTGGCACAGGCTGGATTCAGTTCCTTCGCTCTGCCTTCCGCTCCAGAGGTGGCTCTAGGTACCCAGAGGATAGAGCCAGGCGGACGGCCTGAAGACTCTAGCGGACGGACGGTCTGCCCCCTACGATGCCCCGAGATGCCTTATACCCAGCAATGGCCGCGAGCCCAACCTAAATAAGAATTGTTTGCAAAAACAAAAGGAAGATTTGTAAGAACCCCCTACCCCCAAAAAGAAATAACGTAAATCAATTGTAAAGGAAAGCCCACAACTCCCCGCGGTCGTTTTCTGCCACTAAGTCTGCAAGAAGGTTTACGGTCCCCCATCTCGTACCCCTAATGGGCTTTTAAAATAGTTTTCCTACCTATGCGCCGGTCTCGAATTTCAGCTCCTAACGTTTTAGCATTGGTTTCGCGTCAAAGGTTTGGCTCGAACCAAAGAAATCACTTAGATGACGAAACAAACATAACTTGCAAACATGACCCACAAACATCGACAAGTGTGATTAGCTGGGAATTTGAGGAGAGGCTGTTAGAGCTCTGGATGTGATTCCCTTTGCTCTATCAGCTAAAATGGCAGAACCCCATGTGTGTGTATGTCCATGTGTGAATGAGTGTGTGAGTGGTGGTGGTGGCCAAAAAGCGCGGTAAGTTCAATTCGATAGCTTATCGTCTAAGCGGCAAGAGCCCACAAAAAGAGAAAAAAAAATACAGAGAACAAAAGTACAGAAGATAAAAGAAAAAAACAAAAACCAACTAATACAAAAAAAAACAACCAAAAAGGATAACCACACCGAGCATAAAAACGAGGACGAGAACAAGAACAAGAACAAGAACACGAACAACCAAACACAAAACGCAGATCACTCGAGGAAAAAGGACACCAACAAACAAACCGAAAAAAACCAACGACACCCAAGACGACGACAGAACGAAGGAAGTGATTGTGGCGGAGAAGGCTTACCCTCCTCCACCAACAGAAACCCCAGATACAGAACGACCCCGCATAGGCAGGAAAACCAGAAACAGCTAAGTACCCCATTTGCTTTTCGATATTAACGTACGTATTTTTGCCTCGGATAGACCGACATCACCGTAACCGTAAGCCTTCTTACCGTGTTGAATTGTACCGTAGTGAGACGGTTACTTATTAAAGTGCGCGATCCGTTTTAGTTACCGTTTGCGACAACGCGGAATTGTGGGCCTTCCGTTGGCCGAAGCACCAGTTGTAGAGTCATTTAAAGAAAAAAAAAAAAGAAAACATTTTACGCTTCATTTTCTTTTCGGCATACCCTGTATCCTACTCTGTGATAAAATACACGCATTAATTCCCCATCGGGGAAAAACAATTTGTGCATTTTTTTGTCATCTTTTTTCCCAATTTTCGCAACCTATTGTATACTATCTTTTGCTTTAAACGATCTTCGAACCCCCCCCTTACTGAGCAACCGGTGTGTGCAGCTATGTACATCACAGCTACTTGTTGCAATTTTCGCGATTCCCTTTTGGGCTCTCCAATTGGCTGTGCATATTTGCCTTCATTCGCATCTCAACCACCATCCGTGTGGTTGCGGGTTTTTTTTATCTCGTTTTCGTTTTTTGAAAGTTTGATTTGGTTGCCGGTAGCCCGGCTCCACTGGCGATTAAAAATCGTAAAGCCTAAATTCGCGAATTTTGTAACAATTAGTCATTAATAAAACTTCAACGATATCCGATTCAAATCTGCAATATAATTTTTGAAATCGAACAGTGCCATGAAAAAATATTCTCAATCGACATCAGGCAATCTACTTCCTCTTTACTTACATACACGTATAATAGATGAAAAAGACTACATCCATGATGAACCAGGGCATCAGCTAAAATGCTTCTTCAGCTAGACCTTTCTTTTGTCAGCTGCTCGAAAGTTTTCCTCTGAGGGCGGCAGGCCCTCCGATGCAGTTGCAGAGGACAATGTCAAAAAAATACATGATGGTGGCTGGCCGAGCTAGCAGATAGCACAAGGATTAGTACTGAGAGCACACGTCATATTTTGGGCAATATTCTGCATATGAAAAAGTTATCCTGCCGCTGGGTGCCGCGCATGCTCACTCCAGACCAAAAACACGAACGCGAGAGCACTTCGAAAGAGTGTTTGGACTTGCTGATGCGGAATCGGGCGGACTTTCGGCGTCGATTCTTGATGAAGCCTGGATCCACTATTACACACCAGAGAACAGAATGAGTGCCCGGCAATGGACTGAAGCCGGCACTAGTGCTCCGAAGCGGCCGAGGGAGGCTCAATGGGTCGGAAAGGTTATGGCGTCGGTTTTCTGGGACTGTCATGGCATACTCTTCGTGGACTACCTCGAAAAAGGAAAAACCATCAACAGCGAGTATTACTGGGTATTATTGGAGCGATTGAAGCCCGTTTTGGCTCCCTCGGACTATTATCTCTTCCCAAACCTCAAAAGATGGCTCATCAATAAAAAATTCAGCTCACGCGAGGAAATCATCGACGCCACGGAGGAGTATTTTGCAAACCTTCCGGAAAATTACTTTTCGGACGGGATCAAGAAGTTGGAAAATCGCTGGAATAAGTGTATCAAGCTAAAAGGGGACTATATTGAATAAAATAAAAAAACATTTAAAAAAAAATCTTGTTTCATTCCCTAGGAGGTTACTTTTCACCCCACCTAGTATTTTGACCAGCGGAAACGAATTCTTTTAATAGCCTAACTTGCAGTTTTCAAATTGGAGTTTTTTCAGTACATAATTTTTTAAGAGTATCATGCCGGTTTTTGTTTGGTGACTTCACGATAATGTTTTCGGCGGATGCCTGATCTGAATATGTACATGGAGATATCACACTGTACTCTGCGACCCATAGTCACAAAATATAAAACAAAAAACCCCACAGTCTGTCGTGGTTGTCAAAATACTTGTTCTTCCCATTCTACCTTTGTACAGAAAGATATCAAGACCCCAGCTTGTTTCTCACTGCTAGATACTCGTACTATAAAAAAAAAATTAAAACTTTCAAATTTAAAAGAAACTAAAATCCGTGAAAATTTCATGACAAAATCTTTAATTGCACCGTAGAGGTATGCGGATACATAAATCAAAAATGAAACAAGAAATAGCAAAAACAATAAAAAACTCTATTTCTCAGTACACTCCATTGATATTGTTATGAGTTGGAGCATTATTCTGCCGTGGTTGTATTCTTCGTCTTGGTGTTGTCGTAGTAGTTGTCGAGATTTTTTCAGCTTCAATGCGGCCTGACAAAAAGATTGCAACACGTTCCTAAAAAAAATTTAAAAATTCTTATTACCTACTCCCGGAGTGGTTTGTTGTTTCTTTGAAGACTCACCAAATAGCTTGACGTAAAGTTTGTCAAATTTCCATAGAAACTCAAAGCTTTGGCGATAAGTCCTTGGGCTTCTTCCTTAGTAAGATTTTTAACTTGATCCAACTTTGTCAACTGAAATGGAAATAAAATTTTTAATACATACATATTCGTATGACTTGGAAATGTATTTCATTCCACTCACCTTTAAGATACGATTATTTATGTAAATAAACTGATGAAGTAACTCAGTTGTAGAATGTACAAATGTCCTACAATATACGTATAACAGAAGTTAAGACAAGCTATTGGTGAAAAACTGTCGGAGTTGCTATACCTTGGAATATTTGATGCAGCATTAGTACTAAAATTAACTAAATGAACTAAACGACGAGCTGACTCTCTGGTTAGCAAGACGACTAGTTGCTCTAAAGTGTTAGGACGAGCTTGATTCTCCGGTTCATCTAGACTGAGATAGGTCCAAAGTTCGCGGGCCTTTTGAAGAGCCATTTTTGGATCGGTTGCAATCTAAAAAAAAATTTTTTTTTTTTTATTTGTTTCAAGTTATCAATATATACATCTGCAATGCTACATCTGTAATGATACGAGCGTAGATTCCTTGCAATAACTGCCTGCCAACTGCACTGTTTGGATAGCTAAAGCAATCACTGTGCGCAAAATAACAAAATACAAGTATTTTGTAAAATGCTGCTAGAATGCTTTCCTCAAAGTTCTTAATACCTAACATGAACTAAACGGCTTCTAAAAAGGTAAGTTGTACAATCATTGTGGCATACAAACCGCCACGACAAATTCTCTAATTCTGTACGCAATTTTCTATATTTCATATTCATGGAAGTCTGGAATACCCGCCATGCTGCAAAAGATCCATAGTTCGAAATGCACTGGTTCTCAAATGCAAATTTTAAGAATGTTAGATAAGAGTATTTGGATATCAGTGGCGCTTTTGCGAGTATTGAGACGGAAACGGCGAAAATGGGTTTAGCGGTCAATGAGGGCAAGACCAAGTATATGCTGTCAAGCAAAAACGACAACCAACACCGACGTCTCGGACAGAACGTCACCCTCGACAGATATAACTTTGAGGTAGTTAAGGACTTTGTCTACCTAGGCTCCGCTATAAATACAGACAACGACACCAGCGCTGAGATAAAGCGAAGAGTAACTCTTGCCAACCGCTGTTTCTTTGGGTTAAGAAGGCAATTGAGTAGCAAAGCCCTCTCTCGGACAACAAAAGTCACCCTTTATAAGACTTTGATAATCCCGGTCCTGCTCTATGGCGCAGAGGCATGGACATTATCAAAAATGGATGAGGGTGTTCTTGGTCGCTTCGAGAGAAAAATTCTTCGAGCGATCTTCGGTCCCGTCTGCATTGACGGTGAGTGGAGGAGGAGATACAACGACGAACTTTATAGACTGTACAGCGACATGAACCTAGCCAGAAGAGTGAAGATCCAAAGACTGAGATGGCTGGGTCATATAGAGCGCATGGACACCAATGCTCCGGTCCGAAAAGTATTCGAATCCGCTCCCGAGGGACAGCGCAGTAGAGGAAGACCAAGACTCAGTTGGCGCACGCAAGTGGAAGAGGACCTCAGCCAACTAAGCGTGCAAAACTGGAGGCAGCTAGCCAGGGATCGAGCTGGCTGGAGAAGCTTGTTGACTGAGGCCCAGATCCACCCCGGACTGTAGCGCCACCTAAAGTAAGTAAAGTAAGATATTTGGTAAGCAACATCCAAGCGGAATTTAAAGAAAGTAGCTGGATCTGCCGGCTTACAGGCCGGCGTATTCAAAGCTGCTGGAAATGATTTTAAAAAGAGCATACATTAAATCATTTATCAAATCTGCTCAATAGAGGGTATGCTTCATTTTGCGCAGCCCGCTAAAGGGAGATCCCCTCAACTACGCCAACTGTAGACATAGAAGTCTTCTTAACATCGCATGCAAAATTTTATCTGCCATATTTTGTGAAATTATAAAACCCTTCGACAAGATACTGATTGACCACCTTCAGTGCGGTTTTGGAGGAGGAAGTCCTCGTGTTTGAGGGAAAATTCTTCGCACAATATTTAGTAACATTTGCGTTGACGGTTTTAAGAGGAAAAGATTAAATGACGAACTACTCATATACGAGCTGTACAGCGACATCGACCTTTTCAGAAAACTGCGCATATATCTGCTGAGATGGCTAGGATATGTAGAGAGGATAGACACCAATGCTCTGGCCCACAGAGTCTTCGATTCTAATTCATTGGGGGAAATCTAGCAATGGAAGACCTCACCTTAGGTGACGCTTATAAGTAGAAGAGGATTTCAACCAACTAGGAGTGCGCAAATAAAAGCAGTAAGGTAAGGATCGACAAATCTTAGTTGAGGTCCAGTTTCACCTCAAACTATAATGCCACCTTAGTAAGAATATTGTTGCATTCTCCCAACTTTGTTCAGGTTTCCTTCAAATAAATGTTAACAATAACACAATTGCATACCTTTCTCCCCAATACGATCCACAGAAAAATATATTATCGATTAAGGATAAGCTAAATTTTTGCTTTATTGTTCCAGATAGCATCATATGCAGACCTCATTAGACTCTTAAGAACTTCAAAGTAGTAGTGAATGAAAATCAATATCATCTTGTCATAAAATATGCGCTTTCATTAATTATAACAATTCTAAATTTTAAAGAGAGTCTACGAAACTAGCTATCTAATAAGAAGAATGAAAACTTTTCTGAAGATAAAGACTTATTTTATATAAAAATAGGTAACCTTGCACCAACCATTCCTTCTATCCAGAAAATTATTTAAATATTCAGAGATGAGAGGCGCAATGTTAGTTGACTCCTGTATGGTGGAATTAAAACATCATCTGACTGTAAACATGAAAGAATAAATTTCTAGCTAGTGTGAGTCCCAAATATCTGAATCCTACCCCACGTGCAACGGATTTCAAAAAAGAAAATTCTGCTACAAAAAATTATACTCATTGATGACCGTTCAAACGATATTAGGCAGACAGTAAAAAGATACGAAACACTTGTCCATCAAACGTGGTAGGATATTCACAATGTAAGGTAGAAAGCAACCCAATCTCAAAAAGAGCAGTCGAATAACAGTCTCAAACGCAGCCCAAATCAACTAAATCAACACACTGAAGGTTATGAGAAATAAATCACGTTCACCACTTCTTGATGTTATTGTGTGATGTGTGACATGTTAGAGAATTGATAACTGAGTTGTGAACTTTGAAATCAAACTAAGTGAATTTTTTTTTTTTTGAATAATCTTCTTACCAATTCAGCTGCATATAGTAGTACATGTATAGCTTCCTTACTCTGCTTCTTTAACGCTCTAGCCTCGGCTATAGTTCGCTGAGTCAGACGTCTCTTAAGTTTTCGTGAGAATCTCTGTCCATGATGAATCGCCTTAATCGCACTTGCCTCTTTGGAGTCTTGAATTGCCTCATTTTCTTCATTTTTAGCTAAAAATATTAATCTGACTCAATGAGTACATCAACGAAATTTTCTATTCTGCTTGTTTTTAATTTTGATTTCCCTTATCTTAAGTAATAAATAACTCCAATCCAAATCGAGAACAGTGATAACCTTGTCGGGGAATCAACAATGTCATTTCATTTGGATTGTAAAAAAGCAAACAGATCCGTGAAAATACTTGCACTCCCCACACTTACCGTCAACTTGATCCTGATCTGCGTCAACTGTTAAGTACTTGTCAACATACATATCAGCTACAGTGAATGCGCCATCAATTCTATTCGCTGCATACGTTGTAAGGGGGCTCTCAAGGACAGCATGACCAATTTGCTTTACTGAATCGGCCCGCTTAATCACCGGCTTAACCAAATGATTAGACATGTACTCTCGGGTGTTCCAGTACATCTTCAATGACAATAAAATCAACTAAATTAGATAAGCTTCAAAGTCGGCACAGAGAGTAGAAAAAATAAGAGACCTCTTCTACTTCAAATGGCGGTACGCTTACCATTTCCGGTGGCAAGTACACTAACGGTATTCGCTGCTCTAAAATATCTAAGCTCTTACACATAACATCGTCGAGGCGTTTTAATGGCGCCTCAAAGAGTTTAACTGCCGGCTGTACAGATTCTAAAGCAGCGAATATCGTTGCTTCAGCTGTTTCAAAATACCAATTGAAAAGACGGTTGGTGTTTTTGACGCGACTATAAAGATGCTCCGCTCTTCTAAGGCTACTCTCGACAAGTGGGATGCTGCTTATACGATCTACAGCTTCTAGGCGAAATTTCATTGCACTCTGTAGTTGTGCATTGGCTGTTGAAGACAAAAAAAAAAAAACACAGACCGTTTATTAAATTATGGGAACTTTTATAACGCTAGACGTAAACAGAGCTTGACTTAAGGCTTTTCAAAATATTGTTTCATTTCTTTCTTTTTGATAAGATTAGGTCTAGAGAGCGTAATTGTTTAGTAAACGATTGGATGATTGGAAGAAGATCAAGGTTATCAGCTTAGTCAGTGAATTCTCTTAATAATAAGGCAAGATGTTTCTGCTTTCATCATTCTGACATAACATTAATTTAATTATTTTCTAAAATTTAGGTTTATTTAGGTAAACAGAGTGGCCTGATTGATAAACGTTGGGTGCGCTTCAAAAACGAAAGCATTCTTAATTCAAATGTTAAGAAATGAAGTAAGGCATTCAAAATGAAACCAAACATTTGGAACTCGTGGGTTTTAAAGAATTAGCTCATGAATTTCGGCAGAAAAACTCGAAGGAATTTTCACCTCTCAACTTGATGAATCCCCAACACCGAACATCGCCAACAAACCGTACAAAATGAAGGGCTGGTGTGTGTTATGATGTTTTTGAAGCAGTGATGAAAAATAAACGAAACAATTTCATTTATAAGAAGTTGAAATGAATTATTACCAAATAAAAAATAAGTAACATTTTCAATAATTTACTGTTTTCCTCTAATGAACAGAAATGCCGCTGTGCTCACAAAAAATAATTTTTAAAATACCTCTAACCGTTTAAAAGTAATTTCGATACAAATTTTCAAATATTCGTTGACCCCAAGCGTTTGAGCGGAGTTCGCTTTGTTGTTATCCCTGGAAAACTTTTGTGACCTACGAGTATTACCACATTACGAAGGATTGATGTCAGGGCGAACAGAATCATTCTCGTCAAAGTTCAACAGTTTCAGGGGATGAGCAATATGATAATTTTAAAAAATTAAATTTTTTGCAGCACACTGACGTCCAATTACGGGCAGCATACATAATGTCGACAACAGGCTTTTCTTCAGTGCAGATTTAGTCAACAGGGAGTCAAAGAGTAAACGCAAAAACTAATATGGGAATAACGGTCTTGGAACAATGAAAAACTTGGTGGGATAAAATACGAGTAGACGAGACTCATGTTAATATTTTAGAAATATCTTACTCTATTTATTAAGCAAAAGCGGCATTTAATAACAATCATACTACAGCTGTGGAAACTGAACTTAGATCTATGCTGACGTAGCAACCTTCCCGATAGGATTTCACGTGCGGAAACCAATGAAAAACCATCAAAAAACTCTCATAACTCAACAAATTAAGCTTCAAATAGGAAGAGGCCAACTCTTGGGGTTTAACAAAAAAAAACAAGGGCGCAAGGTATGGTATGGCCTAGCTTCTTGACACTCATTTGTGTTGCTCATGTTGTCATTTTTGTCACATTTGCGCGGGGCCTACGGTTTATCGCCGAATCCGAACTGCACGCCCTAGAAGTTTTTTCATAGGCAATTTCACTTTCGGGAGTTTGCCATTGCCCGCCGAAAGGGTGATGACGATTCGAAAAATTGGTGGTGATACCGGGGATCGAATCACGGACACTCTGCGTGATAGTCCAATGAGTCCATCCCGCCATCGCCACCACCGCAAGGTATGGGAAACAACTTTGAAAAGGGGATTTTCTTATACAGTGGTGGTCATTAAAATAGAGCCATCTCTCTGTTACTAAGGAATGTCCATAGTTTATGAAATTCACTTCAGCTTATAATCTCGTCATTTATCGGAAAGAATCTTTATATACTATAGGTATTGTTTGATTGTGCATGCACAAGAAACCACTGTTAGATTGTCTTTCAATTGTTGAACAACTTAATTTTCAAGTCGAAGAGTTTTCCCTAATCAGAAAAATAGCACCAGTAGTGATTTAACATCCTTTCTAAGGACAGAGTGTTTTAAAAAATCTACTCCAGCAATTTAAACTTACTTGAATTTCGTAGCAATTTTTAGTTGCTATGGGTCGAGGAATTCATTGCACTTGTACTGTGCGACCAAAGATCCATACCTTGCGAATTGAAAGTAAATCGTAACGGAAAACTCCTGGAATAATCGGGCGATCGAAGAAGATGGTGGAAAATGATTTTAAGAAAATGTGGGAAAAATAGAGGCGCAAGACGAAAAACTTCATACCAAGTCTATCGTGCCACGAAATCAGATCCTTTAATGGACAGGCATAGAAGGAATAAAAAAATTGAGAAATATTTTATGGAGTGACGAAACAGAGATAAGCCTTATTAGATTAGACGGATAAAAGCATGTGAAACGTCCTCCAAATGAAGAATTCTCGCCCAATACATATTTCATTCTTTTGCAAACTGCAAACGTGCCTTTATATGGCGTGCCCATAGGAGTAGAACCTTGCAACTTTCCCATCAAGACTGAAAGACAGTTTAACAGAATTTCTTGTGCATTCACATGCAAGCAATAAAAGATTCTCTCTGATAAATGGCGACATCATAAGCTAAGGTAAACTTCGGAAAATATTAACTGTCTTAGTAACAGAGAGATGGCTCTATTTCAATGACCACCACTGTATATTTGTACATGTATGAGAATTTATGTATACTTAAGTATTTGGACAAAGCGTTTACGATCATAGGCCATCTAGCTTCTAATATACGCATCACAATGTAGAACGTTGTAGAAGAAGTGCAAGAGAAAAACGACAGTAACGAGGATGCAAATACTATGAATGTCAGGGGTAAAGCAAAACGTGATCTAGTAACAAAAGTATGTGTGGATTTCTACATAGGAAACAGAATATATTTAAAAAAAATCAGCTAGTTTTGATATATTCGACGATTATCGTTGGGGATCAAATAGAAAAAGTTAAAGTGTATAAGTGTGTAGAAGCACCGAAAGGCGAAACTTACGAAAGCATTAACTGTTATAAAAGCAACTGGTCGGTAATATCTTGCGAATGTAAACATGGCCCATAGAAGCAAATGTCCATTCTTTTTTATGCCGCGCAAGTCAGGGCTATCAAATCGTATGAAATAATCGAATATAGGTGAATACTATATTAAACGAATCTTTCACCTTCCACAAAACTATCTCCTTTATTAATTGAAACCCTTAAATTGCAATTTACCCACATTATGAAGGTTCTGCGAGTGAAGGCATTGCCAAATAAGAAGTATACCTAGCAGTTACAGTGATTGAAAGAATTGGCTCAAAGTTGCAAGATGGAGCTGCATCTTAATTTGGAGGCAATACATCTTTATTTGGAAGGCGATTCTTTCAGTTAAATTAGATCAACAATTACGAGAAATGCTGCAGATAAACACCAAAATCAACCTCGAAAAAAAGTAGAAAGCCCATTAAGTTACAACCCTTGAAATAATTATCTCCGGGACAGATATGCAACACATCCAATATTAATGACTTTTAAAATAAGAGGGGGAATATTTCTCTGTACCATATGTAACAGAGGTGAAACTGAGGACTTTTTCCATTTTATAGAAATGGAGTTGCTTATAGATTTTATCTTTAAAGAAGTCAGGTGGTAGATCATCGGAATAAATCCTTGTTTCAGATTAAGTGGAAAGAGCAATCAAGAATCTCTAGACTGGCACAAAATCTCAATATAGGATGCATACTATATATCAGTCTCGTCTAAAGTCTCGTTCTTAGTTAATTTCAGCCAAAATGAAGTAATGCGTCCTTTAGTATTCTTTTCGTTCGGAACAACTACCACTATCCTTCATTTTCATTTTACTTTCAATAAAATTAAATAAACTACTGCAAATCATTTCTATTATAAAATTTTACCTTTAGAACTCTTCAACAACACAACGAGATACGAAACGATATTAAATTAGCTGTCCTTCAATCACTATCGCTTGGACGATTTCATTGGACAGTTTTCACGTTACATGAAGAAAGCTTTAAATCGTCGAAACTACTCGTATATCGCTTTTTCATAGTTATAAAATGCAAATGCAAATGAAGAACAAAAAAACAACAGCAACTTGATTTGTTGATACTATAAGATTCATTACAGGAATTGATACTATAAGAGATTTTTTAAGCTGAGTCCTGACGTACGAGTATGTATCAGATTTATGCACTATAATAAATTTATGTTGTATGGAAAAAAAATGTAATAAAATAAAAATGTACCTAATAAATATGAACATTTTTTATGAGTCGATTTTCCTTCTTTACGAGTTTGGTCGTTTTGTTTCTCAATATCAGATATATGTATATTTTTGGGTAGCAAATAGAAGAAACTGGATAGATGAATTTTAATTTAAAGTTTTTCTTAATATTTTATTACTTTTGACACCGAATAAATTTTTATGCAAAGGAATTAGAATGAAGGCATCCTTTAAAGATTGAAAGTACTTTTAGAATAGAAGGCGAATAGGGAATCACTAATATTATTTCGAAAGCGAGGCATTTCAAAGAATTACTCTGGCTGTAATGATTAAAATACTAAAGAATATCACATCCACAAATATATGGTTTGTAGGGAAAAGTTTCGAGTCATCAAGATAGCAGAGATTTGCGTTGATTTCAGGTCAACCCGAACAATTCTCGTCCTCGGAGTCACGTACTTAAGCAGTACTGTGCTGTTGTCGCACTAAATGTCAAGATCACAGAAGTCATCACTTATATTTAAAACTTAAGTTAAAAAAAAAATTCAAAATTTATCAAATACGTTACTTGAAACCCTCGCTTAAAGTATCAGAACCTATCTAAGATCTTCGAATGTTCGACAAGAATTTTTTTTCAAATTCATATAACATTTCTTAAAAATAACATGGCATCCCTAGTGTCCACAATTAACTTAAAGTCTTTCAAAAACCCAACTTGTGTCGGGCACTGACGAAATATTTTCAATGTGGAAGCCATATCCTGCGACAGTCTAGAATGGAAAAACACAAAGTTTCGGGCGGAACAGGACTCGATTTTGGACCTTGAATGTTCACTTTCTTGGAATAAAAGATGAGTATACGCTTCTAGGTCTCGATGCAAATCGGCAAGAATAGCAATCGTTGTGAAGATATGGCTTCGATCAGTAAAAAATTCCAAACCAAGATTTCGGTCGTAAGCTTATTGCCTTCATAATTCTTTTCTGAATATCGACTTAATAATTGAATGTCGTTGCTGAACAGAGTCCACAATTCATTGCTCCTTTATTTTATTTCGATAGTTTAATTCCTTATCCACCATGATTTCAAGCTACAAATATGCAAATACTTATATAAATTTAGACATTTAATAAACTATGTCATCAAACTACTTTATTCACTGTCCAAAAGGCAAATCACTTAATTTATTTTTAAAACTAAGCAGTTCAAAGTTCACAAAAATAGAAAGCAGCTATCACTTATTCAATTTCACTTTGTTCAACTTTAAAATTGAAAATAATTTTATTTTTACTGACCCATATTCAAGAATTAAATTGGGAAAACTGAATACAATTTCCTTGTGGCAACATAAACTGATGATTATCTTATAATAATAATTTAAGAAATTTCATTCCAGAAACCAAAAAGGTTTGCAACCGTTTCGAAAAAACTCACAACAAAAACTGAAGCTACTCGAATGGAAACATTTCTTTTAATAAGTCAAATCAGAGCTCAGAATTTTTAACTATGTACTTACTCGTACTTATGTATGTAATATATATTTTAAAATATTCTTTATTTGATAATTAAAACATCATTGCGACGGATGCAAGTCTTGACCTTTAAGTTGAGTTGTGTTTCAGATTGATAAGGCACCAAGCCGGCTAATGTTATCTTTGACGACTTACCTAATGGACTTGCTACTCGTAGCTTTCGATTTCTTATTTGTTGGGCTCTATATAAATTGTTGCATTTATTAGTTTAAAAAAAAAAGAAATAAACGCCCAACCCTATCAGTTAATAACGTGATCAAAAGCAAATGATAGACATGATCAGTGGAAACGATCAAACAAAATATCATAGTAAACAATTTTTTAGCTTCTGAGATGATTCATTTGTATTTTGAATTTTCTTCTGCCCCATTTCTGTCTAATGTTGTCGCCCATTTTGTATTGTGTGAGAGAACATTAGAGATATTTTACAACTCGTAGATTTTTCACTCGCAGTCGAACGAAATTTCGTGTATAAATGAAGATTTTCAGTCCGAAGCATAAAAATAAGTGGTTATGTGAGTACTACCACTACTCACCTTCAACCCCATGTACCAGGTGAGAACGAGCATAAGACGGATATTCAGAAATGCTTCACAATGTAGTCATCTCTTTCAAGCTTCACAGAAGATTATGCTATGCCATCAGTGTCGCATTTGTTTTTGTTTAAGTCTGTACTCATCCACAAAGATTCCTACACAGTATGTCAAAACGGTTTGAAGCCAGCCTCATAGGTCCAACTACATTCGCCTTAGGGCTGAAATTCTAACTGATTCCAGTACTTACACAGGCAAGGTCGTCTTCATATTTTTACAAAAAGTTGGTCGAAACTCCATTACGGACTACAACCGAAGACACTTATTTGCGTATGGAAGAAACCTCTGAGCTAGATTCACTAGTGCATCTAAAGCAGAAGCAAATGTGCTTTGAAAAACTTGTGAATTTTGGACTACCATTTTCGATTGCATAATGGTCCGCCAATTGTCCGCTTACACCACGGAATAGCCAACAACGCTTCAGAAGTTCTTGAAGCGAATTAGTGGTGGAAACAGTTTCTGTGGTGGAAACATTGGGAACAAATGGTGACTAAACTAGTCATTTGTATCCTTCTTGTAAATAGAACAAACTCTGCTCAGGAAGATAAGTTGGGGCCTATTAAATGCAACAATCGTTAATACGTCTTTGAGTATCTTAGACTTTTGACAAATACGAGTAATAGCTTCTATCTGACAGAAAGTACGGCTATAAGAACTGCATCTCATATGAGCGAAGAGGCTAAAGCCTAAATCGACCAGCATGCATCATAGCAGTGGGAACTGAAAGACGCCCAAGCGCAACTCCTGTTCACATTACCCATTTTATATGTATTCCATGTCCTCAGGACGAGTTACATACCATATGTTAAAATTTGTATTGCTCAGGCAAATTCATTAAGGTAATGAAAATTCCATTTTAAATGCATCTTTTTACATTTCATGAGTTGTTTCTGATAGAACACGTCGATTATTAATAAATATTAAGGGTACGCAAATATTTTTAACACATTAGGAATTCTACCAGAAAACATCGACTACACCATACCCAAACAATGGTTTGGCAAGTGGTTCCACGTAAGCTACCCTCCAGATCCGAATGGGAGGAAAATGCCTTCTTGGTTGACAACTCAATCCACTTCTTCACCGACGGTTCAAGGACTATTAGTGAAGTTGGTGGTGGTGTTTTTGCCTAAAAGCTTTACCTTAGGCAACCACTGTAGTTTGTTCCAGCTAGAAATTCTGGCAGTTAAGGAAGCCCTGTCCTGACTGAAGAAAAATTTAATATCTGCGATGGATATCCGCACCTTTTCCGATATTCAGGCCGCTATCAAATACGAGTACCTAGACTCATGCTCTCTAAATTCAAAAACAGTCAATATCTCTAATGAAGATGGCGTAGCAGTTTAACCTTTACCTTTGTTGGGTGCCGGGACATAGAGACATTCCAGGGAATTGCAGGACCGACGAACTTGCTAAAATTGGAACCACTCTACCTATCACACCTGAAAAGGATAACATAGGTATGCCTATCGCTACGTGCATACTAGAAAGCTGGATGCTAAAAGCAATACAAACCATAGCTGGGCGGTTGGATCGACAAGTTTGGCGACCAAACAAATCTGGCCAAAACTAGATCTGAATCGCTCCATGAGTTTAATCCTTCTAAATAGAAAACATATTAGCGCCATTATAGGTGTCATATCTGGACACTGCCTTATAGGTAAACATACAACGGGCATTCTCCCACAATGACTTAAGTGACTTAAGCAACACAGACATCAAAAGTCTCTAAGGCTTTATAAAGAGCTCCAAATGGTTCCTGGAGTAGGAGGATCACAGATCCACGTGGCATCACAAAAGCCCAATAGGCTAAGTGGGTCGGTCTTTATTTTTCAACAGCCACTTTAACCTAAACTAACCCAAGGGTCCTACGTATTTACATTATGAACAGCTCCCTCTACCTTTTTTCTTGTTCTAAACTTGGGCAACAAGTCCAAATCGACAATATTTTTTACGATTTTATACATACATATATGTATATGAGCTACATCTAGTTCTTGCCACCTGATTGAGAAATCCCGCTGCTTCGTCAAGGTCGGTAACGAATTAATCGAGACCTTTGATTATATTGTATGGGACTCACAAGCAAACAATGGAGGCACAATATTTTAAAAGTCTGCAAAAATAAATCGAATTTTGACACTCATTGTTTGTTTGGACTATGGGGGGAATTGAATAATGAAACCCTATCCTGAAAAACTAAGAGGACTCCATACCTCCTGATCAAAAAGTACACGAAATTTGCCATTCAAACAAATCGCTCTTGAGATTTTGTCAAAAGTTTGTTTTTTAGGTTGGTACATCTGTCATGGCGCTCAAATATCTGTTTGAGTGCCATTTGTCGGTAGTTTGTTGTGTTCTGCGAATTTCGCAATGACCATTTCAGTTGAGCAAAGATTTTCCCTGAAATTTTGTTTTTCTAACAAAATATTCAGCCCTATCATGTAATTCGAATGGAAAAATTTTCGAAACAGAAAAAAATTCCGATCGGAACTCGCAGAACTATCACATTACCCGTTTCGGAACAAACTTTTTTAACGCATTTTTTTTCTTTCACAATTCCGCAACAAATTTCTGTGGGAGAATATCGGAAAAAAATTCAAGGCAACTTTCAAAAATTATAATTCATCGGAAAATTTTGCTCAGATTCGTCGTGTAAGCATCAGAGACAGAACAGTCGATCTTGGCGTCTCGTTTGAATCGGTACAGAGCATTATGCACGATGTTTTGAGCATGGGACGATTTAAATCGCGGCTTGTGCCAAAAGTGCTGAAGTTGCTGCAGAAACAGCATCGCATTGATGTCGCAAAAGAAATGCTTTCTTTGGGCCAAAATGTTATCAGTAGCATCATTACCGGTGATGAGACATGGATCTATGAATATGACATCAAAACTAACCAACCAGATGAGCCAACACAACAGAGTCGTTCCAAAATCAAGGCTTTGTTGACCGTTTTATTTGATTGCCATGGTATGATCCACTGCGAATTTCTTCCGCCAGGCTAGATAGTGAAAACGGATTATTAAACGTGAGGGTTTAAATCGTTTGAGGGAAAATGGTTGTCGCCAGAGACCAAAATTGTGGAGAAGCACCTCACAGTTGCGTTATACAGCAATTTTTCCGCCACGTTTAAAGATCGGACACGAATTTTTGCAATGATCCAATATAAATAAGTATATTAATTTATTTAGAATATCTTCAAAATTGAACAGTTCTTTTCGGTTACCAAAATGGCTAATGATTCAGTGGCGTAAATTCGAAGGGGATCTTCTCAATTAACCACATCTCATGCTATGAATGCTCCATATAGGAAATTCCAGCCCTTACTTGTCAGGTTCTTGCGGTGCTCTTGTCAATTGAAAAGCACTGGTTCTTTGTTAAGGGATCATTTTGGCTGAATTATTTTAAATTTGATAGTTCTTAAGCGGTTAATGCTTGGCTTTTTTGAGGACTCCAGGCTGCGGTGTATTACGACAGGGTTTATAAGTAAAAGGCAATCGAAGAAGAGGTTTTGTACAAGTAATGCTTGAAACTTGTGAATAGGACGAATTATATTGAAGCCAAGCAGTGAGAGTTGATAGTGGCAAACAGCGAAATTTAAAATTAATCAAGAGAGTACTTCAAAAAGAACGGAGCATTAACAAAATGAACCGAGGGCATATAATGGAGCTGGATCACGTCTTCTCCAAACAACCAGAAATCTCTGATTTTAATAGTTCGCGAGGCAATTGTTACCTTACCAGTGGAGAAAAAGTATTCTTATTGTTCTTTCTAAAGGCAAAAGCGACACGATAAATTGCAACAGATACCTTTCGATTAATTATGTACATACTCGTACTCTAGAGAAATACGAGTAACGAGTTACCTAAATAAGATGTATTCATCTTGTGTGCTTTCTTCGAATTAGCTCACTTAAAAGAAAGATCAATGTTATGTCATGTTCCACTGTAAATGTAATATGCTGTATATATAATGTAATTGTATTTGCTGTATTCAGGAACCTTAACCTCCACGTACACTCAGAAACACCCTCAATCTATTTCCAAGTCATCATTTTCCTTCTTATAATAAAATGTTCCATTGGACTTTGGATTTTCTTATCTCTTTTAAACATGAGTCAAATGAGTCATGGCGCCCCACTAAACTAAACAAGTCTAGACTGTTCAATGCTAATGGAAAAGGGACTGCCTTGTAAAATTAATCCTTCACCAATATATAGTACGTATCGATACATTGTCCCTTCAATCTTCGATCATATCATCGTTTTACATTCGAAATGACGTTGAATTGTGATGAACTTATGGGGCGGTTGTTAAACTAGACCATAAGTATGAAAGCCAGACGGGGCTAATGACTGTTTTGTGCTATCGACGGACTACACTAAAATACATATAACCAGATTTAATTGTATACATTCATATACACATGTTAACATACAATACATACATACGTAGGCTGGGGTAAAGTCATTACTGATATTTTTAATTGTTATCAATTAGATTGCGAGGGCGTAGTTATTATAGCTTAAACGATGTCTAGAAGCAGCCAGCAACTAAATAACAGATAGGCTCAGCCTCAAATCAGCCAGACAAATCGTTTTCAAGTCTGCAGAAAGTCGGACACTTTCTTGCTGAACAACGTGGGCCAATAACACGATTTGAGTGGAAAAAATTCAAATGTATAAAGAAATCTCTAGACTTAATTGGAAATTGGTGATTCCAGAGAAATGCTCAAATATTCAATGGAAACGAAATGAAAATCGTAAACAAAACTGAAGAAAAAGCGAAAAACTTCTTCGACTTTAAGTGGATTGATGCCATCCAGCTGAATTGATGAATACTGCCTTTTTGCACAGTCGGCAGCAGTGTCAACTAAACATATTTAAGCTAACTACTCGTGTTGTACTTACCAGCATGCACAGTCTGAACAACGGAATATATATATATGCATCCCAAATTCTTATAAACACGGCTGTTCTCATTTTCGTTCGAATACCAAATCCACCCGTTTTCGAATTTTCGATGTTCTGAATTCCGTATTCCCATGACGTTTTACGGATTGAAGGGTGTTCTGCAAAACAAACGGATCTTAAATCCGCCAAAAGTTTTACGTTTTCAATTCGGCTGTTTTTCTCTTCTCAATTAAGTTTACATATTTCATTTATTTCATTTCATTTATTTATTCGATCGATAATGTAAGTACCCAATTATTATTTAACAACAAACACAAATTAATTAATAACCATAATTCTGTAATTCAGGGAAAGGCATACCACACGAATACAATACTGCAAGTATCATCATCACAGGTTGCACAATTTTTACATGTGTACCATCTTCGCATCCAATCACTCCAGAAAATCAGTTTTGTCAAAAAAATGTCTCTTGGTCCTTTGTATTTTTTCTCCACAAAACTAGGAAATTAATTATTGCACTGAATCACATAAAATTGTATTTTGCTTTGACAGCTCCTGCCTATAGAAACGGCCTATTTCGAAACCGCTTTGTTGATATTAAGTTGGTAGTACTGTAAAGTGAATCCGATCGTAAATCAGAACACTCTTTTCCATTCCGTACGGATTCAATTTAAGTTTTCGTTTTCAAATATAGAAATATAAAAAAAAATTTTAGAAGCCAAAAAATACTCGCATCTTTAACAATTTGAAAATAAAAATTTTGAGAATTTTTCACAATCTTTACCTAATACAGTAGACTGTAGAAGATAGTTTTACTAGTCGATTGATTTTTCCGACAGCTCCAATAACACCTTGAAACATTAGTTCAAAACATTCTTACCCATCAATCATAAGGCTCAAGGTTCTGTAAACCAAACTTCAAATTGAAACATTTGGTAAAGTTGGCAGACTGATCCAAGTCCTCAAAAAGGATAAATCAGACAGACTTGAATAGAGAGTAATGATTTACATTTGAAACTTTAAAGGTAATCAGATTGCATCGGGCTTCTCTCACTAGAACTACAATTCATATGTATCATTCAAGGAAGCTAACTAATAATCGATGTTCCATAGTTCACGCTTGAATTTTGCGCCATTTAATAGTACAGTGATGACAACGCAAAAAAAGATAACAATGTGACAGATGACATTTCAGGGTTAATAAAAATGGGCGCTATACGAAACAACAACACATTTTCTTTGTTGATCAATATTTTAAAAATAATGAAGCTCCGTCAGCTACAGTCCGCAATTTTCGTACAAAATATGGCCGTCATAGTGATTTAAAATCATGAACTGTGAAGAGAATAACATAATTGAAAAATTCATGGAGACTGGATCAATTAGTGAATTTATACACTCTGGGTGTCCTGTCACAAGTCGTTCAACAGGAAACAGCGAAGCAGTTCGCGAGAGTCCAGGAACATCAATTCGGCACTGTAGTCAAGAATTGGGCACTTCGAGAACCTCTCTACAGCGAATTCTCACGAAAGACTTGAAACTTTATGCTTACAAATTTCAATTGACTCAAGAACTGAAGACTACTGACCATGCAGCGCGAAGAGAGTTCGTTGAATGGACTTTGGAACAACAACATCATCTTCAGTGATTGAGCTCATTTCCATCTTGATGGCTTCGTTAATCGTCAAAATTATCGCAGTTGGTGTTCAGAAAACCCACGAGTAATTGTTGAGAAACAAATGCATCCACAACGCGTGACTGTTTGATGCGGATTTTGTGCTGGAGGCGTTATCGGACCATTCTTCTTCGAACTTGCGGCTGGTCAGACAGTAACAATTAATGGTCTTCGTTATCGTGACATGATAACCCAGTTTTTAGTGCCTAAATTATAAGATATGGATGTGATCAACATGTGGTTTCAACAAGGCGATGCCACATAGGATTTAGCCAATAAAAGGGTACTTGCTTGCCAGCAAGGCCGGAGCGGCCATTTATCTGATGTACTATTCCATTCATAGCCCCAATCTGTGCACTCTGTGAATCAATAAAAAGTTTAATCTTTCTAATTAAAAATCTGTATTATGGGACACCCTTTATAATATAATTTGTCGTGGTTATTGCTTCAAGTGTTTTTTTTATTTATTACAATCTACGAGTAGTCTATGACTAATAAGCAATTTTGTTTTGACTTAGATTAATTAACAGATTTTGAAATGAATAATGTCGATGCATTTCACTTGTGTAAGCCTTAGTTAGCCAATAACAATTACATAATTACACTTGTTGCGCTAGTTCAAATGGTAGATCCGTGTAGTCCAAGAGCGGGATGGTCTTAATGTTCGGGTGTCGGTGAAGTCGAACCTTTTGCTTTTTAGCAAATCTGTGTATTTCATCTTGCACGTTTTCTATTCCCAGGTCTCTGTGGAGGTCATCATTCATCATTGCAACGTTGCTTCTTTTGTCTTTTCGGTACAGCCCCATAGTTTGTAAAATCAACATGTACGGATTTTACTTCGTTTAGTCTTATTCGCCATTTTCTTTTATTTAATTTTCAACTTTCAGGAGAGACTCATGAATCTTACGACTTGATTCCTCTTTACTTACGGCAACTACCTTCAGCAAATGTAGCGTCCATGTTTTATTCTTGGGCTGGAATATTGTAGGTATACAGGAGATAGAATACTGGCCCAATAACGCTTCATTGCGGTACACCTGCTTTGATTTTTTTAAGATCCGAATATGAATTCTTGTCTTTTACATATGGTTTGTGAAAGTATCTGACCGATATGTAAGATCGTAGAATTTCAGCATGTGCGTTAGGTTTTTTAGTTTGTAGACCAATCCATTATGCAATGTCATGTTGAATGTTTCACTCGAAAGCCAAACTGTTGGTCTGGTATAATATGTTCTTTCTATAATAGGTAGCGGTCTTTCAAAAAGTTTGGACACTATTGTCAGAGAAAATATTGGCCTATACAATGAAGCTTCGTGATGTGGTTTTCCCGGTTTACCTATCAAGATTATCCCAGCTACTTTCTTTAATTGTGGAATATATGTAGCTTGTTTTGGGAGCTGCTTAAGAATTTGACCCGTAATCAGTTCAAAACCTGGCGCTTTTTTCGAATTTGAAGTTCTGATTTTATTCCTCACTTCGGATTATGATGTGTTAAGATATTTCTTTACTTTCTTCACTTAGTTCTTCGCTGAGCAGATCATCGTGATCATCTTTCAGTACTCTGCCCATTTTTACCGCCTTGGCTTGTCGTTGTTTACCCATTTTCCACCCTGTTTTTATATTGGTGAATGTTATGTGAGTGATTGGTCTTTGTGATTCTTAGAGGTTTTCCAGAGTGAGTAGACCGTATCCTTGTTATTCTTGAGATTTAGCAAAACATAATTAATTTCCGAGTCCTTTAGTTCCTTAATCGTTCATCTTACTTGCTGTGCTAGATTGTTAAATTTATTTTGTACCGTTTGGCTCTTTCTTGCTCTCCGTTTTTAGACAATTAAATCTTGAATTTCTCATTAAGTGTCAGAAAGATGGGTGATTGGTCGGTCAAGTCCTGACTTTCTTCAATTTGCAGAGAGTTACTTGAGATATTTTTTACTATGAAAAAGTCAAGTAGGTCAGAATTTTTTTCAGGGTCAGCGGGCCCGTCTTCGCTGGGCATTTTTATCGTCATTAACTGTGTTTTTTCTTATGACGGCATATGAAACTCGGCAAGACAACATGGAATATGCAGATAAGTCATTGGTCTTATAGATCAAAACAATGGTAGTTAACAAGTGAATGCTGACTACGATCAATATGTGATCCTATAGTGCTTTTAGGTCATATGCAGATGATGTTCTCCTTGCCGCACCCAGATAAGATTTAGTGACTGTTTGTCCCTTACCGCAACCAGGGGAATGTGTGTAATCGATTGTAAGTTTAAGTAAAATGTGCAGTCAGCCAATTCTCTCAAGCCGTCATTCCGTTTGCCGAACGAAGCTAAATTATTGGATGCCATCAAAAGTAGCAGATCCTCTTGATATATTTACGTCCATGATAATTCAGATTGCTAGCTTTTCCAAATACAAGGCTGTCTTCCATTTAAAGAACGTAATCTTTGTTATAACTCGTGATGAAGTGATCTTTGCAATCACCTTTGTGCATGGCGTCGGTATGACGCAATAACTTGCCAATTCGTATACGAGTGTCTCATAGGCTTCTTAGTGAGAGCATTGTTATGGTATCTGTGGTTTAAACATGAAACCGCAGAAAGAGTCTTTCACTATTCTGTCGTAGTGTTGCAAATGAGTGCTAGGTGCCGTGACCCTAAGTTCTACAAGAAGTTTTAGGCCGGCCTAGACTTAAACCAAATGTTATTCATTAGCACATACTAGCTATGACAATGCGTTTTTTTGCTCCCATGAATGTACCAGCTTTTAGTGAAGTTAAGTAGTAAAGACAGAAATTCACTTTAAACACTTGATGTAACAACTTTTCAAACTGCAACAAAATTAATGCTTTCACAAACCTGAACATACTCGTATAAACGGCCTGAATAAACCACGCAAAGCCTTCAGTTCGAAAAGATCTTATTCCGACGGTACTTAAACTTAAAGGATTGATAAATACAATAGTCAGTTTCAACACAATGTTAAACTACGGCGGCAGAAAACAAATAGCTACGAATGTCAGCGGGTGTAACAAAGCTTGACCCAGTAAGAATCACACGCATTCACGGAAGTTTTGGACTTAGCAACCGAAAGTGACTGACCTTGCCATGTTCAGCGAAATTTGTTTTGAAAAAAGTATTAGAGGCAAAAGTAATTGAATTACATCTCTGTAGGCATGGACTCTGATTCAAATTTGACATTTGTAAATATGATCCCAAATAGTGCAGCTCGCACATTTGTAGAAAAGGGATTACTATAGTTTAT
The DNA here is from genome assembly GCA_928272305.1 of Volucella inflata. NCBI lineage: Eukaryota > Metazoa > Arthropoda > Insecta > Diptera > Syrphidae > Volucella > Volucella inflata. The sequence goes on from OV743716.1 coordinate 183,442,160, forward strand.
GTTTTCTTTTATTTTAATCTTCGTTCTCCAAATGTTCTAACTCCTATAAGCCAGCATGAACAGCTTTCACTTTTTTACTCGTTGAAAAAATAATGAATTAAATCTCATAACGAAATTCGCCCAATCCAGAAAATAAAAATATAGCTGACAACATATCTTATAGAAATGTCCGATATAATTCGTACTAGCATGTTTTCTTGCCTGATGCCCCTAATGTCGCACTTCAAGTTGGTTAAGTTCTGTTAGCCGTCAAAATCACTCGTAGTTCATTCCCCACGAAACAACCGTGTGCTTTTTCAACTGCTAAACCTCTGCGCCTGATTGGCAAAAGCAATTCTGCGTCTTGCAAAGGCAATAGCTATACAATTTACAGAAAAGTTGTTTGCCGGCACTTTATAGAAAAAATTGTCTATATTTTGAAATTTACAAAACATTTATATTAAATCTTGGTTCGATTTAATTTCTTTGCTCTTGCTCATTATTATTATATTTTTAATATAAAAATCGACATTTTCTTGAAAATCAGCCACCGTACTCAAACCGTTTTAGTTTTCTTACTCTTTAGCCTTAAATATCATTTAACACTTATTTTGTCAGTTTGGCATCATTGACAAACATAATGCCGCTCGCCGCCATTTTATTTTCACTAAAGTAAAATTGAAAGTGCGTGAATACACATTTTGCATTGCAAAGAAAATTGTCATTCATTAATACTATACATTTAAAAGTAGAAGCTACATCTTTCAGTAAAACATTTAACAATGGTAAGTTAGGATTTTTAAATTGTTTGAGTGTTTAAAATGTATGTATTGTTTTTTAGACCACGAAAATTTTTGTCGGAAGCCTCCCGTCCGGCTGCAAGCCACAAGAACTCCGTCGTTTATTTGAGGATTTTGGCGTCGTCACCGAGTGTGACATTATGAATCGTTGCGGCTTTGTTCACATGGAAACTGAAGAAATGGCCGCCAAAGCCATCAAAGAATTGAATTCGACGCAGTTTAAGGGCGAAACCATCAACGTAGAACCTGGTCGCATCAGAGACCGTAACAAGAAAACCGGCAACAATAGTGGCAAAGCCGGAGGCGGTGGTGGAAATGGGATTCGCAAAAGGGGACGCCGTGGAGGTTCTGGTCGCGGAGGCGGTGGTGGTGGTATGAGATTGGATAACATCGACGAAAATACTACACAGGACGCCCTTCAATTGTGCAGTGCAGTTTTTGAAGAAATGAATAAGTTACTCAATCCCAATGCCAACCTCGAAATACCCCAAAACTTTATTCCAGAACAGTTAGTGAATATTGGCGGTGGTGGTGGTAACAGAAATCGTAACCGCAATAGAAATCGCAGTAACAACCGTGGAGCAGTTATTAAAGGAAATCAAGATAAACCAAATCGAGGTCAAGATCAAGGAAGTGGACGAGGCCATAATCAAGGTAATGGTCGAAGCCGAAGTCAAGGTAATGCTCGAAGCCGAAGTCAAGGTAATGCACGAAACCAGAATCAAGGCAACGCCCGAAACCAAAATCATGGCAATACTCGTGAGCAAAAACAGAGTACAACACGCAGTCAAAGCCGCGGAAATGCCAAAAATCCTCCAAAACGGGAGATCGCCGACGTACCGCGTAACAATAGTCGTGGACGTAATCAAAATCAAAACCAAAACCAGCGCAATGCTGGACGCTCTGGAGGCAAAACTGATTCAGGGCCCATTCGTAATGAAACAGCCAGGTCACATAACAACGCTGGTCCTTATAGCCGAGGCGGCGGTGGTGGTGGAAACAATAATGCCGGTCAAATCCAAAACTTTATAGAAGATATGCCAATTACGCAGAGTGTGCGTAGCTTTGCTAATAACCTGAGCAATGCAGGTCAAATTGATGAGAGCTGGCCAGCAAATAGTGGCAACTTTAGAGGTGGTAACACCGGTGGAAGTGGTGGTATCAAATCACTAATGGGTCGCAACTTTGATGAAGATATTCCGGTGAACAATTTCAATGAAACACCAGCCAATAACAGGATGGGCAGCAATTTGAATAACTTTGGAAACTTTGGCAATGGCGGTGGAAATCAGAGAAATCTTCCAAGTCATGGAAATATCGGTGTTAACCTCGGCGGTGGTGGTGGTGGTGTTGGTGTTGGTATTGACCGATTCCAAACCGGTAACAACGATCGTTTCCAAACTGGTAATAACGATCGTTTCCAGAACTCTGGCAGTGATCGTTTCCCAGGTAGCAACAGTGAACGCTTCCAGGGTGGCAACAACAATGATCGTTTCCAGGGTGGCAACAACAATGATCGCTTCCAGGGTGGCAACAACAATGATCGCTTCCAAGGTAACAGCAATGACCGTTTCCAAAGCAGTGGAGGTAACTACGGAATGGGCAATCAGGATAGAAGAGGCTTTGCACTACCCGAACAACAACGTTTCAATGATAATCAGAAATTTGGAAACTTTAACCAGGATTCACGTGGAGGAAATACACAATTTGGTGGTCAGAATAATCAAACTTCTGGGAATCGCAGCTCAGGCTTTGGAAACAATTCAGGCAGGCAGCCACAAAATGACTTGGAGAACCGCAATTTGGGTGGATCTGCTGGCGGTGGTGGTGGTGTTGGTGGAAACGCCATGTTCTCTCGCAGAAACAACAATCCAGGAAACTTTGAATCAAATAATATGTAAGTTCTATTCAAATTCATATTTTTTATTTCAAAATATTGTATTGTCGTTGTGTTGAAAGCATCTCCTCATATAGCGTTTCCCGTAGTAGTTTTGCTTTATTGTTTTAGTATGCTCGTATGAATCATAATCTGCTGAACGAGAAGAAAACAAAAGTACGTCCCTAGTTCGATTGTTTCCAGAAACACCATTTTTTATTCAGCCGTTTTGAAAGTTTGGTGATTCAAATTCGTATTTAATCAACCGTAAATTGTAATCCGACACTCCGAACCATTTCCAGACGCCTCACGACTTGCTGCAATAGCAAAACTTTTCGATCCTCATCATCGACTTGCTAAGCTACCTGTTGTTGATAAATTTCGTACCAATTACCATGTACATAACGGAAAAATAACAACCGGTCACAAGAAACTAGCTGTTGTGAGTGGAAATGTTACATAAATATCCGCACTGGTCGATCGCGACTAGTCTTTGGCCTGTGTCTGTCTACTATGTGAAAGATCTTGGCCCTCCCCATTGTAAGATTCAGCTTATGTAGCTTTAGGCCCTCAAAGTCTCCCTCAAGGGAAGTTGCCGTCTCTGGAGGGATGCAAATCCAAAAGAAACTTAATGAGACTCAATTGCATCATAGGTCCTTATTTTTTCAAAAATAAGCCCGGGGTTTTCGTTACAGCTTATGACTAATGTCACCGAACAATTACCAGTAATTAGTTGATATGTACACCATTGATTCAAAATATGGCCCTTTGTGTCATACTATCCATGAAAGCATTGTCTTATTATGGACAACTTTTTAACGACAACATTGCTTTAGGAAACTGATTCCTGTGATCGTGTGGTTGAACTCCTGTCAATTACTTTTTGTATCGATACTTGAAATCGATGTTAAGCTGATAAACAGACCTTGGACGCAGGTCGCAGACGGTTTATCGTCTATTATCCAGAATGTTAAGGAAACGATATGGTCGACTGACCCACCATTTGAATTCTTTGGCCAAGACTGCATCATTCTTTCCTTTGATGTTCGACTTAACAGCTCATCGAGGTCCAATTTTTAGTGTATTTAGCATGATTTAAAGTTTCGTCATCTTTCTCGCAGTAAATATTGCAGGATGTTGTGTAACTTGAGGTTCATTCAAGAACAACATTACTGACGCATAATGACATCTGCGTTAAGCCATAAAGTGAACAGAATGTTGGAAGGTAAAAATCTGACGCTTGAAGCCAGCAGGACAATGTTTAGAAAAAAAGGGTTCTAATGTCCAAAGAAGCAGATTTGATCGAAAAACACCTCTGCCCCGCTTGGATAGGAAGGATTCCAAAGAAAGTGTTTAGGAGATACCCACTACTCTGGAAAATTTGATTCCAAAGAAGGGAACTCTGCGGGCTTAAGTCGCAACAAATTTCTTAAATTACTTACATGTACTTTATACTTTAGATGAGGATTCCGTTCTTTTCCGCCTACTTTCGTTAGTGTTGACGCTGTATATTTCGTGCAGCCTCCTCCAAATCACATTGATTCAAATATGGTAGATATTCTGATCGACTTCTAATGCAGTTAATCCAAATATGAAACGTTTAGTAAGAGGTATTAAAGTGCTGTCAACAACCCTCTAACTAACTATGCTAGCAGAGTTAATGTTACGTGTCCCTCTTAACGGTAGCATATACTTGTTTCAATACATTGTACAATATTACATTCGCCTGTGTCGATATGAACTTAAGCGTATCAAGACTTTCTAGATACGACTCTTTATAGTTCGTCTGTTGCATGCACTCTATACTCAATGAACAGATATATAATGGGTACTACTAGTGATGTGTCAACTCGAGTTGATAAACCGGTTCAAACCGAGTTGAACACACGATTCGGCTTCAGTTGGTTAGGATAAGTAAGGACAATGCACTAACACATGAATATACCCGTATACGTATATAGAGTCGAGTTGGAAATATTGTACATACATATTTGGAATTCGGTTATCAGTTTCAGTTCGGTTTCTCATAAGACGGTGGCACCTGACCTATTTTCTCTTGTTTTTTCTTATCGTTGATTTCACGTATTTGCGTTAATTTGTTTTGTGTATGCGCTGTTTTTTTGTGTGACGAATCGAACCAAGTCAATTGAGCGTATACATGGGTTAACGAATTTAACTCTATTTGAATGTACTCGTTTATAAAGTCGAGTTGGAAAATAGTCTATTGTTTTTGTACAAACGAAGTTAAACCTTCGTACTTAAATTTCAACTCGGGTTAACTCGGTTTGTTAAATTTTCGTTTTGGTACAACTACTCTGGTGCCACTTGTGTTTCCAGTATTATTTTGATCGCCTCTACTGGACTAATGCATGCTCTGCTGTTTCTCTTGCTCCAACTAATGTGCATTTTGCAAAGCTTAACTATTTTATACATAATAGTCAAATAAAATTAATAACGATTCTCTACAAACACTGTGTATGGTTTAGCTATGGTTGTTTCCTACTGAAATCAGACACAACATCTCATCCTACGTTTTTGGTCTATGCATGAAGACTCGACTACCTGAATCAACTTTTGACACACCATTTCAGCAGCAGTTTTCGTGTTGTTGCATCAAATGGCATGTCCTTTCGAGCACAGTCACACGACAAGCTTTTCTTCTTCCATTTCCTTTTAAAATGAATTTGTCTGATGGAAGCGCAGCCTATGAAATTTATCAAATCCAATCAAAAGAAGTTTATTGTACACAATTATATACAAGTACTTAACTTACTCGGTTAACCATAAACATTTTATCAGGGTCATAGTGATGAACTCGCATTTCTCGCAGTCATTATTTTTATAGAACGTCCCTTGTATCAACTAGTAAACTAACTTATTTTTTCCATCAAATAGTCCTTGAAAACTTTGGTTCTAGTTTGGTTGAAAATGTATTCTTAAAGTTTTTTAATTAGTATGCAATATCTCGCCGTATGTTGTCTTTCTAAGCATTAATCAATGATGATATACAAAACAAGCGATCTTGCATACCCTCCCAAAGAAAGTTATCAATTTTTGATTGTAACCCGAACTTCAACCTCCTTTTGAAGAAAACAACCCCTGATTATGCCACAAGTGTAAAAAAAAACACCATTTAGTATAGTTTTGGTTGTAATAATTATTGAAAAGTCGCTTGGTGATTGGGTGGGCTAATTTTTCTTATCGAAGTATCCTTCTAGCGAAAGTTTGATGCATTCCATCACCCAATGGCATCAATCTATGCACTAATTGAATCGTTTAAGGGTTTCTCAGACGGAAAAAACCCAACTTTCTGTACACGCCTGCCCTTAACTACAGTGCTATTATTTTCGGAATGTAACTGAACATGGATTTCAGAACCAATGTTCTACGATTTGGTAACGTGCGTTATCGCTACTTTTTTATTTGGGATGTACCAGACAATCGTATTTTATTTGCCCAAGATGTGTTCGTAAATTTTTTTCTATCATTCTACTCATTAACCCGCAAAGAAGATAATAATTTAAGTGTCATTAGGAGCACAATTCTGGTAACAGCCTCAAAACTGTAAAATGAGGAGAGTTCCGGTAAAAGAAAGCCGTATTTGCTCAACAATAAACTTTTTTTGATTCAAATTTTGTTTTGAATAAAATAAATAATTTTAAGTTTGTTCAACATATTTTAATATTTGAATTAAATTAGGGGCAACAATCGTATGCGCAACAATGACATTGTCGACAATAATCGTGGCGGCAATTTTGGTGGTAACAATCGAGGAATCGGTGCCAGTGGAAACACCAATCAAAGTCTTGGCTATAATCGTCAAAACTTGAGCGGGGCTAACAGCAACATGGGTGGCGTAAATCCCAATATGGGAGGAGGTAACAACCGAAACGTGGGTGCTGGACAAGTTAATCCTCTTAATTTTCAAAAAGAGTTCCCATCTCTTCCAAACCCTTCAAATATGAACACCATGGGCAACATGAACAACCGGTAAGTGATATTCATAACAACTTACACAAATAAACATATGTATATGTGTGTTCTTGAGAAAAAGAAAAGCACAAACGATGTATATTCTACAAGCAAAAAAAAAACGTTCAAATATCTTCTCAGAAATCTGACGTTCTTTCGATTTTGTGATTTTGTATATGCGTTTCTAGACACATGATCTAAATGTCCTTTCGACTTTCCCCAAACAATCAATTCTTAAAAACAAAAACCTTGCAACATTTTTTGCGAACTTACTAATAAATGCGATTTTTTTTTTTACGAATTATTCTTTTTATAGCAATGGGCCACGCCAAAATATGATGTCGAATCGTCGCTGGTAAACAGATAATTAAACATAATCAATAAGTGTAGTTCTCAGCGGAGAATCTACTATATTTAATCATTTAGAATTTAAGAAAAGAAATGAGAAAAAGCAAGAAAAACAGAGAGAAAATCATTTTAATAACAGAACTTTAGTAAAACATACAAACCACCAATTGAATAGGGAACAATACAATTGTCATGCGGACAGTTGTCTGTTCCCCGAACCATTTTTTATCTTTTTAAAATTTGACATAAATAATGAATAAAGGTAACATTTGTATAATTTAGTCGTATGTTACCGCACTATTACTTCTATTTTGACGACAAGTGCGATGATCAAATCAGTTTTTAGATTTTGTTTTCTTTTTTTTATTATTATTATCTCATTTTCGTTTACGTACATATCTTACTTTTTGTATTAGTAAGAAAATTGACAACATCAACCAGATAAACTTACTCTTTATCATTATTTTTTATTATTATGTATTTTCTTCTTTTTTGTTTTTTTTTTTTTTTTTATCAACCAACCAACCAACTGCGGTGAGAAGACATTGTAAAACAATTTAATTTGTAATATTTGTTGCTTTCTAGTTAATTCGATTAAATCATTGTACTTATATGCTTATTCTGTGTATGAGATCAAATGGAAATTGCACACAATTTTCGTAGCAGCCCGTTCCATTCCAAAATAATAATAAAAAAATATTTTAATATATCATATACTAATATGTATATACACATTTATGTATAAAACAAACAAAAAACAAAACATTTAGAAACTAAAGTACTCAAAGAGCTTGAAATAAAAAATACGTTCTCCCAATAACTTCCAAAAGTCATGTATTTTATTACAGAGAAAATGAAATGTTCATTTGTTGGAGTTAATAACAAGCAATACGTATTTATGAATGCGGTCGTAAGTAAACAATTAACAAAATTGTCAAAGGGAAAAGAGAGAGAGAGCTGTGATTTATTTTCTTTTTTTTTTATAAAACCAATTCGAGCCTCATTTTTATTCATACCATATACATGGGTGCGTTGAACTAATTGAAACATGAATAGAAGTTTTCATTTCATAGTTCTGGACATCTACAATGAATTGCGCTGTACTCGAATTAGTATTTGTTTGTTTTTTTTTTTTTTTTTCCCCCATTTTCGAACTCCAACAATTATTTACCCTTGCATTTATTAGAAAGGTTTTTTAAAAACACTAAGAGTCAAATGGCTTAAATCTTGGTTACGTTGAATTATTATCTTAATGGCGGTTGTTTGAGAATTTTAAAAACAATTCAATAACAAAAGCCTGGGCGTACTCGAATTTTAAATAATTGTAAAAGGTAGACACCTTCGAAAGTAGTTCGACTTTCGGTTGAACATTATTGGACATCGGTTTGCTGTAGATATTAAAGTGGTATTTCCAAACAAGGCTGATATATATTTAAATAACGTTTTGAAGAAGTTAAAGTCCAATCATTAGTTGAAACTTATCAAGCCAATGCATCACTTTTGACATACTTAAAGCCTACTGTCTTAAGGTTAGCTAAATAGAAGTGGCAATGGCAATACCATTCATTTTCTAACTATTTCAGCGATGGTTGTACCCCTTAAAGTGACAACACCGTTGCTTGCAGCATACGAATTTTTATTGAAACTTCTTGATTAATGTCATGTTTCATTGTGACATAAAAATTCATTAACATCTGATACATTTGTTAAAATAAGCCATATTTGGTGAAGGTGTTCCAAAGTCCGTACCGCTGTGAGGCCGTAGGAAACATAATGTCAAAGAAAATAAATTTCTCTATTGTTAATCCTGTACCTTAAGTTCTGTGGCTCTTCACATTATTGTCTTTTTTCAATTCATATCTTGTTTTAACGCTACGTTGTAATTTATTGAAAAACCTATAGGAAGTGTCAAACAAATATAATTTTTCACGTTGAAACTGTGTTGTTCCAAAATTGAATGTCACCTAGCAAGGGCGTAAGACGATTACGAGTATTTTTCTGCAAGTCTGACCACTTAAGTTTACGGAAAATTGTCTTACGTAGGATCATCAGTAAACCAATAAATGGAGGTACTTTGCATATTGACAAGGGCGAGAGTTATTGAAAAAAAAACTCACTATGGATGTAGGAGGCAGTCTGTTATCCCTCGAATTTTATAATTAAAATGAAAAGGATGTTGTATCTATTCTAGTTACAAATACACAATGATACATAAAGTTGTTTGGTAAAACCTGCAAAAATGCCAATTTAATCCATACTCCATACCACATTACTGATACGGGATGGATTCTGACGCTTCTCTGAATCCGTTAAGAGATTATTTTGCTTATTAAATAAATTTTAAGAGCTGTAGAATTTCGTATCAGTAAACAGAAATCGTTGGTAAGAGTTTATTTTAAACTGGCCGCACAGATCTTTCGGTTTTTCTTCAGTGCGATTATGAAAGTATCTGGTGTGCCTTATATACGTATCGAGTGACAAACCTTCATTGACATTGCATGGCATTGACTTTCTATTTTCGCAGTGTCTCTTGTTTGTTTTGTGGTTAATTTGTACGGCACTCGAAATCCTTCCTGAACGTAGCAGTCACAATAAATTCCAAAGTGCAGTACACAAAATCGCGATTGATTTCAAGCAGTCGCCCGAACCGAAATATCTTGTGTCTGATGACGGAAGATCTGGGCTGAGAAACCTGAAAAAATGTTTGTTGAGTGACCAAACTTGTGTGTGGTCTCGCATTGTCGTTGTGAAACACCACACCCTTACGAATGGTCGGCACGGGACGTTTCTGTGCGATGGACTTTGCTTACCTCTCCCATGGTTCATCTCGCTTACTTTTTTCGGCTAATATTGGTGGTGACAATCTTGTTTTCCGTGCCAGTAATTCTACTCTTTAAGAATTGATAATTTCTTCGCGTTTGGTGAGTTTTTCGCAGACGTTTATGTGCTTTACTAAATAGATTTACTTCAACCCATGCCTTAGCCATAAATCGAGATTTAGAAAGCCAAGTAATTTAAGATTGACAAAAACGTTCCCAGCAGATACTTTTACAGTGCAGTGATAGCAAGTTCCCGACTCAATCTATGCGCATACTCTTACTATCGAAATCTAGTACAACTCATGAAACCGTCCTTAATTTTAAATATACCGAATGAACCCAAACTTAGCCACATTTTACACAGCGGTCGGCATTACATGCATTCAGTCGTTTAGCATTGTTTATGATAAGACTAGATAAACTCCATTTTCTCTTGTAGCATTACTAGAAAATTAATGTTCTGACTTTAGATTTAAGAAATTCTTCCTTTTTTTTTGCGTTCAACCTTCGGTTCTTAATATTTATTAAAAGAACTTGAACTTTCTTTCGACAATTTTAGCAACAGTATTAATTGCAAAAGAAAATGCGTCTTCCGAGCTATGCTTACTTCTTTGGAATGACCATATGTTGTCAGGTTGCTTACGTTCCTGACACAGCGTTTTAATATGGCTATAAATTTGCGTTTATATATCATTTAAATGAGTTGATACTTTTTGAAAACTCTAAAAGGCGTGTTACCAAGATATTAATAATTTTGTTGGTTAAAAAACTAGTAATTCTGTATTTGAGTTTTATTTTTCAAAACTCAAATTTAACGATTTTACCAACTCAGTACAGCTCTCTCTTCGGCTCTTACCTTTTTTTTAAATATTTATTTTCTTATTTAAGCAGACATCAAATTGCAATAATTGCAGTTGAAGTGGATTGCAACAACTTGTGGAGTACCACGCGGATAAAAGAAAACCTGTTCAAAGCAACAGCATAAGCGACTTCGACATCTCATATGAATTTGGCAATGTTCCAACCTCTCTCATTACAACATGGGGGAAGATACGAATTGTAATTTTAAAGGAAAAATTATTTTAACAAAAAAATTCATACTGCTGGGAAAGGTTATAAAAATGTGGAAACAACTTAAATGCTCTTTCGTTTCATATGGAAAACTGAACAATTATAGTAGTGCTCTGAATAAAGACATTTTTTAGGTAAAACGAAACAAAAGGCTACGAATTTACAGGTACCGGTCTTAGCAAATCAACAACTTTCCTCTGTACAAGAACACAAGAGCAATGTGTTCACCCAAACTGAATAATACAGAAAACTTTAAGATGCCTTCATCGTTGATTGAATTATAATAAACAACTGTTTTTTTGTTATTCGCTTTAACAACTGGTTTTCTATTGCCGTTCGTTAACATCATACAAATTCTTGCGATGTGTCTTTATGTTGATTCCTATACGAGGGTGGGTCAAAAATTAGAAATGAAAAACCAATAGATGATTCAAAATAGGCTCTTGTAGAGACCATGATCTCCTCGTTTTTTTGTGATCTACGCGTTTATGTTAGGGGGGAGAAGAAAGACGCAGGGTGTCAGGTTGGGTGAGTATGGAGGATGCCGCAACCATTCGTACTGTAGTTCATGTAATTTGGCTACATCAATTTAAGATAAGTTAGCTGGTGCGTTGTTGTGGTGCAATAGCACTATATTTTCTCAAATGAGGTCGTCTCTCAATTTCTAATCAAATCGCTCCAATTATTCACTGTTGTAATGTCGTAGATATGAACTTTCCACCCGATGGGGACCGTCTTTGCCTTCTTCCATTGTTTTGGTTGTTTATTGATCTCTGGCATGTATTAGTGAATCCAAATTTCATCAACTAACCATCGCAAAAACTCGCAGATTTTGTTCACTGCTTCGAAGTTGACTGGCGTATTCTATTGTTGTCCCTTTTGAGCATTTGCGGCACTCATCGGCCAAGCCGGCAGCTTCCTCATCCTTACCATGTAAAATGTTAATTGCCCTTTCGTACGATACTCTTACACCCTCTACTACTTGACACACATTCGTTTAGAGAAGGTCGTGCTACGGACCTTTTCAAAGACTTTCTCGGTAATCAGGTATACCGGGCGTCTGAAAACTCGTCATCTCAAACGAATGCACGTCCATGTTCAAGTTTAAATTCATTGAATCCGTATCAAACTATTGTCATAGATTTTGAATGGCTCATATAGGTCTTTTTCAATTTAAATTTAACTGTTCGCTTTTTCATTCAGAAAAAAACATTGTTTTGATTGCCCTTCTTGTATTGTATCAACAAAAAACAAAAGCACCAATCTCTCTTAAATCGCAACCAACTGATGAATCAATCTGAAATTTTGTATCGCGTCGTTTCAAAGATCGTAACACTTCTTGGTAATTTAACTTGGCAACGTGACCTGTTTTAATAAACGGATACTATTGATCCACCCTCGTAAACTTCTACATATGTATATTATATATATTGCATGTCTGCGATCGGCGACGTGCTGTTTACCTTTTTTTAATTACTGTACTTCGTTATTACCGAGCACTATTATAATACTCGTAAGCACAGGCACACTGGCATTTGCGGCAAGTTAATTGCAAATTAAAAGTTGTTTCTAATTTTTTTAACGAGTCAAGTTGCCCAAACTACTCGTAAGCGGAGCTGATTTTAATATAGAGGTGCCTGCCATTAAAAAAGATAAAGATAAATAAATTAATAAATACTAATTTAAAGTTGTCTAGATACATGAACTTTATAAAAATCATCAGCTGTATGCCGTGACAATGTTGTTTATGTGCATAAAGTATGACCCCAATAATTAAAATTGTTTAAATGGCGTATGGTTAACCAGCGCGCAATATTAACACGAAAGCAGTTTAAAAATATTTGCGAAATTTCCTATTGAAATCTAAGCAGAATATCTACCTACCAGTCAGCTAATTAATATAATGAGCAGAATGATTTATATTTTTACGATTAGCGGATCGTAAATTATGTAAGTATTGACTAATAATTTATGTAACTCAGATTTCAAATTTTTGAAAATCTTTTCTTTAGATAGGATTAAAATATTTTGTAATACAGACCTTTAGAAAAAAAAAAAACAATAATGAACAGTTATCCTTCGCTATCTCCGCTAGCAATGCGTTAGTCAATTCGACTCCCCACATGGGCTGCATTTTGAGATTCGTAAAGCGTAGGCGATGGATCACTGTATTGTAGTAAACTCGATCAATTGTAATGTTTTTAATTGCAATTTTGTTTTTGTAATTTTCCGAAACGTTATACCATACCACCATAACTTTTTTTTTTAAATTAATATAATACTTTCCATCTTTTAGGATGTTTGCTGGGCAAGTGGATTACATGGATATCAAAGGCCGAGCTTTGGTACAAGCTAACTATTAGTTTGGATAGTTGAAATGTATTAATGATTTATTTACGAGTTTCATTGAATTGTATGGTTTGTGAATTAAATTTTATTAAAAAGACTGAAATTGAAAAATTGTACCTGATTGTTAAAAGTATTAAATACTAAATATTAAAATATTATTATTAATATTACTTTACGATTTTGCATTTGTCATTTTATTTTAAAAATTTATTTAAAGTTATGAGAACAATACCTGAGTTCTAATGGTAATTATTCCGACGTTACCCGGAAGTCAATGTATCACTGGTAACGGGTAAAATTAATTGCTTTGGATGAATTGCATAAATCAATAGTTGGACCGAACCGATTATCTGCCAGTAAGATAATACCGCAGTACATTCTGATAAAATTGTGAAAGACTTGTTAAGGCAGTTAAATACTGGGATTTTGTCAGTGGTTTTTAAGAAGCCCTGACTTAAACCCCATAGAAAACCTATGAAACTTTTGTTAATCTAAATTTGTTTAAAAGAAATTTCAGCTGCCTTTATTACTTATTTTTTATTATTGTCAGTTGATCAGGGGATGGCCGTGGTGTAGTGGTACAGTCGAACTACTATAACGCGAACTACCATCTCAGATTGGTTCGAGTTAAAGAAAATTCGACTTATAGAAGTTCGACTGTACTAGCCATCGCTTCTCACTCGGAGGGTCAAGGTTCGAATCCTACTCATGACAAGTTTTTCATTTGTGTAATTGGAACTCAGCCGGAAAAATCTGTGTGTGAAGGCATAACACTAGGATGTAAATTTGGCTGTTGTAGTGTTTCAAGCACAAGGCAACTGTTAAAATTTATAACCTGAATCATTCCGAGTGAAGAAGAACTCTCCGTGCTATTCAGACTCCCACCCCTGGATAGTCAATATCGAAACCAAATATACCTGAGTTTCAAACCACTACATCACAACAATGCTTTCCTTTCTCCTCCTTCTATCTTTCCGCCCGCGCCCTGGCAACAGTAAAAGGGTATCATAACCACCCTGAGGCGCGGGTAAATTATAAAAAAAAAATATTACCACAGGAAAGATATCAGATAGAAACACAAATGATTTTGAAATTATCTTGCAAATAGAGATTATTTGATGCGATTCTTGGAAATGTTTCACGACACATGTCAGAGACGATCACAGGGAGAAGAGAATTCTAGCAGTGGGCAAATTCTGCACGTCCCTTAAATTTGCTTATGTTTATCTAAGTAGAAACAAGGATCATTACAAACGAATCAAAAGGATTCGGCTTGTTTTAGTGAGAAGTGATATAGCTTTTTATTAAACAAAAGTACGCATTTTGTTCGCAGCAAATCATTTAGACCTGATGAAAGCCTTATAAAATATGTGGTTAAAATAATTTTTGAAATTATTACAAATTAAGTAAATGAACTAAAACAAGATCGAGCCCTGCACAGATTTAAATACCACAAAATTTATTTGTATCCTTAGATCTTAGCAGTATTATATTTTTGAAGTTGTAAACATTATGTTCCGTCCTAACATTGTGCTGGATCATTGAAATAGTGCGTGCCTGAACTTCATACGTGGCAAAGAGTTTGCTGTATGACGTAACTTAAATGTTACTCGTATATCTACTTGTATACCAGTAGATAGGTCGTGGCAACTAAGACATTTTATCGCCCGCTAGACTCTGTTAAGTCAAATTGTGTGTGAAAAAAAAATTCTGTACTTATTTCGAAAAAGAGTGAGTGTTTGAACTGCGACAAAAAACATTTAAAGCGTTTATTCGGATCATGCGCCTGCTCTAAAGTCCATTAAAAAATGGTTTGGTAGATTTTGAAAGGGTTATAAGACCTTGGACGATTAACCCCGATCCGAGACTGAACACGTCATTGTACGAACCTTTGTGAAAAATAAGCGGAGAATCTTAACTGAGGAGATTGCTGAGAGGCCTATCATTGACCATTACATGGCATTTCGCCTTCTTCTTCTTATCCTTTTATTAACCCTTTCCTCGTTATACGAACTTATGCGTAACGAGTTTCCCATTTTTACTGCATCGCTGCTGCTCCGCTTATGGGGTTGGCTAATGTCGCAGACCGCAGAACGCGTCTACATAATGCTCGATCCTGGATCGCTTCAGTGGTTAACCCCAGACGTTGTTGCGCATTTGCCATCTGAGAAATCCAGGAATTCTTTTTCCGACCTCGTTTTCTTACAGTTGGAGTGACCGTAGTTGATAGTGCCTTTTTAACCGGATTTTCCGCAGATCTTCTTTGAACGTGGCAATACCAACTTATTCTATTCGCCTCAAGCTGTTCGGTTACCGAATTCTTTATATGTAGACTTCCTCTTATACACGTAGATCTAATGCAATCGCGTTTAGTGACTCCACTAGACATCCTTAACATTTTCATTTCCGCTGCCGTCATTTTGTTTTTAAACGCTTCGTACATTGTCCAGCACTGTGAACCGTATATAAGAGCTGGTCTAACAACCGTGGTGTAGAGTTTCCCCTTTAATTTAAGTGGAAATTTTCGGTCGCAAAAGATTCCCGAATTTTCCCGCCATTTCATCCATCCCACACTCACTCTGTGGTTTACGTCGTCGTCACATTTCGCTTCCATGTTAACGATTGATCCTAAGTACTTAAAGATAGTGCTTTTCGGAGGAACTATTCCGTCTAACATTATATCCGGAACAGGTCGCAACGGATGCGCAAATGGGCACGTCAAATGCTCCGTCTTTGAACGACTTATTTTAAACCCGTTTCTCTCCATGAATTTAAGGCGTTCTGTAAATCTTCGACGTTATGGCTAAATATAACTGCGTCGTCAGCGAAGAGAATCGGCGTTACATTTGCTTCGAGCATGCAGTCTTTAAAAAGATAGTCAAATACTACGTTAAAGAGGAAAGGGCTAAGTACGCTTCCTTGATGCACTCCGACATTAACTGGAAATTCTCTCGTTAGTCCAGCAGAGCTTTTAACCGCAGTTTTCACGTTTCCGTACATGTCTTGTATTATTCTAACATGGCATTTCGCCATTTAAAGAAACTTGGATTGTCTGCCAAGCTCGACTCGTGATAGAAAAAAATATACTGAGCTGCATCTCCGTAGCCTATTCCATGAAATCGAACCTTTTTTCGGAGCTGAAAATAAACAGGTGAAGGTGCAGAACCCGTGGAAAAGGCTAGCTGCCATCCAATGAAGTGACTGTTATCTGTTTAGTCAGCTTCTTTACTTACTTACTTTAAGTGGCGCCACAGTCTGGGGGGGACCTGGGCCTCAGTCAACAAGCTTCTCCAGCCAGCTCGATCCCAGGGGTATAATTTTCGAGTTTCTTTTACCTAGCGAAACAATCACGGAGAAAAAGTATTGTGAGAACCTCTAATAGCTTAATAGGAAAATCATCCGGTTTTGGTCAATCGAAAATACGCCATCTTTCATCATGATAACGCCAGGTAACATGTCACTCGGTAAACGCTGCACGCTGGAAAAATCCTTCAGCAACCGCCGTATTTAATAGACCTTGCTCCTTCAGATTGTCACCTGATTCCGTCGCTTAAGAACGGTTTAACGGTTTCCCCAAAGCTTTCGAAAACTGGGAACTATAGAAACTAACTCGGGCTTTAAAATTGATTTTAAAATTGTTTTCCTTAAGCTGTAACCATTTGTGTTTCATTTTCAAATCGGGTACGAACTTTTGCAATGATCCAATAATTAAATTACACGATACTCCATTTGTTATCATAAGCGAATGAATTTGCAAGATATTTTGTATTTTCAAAGAAGTAAAACTGGGGCTTCGACCCTTAAATACGATTTTTCTTTTCTGATATGTGGTTTTTAAAGGTCATAATTAATATTGATGAATAGATTACATAGCAATTTCGTGGCAGTAAAAGAAAAGGGGGTAACAATACAGACCAGCATATTTGTGTACGAGGTGTGATCAAAAAGTAAGGTGACTTTTTAAATTTCGCGCGCTCAGTACACTCTAACTCAAAATTTTTTGTTGTTGTGTTGGTTCACTTGTCACGATCATATGTTTATTGTTTTAACCATATAGCAGTTGTTGTTTTTATGTGAGAGGCATAAAAGTTGGACGTGTTTTGTTTACTAGGCGATTTTTTGTGGTTAAAAGTAATGGAGCAGAGAGTTTGTATTAATTTTTGCGTAAAAAATGGTATTAAGTGCTCAGAAACTCTTGAAATGTTGACAGTAGCGTACGGACAGTCAACTTTAAGCAAAAAAAATGTTTATAAGTGGTCTAAATTATTCCAAGAGACCCGAGAAAATGTTAATGATGAACCTCGCTCCGGACGACCTAGCACGTCAAACACAGACGAAAATGTTAAAAAAGTTAAAGAAATTGTGTAGAAAAATCGTCGAATCACGATTAGGGAAATAGCGGATGATCTTGGCTTATCGTTTGGCTCAAGCCAATCAATTTTAACGGATGTTTTGGGTATGAAACGTGTGTCATCGAAATTCGTTCCAAAATTGCTTAATTTTGATCAAAAGCAGCATCGCATGAACATTGCCCAAGACATGTTAAACGACGTCAATGATAATCCTGATCAGCTCAAAAGGGTTATAACTGGTGACGAATCATGGGTATATGGTTATGCCCATGAAAGGACGAAGATTTGCAACGATTGAGGAGATCAAGGCTGTATCGCTGGAGGAGCTCAAGGCAATACCAAAAAGTGCGTTTCAGAAGTGCTTTGACGACTGGAAAAAGCGCTGGTACAAGTGCATTGTATCAGAGGGGGATTATTTTGAAGGGGATAAAATAAATTTGGATGATTAAATAAATATATTTTTTTAAAAATGAAAAGTCACCTTATTTTTTGATCACACCTCGTATGTAAAGATCTTTTAAATTGGCTTCATTTAAAACTCAGTCCTATGATATCGTGACAACGAGGGTGCTTTCGATAGAACTGATCACGCTCAGGTAACAAAATATATCCAAATCGTATGAATAAGCAGTACTGCGTGTAAATAAATAGAAAAAAATTGCCCACAAACAGTAAAATAACGTTAACATTGCAAGCTGAAATAAATGGAACGGAGATTTGCATAAGAGAGTCTATCACAACCAAAAATATTAACATGCCCCCTGACATCAAAGATCCGCTGCTTACTATCAACGCATTAAAGCTAACAGATGAGTTGATTAAAGTCTGCATTTCTACCTTAGAACAATCGCGGATCTTTCCTCGTGTGTTTTTGAACGCATTCACTGCGCCAAGCGTTGGATTTGCTTTTATCAAAAGAAAGAGGGTATTTGTTCTTATATATATAAAAAAAAATTCAAATTTTTAAAATCGTCTAACTGCAGCCGGAATTATAATGCATTACTAATCCGCATGAGTATGACTGTATGCAGAAAATATAGATTTCTTAACGCAACTTATAAGGATGACGTTTTTGAAAATGCCCAACCTCATGAATAGTCTATGACTGCATCATAATGCTGAGTTCAATTAATCTTGATGTCTGGACATTGTGTCTATGACGGAAATGAAGGAGCAAGTAATCTAGGCAGGATATCTGCCTCAATAATTACACATATGAGCCAAGTTCAATCTGCTGTATGCCCATTAGCAGCACAAAAAATTGCACCTATGGCTGATTGAAAATTTTGCTATTTGATGAAATAAAAACTATTTGAACTTCCATATGTTTAAGTTGAACTACATATAATTTATGATCGCTCTTTAAAAGCCCCTTTAAAAGGAAAAACAACAGAGATGTTATGCGTTAATAGTAATGGGTTCCACGTAAAGTTCCAAAAAATGTACTGTTTAGGCACAAATTAAAAATAAGCCTAATTAATTGACCTGTAGTGTATACAAGAAATCAACACTTTTGCGAGTAGTATGCATTACCCCTTAGGAATTTGAGGTGATACCACCGCACCGAACGATGACAGCTCATTGACAGCTGATTTCGCCGAATTGTCAGCTGCATTTCGCTTGTAAACATTTTCGATATCAGCCACACTTGCTTTTGCTTCGCTACGCGGCGCGCGACCTTGCCGTCTCTGTTGCTTTTCTGTCCAGTTAACTTCATCACACAAGTCCAAGTTACTTTCATTTAACGTTCGACTTTTTGTGATCAACGGTTAGCCTCGACAGTAACTGGTCGGTAGCAGTCTGTCAATTTTATTCGTAAATTTAGTCGTGTACTCTAGTCTAGTCTTTTGCTGACGCCTTGGTATTTTTTTTTTTCGTATTAATGGAGATCATAAATTCGCAGTGCTAAGCAGCTGGTTATTTTTGCAAGCCCGTGGGTGTGATTTTACACAACACAAAGTTACTTTTCTTCGAATTTGTGTGTTTTTGTTTTGTTCCCTTTGAGGAAGTAATATGCTACGATTTTTATATACCTTGATATTGGTGCTCCCTTTTTGTTGCGAATGCACAGAGAACGACGCCAGCCCGCACTTGAAAGGAAAACTTGTTTTCGCACATGTGGTATGTATTTATTAGTCTGTTATTTATCTATAGTATCACGGTCCCAGCTGTTGCTGGTGCGATTCAGTAATTTCCATTTGTAATCAATTTTCCTTTTCATTGAATGTGTTACACACTGTAGCTGTATCGACATGGAGACAGAACCCCAGTTGAACCATATCCTTCGGATCCATGGAAAGATGTAAACGATTGGCCAACCAGTTGGGGGCAACTAACTAACGTAAGTACAAATTAATGATTGTGAAGAATTTATTGAGAGGGTGGCCAGCAATTACTATGGCAAGAGAGATTCTATGAAAGGTTGATCCGTCGTTGCTTATTGTAAGTGGAGAAAAAAATTCCTGACGACGTTATCAAGGGCTTGGCTGGTATCGACATGGGTTGTATATTGCATTTCTGTTGCTTTTGCGTTTGCATTTTTGGAAACATAATACAGTGGGATATCTTATTCAGATAAACGTTTTATTTCACTTGTAAGTATGTTTTCCCAAAAAGAATTTACAAAACGAAAATGCTAAATGGACTAGAACAGTATTCTGATTTTATTAAATTCGAGTATAATAATATTACAGAGGCCTTGTTAAGAACTTAGTGAGGTGCTTAGTTCCATTGCTGCGTGTTGGCTAGCTTATTGCAGAATGGCAGGCTCAAAGTCGTATGTAATGTTTTGAAACGAATGTCTATTCTCTCTATATGACGTCTGAATCTATTTAAAACGATATAAAGTGGTCATCCAAGATCAGTGAAATCAATACATCCAACACAATGTTTTTTTAACAAGACAATTATTTATTTTCGCAACCATATGAAGTTTATTATGTAAACCTTGAATTAACTCGTTAGCCAATTTTTGGTTAATCTAGATTCGCTGTCTGACACGTTAACCTCATTACGATTTTCTTTGTCAGCACCCTGGGCTTCTTTCAAGCCTCATCTCGATTGTATGGTATACGTTGCGTTATTATATTTTAAATATTGTACTTAGCAAAGGAAAAAAACTGAAGAAAATTAAAAGCAAGCTTGAATCCCTTTAAAGGTTTTGGTTTGTTATTGACGTAAATATTATGGTCAGAAATAATTTTCTGTGGTATATGATTTTAAAAGAAAATCAGTATTTTGTTATTTCTCTGCCTTTAAAAATGTTGCGACTTCCACAAAGTTTTACAGAAGCTCTCCTTCTGTCCTGTAAACAAAGCTATATGATTTAAACCGAAAACTTCAAATTTTCTACCCTTTTCCAGGCTTATAAGTTTTCATTCTGTTGTTGTTTACCCCCATGCACTCGCTTTTTTTCACTTCTTGTTTGACAGTATAAAAACACTGATGAGCTTAGCTAAATGAAAGCTAGAAGTCATCTGATCAGATCCAGCTATGCTATGCTGTGTGTAATATAGAATTTTAAACTTAAATAAAATACACAAAACCGTGGTAAAGACTTTATTGGAAAGAAATTGGAAAAGTTTCGACCCGCGTGTGAATCACACGTCCATAGAGTTAAATTCACCGATCTACTTCGGTCATCAAATGTTTCCTTTAAAACAGTGATCGTGA
This sequence comes from Volucella inflata, assembly GCA_928272305.1. NCBI lineage: Eukaryota > Metazoa > Arthropoda > Insecta > Diptera > Syrphidae > Volucella > Volucella inflata. The sequence continues at coordinate 183,463,398 of OV743716.1, forward strand.
GGCGCGCTATGTGATTCGCTTGTCTTGCCTTTTCTTGTTGAAACCGTTCGAAACGCAGATCTTTCTGGACAATTCCATTCAATTGACAAAAGTCAGTAATCGTGTTCATTTGGCGCTCTCCATAGGCTGTTAAGTTCTGGTCGGCATCATTTTTTAAAGAAATATGATTCCATTGCCTACAAAGCACACCAAACAGTGACTTCTTATGATTTTAACGCGTCTGAATATTGGTTTCCAAGCCACTCCCCGTATCATCGCTGAACAAAATTATGTGATGGAAATAAAGTATCAAGAACAATCATACTTTCGGCCTATTCACCGAACATACGGCGCACATGTTGGCCAAGCGGATGCATTCTCGTAACCCAAATTCTTTCCGCAAAATTTTCAATAAATTGGATAAACACAGCTCCTAGAGCAAGGACGTATGGACGTAAGGACGCATGGTATGTTTCCCGAAGCACGACTTCTTAAGTAAATTTGTACAATTTGTAAAGATTGTCCTGGCGTTAGTCGATTTATGGTAAAATGGTAAACCGAACTGAGCACAAATCAGCTTTTTCTCTAAGAAAGAAAAGAAGAACACTAATGCGTAAAAATGATTGAGTATGTTGACGGGGTGAGAAGCAGCTTCTGCCAATCATCGATTACAGTGATGGTCTACCTTAATGGAACAAATTCAAGACCACAAATAAAATAGGGTTCTGGGCTGCGAAACGGGTTTTTTTTTTAAATGAAAGACTAACAAGTTCATTAATCATTCAGTAAACACTTCAAATAAGCATAGAGTAGAATACAAATTTGAAGATAAAACTTCTTATTTCAGATTCTGAATAGCGCTGAAAATTTACACATTTATTCAAATATATTTGGTAAAATACATACATAACTTCTATGTACGAGTTTTCGGACTTATCATTCATTTTCTCTTCCAAAGCGTTCTAATTTAAGTCAATTGCATTATTGTTATTTCGTTCCTGATAAGCCTTGTGTAGATCGTAAAAAAAATATAACCAAGATAAATAAATCAAATATCTTGCATTGTATTCATTTTTCAACAAATCATTGGGAAGCATACACACACTCTCCAATCAAATATAAATTCATAGACGATAAAAAGAAACGAATTACGCTGGTGCCTTTCTTTCTAATTGTGGAAAAATTGCAATTGAAGATTTATTTTTATTTTTACACTTGGATTTAATATTCTGAAAAGCAAAAACCAACCTGCTCGTAAAGCAGGAGATAATATTTCACCGCTTACTCATACCTAACAAAAAATAATTATTATCTGCATCATTAACATGTGTTGTATTGGTTCAAAATTCTAAATCACGTGTCTGACCTGAGGATCAAGTCAATGTTATATTTATCTTCAAACGAATAGAGTTCATATTCAAATCTTCATTTTCGAATTGAATGACCTACTTCTGCTGAATTTAAAAACAGTGTGATGTTTAAAACTGCAGATAATTAAAGTCAAATTGATGGTATTTGTCACAACATGTGGTATGGATTTAATTCTAAAAATAGCAGATAAAGAACTATTGTAATGCGAATACTAATATTGACCAGTTCGATGGAGATAGGAATAATATTATTCATATGCACATCAACTGATAAGTACTCGTATGTACAATTGCCTTCGATTATCAGTCAAAAAAAAAATTGACTCATTTAGCGTGTAGGATTTTTATAGTACTACTGCTATTGTTGATGGTATTGACTAATTAATCTCAATGGGACCTAAGCAAATAGAATGATAATCATTCAACACATCTATTATCACATTATAGTATACAGACATTGTTTAAAAATGAAAATGAAAATTTAATCATCGATTAATTTTGCATTTTGTCTGTTTGTGTATTGGAAGTAAATAAAATCAATAAATGACGCGGAATTAATTTGAGTTAACGTATCCTATCTAATTTATTGATAAGCAGAACAGAACAACTGAAAGTTTAACTCAATTATTTATGGCAACCATACCCACACCTACTTTCAAACTTTCAGAATTGAGATAAGAGCAAAAAAAATTCGTATGGGTGACTGCCTGTTGTCGATAAGGTGTTAAATGACAATATTCTATTGTTTCCACATCAGCGAACATAAATTGGATGGGTAATCAGCGGTCAAAGTTTGGAAAATTGATGTGAAATATTGTGTAAATGTTTGCTTGCTTGCTTGCTTTATTTTTTTCAATTTAAAGAATGTGTTGGAAATGTGCTTAAATATGTGGATGTAAAAAATTATTCAGTCGATTGAGATAATTCAACCCAGCCAAATTCAACAACTTTGTTAATGAGTTCATCGAATCTAAGCTGGTTTTTTTTCGCGACCTCTATTGTTTTTGGTTGATCCAATCTTTCGATGTCTGACACATTTTGTGCAATTGAGTTTCGAGTAGATTATTATTTTGATGAGTTGTCATTTGCTTTGTCTTTCCGGTTCTTACTTTTTTACTTTAGGTGGTGCTATGGGTTGAACCTGGGCCTAAGCCAACAAGTGCTCTAGTCAGCTTGATTCTCCGCTAGCTGCTAGTTGGCTAAGATTCCCTTCCACTTCTATGCGCCACCTGAGTCACGGTCTTCCTCTACTGCGGTGTCCATCGAGGGTGGATTCAATTTTTGTTTAGATCAGAGGGTTGGAGCGGAAAGAAGCAGCGATTGACATGAGTTATTTTTCGTTTGATCTCACCGCTGCTGTCGTTGTATGAATTGATAGCGGAGCCTAGGTAGACAAAGTCCTTAACTACCTCAAAACTATATCTGTCGAAGGCGACGTTCTGTCCGAGATGTCGATGTTGACTGTCCTTGACAGCATATACTTGGTCTGTTATTTTGCACAGACGGACGAGTTTAACAGGGATGCCAAAACTAGACATTGCTCTGTATAGCTCGTCTTTATAACGCTGTCATACGCGGGCTTAAAATCGATGAATAGGGTAGGGTATTGGCTTTAAGGTTCATGGTCCAAGATCTGTGAATATTTAATCGATTGTAGATTTCCTGTCCTGACGAACGGTTTCAGGCGTTTACACAATACGACAAATAAGAATAAGTTGGCGAAGCTCAGAGGGTATCCTATGCTGAGAGTCCATTTGTTGGACTTACCCTGCGATATGGCTATTATCACATAATCCTTCCAAATCCTCATCATCGACTGATTATGATCACCGTTCTACATATCGCAGCCATCAATGCAAAGTGTATATACTAACTCTATACAACAAAAATCTGCAGTGCCAGAAAGTAACTCTTGTTACCAAGAAATGCATAAGCACTAACGTTTAATTTACTGTGTTGGACATATTAAATATTTAAAGTCTTTCTTTTGGGGTTGCTATAAATCCTTTTAGTGAAGTCCATGTAGTCCTATAAATGAGGAAGATAGTTGGCATCGGTAAGTCGGCATTCATAGCACTTTGTATCCTGACAATTTTGTTAGTTTTGGATTAGTTAGTCGCATGGATTTTATGTCCTTCTTTTGAAAGTTGGAGGCTACATATATTGACGCTACATGCGTTAAAAGTTTTCTCAAAGCATGAAAACTAAAAACACTAGTGCAAAGCTTAGTGATTCTAGTTGGTTTTAAGGAAATGAAATCTAAGAAGCCCGTACATATACTACTGATCATTCGGGAGAAGTCACCAGGCAACACTGTTTAATAAAAAAGATCACCCATGCTATTTTTATTTTACAGAGTGAGAGGCCATTATGGTGTTTTGTTTTTGCACATCTGCACAAACAAATAATTTGATTGCAATAATAGCGATGTACGCAAAATGAAACGGATACGTTAACTAGTTAGCCGATCGAAAACAGTTTTTCTAAGTACTATTTTTTACGTTTTCGAGTAGTAGCAATGAATTTTCAGAAATGTCCAAGATTTGTCATATCTCACCAACGACTGACAATTCTGCCGTCAATATTTTTTCAAAACAAATTGAATTTATTCCTCAATCGACAGATGCCGTTAATATGTATTGACACATTTGTGTTAACAAGTTTTTTTCTCAAGTTGGTGTTTTTGCTTGTGACAATCTACAACAGGGGTGCAAATTACGAGTAGCACACCTGATATTGTTTAAGCGATCGAATAGTTCTTTGTAAAATGATCTGCTTTCTTCAAGCTCCGTTTGAATGTTTTTTTTAGATACGACTTAATTGCGTAGTTGCCGTGTTAATGCGAAAAACTGCAGTTGAAAAATTATATATTTTACTTAATTTCTAACAAGGTGTGGGCTTGTCAAGAAATAGCGATACCGATGTTGTAACGTTATGTAAGAGCAGTTTATCAGTTTTGGCTGCTAATAATTGTTTTAACATTTACTTATTTGATTTTACATACACACAAGCGCACTCGACAAGCTCTAAATAAATGCTGATCGCTCGGAGCTTCGAGTACAGAATACTGGAATGAAGTTAAAATCGTGTATATGGTGTTTATAAACTAGTAAGCGAGTGGCTTGCTTATTGCTTTCAACAATCTTTTCACTGATTTTTTTCAAAACATTCTTTTTTTTTTTTTTGTGCCCGCACCACGTTTTGAGCAAACTCAGACAGAGTTTGGAGAAAAAATAGGGCAACCGGATCAATATTTAATGTCAGTTCAGTCACGACTGAATCCACGATGTACATTCGAATGGGCCTATTTACTCATCGTATAACTTAACTATGCCGCTGTTGTATATACTTCCTTGGTGTGTATTGTCTTGTTTGTTGTTTGTGGAAATCCAATTTGTATAGGTTCTACTTGTATTTTTTATATCGAGTGATAAAATCGGAAGCGGTTGCAGTGGGTGATTGATCACAAAAAAAAACATTTGTTAGCCAAAAACTAGAGTTAGCAATATTGTTGAATGAGTTGTAGCATTATCGTCAGGCAGGAACCAGTCTCCCCTGCCGTATAGTTCCACATAAAATGTGAATATACAAATATTTAATGCAGACAACATTTTTATCCTGGCTTGAGTATTAAAAGGCAGCTAGGCCTACGCACTCAATATTCCAGTCCGTCATGGAAGTGGAACGGTGTCCGACTTTTAAATCGACTTCCAACAACTGGTGACTAGCAAAAAATGGCATAAAGATACCTTGCTTCGACCCAATACGCATCACCAAATGCAGTTCTTACAGTCTGTTTGATAACATCGTACACGACAAAAATTAAAGAAGAACTTATAATAATAAAAAAAATCAATTGGTTTATTTTGTTTATTTACTTGAATGCTGTTCAATTAATATGTTGTCCACTCTCCTCCATTATCAATAATTGCTTGGAGTCTTCGAGGCATGCTTTCTACTAATCTTATAGCATAATCTTGAAACAAAGGTCTCCATAAAACTCGTATTTTTCGTGATAATTGTTTGAACGTTGAGATCTTCTTTCCTTGGAGCTTTAGCTTCATGAATGCCCAAACATTTTCAATGGGATTCGCATCCGGCGACTGGACAATCTAAAACATCGACGTCATTTTCTTGTTTCCACGCACTGCACAAACGACTACAATGTTTCGGGTCATTATCTTCTTTCAGTAACCAATTCTCATTCCTTCTTTTAAACCACCTTTGGGCAGATGGTAATAAAGCCTTCTTATAAATTTTGACCATGTTGGGTGCGTTTAAGTTATTTGTAAACATGAACAAATTGCCAAATCCTTGTTTTGAGAAGTATCCCCCAAACGTGCACCTTTACCGGCTGTTTGACGGTCTGCTGGATTAATTTATTTGATTGTGTACACCAGGTATGAGTGATGGGAGACCATGCCCAAAAAGAAGCTTCATCCGAAAAAATAACGTTGTTCCAATCTCTGTCCGAATTCTCCTTGGCCCAACTGAGTCGTTTTTCTACGTGTTTTTTTTGACAGTATTGGTTTCTTTATCGTGCTTCGAAACTTTACATTATTGGTAAACGTCTTCGTATCGTATCACAACACACATTTAGACCCCTTTTACGTAAAATCCCTTGTCCTCCACGTAACGATAGAAGAGGATTTTTTTCAAACACGCGTAGAATCATTTTGTACTGCGTTTTTGTTGTTTTTGGCGTAGACCCACGATCCGGCAAATCATCCACATTTTTAACTTGGGAATAACGGTGCACCCACTTGCTAACAAATGCTTTTGACTTTTTCATGTATTTAGCAGCTGCTCCGTATGATATTTTCGGTCCTTTTGGATGCGTGCACAAGAATACTGCTTCATAATTGTTTTTAAAAATTATTAATTTTAACTGACCTCCACGCTCTTTGACACATGTGCGACATTTTGTTAAAAAGTTGTTCAGGCAGGACAGCCTGTAAGATTGCAGGCCGAATTGGCTCAGTTATGTTTGTTAATTCTATCAAATTTGGGGGGGTTGTTGTCTAGTTTCATTTCGTTTTATGGGCTTCCGGCTTAAAACAACCCCTCAGAAGAAAGTCAGGTGCAGTCAAGTCAGTAGACCTTGGGGGCGAACGGAAAGTTAAATTCCTAAAAATAAGTTTGTTTGGGAATTTTCGCTTTAATTCCGTCATGGCTGTTTGAGGATGCATAATCTTGTTGGTTCCAAACAGAGATTAAACGGACTCTCTTGCTCCGGAAAGGAAAATTCCTTTAACGTCTTTAAATAACGGTCTCCATTCACGGTCACCGATCGACCATATTTAAAAAAAAAAAAGATATGGCCGACGATGCAGCTTAATGAAGACCACACTATTAATCGGGCTGGATGCAGTTCAGTTTTGTGGAGTATTTTCAGATTACAGTTTACATTGCCTTTAAATGGAGCTCATTCGATATAAAAATCAAGTTTAAGGTGTCCTTGTCTTTTTCCACTATTTGAATAATCTTCTGGCAACAATCAAGACGAATCAGCAAATTAGCCTGGTTTTAATTTGCTTGAAATTTGAACTTTTTATGGTTCAAATCTTTCTGGAGAGTTGTAAAATCATTTTTACTAGATCCATCGACTCGAAGAAATGCTGCCAATCTTCTACCTAAACTGCCTTTGGAGGAAATGCTATTACGTTTTGATTTGATAACACGTTTCATCATCCACCCTGAAGTTTATGTTCTACGTATCTAAAATGGAAAATACTTAAAATGAATATTTCGTTCTATGTATTAGAGTAGCATATGGAGGTTTACTGCTAATTCTTGCTTTTGATTAAAGCAAGATTTTCCTGGACTTTCTGCTACTGTTTTCCAAAATAGGCTTTGCTATCTCAATAAACCTTTGATTTTGCTATCCCCTTTAGAGGTATTTTTATGCTATATTCACTACTGTTACTACATTTCCCTTCTTTTCGTTCTTCGTACAATTGCCTGTTTCCCTCATTAGGCTTTGTGGATTAATAATTGGGGAATTTCTGTAGGTAGATATGTTTGCCATTTGAAAAATGTAGTCCGTTTGCGTTCCTCAAGAGTTTTTTTAACATCCGCTAAATAATCTGCTGTGAAGTGTGGTTATTAAAGTCTGCTAAGAACACATTGTCGTGGGCCATGTGGTTCACTAGTATTTCGTAGTTGGTTGTTGGGTGTTATCTGAAGTCCACTGCTGGCCTTTTACGTACTACGCGACGTATCCGCTATTGCAATTATGTCTTCTCTTCTCATGTCTGACAGTATGTTGCATTCCCCTTAACGGGCTTATTATTCTTGAAAAATAAATAAAAATTGTATAGGCTTCTTTAAGTTGACCCTTAAGTGATTACGCCACAATCCATTGTTTAATACCAACTCAAAGCCATGTCTGTGACTGATAAATTTAATTAAAGCGCCTATAAAGCCGTTTTCCCAACTTCCGCTCAGTTATTATCTTGGTTCTCCCGCAACGAGCTGCTTATTGCTTCTGCCTCTGTAGCGCTATCATCCTAAAACCCATCGTAAGAAAACCTGGAAGTTTTTTTGTTATTAAATTGTGGTACTTAATTGTATAGTGGTTTATATTAAATTATGTTTGAATCTTATGCCAAAATTACTTTGATCGTCATGAAGTTTCTAAAGCGATAGCTTATCGCAAAATGGTCTATGGTAAAAAAGTCTTCTCGTTGCGCTGTTATCAATTAGATTTCTGACGCCGTTAAGATGCAAGATCACGTGGTTTTGCCTACTTTGGCACTTAATTTTCTTTTTCTTGTTTTGAGGTGAAGATACAATTTCTTGCATTTTCCAGCGAAACATGCACACTTGTAATACATACTCGTACTTGTACTGCTAATGTTGTAGTGACGGATGTTCCAGAAAATTATGACCAGAAACATCGCCAGCAGTTTAATCTTGTTTTTTAATGTCTTCTCTCGCTTGTACGCCATAAGATTTCGATTTTTTTAAATTCTCCTTTAGTCAAGTTCATCGGTGTTCATAGAAATCGTCATCGTTCGAAGTAACAATTTTAAGTAGATTTGAATTCTTGTTTACTGTCTAATATATACATATATGTTTTAATTGAATATTTATCTATTTATTGAACAACATTTATTTCAGATTGGCAAGAATCAGCACTACCATTTGGGTCAATGGTTGCGGAAACGTTACAACTCTATTTTAAATAGTACGTATTCTAACAACGAAATATACATTCGTGCAACAGACGTTGATCGCACTCTTATGAGTGCACAATCCAACTTAGCTGGCCTTTACCCACCAGTAGGCAAAGATATATGGAATCCAAACATTGCGTGGGAACCCATTCCAGTACATACAACTGCAGAAAAATACGATCACGTAATAAGAAATTATTTTATCAAATTTACCTTAATGAAGAAATGATTTTATAGATTTTAGCGGCCAAACAATCTTGCCCGGCTTATGAGTATGCATATTCTGCAATGAAGAATTCTCCAGAATTTCAGCATTATGATGAAAAGTATTCCTACCTCTATGAATACCTGACTAAATGGACTGGAATAGCAGTAGATTCATTGGAAGGTGTTCAAAGGATAAATAATACTCTTTATATTGAGGAGCTTTACAATAAAACGTGAATTGCTTACCATTTACATTGCACACTTAAAATCTATCAGAGTCATATAACATACACGTTTTCAGATTACCAGATTGGACCAAAAAGGTTTATGGCAGCACTGATATGACATATATTTCGGACTTTTCATTTGCTTTGTTTACGTATACAAGGCCAATGGCTCGCTTAAAGACTGGACCCTTAATAAAAGAAATTCTAAAAAGATTTGCAGATAAAGCTAAGGGAAAGTTAAATCCCGATCGTTCGCTTTGGGTCTACAGTGCACATGATACAACTGTTGCTAATGTTTTAAACACCCTGGGCCTTTTCAAGGTAAGATGTGTTAATTTTTTTTTTATAAAATTCAAAACATATCATTTAAAAACGTATTAATCTTTGGCAGGTACACAGTCCACCATATACTGCTTGCATCATGCTGGAGTTACGAATCGATGATCAGAAAGAAGCCTACGTGTCTATTTTCTACAAAAACTCCCCCAAAGAACCAAAACCAATGGAAATACCTGGCTGTGGTATCCAGTGCCCACTTGAACAGATGTTCCAATTGTATAAGGACATCCTGCCAGAAAACTGGGAGCAAGAGTGCAAACTCTCTATGATGGCTATGACCTATGAAGAGGCTAATTTAGGTGGTGCTATGGGTAAGCTTGAGCTATTTTACCTAAGAACTATCAGGAACTTTTTGTATACCTAAATTGCTAGAAAGTGCGTTTGTTTATCTCAGTTTTCAAAATAATTCTACTATGGCTTGGTAACTTAAATTATGATATTAGTTTTAGAACTTAGAAACGTGTTATTTTGTCAAAGAAATGATTGTGATTTGAATTTTACTTGGTGCCTTACGAAACTGTCTTGTGTTATTATTTATTAGTATGAATCTTAATATAGAAAAATCACGAAGAGTTTGTTAATAGTTAATTTATTTATTTATTTATTTTTAAAGTTAACTATTTGTCGCACTAAAAGTTTCTGTGTAATTAAATACAAAACAGCAAATGCATTTTTCTTTGTTGGGGGCTAAATATATTGGGTATACATTCAACACTGGTAGTTCTAGAATTGAACAAAGTTCTCATTGTAAGTAATACACATATTCTCTTGCAGCAATTCTCATAGCTATAATTGTGGTTGTTCTTTTACTAATTTACGTATCATCCATATACCTTCGAAGAAGGAGTTACATGGATTACCGTCGATATGTTGAAGTTGCCTGACATACGAGGAAGACTCTAGCTTAGTTAATGTGATGTCTTTGTGTGCGCTGGAGAAGAAAACTACTGCATTTATATTGTTGACATTTTTTCCTCATATTTTTAAGTGTATTTTTATTGGCATGTATTTTTTACTATTATTATTTTTTTTTATTCTTCCAAATAAGACTGTTGTAATACGAAATTAAAAAAACAAAAATAAATATCTGTGCGGTCTTCATCTGATAGCTGTGTTATTCGATGCGTCTGAGATAATTTTTAAATATTCTTATCAGCCTCATAAGTTAAATTCAAATTAAAATACATTGAAGCACATAAACAAGTAGAGCTTGCATTTAAATGGTGTTTATTTTGTGTTTGCTTTCAGTCTGTAGAAGCTGTGATTTGTGTCCTTGTACAAAGGCTGAAAGAATAAATCTATATTTTCCTACTCTATATCATTTTATCATTTACTCTATGAATTTTATAATATTTTATCTCCTCTTTTATTACCCAATGTAGCAAATTAAGTTAATAGAGATACGATGTTTTGGATAGCATTTATGCATCAGTTGTAAAGGCAACACAGCTATCAGATTTTGTGCCTTTATATGTTAATGTAAATAAAATAAATAAGAAATAAATGTTAACTTTCGTTTCGAGAGTACTTATAACAAATGTCTCAAAAAATTTAGGTTTCCTATTTACGAATATCTGCTCACTTGGAGCAACAACTTCTTACAAACTACCGAGTCAAGTCATAAATACTGGTATACAACTAAACTTACTCATTACGAATGCAACAGTGGGCGCATCCATTTCGTATTGATTGCGATTTGACAGTTGATATTTATGCTTCATTGTGGCGTAAAAAGTTTTTGACATTGATTGCTTACAATCATGGAACGGGGCGACATCGAAAATCGTATTGTAGTCGGCCTACTTAAATGCAACATGGAAAAAGGCGATATCTTTAGGACGTTGCGACCGCTTGGAATCACTCGCAATTTAGTGTGTCGTGCTGTGAAGTTGTTTGAGGATACTGGTGGAGTACGAGACCGTCAAAGATCCGGCCGTCCGCACACTGTGAGAACTCCGAAAACGATCAAAGCCGTGAAGAAACGAATCGACCGAAAACCGCTGCGTAAACGGGAAATGCAAATTTCGCAAAAATCCATGTCTCGCATTATCAAAGAAGATTAAGGACTCAGCGTGTACAAGCGACACACTAGACGGCTCCCGGCCGCATTGAAGGAAAAACGCAAGCGAATATCGAAAGCGTTACTCAGCCGGTACGCGAAGAATGCTCACAGGCAAATTCTGTTTACTGACGAGAAAATCTTCACCGTAGAAAAATACACACAATCGTGTGTATGCTCGGTCATCCAGAGAAGCATCCCAACTCATCCCGAGGGTTCAAAGAGGCCACCATCCCGCGTCTGTAATGGTATGGTGCGGAGTGTGCTACGATGGCGTTACCAAGCTCCATTTTTGCGAGAAAGGAGTGAAAACATCGGCCAAAGTATATCAATCGACTGTCTTGGAACCCATTGTGAAGTCTCTCATCCAATCAATATTCAACGACAAGCCATGGACTTTCCAGCAAGACTCTGCTCCAGCTCGCAAAGCAAAAACGACTCAATTGTGGCTCAAAAACAACGTTCCGGAATTCGTATCAACGGATGATTGGCCAGCTGGTAATCCAGACCTCAACCCGTTGGATTACAAGTTTTGGTCCGTATTTGAGGGCATGGCTTGCTCTACTCGACACTCAAATATTGAATCGTTGAAGCGAGCCCTTGTCCGTGCAGTGGACAATTTCTCCATGCATGAAGTGCGTCTCGCAATCGATGAGTGGCGACATCGTAAGTTGTGCTGGAAGGCAAATGGAAGTCATTTCGAATAAGTTGTTCTAAGATTTGTAGCCATTGAATAAGCCAATAAAAACAAAAAAATTGTATAAATATTAATTCGTTTTCATTTGGCGCTGATTTTTCTGTGTACCATTATTTATAACTTGACTAGGTACCAGGACGCTTTTAGACACTGACGTTCTAGGAAGCTTCAAATGTTCGTACTCATGCAGATCTTGCTAATATTCAAGATGCTTAAAGCGATACCTTTCACCTTTAGTTGAGCTTTTTGATCTCTGGAACAAGAACAACTTTGAGATTGTAAGGCACTTTGTATCTCGGCCTTGTCTGTCTCTATCGCTATTACTCGTATTATGGAAATCGACGACACTTCAAAAACCAAATGAAAAAAAAACCCTACAACAACTCTTTTCTACTGAACAAATAGGCTGCTATGCCCTCCCGTATGGCAGAAAAATAATTATACTTACAAAAATTGTTTCCATCCCGAAAAGGAAATTTAGATTCTAATGCCTTACAATGACATCAACCAAGTCGAAGGTGGATACATCGGTTATCTTCTTTTTGTTTTCCTAACTCACGCACTTTGTGGTTTATATTGTAGTTATGTTGATTAGAGTCATTTTTGACGTCAGTTTTCAGTTTACAAGAAAATTCCAACGGTTCATCATGCCCACGTGTAGCACAGTATCTATTACGTACGTACAAATGGTTAGCCATATTAGCTAAGCGATGTTAACTGTTTTTATCTTGCTTTCTTCAGAGCATTCATATCGAGAAGGTATTGCGCAGACCACATTATCGATTCAGTTTGAATATTGTTTTTTCATAAGGGTGTTAAGACCTTTCTTTTTTTTCAAATCTATGTACATGTTCCTATTATAAAAATGGTTTAGATTCCATAGTCCGCTTTTACACGGTGACTTTTGAAACTACACAAGTGCAAAAGAGAAAAAAGTGGGAATAGAAAATCAGCAATCTTGTGAGTCGTGGGGCAAGACTTCGATGACTGTTTTTAACGTTTCTCTCTTCCTTGTTGATGATTTATCTATATCCCTTTATTTCTTTTCGTCCGGTTCGCAAAAAAATAGACGGAATCGGGGAGAAATTCAAAACGATTGTTTAAAGATCTTTAAAGTGAAAGAAAAAATAAAATCAAAAAGTTCCCGGAATTTATTAAGAAAATTAAAAATACAAGTTTATTCATCTTAATCTATATTGTCCCCTTCAAAGTAATCCCCATTGACTGCAACACACTTATACCAGCGCTTGATCTAATCCTCGAAACATTTTTTATATTTGGTTTTCGGTATGGCCATCAGTGCTTCCTGCGATTTTTCCGTTACTTCTTCTCGGCTGCTGAAACGCGTTCCTCGTAGTGGTTTTTTAATTTGATTGAACAGAAAGAAGTTACAGGGAGCCAAATCAGGTGAATTCGGTGACTGTGGGATGGTATTTGCTGCATTTTCCGTCAAAAAATTACGAATAATCATGGCAATGTGCGACGGTGCGTTATCATGGAGCAAAATCCACGATTTTTCTGCCCACAATTCTGCTCTCTTTAGGCGAATTGCTTCACGCAAACGTCCCATAACGGCCAAATAATACTCTTTGTTTACTGTCTGGCCTTCTGGCAAAAATTCATGATGCACTACTATACATCGTTGTAATCCATGAAAACTGTGAGCATTGCCTTCTTTTTTGACTGAAAACGCGCAACTGGTAAATTACCGTTTTTTAGAGAATCGTTGCCGAAACACTTCTCCAATATCTCCATCGTTCACGCACCATTAAATCCGTTTTTTACGCAAAATTTAATACAAGTTCGTTGTTGCAAATTTAAATTTATTTCTAAAGTTGTAAAAAATCGCCAACACACACATAACTTTTGCAAATGTCAACAGATGTATCAACTGAACGAAAAAAACAGTTAATTAGAGGCAAGACTCAAGAGTCACTGTGTAAAAGTTCGTGTCTCACAGAATAAAAAATCAAAAGAGAAAAGCGTCGTGACTCAAGACTCACCGTGTAACAGCGGACATAGATATCGCATCTCGGTTGTTTTTGACAAGGCGCACTCGTTTTGGTTTTAATTTGCGTCATGTAGAGTTCATGTGGTAAGAAAAACGAGCTCAAGTCATACGGATATTCAGGGCTTCTGAGAAGACACTAACGGCGCCTGCCTCTAACTCTGAAAGGACTGAGTTTTCGAACGTATTCACTGATCAGACAGACTTAGTATGATTATCACTTGTTTTTCATTTAAAAACGTCAATGGAAATATTAGCCAAATATTAGAATTACTTTCTTTCTTTCCACTTCAAAAGTCAGATATCATTTCACACTAAAACCTTTGAAATTTTAGAATCGTCTTGTTGTTTCTTCGGTCAGAATTGGAATGTCTAACTAACCTGCAAAAGTATGACGATATGTTGACGTTTACATAAAGGTAATACAGTTTTGACTAAGTTATTTTACTTCCTTACTTACTTTAAGTGGCGCTACAGTCCAGGGTGGACCTTGGCCTCAGTCAACAAGCTTCTCCAGCCAGCTCGATCCCTGGCTAGCTGCCTCCAGTTTTGCACGCTAAGTTGGCTGAGGTCCTCCTCCACTTGCGTGCGCCACCTGAGTCTTGGCCTTCCTCCTGCGCTATCCCTCGGGAGCGGATTCGAAAACTTTGCGGACCGGAGTATTGGTGTTCGTACGCTCTACATGACCCAGCCACCTCAGTCTTTGGATCTTCACTCTTCTGACTAGGTCCATGCCGCTGTACAGTCCGTACAGTTGTATCTTCTCCTCCACTCACCGTCAATGCAGACGGGATCGAAGATCGCCCGAAGAATTTTTCTCTCGAAGCAACCAAGGACACCCTCATCTATTTTTGATAATGTCCATGCCTCTGCGCCATAGAGCAGGACCGGGATTATTAAGGTCTGCACATAAAGGGTGACTTTCGCTGTCCGAGAAAGCGCTTGCCTTCTTAGCCCAAAGAAACAGCGGTTGGCAAGAGTTATTCTTCGCTTGATCTCAGCGCTGGTGTCGTTGTCTGTATTTATAGCAGAGCCTAGGTAGACAAAGTCCTTTTGACTAAGTTAGTTTTTGCAAAAAGTCTGAATTATTAAACGCGACTAATGCAGTCCTTAGTTTTCATGACATTTTTAAAAGCAAAATCGGCCTTACTAATAAATCGCAAAATAAACATTATGCTTGGTTGGTGTACCTTATGTGTAAAAGCAGAGGCATGCTTAGGGTTGTCTAACTTTTCGATCAGTGGCCGTTTTGATCAAATGTTTATATCTGATTCTTCGTTCACCTTTAGTTTAAAGCAATATTGCAATATTTTTTTTTCATAATTGGTTCTCCTACCACTACCGCCACTTTTTTAGTGTTGAAGAACTTTGAACACTAGTGAAGTGCATTAAGCTTACGTTCTATAGCAGAAGGCATATCAAAATAAGCACGGACAGATGCTACTATTGTTTTATGATCCTCACTTCCATCGAGAAAGATTCTTTGGATCTACATGGCTATGGTAGAATAGAATCTCATGAAAATATGTCACTGCTGATTTTCCCAGACTCCAAAGAACGATCTACCTTGGCTGCATGTAGGGTCAACATACCTTTTTTTTTATTGTTAGGTATACATTGTGGTTCTTCCAAAATGACTTTGGAGTCTATTACCTCAGCGTTTCGCGTTATCGTAATAATATATACTAGCACAGTAAGACCGTCTAATTTGCATAAGTTTAATGTATATTCTTCCACTGTGTTTCTCTTCTGGATATTGTTGCACCATAACAGTCTCCGTATTCGCAGTTCGATTCCCCGACATCTCCGATTAAATTTGCACCGATTAAATTTGCACCGATGAAAAGCATTTCTTCCATTGATATTTCATTTACTCTTTTGAGTTCCCATTACCATTCATGAACGCATGTTAAATCGATCTTACTTGCAACACTGACAAGAATTTTCGCTAATTTCCATGATGCCGTTCTTTCTTAATATTTTTCTCTTACATATTATGTTAAAATACCCGTATATGATAGTTTTTCCAATTTAGTGGCATTTTACGACAAGTAGGAGAACGTACTTTTTACAGCGTACATTTCTGTTCCCCTTGATATTTTCACAAATTTGTCTTGTTCTGTTCAGCTCTTTGATCATTGAACAAAGCCATTATAATCTGGTGTTAGTAATTTTTTTTGTGATTTATTTTTTTTCTATTTGCAGTACTAAACATCTTGCCACCCTGTAGAATTACCTATTTCTCTTGAAAGCGAAACGTCACTTCAAAAAGAATCCACAGGTGGCAGCCGGTAGTTGGTGGGTTTCTCAACAGTTGTTTCTTCCTTCCATTAATTTTGTGATAAAGAGCATAAAGAACAAATAATGCAAACAGCAAAAATAATATTTACAATAAGCTTGCTTATTGGGTTATCATATTCTGCTCAGTTAGAAGCAGTAGATGATACCGACCTTGTGCATCTGATAACCGGTGAAGACAACGTCATCGCTTTGTTCAGTAAGCTCATAAGCTTCCATAAAATCCACCTCCACTTTTATTTTAAAATGTCGTTTCTATTTTGTACAGCGAAACCTAACTGTGAATCTTGTGAAGAGATTGAAAACACCTTGGAAAACCTTCAAGATGACCTCAAAGAGCAGCTAGGGGCTGTAGTTGTTAAAGCAGTCAATAGCCACATGACGGGCATTTATAATCCTAGTAGAGAGCCAGCTTTAGTCTACTTTAGGCGTGGCTTACCACTTTTATATCATGGTCCCAACACTGAAGATGATATTTTGCATACCTTTGGAGAAAATCGAGAACCAGCTGTTAAAGAATTGTCCGACAATAGTTTTGAACATCTTACACAAGCAGCAACAGGGTCTACCACTGGTGACTGGTTTGTTTTCTTGTAAGTGTTTTAAAATGTTTTGCGGAGGGAATTGTATTGAATTTTGGGAATTTTTTAGTTATTCAAACGACTGTGTCATCTGCCAGCGGCTGTATGCTGTTTGGGAGGCTGTAGGGGCTGCATTAAAACGTCGGTTAAATGTTGCTCGCATTAATCGTTTGGAGTATGGTGTGTCAACCGCTAAACGCTTTAAAGTCAAGGAATCTCCAGACTTTTTATTGTAAGGATATGCTGAAGCAAATGAACATTTTGTTTACATATTTATTTTTTCGTTTTTTAGCATTCGTCAGGGTAAATACTTCCGATACAGGCAAAAGGAATACACCCCGAAGAGCTTTATTGAATTTGCACAAAATATCCACCTGCAAAAGACCAAACCAGAAATTGTTCCGCCAATCGCCAGTCCAATGTAAGTATTTGGTTTATCCTTTATACGCAATGAAGACAACGACTTTTTCTTTTTTAGCAATGATTTCTTTAATGAGAATGTAAAGACTTTCTTGGACAATCCCAATCTAGTGACGTACGGAATAGTTGGTATAACTTTATCAATACTTCTCGCTATTTTATGCAAGTGCTTAAGTGCAAAGAAGACTTCTTCTGTTGAAAAGAAAAAGAAAAAAGCAAAGTAGAAGTTGAGTCTACAGTTTTGTTAATCATTCCAATTAGTGGGAGCTACTTAAAATGTTACACAACTCGTGATATTTTCATACATTTTTCTACTTGTATATTTTGGGGAATAGATTTTTTTTTTCACAAAACATTTTTTGAACATTGACTTTCATCTCAACAAAAAGCTCCTCCTTAAATGAAGTCTCGGAAAAAATTTCTCTTACGTAACAGTTTCAGATCAGTTGGATAATCTGTAAGACTTGATCTTGACAAAATATCATGCACTGATGCTTCTAATCAATCAAACTTCAAGTAGAACTTAGTAACAGGTGTTTATCTCTTACGCAAGAAGCTCCTTCATAAGAATGTACATAAAAGTCTTTAATTTAGATTTCCATGCCAATTTCCGAACAGCCTTCAACTAATATGCAAAAGAAATGGGTTACATTCCAAAGGAACAATCTTTTTCAAGCTGTAGTTGAAAAAATTGGCACAACTACCTGTGGTTCTTAGTAGAATGGTTAACATCTATAACATATTGGATATACTCAGGTAATAAACAATTTAATATTAAATATCATGATTGCTATGTTGATCAACATAAGCACGGGCAGACTGATTATAAGTATAACACTTCGGATCACGGGTCCAAAAAATACGACAATTTAATTTACAATGATTGAATAGGTCATCTCTAAAGTTTTAAGTTCTATAGTTATAACGTATCGTCCACTAGGAATGATTGTTTCGGTTCCAATCAGAACTAAACCATTAACTTAGTTCAAATTAACTTTTTCCTGATTTAAAATTCCCAAGATACATAAGGAAAGGACATATAAACATGTGTTTTTCCAGCCATAGTTCATAGCCGTCATTAAGCTGTGTTCAGACACCACCGGTATACCTTTATTGGATTGTCATAATACTCCAGTTGTCAATTTTGTTTTAGACAAAACAAAGAATAAGATTGATATAAAAAACTGGGTCGTAGCCTTACAAGTAAAGCAACTATACGAAGTATAATAAAAGTTAGGGAGATTGTTGGTTACAATATCTTTAAAATGAATAAGATATTTTCAGGCGTGTCAGAAACCTTTTTCTATTAGCACTACAGTCCATTATGAGCCTTGTCTTCCTTTACGATTGGTTGCTTCAACAAATTTTTAAATTTTATAGGCAACTGTGCCTCGTCCGTTCATGTATAATTCTAATACCAGTGCATAAGCAAATTCGCAGGAATATTCGAAAACAAAATATCATAACCAGGGAATTGGGGCAAATTAAGATTGATGTCTAATGATGAATGGTTAATTTTGCAAGACCTTGTTTGATCACAAACTAGAGGTCTGCATTGAATGTCCTCAAACACATTTCACCCATTGATAACAAAGCATTTAGTTCAGTGCACTCATATCAAACGGGTACGCTTCATAGAGTACACCGAATACTTGGTGTGCAATTGGCGCACACACCGAATACTCAGTGTGCATTTGTCTTTGCATACGGGCTGCATAGCTATCAAATATTCACGTTTATTTTCATTGTGGGTGTAATTGTGCATTAATAGGAATTTAAACAAAATTATTTCAAACAAACAATTGCCTGTCCTACAATGATCACAACTTTAAACAATTGAATGACTAAAAGACGCAACGGATTTCGGATACAAGGACCTATTTACAAGCATATAAATAACAAAAGAACAAAAATCATCGTGATATCCAATCGATCGAAGGCACGCTCGTGTTGGATCTTTTGTTTAATTTTTGTTTTTATATGCTCGTCGGTCCGTCTGTCGTTTAAAAATGCAACTTACGTGTGTAAACCACTGTTCTTGCAGTATTTTAAATTTTTTTAAGGTTTTGAAGCCACGCCACGGTGTACTCGGTGTAGATGAACAGTTAAACATGCACTCGGTTTGTTTGAATGAAGCACCCACTCGCAAAAGAGAAATCAAGTAGTGCATTC
This sequence comes from Volucella inflata, assembly GCA_928272305.1. Taxonomy (NCBI): domain Eukaryota; kingdom Metazoa; phylum Arthropoda; class Insecta; order Diptera; family Syrphidae; genus Volucella; species Volucella inflata. The sequence continues at coordinate 183,482,933 of OV743716.1, forward strand.
GATTCGTTATCTTGTGATAACGTTGTGCAGTGTTTTTCTCTTGAAAAGTGGTATCCATTTTTAGAGTACACTAATTTATATGACTGCAGTGAATAGAATACACTGAACGACTGTACCCATTGAGAGAAGTAAATGAATGCATTTCTGCAGACCTCTATCACAAACATTATCATCTATAGAATAGGAGCCGTACGACTCGAGGTGTACACAGGGTTGAAAGAATTATTTTTTCAGTCAGGACAATCGAAACAAAGCATTTATCCAGCTTTAAAAAAGGTGAATCTTCTGTCTCCTCCTACATACCCATGGTACATACATCTCTTCTTTCCTAGATTATGAAAACTCTCATCAGCAAGGTTTGCGTAGCAACCGGTCAACTAGAGATTTGTTCTCATGTCTCATGGAAACATAGTCTGTACCATTCTAGCGCAAAATAATTGCACTTGACATAAGAAAGGCATTTTGACAGAGTTTGGCATTAAGATTTTTTTGTAGAGAATCCGTGCATTTCGAATCTATGAATCTCTTCAATGCATTGGAAACAACTTTTTGAAACTATAATATCAATGTCATTATATCAACAAAAAGAAATGCTTGTGTACAGGTGTTCTGTCCTGTTTCTGAAACTCCTTTTAATTTCACTAGTGGAGGAACCACCAGAAGAGTCTAAAACTCATTGCTGTCTGCTGTCGTTAAAGCAAAATTTAAGCAATCTTCTCAGCTAAAATATAAAGTTTTCGCTCTCAGTTATGCGTTGTCAATCAATTACTTTCAGATTGGTATTTCAGCGAACTTAAGTAAAGCGTTCATATCGATGTTCCTATAAGTCCGCTGTCCTCTTCTCGCATGATTTTTTCACCATATCGTGATGGGTACTTAACTCACAACCACGTACGCAAAGTAGCTACCTGGAATACCTCAATAACTTCACAGCAATCGAATAAAACACAAAATAGGGATTTGATATCAACTTTATTAAGCGAATCACTTTGTCAATCTTCGGAAGACCTCATCATCATGTTCTCCCAAGAACAACAATTTGAAAATATCGTTATAAAAGTCCGGATAGTATTCACAAGCTCTTTGACAGTCTGGTGTGAAGTTGACCTCCAACAATTTAGGTTGAATATCTTTTTGTCCATCTTCCGTCCAAGCTAGCATAATATCTGCTGCATACAAAGCTCTAGACTGAGGTGAAGGTACAATTCCACATGGTGATTTCCTACTATTTGCACAAACCAATACATCATGCAACATATCGCAAATTTTATCCTCTACACCGGCCCATGAATTATTTGGATATTGCTCCGCCCAGAATTCTAGGAAATCATCACATTTTATATGCCGCAGTTGTGCCTCTTCGTTGTAGTTCATTACAGTAAAATGTTTCTCATATTCATCGAAATGGTCGAGTGAGAATGGCTTGTTGGCAAAGCGAAGGTAAAACTTTCGATGAATAAAAGCTTCCAACGGTTGCACACTTTTAAGAAGAATAACATACCGCACATCGAACTTGACACGGGCATCAAGTTCCGGCCTATAGAAGACCACTGGTCGTTCAATGTATTTTTGGACGATTTTAGGGCCAGTTGCCGGCAACCTCATTATCTGGACAATGTTATTTGTGATGTAAGTGTCCAGCGATCGAGCTAAATTCCAGGGCTTGATTATCCAATGATTGTCGAGCCCCTTTTCCTCTCGATTTTGAAAGTAGGATGCAAATTGCAAAACTTCTGTTTTTAAGTTATAAGTCGTCGGAAGCCAAGGTGGCAGAGTCTCTAAAGTTTCTAGATCATGATGTTGACTCTCGAATCCTCGTCGACAAATCACGCTGAGCAGATCTTTTAAAGTCAAGACATATTCGTAGGGAAATTGGTTTATAAACTTGTTCGGAGTATTTCTCGCAAGTTCGTCGAAATTCTTAAAATGCTGAACCATCCAAAGAACATCGGCTTCTTCAGGATTATCGATGATTTCAAAGTACGGATCGGTCAAATGGACACTTAACACATCGTATTCAGAGTACACTTTCAAAGGATTATTTCTGTTTACTACCGGTTCATCCACGGATCTCTCAGGCAATGCTTCTGGCAAATGGCCAGATGAAAAGTACTCTTCACCAGGTTCGTTTTGTATAAAGCTCTTGCTTCGCAAATCGGTGTATTTCCAAGGCAATAGTAACGCATCCCGTTCAGGCACATCTTTTGCCACATATTCTACGAAATCTCTAGTCACCTGTTCACCTTCTTCCACATCACGAATTGGAAACAACAAACTGTATGTAGTTTGTGAATTTAAATGCAGAAATGGTACGATTCTAAAATTTGGTTCATCAGAGTGGTTAACTGCAGAGCCGACTTCATCCATAATATACCAAATCGGAATTCGATCTTCAGTTGAAGTGCCTTCAGCTGAAATAGAGTAAGCATGACAATACTTCCACATGGCATGAAGAATTTGTTCTACTCTATCAGGATCCTCCAAATCCACACCAGTTATAGCCGACATACGGTCGGCAAGTTGCGGAATAGTTTCCAATTGTTGGCGTGCAGTATTGGTGCGAAATGTCCATGCATGATCAATGAGGTACACAGCATCTGGATCATTAGCTTTAATCCCGTCTGCTTTGGAAACACATACAGCAAATACTGGGCTAGTATCGTCGCGTTCGGTGTCGGAGTAGTCGATAAGCATTAGAGAAAGTGCCACCCCCGCATCGAAAGTGTCGGTTGTGATTTTATGGAACACAGATTGCCATAAATGTTGTGGAACGTTGGACGATTGGAGTTGAGGTTTGTGAACAGCGATAAATTCGTAAAACAAGTTGACACCATCCATAGCCAGAGAAATTTGAATAAAATCTGCACAGCACCAAAAAGCCGACTCTTTTCGAGAAAAACGTGTCACAAACAATTGCTAAATGTCAAATCAACTGCTATTGTCATTGGGGAATGTTGCGGAATATGGGCCACTCACAGGGTGAGCGATCCAATTTCATATTCGTTTATTTCTTATAAACTTATAGTGTGTTTTTAACAAAATAAAAGGTAGGCTATACCTTCTCCATCATTTCTTAAATGTTCACAATAATGCAATTAAAATTCAGTGGATGCAACCCTCAAGAGAAAATTCAACAAATGAACAAACCGGATATAGGAAACGTAATTACAAACTATTTAGAAAGACCAGTTGTTTCAGAAACAATATGAAATCTTTTATTTAATATAAACGGAAAAATATAACATGGTGGACCGATGATTCCATCAGCTCATAAACCACACCAAAGCGTTGTTTTTTCTGGATGCAATTACAGCTGTTGAACCCCTTTAGCTTGCTGCATACTACAAATATGGATAGTTTGCTTATCGACGTAGCCACTCAGCCAGATATGGGCGTCATCGCTGAAAAAAAAAAATTGGTCGAAAGCAGTGAACTTTCCTAAAGCTTTCTAAGAGCCTAACGAATGAAACTGAGACAATTAGGTCGGCCGGCTTCAGCTCATGCACTAATCGAAGTTTGTATGCTTTTAAACCAATATTCTAAAGTTGTTGCATACGACAAGCCAAGCTGTTGAGACCGCCGCCGAATCGATTCATCACGGGCATTGCTTACACTCTCCGCTACCGCCTATATGTTCTTCACTACGTGCTAGGTGTGGTCTATTTAGTCACGTTTTATCCAATAATAAAAATTGGGTCTTAAACATTTCAATGGTATAGCGAATTGTTTGTTCGGTAGACCGATTACATGCATTATAAGTTGCTCTTAGTGCACAAATTAAGTCTTCATAGAACGCTGATTTTCTTAATACAGCTGAATAATTTCAAAAGCTACTGAGCAAAAATACGATACCAGTAGGACACGACATACGCGTGATGTCTAAATTGTCCAGCTTCCAGAGACAAGCCAATGAAAAACGCCATAAATGCTCTTTTTTGTGTAAAGTTCATAAATACTTTTTGTTTTTTTGTTGACAGTAATCCTGTCTTCCAATCGTTATTCACGAACGTGTTGTTGATTATACGAGATATTCTCGAGTTTTGTAGACCTGAGATATTTGTTTTACCTTCTATTTGAATTCACTCCCATTTTCTTAACCGCCTACTTTTCATCCTTTTCGTTTTAGGTCAGGTTTTTCGTTTAGGTTCCATTATTCCTACTTGTAGAGCTCACATCGAGCTCTGTTCTTTTTATGCACTTTCCTTCCACGCTCTTGAATGTCGGCTTTCTTTGTCGATTCTTTGAGGATTTCGTTGTGGGGCCGATAAGTCATCAATGCGTTAACGTTTTGTGCCTACAGAAGAAACTCTACCCGCAGTTAGTAAAAGTGTGTCAGAAGATCTAAAATTTTCAATACGTCGTCGATCGCAACTAGCCCTTGTCTTTCCACTATGCGGAGCATTTTGCTAGCCTCACTTGTGTAAGATCCAGCTGATGCACGAGCTAATGCCGCTTATAGTTGACACTTATTTATATCAAAAGTTGTGTTTAGTTAAGAGACTTATAGACTTTTGAGTGGTAAAGAGAGGAAAATTGGATCGATATCATGCCATTCGTCAAATGGCCATTTTAAAATCAAAATGTTCTATATAATCCATTATTGCTTTCAGCTTTCAAAAAAACGTCCTTTAGATATTTTCAGTCAAGTTTATTTTTTCTCCCTATTTGCTAATATGGACTCTCATGAGCAATAAATTTTATTAAAAAAAGGTTTGGATCAATCTGAAACACGAAAGACACGCTTCTCCTTATTGGCAAAGAGTAAAAAAAAACAATCAGTCTATCACAAATCAGAACATTCATCCATGAGAGATACACTTCGCTTCCACTACAATTATTAGACTTTAGGTCGCCAACGATTTTACTCGAATACCCTAACCTGAAATCCGGCATCAGAGCTGGGAGATGACGATCATCCATTGACATTGACTGACGAGATTCAAGGAGAGCTAGAAATATTTATTCCTCACCTTGATTATCAGCTTACAAGATTGTAGGTACGTGACGGTAACCAGATTCTTAACTTTGTCGGTAGCTTCTTCTCTGTTTCTTGCATTCTACTCGGGACTTGTGGTACAAAATTGAGCATACAATTATGTAAGGCTCCCTAAGCGTTGAACGTAGTTCTGAGGAATCTACCCGGGTGTATATATATTTCCATCTGTACGTATCTTTACTCTTAAGTCTTTCTTGGTTGTCCATGAAATGTACACAGATTCCTTGAGAATCCTGATTAGTCGCTTCAATTGGCAATAGACTTATTTAAGATGACGCAACAGCAGAGGGTCATTTGAGGTTATTACCCTGAATTGTGGACGAGATGTTCTGACTTGGTCTCAGTGGTATCTTGGCTTGGCCATCAACTCAAAGTTAATTACCACAAAGAGAGAGAGAGAGAGAGAGAGAGAATCAGGAGAAGATAAGAGGAGTACGAATACCACAATCAACGACACGGTGTACCACTTTCAAGTTGTATGCCCTTGCATAGAATACGCGCGTTTTGACTGATGAATTTCTTTGTGAGCTAAGTCTTTAGAGCTGGGCTCAGATTGTAGGTTGTAGCTGTATTTCTGGGCTATATACTGTGCTAATGTATAAAAATTATTGTAATCTATACATGGGCACGGTGAGCACGACATGAATAATAAGCGGTGGCAGGGCCAAAGCCCTTAATACGAAGTTCATGTGGTATTCATCAACCCGAGCAGTAGCTCATGGATACTGTTGACTTTTGATTTGATGTGGAGTTTCGGTGAAATTTATTGCACAATAAAATCCTGAATTTCAACTTGCATTGTGGATTTTGCTTTTTTATTTTTTGTTTTCTTTTCTACCTCACTTGGTTTTTGTTTTTGCTACAAAGAAATCTGCGGAATGTTAAAGAAATACGGAGGTGACTTTGGCTGATGTAAAGCGGTTCCTGATGCCAGGCGCTGATGTTTTTGATCTTGATTGTGGGTATAAGTTGTTCTGCGTCAGGCGTGAGAAAGTCCATGTTAGCAAAAAAAGAGTGTGATTGATGCTTCTGGGTTGCTTGGCCTTTAAAAGGAAAAATTAATGTGGTTGCATGCAGTTCACAAAAGTGTATAGTTACTTTCTCTGTTCTCCTCTATATGGAAGTACAAAGGGACAGTTGCCATTAATATCTGTTCAGTCTGAGACGTTGAAAATTATTGTAAATGCATTTTCAGGTCACAATCAATTAACATTTGGCATTCGTATGCTTAAAAAAAAAAAATATTAACTTATTGGTATGACTGATGAACAGTGGATGTAATGTTTCTGTGCAATGTTTTTTTCTTTTGAGAAATTTAATTCTTCCATTAGGTGAACGACGTTCGAAATCAAAATAAAATCGAAATTGCAACCTTAAAAAACGAAAGGTAATGCGTTGACCTTTTTCGACAAAGGCATTGTTGTAATTCACAAAACCGAACCTTAGTACTCGTACCATTCTTTAGACTTAATAAAGTGTTCTGTAATTATGTTTGTGAACTTAGATAGTATGTCCCTTCTCTGTGTGTTATGGCCTACAAGAGATTATTTTTCTTATAGTTGTCTCGATGAGTTTATACCTAATTTTTTTATAATAAGCGCGTGCTCATGGGGTTTTGAACACTCTTAAAATATTTGCATATTGCCGGCGAGAGGAACTTAGAAAGAGGAGGTCCTAAATATTTGAAAGTTATTATACAATAAGTAGGAAATAGAGAGCTTGCCAGAACACCCCGAGACGGGTGTTTATGAAGTTAAAAGGACGGGAATGCTACCCGAAATTTCGATGGAGCACTATGGGTGCGTGTCAATTAAGGGTGCAAAATTGGAGTCCCCTATGAATTTAGTCGCACGGGTTTGGGTCGTATATTGCAAGTGCAAAGAGGTCTTGGGGGCACCTGACCATATGCACTCCAATTTTGGGGGATAAATAACTTATGTATATAGTGTTGGCCAGATTTGAGGAGAAACAGTATTTCTTACAGAACAGCCCTCTCTGTCGGTAGTAGGTCCCAATTGGTTATGCTGTTAATATCGGAATTCAGTTGGCTTAGCTTGTACAAACGAATGTGAAAAGCAGAGAGAACTGTTTCAGCAAAGAAATCTATTGGAATAAGAAGTAACACCCGAGGGATCTGTAATTAAAATTAAAAAAAAATTCGCCGGAGCCAGAACAGAGCCTTGAGCCACAACTGTACATATTTTGTGAATATCAAACTTGAAGCCATCCAAGAAAACTTCCGAAAGGTAACCAAATGCACGCATTTTCGGCAATAGAACCTGATGCTAAACTCGGTCAAATGCCTTAGAGATATCAAGTTCAACTTTCTTACTTTCGCCAGAATTATGTAGACTTTATTTCTGTGAGACATGCAATCAAACCACCAGTGGTTCTGTTGTGTAAAGTTACCTGCCGGTCATTTGGTGTCTTGAGCTATCGCATCACCATATATCGGAGTTTTTTTTAAATCTAGGAACGAAGGGACGTAACTGCGATAGGTCTGTAGAAGGAGGCACAAGAAAATTCGCGTTTCTGAGAGACTTGCTCGACAATAACTCTTTTCCATTTACTCGAAAAGAATCTGGAGAGTAGGATTGATGAAAAAGCTGCTAGCGGGCAAAAACACATACTCAGAAGAAGGGGAGATATAAATTCGTCTGGGAAAGCAGTTCAGTAAGGATTTGCTAGGCTAAGAAGTGTTAATATGGCGAATTCACATACTGACGAATACTTGCAACCTTTTGGTGATAGTGATGGTCACTTTCTACCATCTGTATTCTGTACAATTTTTTATAATTGCCCTAATTCAATGTTAGAGCGGAATAGTCGGAACTTGATGCTAAAAATGTAATGAACGAAACTTTTAACTCAGTTTTTGCTTTATGTGACAAAAATTCCTTCGATTCTGCTGTTAGTTATTCAAAAATATTGAACCCTTCTTTCAGCTCGACTGATTGTCAGGGAATTTAATTTTCAGCCTCACGATGCCTGCTTTTATCTCCTCTTTTGATGACAATTCACAAAGATCATTATTTCATAACACGCATATATCGTCAGCAATTTTTACGCCAGTCGTAGCCACATTGAATTCAGTAAATGACAGTAATTCACAGCCAACAGATGGTGTGGGTATCAGTCCTTTATCACTATAATGGTACCGTTAATGTCCATTACTTTTGGTGGAATATATGTACATATTGCACAAATTACCACTGAATTCCAACTTGTCAATGAGTTGAATATTGCTTAAAACTCTACCTTTAGAACATACATACATAGGTTGTACCCTCTGAGCAGCGATGACACCAAGAGTATTTAGCACATTTTTTGAAGTTTAATTTGGTTAAATGTCGTGTTTACGAGGCTTGCCTGAAAGTTTCCGACCGAACAATGATACAAGACATTTTGTCTCTAATTTTTTTTTTCTTCATAGCCTCCTTGTAACTCTACACACTTCTCCCAGCGATGCTCCCATCTCTATAACCCGTCCAAATAGTACTTGGCGTTTTTCTCTGCAAAATAACTGTTCACGAAGGTGATTGCCTCCTCATTTGACGAAAATCTCTGTCCTCCGAGCGCAGTTTTTAGATGATGGAACAAAAAGAAGTCGCTTAGGGCTAGATCTGGTGAATAAGGCGGATGGTCCAGCAGTTCAAACCGTAATTCATGGATTTTCGCCATGGCAACCGCTGAGATGTGAGACGGCGCGTTGTCTTGGTGAAACAGGATTTTCTTTTCTGCAATTTCTGCCTTCAGCTTGGCAAGTAATGATGCGTAGTATGCTCCTGTAATGGTTTTTCCTTTTTGAAGATAATCGATTGAGATAACTCCCTTACTATCCCAAAAAACAGTCGCCATCACTTTTCCAGCCGAAAGAACAGTTTTTTCTTTTTTTGGAGCCGGCTCGCCCTTTGCAGTCCACTGTTTTGACTGAATTTTTGTTTCGGGCGTATAATGGTGTATCCAAGTTTCATCTACAGTAATTAATCGGCGCCAAAACTCAGATTTATTGCGCCTAAACTGCGCCAACAGAGCGTTGGAAATGTTCATTCGAACACGTTTTTTGGTCTAACGTAAGCAAACGCGGCACTCAACGCGCGGACAGCTTTCTCATGCCTAAATCTTGATTTAATATGTAACAAACACGTTCTTTGGACATTTTCATATTTCTACTATCTCTCTCTTTTTAATTCGGCGGTCGTCTAACACCATTTGGTAAACTTTAGCAATGTTATCGTCAGTGGTTGCAGTTTTTGGACGTCCCGAACGTTCATCCTCTCCCAACTCATTTTTGATTTGCCTAGGCATATTGCCTTTCAAAAACAAGAATTTATTAACAGCTCGATACTCAATTTTTTCCATTTTCACAAAAAAGACTCACATCGACTCACTCAAACGACTGTCAACTAAAAACTGCGCGTTCAAAATTACTGAAACTTCGGTAAGTAACTGTCAAAAGATGCACAACTAGCATTCACTAGCTTTTAATAACGAGTGCCTCTATCTTTACGTTGCGGTCGGAAGATTTTCAGACAACCCTCGTATAAGTGACGTCCGGTTGAAAGAAATCAGGACGATGGTTCAAAGAGGTAAAATACGAGTAAATACAAAAGATACAGTACTGGACATCAAATTGCCTCACCTCGAAACCTAATTCTACAACACAAATATTATTCGAGCTCTAGCTAATATGTGTACGTACTGTACATAGTATGTATGATATACATATGTATCCATGATAACTTGAAACTATTCGTATCATAGGCCGCAATATATGGTTCAGGGCTCCACCATACATAGTCTGCTAGCTAAAGTCTATGCGTGCTGGTTGTGAATTTTATATATTTGCCCCTTCGAATATTTAGAAATATTCTCCACAATTTGTCTGGTTCTAAGTTGGTTTTGTATCTGTACGGATCTGATCAACTTCTCTTCATACTGAATCCATTTATTTTTTTTTGTTTTGTAAAGATTTACTAAAATTTGAAAAGCTGCATTTGGTACTAATGAGTAAAGCAAAAGCTGTGAATATTGACTTTGGCTTATGTTGAGATTGGATGAAAATATGAGACTAGTTTGTGGTATCGTGACATTTGCGGAATACGAAATAGGACGTCTAATGATAGCCTATCTTTAAGAACTTTTATTGAAATAACAGTCAGTTGCATTGTAGTCGACTGACATCCGTCGTTGGTGTTCTTCAGCCACCTTAAGTCATCTCGACTTTCTTCATCGTACTGTAGACAAAGCTTTTGCCTCTCATTATCCGGTTGAGGTGTTAAAAGGCTTCCATTGAATTTTGATTTTGTTTGGATGATGGAAAACCTTCTTATAATTTGCATTGCATATCGATGTTCATTCAAAAGCGCAAGCTTTATTCAATGCCCCGATGCACATCTTGCTGTTTCCTATGGAAGATAGAAAGTTCGTTCTCAAATTTCAGTACAATAAAAGCAGCACATTACAAATAAAATATGTAAGATTAGTACCTCGTCTAAATATCTTTGCGTTCGAAGGCATTCATTATTCATAACAGAAGAAAATGATCAGCGATCAATGATTTATTGTATCAACACAAATCTGCAGAAAGATAAGATTTTTAGAGAAAATTAGAAAGCATATGTTTTCTCATTGTTTAGCAAAGTTTTTATTTAACATTTAATAGTTTAGAATTTTTGTTTAATCAGTTTGTTTCATACATAAAACAGTTTCTTTTTATCTAAGCCCGTACAAATAGCAAATATTTTTTAACCCACAAAGGTTACCTCACGACTGGGTGATGTGTCAGCTCAGACGCGATCATCAGCCGCTCCTCCCGTTCACTTATGTAACCCGATGATAAAAAGTTCTTTAATTTATTTTAATTAAAGCCACAAAGTCAAATAACAGTGATTTCCCATTCTAATGACATTGATGACAATGACCACGCTAAGCATTCCCGGAAGTGACGTTTGTACAACAATAACACTGGGTGTGCGTCAGTTTGTACTAGAACTTTTCAGTTAAATACCTTGACAACTTGGAAAAAAAAACTGCAACAAAAAAATAAAGTTTAACGACTCGGAGACCTAGAAATTATTATTATTGTAAAAAAAAAGTAAAACATACAAAAATACGAGTATATAATATAATTTGAGATAATTATTGTCTTGCGAACAAGTGAACTTCAAGTCACGTCACTTGGACTAGCAATCGCAATGACCCATGCCAATTGTATGTCGATTACAATCGCATGACTGTGGGTTACTGGCAACAGCCACTAGTGCACATTCGGCCTTAAAGATCAATCACATTGCGGTGCTGGCTTAAAAACAACAATTTCTCGCTGACGGCTAATATAGTGATGCCGAACTAATGGCAATCTATCTGCATTTTCTGTTGGGACTCGTTGCTGATTTAGGTTTTTATAGCTAAGTCATGTGATTTGAATTTAATTCGCTAAATTTTATTTTTTTATATTTTCGAATCCACAGCAATGATGGACAGGGTGACGGAGCTGCATGTTCAAAATAACGACTCAGAAAAAGCACATTCATGGCTAATGTGTTGCTTTTGGGTATTTAACGTTTTGCAGCCTCCATCAAAACAAACGGTTTGAAGATGAACCCAATAGTGTCAGGGACGTAATTTCATTTTTATTTAATATAAAAATGCACATTTACCTTATAGGTTTTCAGAAACTAATACATACATATATACCTTACTGATTATTTAAATGCAAGCTCATTACGGTGGCATTCATTAGCGCGGTTTTCTTAAAATAAGAACTTTTTAGTGAAGCAATCTAGCATATAAGCTTTGATCTAATGAAAGAAAGAAAAACAAATAGATAGACTAGGAAAGCTAAATAGAGAGGGAGTTACTGTGCGACATGAGCTTAAGGAAGTAAGTAAGCTGGAACATTGGTACAATGAGAAAATCATTAGATTACTCAAATGAACATGGTTCAGCAATCTTTTTGTTTAACTTACAAGACGATGGAAAAATAACATAGAGTGACTGTAGGTCTTCAAATTTAGCCGTCTGCAAAAGCAGCACAGTCGCAAAATGTAGGGAAATGAAGACAATAATTTTGAATAAGATTTATTTAACTACCGACAACCTACCATCTTGTTCAAAAAGATTCTGGAATTCATTCTGCAAGTGATAGATCCAGGTCGCATTCAGAGAAATCCCCATCGATTGAAACATACCTATACCAGCGTTTGGACCGGTCATTTAAATCACTGGTATGTTGGTATAGCCTCGCAACTAAAGCGGTGTTTTGAGGCTGCCGAACAGGAAAAGTCGAACCGTGCCAGAGGTGAATTTGGTGGCTGTTGGTTGGTAGTTGTATTGCTTTTGCCAGAAATGCATTATTATTACGGTTTTGATTGAGATGTTGGTCATCTATGCTATGCATCTATGCTACTGATTGCCAATTTACGGGCGACGAGCAGTAAATTTTTTATTATATCAATGCTAATGTAGATGATCTACAAAAGCAAGGATACTTGTACCAACGTATAAAAAAAGCTAGGAACAGGAACACAATACGGTACTACTGGCAAACATCTAATTTTTTTTTAAGAGATCGAATGCAGAAAGCACTAAACAGAATCACTAGCTGAATCTAAAAGCAAAGACTGAACAGTTATGTTTACATGCAGGAACTGGGAATTGGCACTGCCACTTCAAATGAGTCACAACGTATCAGCGGTGCTCTAAGATCTACACTCTGTGCTACACAATGGACGTCTATGAGATGCAGATGGCGGCCTGCACTTTAAGCTACAAGTCCAAATATTCTACTCACCCATCCCAAAATGAAAAAGGATATCTATGGAAATTTTTAAACATTTGAAAGCGAATTCAGTTCAGGAGGAATATCTTCATTTACTACCTTAAAAATAGTCAAAAACGTTTCCCTATGTTTCAACAGGGTTGCCGAATAGTACATACCATAATACACATTTACTGAATACCTGTATGTTGAAATATTTGTGGAGACTTTATGGCACATGAACTTGCGAACTTGGCGATGGCGATAGCGCGATAGTTAGCTCATTGGACTATCACGCAGACAGTCTGGGTTCGATTCCTGGCTGGGTCACCAACAATTTTTCAAATCGCCATCACCCTTTCGGCGGGCAATGGGAAACTCCCGAAATAAAATTGCCTACGAAAAAGCTTCTAAGGAGTGCCGTTCGGACTCGGCCTAAAACCGTAGGCCCCGCTCAGATGTGACAAAAGTGACAACATGAGCAACAGAAATGAGTGTCAAGAAGCTAGGCCATGGCCCATACCGGGCAGCCAGCATCACAGTGTTTTTTTTTTTTTGAACTTGCGAAAAGTGGCTTTGGTATCCATCAATTAATTCCGGCTTCTAAGGCCTTCCCTAAATCAGACTGTAAAGAAAAACTAGTCTAATCATCGCTTCACAAATTTTCGTAAAAATTCGCTAAGTTGGGTTTATCAAGCAGCATTTTTAAACAGGCAAATCTTTGAAATAAAACAGAAAAAATTCACAATTCACTTTGAACGTGACTTTTGAATATTAATCAAAGAATTTAACTACGAACAAATGAAACGTTAATTTGATAAAATGTGGAAAGTTTCAATTGGAAGTACGAACAATTTAAAGTATGGCATTAGGCAGAAATTCTATGAGCAAAGTGCTTATGAAAGTTTAGATGTGTTGAAAATCGGGACAAGAATGAGCAACTATGAAGTTGTGAAAATTACATCAGATATCCCTCAATCAAAATGCATAACAACAATAATTTTTAAATAAAAACTTGCACAAATTTATAGATAACAAACAAATTAGATATTTCAAAATGTGCATCTTAGTTCGACTCCATGTTGTTATCCCATCTACTCGTATTTGCTTGAAACAACCAGCAATGGGTAGGTAGTATGACCAACGCAGCTAATATCATAGACTGTGCCAATCTCAAGTATAGCGTTTAAGTCTAGTTGTATGATTGCAAGGCGCATATTCAATTTTAAGACATATAAATCTTGTTGAATGCAACTTTATTTAAAGTGCAAATAATCGAACTGTAAACTAGTGGTTCGCCTCGTCATATGACGACGTGCGTATTTTCTCTGGCAGCACGTCAATGTTTGGCTCGCGGGCTAACATTTTTCAATTACACTTAAGCTACACACAAGCCAAGATGATAACTTGAGAGTTTTACTGATGTATAAAAAGTACATCTCGGATTGGGAACTCATTCCATAAATTATTTACATAACGTAAATGAACGTAATTATTTTATAACTTTGGATTTTTCTAATTTCAAAAAAAAAAACAAGAAAACAATCGTTTTTGCAAGATCATTGTTTATAAGCTATACATCTCCATTACCCAAGGAATTATATCTAAAAAGAAACTCTTAGTTGGTAAAAGTTGGTAATAAATTTGAAAGTCTAATCATCTAACGAGTATATGACATCCGCAATTCAAAATTTTCAGTTGTTTTTTTTTCTTCTAAATTACAACTTATGTCATGTGTTTTTATCTATAATAATATAAATCATTTTTTATGCCTCGGCTTTGCAGTACGGTTTATCACTCTAATCAGAAAAATTGCAATGACTTGTTTATTAATATTAGCCAACCCCATAAGCGGAGCAGCAGCGATGCAGTAAAAATGGGAAACTCGTTACGCATAAGTTCGTATAACGAGGAAATGGTTAATAAAAGGATAAGAAGAAGACTTGTTTATTAATATCTAGGAGTTAATTTTGTTTGAAGTGTTTTTGTATGTACTTAATTTCGAATGAATGCTGCATTCATTCCTTGCACCTTGGCTTGCCACAAAAATTTGTGGATTGGACCAGCCTCAAAAATCATGTTCAGCGACAAAATTTTTCTTTTGCCCCAGTGCATTTGTGGATAAAAGAATTGGAGTTTCTAAAGTGAGGCAAACCCAGAAACAACATTTACAGGACTTTGGTGGCATTATGCGTCCTAGTTCTTTATTTTTATCTTTATGACAATGCTCAAAGTTAATGCTCAAAGTTACCGGACAGCTCCATATACGTTTACCAAACTCTGATCTCTGTTCCAGTCCGGAACATCTTCAACATCAAACACACTGTCTGACTTTATACGAAGAAACATATCCCTGTATCCTTATACTGAAATTGTTATTGGGGTTGATTTCAATATACAAATTTGAAATTCTGAATAGACACCCAAAGGGGGTGTGATGTGAACATCGCTGCGGACAACAGCTTAATTTAGCAAACAGCTTGATAGTCATACTGCCAACAGCCTTAACTTGATCAAATTGTGATTAGTGTGATGAATGCAAAAATTTCTGAGAAAATTGGGTCTTTTGGATAAAGGGACGAATGCATGTCGATTTTATCGGTCTATCACTGAAAACGCCAATGAAATCATAGAAAAAGTTGAGAAAAAGTTTAAAACCATTTGGAACGAGCCAGTTACAAAAAGAAGATCAATGTTTAAGTGCCAACTAAGTGAAGAAATTTAATGGACCATATTTCCATAAGCCAGTCACTGTTGAAAAAGATTGGAATCATGCAAATGGTAACGGGTGATAAAAAATTGGTTACATGTTGGAAGGAAAAGATGATGACGCTTGTCAAACCGTAGCAAGGCCAGGATTGATTTCTACGAAGGCGATGCTGTGTATTTGGTGGAATTCGAAATGTACCATGCATGCTTGGGCGCTTGGTCAAACGATTGATTTGAATAGCTAGTGCCAGCAACTAAAGCGGTTTAAGCAAGCAATCAACAAAAAGAGGCCAGAATCATTATACTCGTACATTATACATGATTCAATTAAAGGACTTCGGCTGTGAAGTTTTCCAATGCATATTGACCCTCCTCTTGACATTGCACCTATAAATTCGACACTGATGGAGCAATGGTTCTAACCGAAAATGCAGGCTGTCGAGGTTAATAGACAATACATATTTCGTTCATTATAATTTAAAAAAAATTATAAAAAAATATCTTAGTTTTGAGTATATAAGGTCCGAACTTTTCTCCCAACCCGATGTTTTGAAAAAAAACGTTCTCATTAAAAACTACTTGGTTGTCGAGTTTTTCTGTAAATCTTGTTTTTTTTCTCTGAAACAGGTTGAATTTTTCATTTCAAAAACAACTAGAGTGCAGTAATAAAGTACAAATTTAGAGTCCCAGATCTTTGTATAATTAATTGATGTTAATGTATATTATTTTAGTCTTTAAAGTTGTTTCATTTTCAATTTATTTTTTTCGGATGGTTTTTTTAATTTGGGGGATAATGAAGTGTCGCAAAGGATCATGTCGGTATTAGGGTCGTCTTAGTACATAATTAATTCCTTTCATTCTTCGTTCAGAATTTTTGTTTTTTCATCAGTCTAAAACTTTGAATAATTAGCTTTGATACAACTTGAAGACCTAACAGTCAATTTGATAAGATCGTATACGGCAAAACTCGTTTATGAAAACCAGTTTGGAAGTGGCATTTGCATTAGCAGATAAAAAAATACTTCTGCTAAGATGCTTTGAATAAAAAAATTTAAAGAGTGTTCAATTTTTGTCAGAGACGGAAGTATTTTAAAACGAGTGTCGCGTTTGCATCACGTTATGAAGCAGTATACTTGTGCACGCATCCAAAAGGACCGAAAATGTCATAATGAGCAGCTGCTAAATACTTGAAAAAGTCAAAAGCATTTGTTAGCAAGAGGGTGCACCGTTATTCCCAAGTTAAAAATGTGGATGATTTGCCGGATCGTGGGTCTGCGCCAAAAACCACAAAAAAGCACTACAAAATGATTCTACGCGTGTTTGAGAAAAATCCTCTTCTATCGTTACGCGGAGGACAAGGGACTTTACGTAAAAGGGGTCTAAATGTGTGTTGTGATACGATACGAAAACGTTTACTAGCCAATAATGTAAAATTTCGAAGCACAATAAAGAAACCACGACTCAGTTGGGCCAAGGAGAATTCGGAAAGAGATTGGAACAACGTTATTTTTTTCGGATTAAGCCTCTTTTTGGGCATGGTCTTCTATCACTCATACCTGGTGTACACAATCCAATAAATTAATCCAGCAGACCGTCAAACACCCGGCAAAGGTGCACGTTTGGGGGATGCTTCTCAAAACAAGGATTTGGCAATTTGTTCATGTTTACAAATAACTTAAACGCACCCAACATGGTCAAAATTTATAAGAAGGCTTTATTACCATCTGCCCAAAGGTGGTTTAAAAGAAGGAATGAGAATTGGTTACTGCAAGAAGATAATGACCCGAAACATCGGAGTCGTTTGTGCAGTGCGTGGAAACAAGAAAATGACGTCGATGTTTTAGATTGGCCATCACAGTCGCCGGATGCAAATCCCATTGAAAATGTTTGGGCATTCATGAAGCTAAAGCTCCAAGGAAAGAAGATCTCGACGGTCAAACAATTATCACGAAAAATACGAGTTTTATGGAGACCTTTGTTTCAAGATTATGCTATAAGATTAGTAGAAAGCATGCCTCGAAGACTCCAAGCAATTATTGATAATGGAGGAGAGTGGACAACATATTAATTGAAAAGCATTAAAGTTAATAAACAAAATAAACCAGTACAATTGATTTTTTTTTATTATTATAAGTTTGTTCGAAGCACAGAAAAAGGCACTTAATGGTTCGGTTGTAAAATAGACAATGAATCTTTATTTAATTTCAACAAAAATGTAACATTTAATACAAAACAAAAGTGTGATGCAATCTGATATGCGAGACGCGCATTCAGCTAATTTTAGTGTGGGAAAGTGAATTTTAACAAAGTATGTACGGCAACCTGAGATGCGAGACGCGCACTCAGCAAAATTAAGTGCGAGAAATATAATGTTGTTTGTCTACTTGTAGACAAAGTTCTTCTTTAATTTTTGTCGTGTACGAAGTTATCAAACAGACTGTAACTGAGTTAAATCCCTTTTAAACGAGCTATTCTTCAACGCTTTCACAAACCTAAGTGGCCGTTTCTTTATTAAACATTATCTTGTCAATAATTGCGACCATCCCTACTAGAAAATCGGTCGAAAAGACAAAGATTGGTAGCAAGATATTTTTTTTATGACGAGTTTCCCAAATGACATTCGAAATAAAAGTATTTTTGTTATTAGTTTATTCACATCAAAGCGTGGGGTTTAACAGAAAACTGATAAAAACTGTTTTCCGTTATTTAAAATACATTTGAACCAATATATTTATCTGTAACGCTGAAGACATCTGAATTTATGTATGTTTAATGTATTTTTTGACTAGCGAAGGCTTGGCTGTAATTAAGCCAATGTTTTTAGTTTTTTTTCGTAAGAATGAAAGTGCTGTTCTTAAAGTCCGTGCTGCATTGTCAAAACAAGTAGTAATCAGAAGACACCAATTATAGTGAATACGGCGGTTGGGGCAGAATTTCCCAATTAATGTTTGACAAATAATTTTTTATTTAGTTTGAATATGATGACGTGGATTGTCATGATGGAAAATAAATGAAGCGTGTCTTTGGAGATATTCACGGTAAATACACGGCTTAACCTTCTTTCTGTGGAAATTGCGTACTGGGTTAGGGGTTGATAGTTGGCTTTGGGATTGTTTTAATATATCCACATTTCATCGTGAGTTACAATTTGATGAACAAAATCTTTTCTGTTTTGCTGATAAAGCAAAACCTTTCTGAGGGCTTTTATGCATTTTGAAACAGCATCTAATTAGCCTTTAATGCTTCTGCGAGCTATTCATTTGTTGTAGTCGAGTTTTCGTATAATAATGCTTGCAATTCTATATGTTTGAATTTTTATCTGGCCACTTTTGAAAGGAACTAAACAACGTTTACAAGTTCTTTGAGTTAAAGTATGTTCACCATAAACTTAGCTTAACAGTCGATGACTTTAAACAGTGGCTTTCATTGAAAAAAAAAAATATTATGTAATAAAAATGCCCGTTGGTGGTCCTTATTTGGCAAAAATTAGACATTTTTAAGGCGACAAAAAGAATGTTTTCAGTACTTTCACAACCGATGACATACTGAATTTTATTGACAGATGTTAACTCTCCAAAATATGATATTGTTTGTAATCATTCACATAAACACCTGTTAGAATAAGAAAAAAATAAGGCCTGGCCGAGTGCTAACGGTCATTCATTTTCATATTTGTCACAAAGAAAATCATTGCTACCTATATTTGTTGGTTACACCAAATAAAGTGTAAAACACGATCTACGGAATGATTTGTTCTGTGCCTTTCTGGAGTATGGTATCAAAATCCTATGCTGCGGCAACGCAGTGAGCGACGAGCGGCTGAGCGATTGAGCGACGCAAAAAAATTAAAAAACATAAAATCTTATAGCGGTGGCAACGTAAGTCCTGAGTCATTTGCGGCAGAGCGACGTCTCTCTGTAATCAAATCTTTTTTTAATTTTTTAGTCCGGCGTTGAGCGACGAAGTAAGTCCATGGAGAAAATAAGCGAGAAAAATTTGATCTCAGCTATCCAAAGCCGTGCAGTTCTATGGCAGGACAGCCACAACTGACATACGACAGTATTGCCAAAATCGGTCTTGATATCTGCAAAGATTTTGATATACCTATTTTGATTCACACTTATTTCCCTCTCTTGATTTATGGGGTGTACACTAAATCTTCGTATTCTCGATCTTAAAATAGCTCTATAAATATGTACGCGATATTCCACTAAAAGATTACATCAAACTGCACTTCACAATAGCCTTTTTGCAACTAACCGGTCAGACTCGTCGCTCGATCGTCCGTTGCCCACTGCGTGGCCGCAGCCTTATTGGACGATTTCAATGCTCAAATTGGAAAGGAAAACATCTCAAGCGGGTTATTTGGAAAGCACAGCTTCCAAAACATGGCTACAAATAACACCTTTCTGTAATCGATCGACAGTTCAGCGAGAAAAGACTTAAAATCGGCCTGAAATAGTCAGATCCTACTAAAATCGCCTGAAGAAGGATTTCTTCACTGTATATCTAGTATCCGCAAGGGTAAATAATCTATTGAACCAATATCGAGACAATGCCAAAGAGGTAGCAGAGGCTGCCGAAGGCTACCAGGTTCCACCGAAAAGGAGCCGTTGGTATGATGATAAAAAGCGAGCACGACAAAAAAAAATACAGGAAATGCTCACCTATGAGGATTGATTTGCTAAATGAGAGTAGCAAGGGAGGAGTTTCGCAACAGGGAATGCACCACCTTCCTACAAAAACTATCCAAATTATTATGTAAATGCCACAAATCTTTCTGCCACGAGAAGTAAATATTGCCACTACGAATGAGACTTTTATGGAGATTAGGCTTGGCTTAAAAGGTTCAAAATTTCTGTAAAAAATTTAATCAAATGTTGGACGATGAGCAGGAAAATATTGCATTGAAAAGAAAATTCTTCTTCGAATATTTGGTCCTGTATGAGGCTGTTAAGAGAGTAATTTCTATAAAACATCTCAGGGTAGCGTCCTCTGAAATCGAAAACGTATAAAATTGAACAAGAATTTTCAAATAATCATCGACATTGAAACAAGAAGAATATATAGGTAAATATACAATTGGAAATGAAAATGAGAAGATGGTGAACCATCTTGCTTTGTTATTACCTAAAGTACACATTCCCGCAACAAACATAAATTTTCTATAGCCCTGGTTGAAGTCAAATCGGTTTGAAGCAACTTAAAGACAAACTGTATGAATTATACAACATAAACGTAGTAAGCAGAGAACGATGTATGAGTAGTTCTCGAAAGAATTTCGCCTGTAAATATCTTAAGCTTCATGTCGCATAGAGGATACAACTGATCTATGTGTATTCGTCTTTAACACGAGATGGCACATAAAACTTTTCAAAATTACCCGCAACATCCAATAAAACCGACTCATGGAAACCTGCGCCAGCTTCACTTTAACTGCCCGACGCATGTGCGCTTATGTTAATATTGTGCCACATTTTCCATGTACGAGTACGAGTATGCCCACTTTTTTATTTTTGTTTTTTTTTTCCTATTTTTTTTTCTTCTTCAATCGGTGTTTTCTTTATTCACCATTGGAGAACTATTAGTAAGAAGCAAACTTACACCAACCCAATATAAAATCCAACGACAAATGCCGGCAGCAACCTAAAAGAATAAACGAACTATGGCAACACTAAAACACCAACAGTACCCGTATATTGACATCAGACATGATGTCTCTTTAACTGTCTGTCTGTCTATCTATCTGTCTGTTGTCTGCTGATGATAAAGAAGAAGAGAAGGTTTTTACCACAAATTGTCACCCCTTTAACAGTGGGCATGTCGAAATATTTTATTTTGATTTTGGTTTTGTTGTTTGATCGCTCGAACAGGTGTGGTAGGTTTGTGGGTGACGTTACAGTGAAGCTAACCAGTTTTCATCCACTTCTGTACATTCACTCAAAACCTCGATCGTTCGAGTGTCTGACAGACGAATGGAGTGCCCAAAACAAACAATAACCGTACTAAACTAAACGACCGACTAAACTTGTGGATAACTTGCAACGGGCAACGGGTAACTGGCAACAGGCAATTGGCATGGGTATAGCTTACTGCGACGTCGGCGGCGGCGAGAGTTACGACTTACGAGTATACGTAGCGAGTGTGTCTTGCCTACTGACGCGGGCCAAAGTATGTACCCACCGTCGAGACCAACTGTGAGAGTTGAGTTTTGTTTGAATAAATTGAAATGAGTGTATCTTGTAGATACGTTTCGCTAAGCTATATCAGTGTTTGGTAAACCTTCACTCTGCATTGACACAAAGTGAGAAACACAATCGTTCGGCGGTTTGTTTTGATTATTATTTCTTCGATTTTTCCGAATATTTTTTCCGAATTTCTTTGAATTTTTCGCGCTATCTCGATTTCGTATATAAAAAACTTACGTACGAGTATATCACAAAAAAAAAATAAATAAAAAAAACCTTTCGAAGTCTCGCCGTTTGGCATTTTCTTATTCGCTCTTTAAGTTTGTCGATTTTCGAAACTCGATCAAGAATCTCGTTATTTGCACGATCACTCTCTCTACGCCATCGCTGTTACTTTAGCTTTAGCTGTAGCTGTAGCTGTAGATGATCGCTGTTACTGATCACTGATGATGATGTCTTTATGCAGCGCCTAAAGGGATTATCTCTCGCTTGTTTATCACCATCTCTCGATCTTTTTTGTTTTCTCTTAGTTATCGATTAATTGTAACACAAAAAAAAACCTTTGGCGGAAATTTGTTTTATTTCTGGGCAATCGTGAAGTGATAGTGATAAGGTTAAGTGATCTACTGATCATCATTCATATTCGAAAGCCTCAGGGTTGCATTGGATGGATCTCTCTCGGTCAAATGAGTTGTTCTCTTAGTGGATAAGGCACAACAAGCGAAGGTTTCCTGCAGTGTTTCTTTCTTTTTTGTTTTACCATAAAACATGTTCCTTGAAGATCACGCGATACTTGTTTTGCTTCATTACTTAACGATCTTTTTATGATCTACATTCGCTTCGCCTGTTGTTGCTTTGTGTTTAACTGTTGACAGTGCAATAGCAATTAAAGCGGCTAATACTTTCTTTGCAAAAAAAAAAACACTCTAAATTTTGTTTTGTAAAAAATTTCGTAAATAAATTTGTATGTTTTCGATTCGATGGTCACGATAATACAATTTAATCCATTTGAATGTCAATCTATTATACCAATCGATCGCACAATAGAAAAATTTCGATCAATTTTCAATTCATTTCGATACGACGAAGGAAAAAATATCTACGAGTTGTGTAACTAAAATAAATTGTATCTAATAAGTGTTTGAGTTCGCCAATTTAGCTAGAGGTTTTACATCCAACTTCGAGTTTAATTGAATTTATAACATATTGCGAATGGATCGTGTGTGTGCTTAAACCGCCAACGAATACGAAACTACTAATATATGTACGAGTTTAAGTACCGGCAGTGCACTTGAAATAAAAAATAATAACAAAAGTAAAAATGTCTTATTCTTCATGCATCTCAGTTCCCTCAAGATAAGCCCTCAAGCCGTGAAATTTGTAAAATTTTTTAGAAGTTTAGTGTAAATATTTCTTCAAGTATTGTATGTTTATTTACTTCTGATTGTGATTTGTAAAATTTTATCTGTATAAAAATTGGTGTCAAAGAAATTTCTATTGTACGAGTATGTTGCCTTTCATTCGGTCATTGTAATAAATATTGTGTTGTGATCAATCAAAAGAATAACGAAAAGAAGGAAAAAAGGAAGAAAAATTTGAAGAGAAGTGTTTATTTACTCATACTCATTATTATCATCACCATCAATATATTGATGCTGTGATAGTGCCATCATTTGTATTTGAAAGAAGTTCGGGTGCAAGGAGTGCATTTCCATATTCGAATACCTACAAAGTCAACATACCAGTAAAAATACGAGTATCTATTTGTCTGCTTTCGAGGATATAACGAATTTTATCTACATCAAGACAAGACCACTTAACCCAAGGTTCGGACGAGTACACTTAGATACCGTTTTGTTGTTTTAACAACTAATAAATACATCCATCACGACAACGCATCTAAGTAGGTGAGTTTGATTAGAGAGTGTCTAGAGTGAAACGATTTTTTTTTCTTTTTTTTGATGTAGGATTTTGTCGTTATACTGACATACATAAACTTTGTATGTATATGTATCCTAGGTTTCTTTTTTACTGATAGTAATTTTTAAGTATAATTTTGTAATTAGCGTAAGTTGATATAATTATTCTAGGTTTGACAGGTGTCTGTGGGATACAAGTTAGAGAAATCAAAACCAAACACCTGATATACGATGTGATTGTGCAATAGTTTGCTACTTAAATTGATTGTGGATTCGATATGGATTAATTATATACACTCGTAGTTGTTTTAAGCCGAAATGAATGAATATTTGGGTTAAGTTGGAAAGGTGTTAACAGGGTGAAAGTGAGACAGTTCAACTAAATACGGGTAGACTTGTTATAAAATGCTTTTATTCGTTGGATAACTTAGGTTTCAAAGACGATTGAGAGTTCTGCGGAGTAAACCTTTCCGAAATTTTTAAGTCTGATATGCAGAGAATTTGGGATTGTTTCCATTTTATTTTTGTTTTTGTTCGTGCTATGAACGTCATCATATTTACTAAGTAGTGTTTATGTTTTTAAAATGTATATTCGTTAAGACTGTCTCTTTTCATATTATCCACTATAAATTTTCAATCGAATTCACCATCACAAAATACCAAGCGTTTTCGGCTCTTAAAATATTTCCTCTATAAATGTTTCATCGATCAAAAAGCGCTGCAAGTGTCGAAAATGGTGGTAGCCAAATGAATATGTAACGCAGTCAGTCATAATGGGATCAAAGCTTCTTCCACTCGGTTCAATATTTTAACAACAATTCTTTTAGAACGTAAACAATTTCATAGTATTTTGTTATAGTGCGTTTGCTAATTGTATTTATTTGACAAAGTTTAGGTCAAAAAATATAAAAAAAAACTTAAGTAGCAAACATTATTGCATATACGATGAAATAATACCAATACAAAACAGCAGTTTTAAAATATATCCTCATAAGTCTTCGATAGCGGCTGGTTTATACCCAATAGCCAGCATAAAATTTTCGTTGGGCTTGCTTCTTTAATGCAAGCTACCAGCGTGCAAATTACATCGAATTTTGCATATTTTTTTTTTGATGAAATAGAGTTTCAAGAAGCTTTCCAGGATTCTGCTCTCTCTAAATTTGACGATTTTTGTAATAACATACACATATTCATTACTCGGAAATTAAGCTACCTCATTAGTTTTTTTTTGTTTTTTTTTCAACTGCTCTAGAACCAAATCGGCGAACTAAACTAGTACGGGTATAGCTCAAGATCTTTCCGCAATAGATAACGTCCAGAGGCCGATTTCTTATGGAAAGCGGTGAAATGACAAATTTAAGTCTTCGGAAAAACAATCATTAACGACGACATTATAAGTTGGGTGAAGAGGATGTTAACTTTTAGGAATGCACTTTCACAACATGCAAGCTTTATTGAAGCGTAAGTCTTTCTACTATGATTCGTCGAATTACATATATTGAACAAATAGCCGGTTTGAATAACTGTCAACATTTTTAAGATGTATTTTTGGTTCTTATCCGCTTTTCCTATCCCTTGTACATTAATTTATGACACTGAAAACCCATTACATATCAGGGCTTACTCTTACCCTCTTCACATTTTGTTGCTTCTTATCACTTTGTGTACCGATGAGATTGGGACCTACGGTTTTTTGACATCTCCGAAAGGCAACAAAGTGATTTGCATTGCATTGTGTTATGTATACAAATCGAGAGTCTTGAGATGGTTTTATTCAACTTATCAATATCAGCTGAGATACTCGTATTCCATTAAAGGCTTCCGCAATCGAATTATTTTTAAATTGAAAATAGGTAAAATTACGGATTCCAGTTAAGATTTGCAGCACATACACAAAGAAGATGCAACTTGAGAAAAAATCATTTGGAATGTTTTGAAAAGTTCATCGATTTTGCAATCCCTTGCCGCAGGACCCAACACAGGAGGATGTTGGGTTTTTCCACTTAAAATTGGTGTTTGAGACTCACAATATTATGCACTCGAATCTAATCACACCTAGAGCTCAAAAGAGCAAGTACCTCGCTATCGATGACAGTATAGATGTTTTGGTGACATTCAGTTTAACAATCTTCTGATTTCGAGTGATGGGAGTATTTCAGGGTTGAGCTGGGGTCCATGGAGGAATTCTCAATCTGCTTGGAATACTTCCCCTCGAGCTTTGTATGAAGCCAACCTTTTTTGTTTAGCTTTTTGTAAGATCAAATGATCAATGCAACCGATGAGTTTCATATGGATCGTCGCGATATTTGTCTTAAAGAACTTCACTGATACGATTTCGCATTTGACTCTGGAAGGCTTTAGAGTAGTACTGGTGTTGTATCTTAGGCGTTTTGAGGCTTAGTGCTTGCTTATTTTACTTTAATCATTCTTCGGAATAGTTTTGTCCAATTTCCGGGTAATATTAAGAGTGAGGTTATTCATGATGCTCTTTCGGGACTCCGTCTGAAGTTTTTTTAGGTCGATAAAGATGTTTAAAGATTTTTTATTCATGTGCAGTCTGCATCTTAAATATCTTGCTTGTAATCCATAAGAAATGCATCTGATTTTTATTAGCTGGCCGTTTCGTGTATTATGCCAATCTGAATTAATCAAAAAACCCGGAGTTTTATGGGTATTCAGTAAAGAAAATCCTATCATTGTCACTATTAAATTTCCATTCGCTTAGACTTTTATCAACCTCGTTCGCTTTCAGACCGATTTTCATGAGTTAAAATTGAATCAGTTTGAACTGAATCTTATTTTATTGGCAATGGCATGACGTTGATTTTGTTCTTCTTAAACAATTTTTTGTCAGCGTTGCTAGAAATAGAAAGCTCCTTTCGTGGTAAGGAAATTGCACTCTGCGCGTTTCTGGACATAGAGGGTGCCTTTGATAACACTGGATATGACTCCATATCTAAAGCTTTGCTCCATAGAAAGATTGACCAACCGACGATAAACCGGATCAAGGCGACGCTAAAGAGCCGGGTAATAACTACATCAGGACCCACCTGGCATCTGTATCAGCCGTCAGAGGCTGCCCACAGGGAGGTATACTCCCACCCCTCCTATGGTTCTTGGTCATCATGACCTGCTCAATAAATTAAGCAACTAGGGCTACAATGTAATTGGTTATGCCGATGACCTGGTCATCATTATAAGAGGCAGAGAAGCAGACGTACTCACTGCAATGGTGCACCGGAGAGAATCTCTCCATTAATCCAAACAAGGCTATCATAGTTCCCTTCAAAAAGAAGAAATTTAAATCTAGGGTCAGTTAAACTTAACGGCATAACCGTTGAGTACTCTGATGAAGCCAAATACCTGGGAGTTATCTTGGATAAAAGACCAAATTGGAACTTTCACCTAAATAACGAAATAACTGAAGCAACCAACGCTTTATGGGCCTCAAGTGTATGGAACCACCAAAGATCACTCTCTGGATCTATACAATGATGGTAAGACCTATTTTCATATATGCTTGGTGGACCAAAATTGTACATTTCTAAGCCTAGAAAAGTGCAACGTCTAGCATGTCTGGGCATCTCCGGATCCTTTCTTACCTGCCCCAAAGCGTCTATAGAAGCAACAATAGGACTAACACTCCTACATTTATGCATCAGCAAAGTGGTCTTACGTAGCTCAACTAGTATGGCAGAAACCAAAGAACTGGATCTTCCTGACCACCCGGACCTAAAGATCCTACTCTCTGACGTACCAGAACCAGAAATGATCTGCGCGGTCACAGACCGCCTTCAAAAGACTTTATGCTTCAACAAAGGATTCTCCATAGAAATTCCCAGCAAAGAAGCATGGGGCAGTATATACCCACCAAATAGTCAAGACAGCATAAAGTGGTATACCCATGGTTGTAAAATGGAAACAGGAGTATGAGCTGGAATACACGGACCAAACACAAACATATCAATTGCTATGGGTAAGAGTCCTAATGTATTCCAAGCCGAAATCTGATTTAGAACTTTGGTATCATAGGTTCAAACATCCATATATTCATGGACACTCAAGCAGCTATAAATGCCCTTAGCTCGCATATCATTGACTCCAAATGAGTCATGTACCTCTTCAATACCCTTCAACACTGAGCTCAAGGAACCAGACCAAGCTATGGTGGATTTCTGGGCAGGAGGGATTTGACGGAAACGAAAAGGCAGACGAACTGGCCAGAAAAGGTTCAGAAACCCTCTTCAATGGACCTGAAAACAGCAGGTACTCTAAAATAGCAGTAAATCTAGCCATTAAGCGCTGGGAGCACTCAACATGCATCTCGTACTGGGAGGAGATTGCAGGTCTAAGATAGGCCAAACGATTCATCCTACCCTTCAACAAAAATGCCAACCGGTGTTTAAATCTAAATCGGCAAGATATCAGAAACCTAGTAGGGTGCCACGGTTTAAGATATCACTTGCCAAAATAGGACTTGCCGACTCTCCGGAGTGTCGACTCTGTCTTGAAGATGAACAAATAGTTCAACATATTTTATGTGACTACCCAGCTCTCAACGGAATTAGATGGAATACCTTATTCAGGGAACAACTCGACATCTCTGAACTTAGGGATTCCCCTGCTGGTAGAGTTTCTGACTTCATTCGGAATGTAGAAACAGTACTAGCCTAAACTCAACTCCTATAAATCTCTCTATCTACGAGTATAATAGCGAGTCAGAAATTTAAAAAAAAAAGTCAGATATGGTGTTGGAAAGTTGTCTGGCGAAGTAACTTACCATTCGTTTGATTGTATTTTATAGATCAGAGTGGTCTGGGCCCTCAACCAACTTGCCTCTTCAGTCAGATCGATCCCTTGACAGCTGATTTCAGTAACGAACATCAAGTTGGTTGCCGTCCCTTTTCAAATGTTTGTACCACGATAGATAAGGTCTTCCTATACTGCGTGGCCCTTGGGGTGGAATTGACGAATGATTTGTCTAAATGTCCGTAACAAGATTTTTTCCTTTGATCACAGTTATAATCGTATTTCTGTCCAACATACGAATATGTACAAATGCATAAAAGAAATTTATGAAAAAATAAATTAGATTCCACTGTGTATTCAATTTAATTTATTTTTTATTAACAATATTAAAGTTGTACACATTTTTAAGCACACATTCATATGCGATTTGTTGTAACAATTATTTGTAAGAGTATTCGTTATGGTGAGGTTAAATTAAATTCGAATTCAATGAATGTTTTTGCTTGAAAGCACCTTACATGTAAGTTAAACAAAATTTTATAATTGCGCATTAATGTAGTGTGTAATTTGAAGTCAATGCTGCGGTATTCTTTAGAGTTGTTTGCAATTTCAGTTTGGTATAAAGAATTTGAATTCCAATCGCGTTGAGTATAATGAGTTAATTCTTTTCAGTAGAGTTTTATTTACATGACTAGATCTTATTGATTGGAATACACATACTATAATTCCATTTTTTCGGTTCTTTTTTCCAAAAAAATGAAAATAAAAAAACATTTAATCGAATGGAATAAGATAGATATATATTCGAGCAATAATGGTTAAGAATTATTTCCTCAATTTGAGAAAACTCTTGCGAAAGCTGGAAATATTTAAAAACTAAGTATCTTTCATACCACGATTCAAACAAGAATTAATTAATTAAAAGTTGCAGACAAAACGGAATTTCATAGCAATGACATTAACCGTGTGTCTCTTAGGTACGAGTATTATAACAATGACAAGTTACTCATAACTTTTATGGCATTCGGCAACTTCGAAAAACCGGTTGGCTCTGAGTGACCTATTTCGCATAAAGTTTCTTACCAAACCGGGAAGAATGTTTAATATTTTGATGAAAAGTGGATTTAACATATAGTATTTCGTGAACAAGGAAAAGATGAATTCGCAAATGACTAGCGAATACAAATTGCAGTAGGAATGAAGAACAGAAAACCAATTTCGTAATAGTTTGAACTTTTGACTTTATGATGACTTACTCGTAATAATTAAAAGTCACTTTCATTCAAAGAATGTACAGAATGCTTTCATAGTAAAACTCAAGGAAAACATAAAAGTTATAGCTTCGGCATGCTCTCTAGACAAAGGGTTATTCCCTTACTGTTGAGCAAGCATATTGATATTTCTTCATACAAAGTCAGCCCAACATAATCCTTGAATTGGTTATTGCTTATAACTCAGGCTGTTAAAAACTGCTTTTATGATATTTTAGTTTATTCTGCTGTCACAGTTAACTTTTTTCATTTAAGCCTTAAAGACGATATTTCTATTGATCTTTGGCCAGACATTTTCTGATTTTATACTCAGAAATTTAGGGACTTTCTATTTCAAAAAATTAAAAAAGTGGGGAATTCATTACAAGCTGGAGTTGTGCTTTTGCAGGTTAACCATAGTTTACAGAACAAGTGATTTCATCGATCCATGTAACAACTTTCTCTCAAGCTCAAGGAACTTGGTTATTGTTGGAGGTCTTTTTTGCTGCAATCGTCCCATCAAACAGGCTGTGCATACTACTAGATGGGGTGAAAAGTAACCTCCGTGGGAATGAAAAAAAAATTTTTTTTAAATGTTTTTTTATTTTATTCAATATAGTCCCCTTTTAGCTTGTTACACTTACTCCAGCGATTTTCCAACTTCTTGATCCCGTCCGAAAAGTAATTTTCCGGATTGTCTGCAAAATACTCCTCCGTGGCATCGATGATTTCCTCGCGTGAGCTGAATTTTTTATAGATGAGTCATCTTTTGAGGTTTGGGAAGAGATAATAGTCCGAGGGAGCCAAATCGGGCGAATACGGTGGATGCGACAGCAGTTGGAGCCGTAAGTCATTGATTTTAGCCGTGGTTGCAATGCTCTTATGCGCCGGCGCATTGTCTTGCAAAAACAAATTTTTTTTCGCTTCATGTGAGGCCGTTTTGCAGCGATTTCGGCCTTCAATCGCTTCAATAATGCACAGTAATACTCCCTGTTGATGGTTTTTCCTTTTTCGAGGTAGTCCACGAAGAGTATGCCATAATAATCCCAGAAAACCGACGCCATAACCTTTCCGACCCATTGAGCTTCCCTCGGCCGCTTCGGAGCACTCGTGCCGGAGGTTACTTTTCACCCCACCTAGTATAGTGAATAAATCAAGTCAAAATATTCATTATTTCTATGCGCGAGTGAGACAACACACCGGTCTAAGTATCAAAAATATAATGGCCGTAAGTGCGTCAGTTTAAAGTGAGTCAAATTTGTCAATTTCATGCCGGTCACAGGAGTCGCGAATTTATCAGTGGCAAAAATATATGTAAAGTTCTTGGCCTACACCCTTACAGGATCACATTTACTAGAGAACTGAAGCCTCTTGATCATTTGAACCGCCGACATTTTTCCTATTTCTGCAACAATTCGAAAGAAAAGTCTAGAATTTCATTGAAAAATCATTTTCAGGTATAAAGCTCATTTTTGGCTTAATGGCTTTCTAGATTAGTAAACTATAAGTTTTTGGAAAATAATAAACCATGTGGTTCAAGGGACTAAAAGTGACCGTGTGATATGGATTTCATGCCGGAGATATTATTGGACCGTATTTTTTCGTTGATGAAAATGATCGCCATGTTGGAAGACTATTTTCAGATAGAATTAGATAGACTTTACGTCATCAATTAATCCATTGAAGGGGAAGTTGGGTAATCGTGTAATCTTGAGAAATGCCCCATTTGAATGGCAACCTCGATCATATGATTTAACGCCATTGGATTTATTTTTATGGAGTTAAGACATTAGTTTATGCCAAAACAACAACGTAAGAGGAGCTTAAGAAAATTGTGTAAGGCAATAAACGTTCCAGCCGATAAGTAAGGAAGAATGGTGGAAAATTGGCTCCAAAGAATCGATCGTTGGAAACGTGCTCGCGGTGGGATTGAATTCCATAAATTTCACATACCTCTCACTCCTTTCAACAATGTCATATCCCAAAAATTTGAGATTTTTAGTTATGCCTGTTTTAAGAATGCCGTGAAAGAGTAGTGTATCCCTGCTAGATCGTCATATCTATCTCCTGAATTGTAAACATTTTGTTCTACTTTTAAACTTTAAAATTACTCTGCTGAAAAATCAGGTTTTTCAGATATGACGCTGTTGAAAGGAGTGAGCGAGATGTACTATACCTGGAATAAATTTCAGCTTGATAACTTAATTATTCTGTGTTTTACTTTATTAAAAATTGCTTTTTGAAAAACCCTTAACATATTATTGTGTGATTTGCTAAATTTTCTGACCTCTGATCGCTTTTTTCGAGACTCAGGCAGTTGTTATTTAATTTAACAGCTGCAGTTGACATCATAATTAAAAAAACACTGTTGTTGGCAAATCGTCGTGCAAGTACTATTGTTCCAGGAAAGATTACAAATATACATACGAGTACAAACTTTATTTCACAATTTTACGGAAAACGTAATGGACTAAGTGAGCCGGACTTTTCGCAACTGACAAGAATACGCAGAGTGCACATAGATGAAAATAAGGATGCCGTTCAGGCTACTGTTGAGGATGCTTTTAGTTCATTGATTCGTCAATGTGCGCAAGAACTTGACCTGTTTCTATTTATTTATGTAGAAGACTTCGCACAAGGACCTTAGTTCACAGAATTCATTTGCTGTAGTATTTAAAGCCTATCATTTGCTATCATTTGCTTTGTCATGATTCGCTGGTGCTTTTTAAAATCAAGCACTGATATGGTCCACTTTTTGTTGATAGATAAAATAGTCGAATTTAGTTGGAGGAAAATCTAAAGGTGCACGTCGAAAATTTATTGTTTGGTGCAGATTATGAGGAGACAGTTCATCGGGCCTTAATTAACCAAAGATTAATAAAATCAATATCTCACCCTTATGCGCTCGGTACAAAAATCAACGATTTTTGATTTCCAAATGTGCTTGAAGATGTCTTGTAGGACATTTACTTTCAACACATGCCATATGGCGAAGAAATCGATTTGCTGATTCTATAAGAATATTATCTCCATAAATAGTCGTGTGGCCTGGCCTCCTAGATGGTATAATCTAACGCCGCTGGACTACTTTCTGTGGGGATTTTGGAGTCATTGTTCAATGCGAACAAGTCAATAATGACTTCACCCATGGAAGCCAAGATCGAACGCACCATTCGTGAGATACCTCACCTGCTCCTGTTGTTGGGATTTATTTTAATTTTAAATCTTACGTTTCTTAAAAAAACACTTTATTTTGTGTCCGTTTCAATTCCAAAGCGATATAAAAGCTGCATAAATGACTTTCGTGCATACCAAATCTTTAAATTTAAGTTTTTTTTTTTGTCACAAAATACTGCGGAGTTGTCGCACTATTTAAACCACCTTATACTGACTCTACTTGCTATATACATTTTCACTGTAGTGCTTATATCGCTTCTATAAAATCTGTCGTTTCTTCAAGTATTTAATGGGCGAGGGAATCCTTCTGCAAGTAACGCGTAGTAGTTCTGTCTATGTATTGCGAATTTTGTTTTTCCCCGTTCGCGTCCGTTTTTACTTAATTATGTCTGTGCTTCGATGTAAGATTTGCTCTCCTGTCGATACAAGGTCTCTTTATCGGCTAAGCCATTTGAAAGGCTTGCCTCTTATCCCTCACCATCATTTTCACCTCATTTCGTTCAATCACCATATCCGGCCATCTAATGCATTGACCAGAGTTTTTGCACTACTTTTACATATTTGTCCGTAGTTGTTAAATGTTCCATGCCCGTTAAGTTCTTCCTAGTTGATGGTTTAAAGCTGAAAAGTTGTTGGTCCGTGCACGGGGTAGTGGAATAGAACAATTTACATTAATAGTATTTTACGACTCGGCGTTTGTGCCCTCTTGAAAAGGTGCAAATTGACAAAACTGTAACAGAGCTGTTAAATCTTCTACTTCGGTGGGTCGTTTTCTTTATCTTGTGAATCCACACTGATTTAGAGATGTCCAAAATAGTCGCACTCGACTCTTGTCCTTGTTCATCCATCACTTTCTAGACTTTGATACAATTGACTTCTAAGCTCGAGGTATACAGGTATTTATTCAATACAGTATAATTAAGATTAAATCTTCCTGTTCCTGATTTTCTCTAAGTAAACAAATGTTCAGAATCATCTCAGTTATACAAGGAATAGTAACAATTTCGTTAAAATAAAGTATCCCAGACCTGACTTTACATTTCCAAAAAAATGAAAAATTGTTTTATTTGAATAGAACCAGAACTGCAAGTTTCACGAAAGAAGATCCACAACTGAAGCATCAGGCTGACAGTTCTTACATTTTAAAGACTGAAACCATCGTTAGTAAGACTGTGTAATCTTACAAACTCTCATATATTTGTTTTATTATAAAAAGACAGAAAAAACGTTCCAAAATACGGGTGATTACGTAGTAAAAGAAATATATTCAGTTTAGGTCACTAGTTGAAATATTTGGCAAAGTCCTGTAACTTTTGTCTTTCTCCGCAGAAAGACCACACCTTTTGTTTTCTTAGCTAAACCGTTCAGTTTAAATATTAATTTTCGGATTTATTTGTCCTAAATTCCAGTAGGATAAAAAATATCAAAAACCTATTTATCAGGAAGTTCTTGGTGTGACCTATCAGTCACAAGTATCAAGTTTTATAAAATTAACGACTTTTCTCTTGGTTAAAATGTCGTCTTGCAAAGTGGACATCAAACTAACATTGTTATATATGCACTTATTCTTCTCCTGAAATAGAATCTGGGTCAATTCACACATCAGAGTTCCATATTTCTGAAATATTGATATTTCTACAATATTAATATAACACCGTTGCTTCCGCACTTTGAATACTAAAATCGTTAAATGAGAAACCGTCGATCGGTCGATTCAATTGAAAATCGGGTTAAGAACTTGAGTATTCACCACTCAGCTCAGTAGCTAATTTATAATGTTTCTACATCACTTTAGCTAGATTATGTAAATCTAGAAACAGGTATTCCATCTGAACTCCTACCATCTAACGCGATAAAGTCTCTACTCTATCCACGCTCATTTGCAGAATATTATTTTCAATTTTTATTTCAATCGATCTGTAAATTATTTACCAATTGCCGGCTCGCGTATCAGAAGTAGAGAAGACCATTTAAAGAGAGGAAGTCTTTCTGACATTTTATCGGATCCACTTTAGAATCTGGTTTCTAGCATCATTACTGGTAATCCCAGTACCATCTCCCTTTAGAGCTTAATTAAAATTTAAATTAAAAAAAAGAAGAAACATTTAAAGTTAGTGAACAGATGATAAAATGTATAACAAACTACAAATAATAATTAAAACCGAAGAGACATAAATAAATAAATACGAGTATTTGGGAGGTGGTAAGTAAATGATAAAAAAAAAGAATCAAGTTTGGTGTTGGGCAAAACGAAGCGACGGCCATCCCGATAGACCAAAGACGACGTCGTCGGTCGTCGAGCTGATAATGGAATACGAAATAAACCTCTAAAGGTTAAACTGAAAGTTTGAGTTGCTGATCGCGGACAGATAGTACAATAGATACTTTTTTTTTTTATAAATTCGGTTTTCGCTGGGTCTTCTTTGAAGGTGAGATACATTTTTATATGTATTCCGGTGGCTTGCTTTTTCTATGGGGAAATGTCTTGTATTCGTACTTTATGAGAGGTGAATACTAAGTTGACTACGACTATTAGCGTAAACGAATATGTCTGAAATAAAGTCAGAAACATAGTCTTTTGTTTACCTTAATGGAGGGTTTGGTGATGATAGTCGTTCAACAGTAAGTGAAGGTAAATAGCCTGTAGGGAAAAAGTTCAACATCTTTTATTGTTGTTATTCCAAAACTTGTTATTTTGTGAAATGTTTTATAGAGTAGAATTGGAATTGAAAATGACTCATCGTCGAAATATAATTTATATATGTTGCTGGTTATGGTGGAGTGTTGATTAAGCTCTAAATATAATACAAAAGTGCAATTACATTGAGCTACAAGTTATTTTTATTTTGTTTACAAAATATTACTTGATTTTAGGACGTTTAGGAAGGTGGCGACATAAATATAAAACCTTGCAAAATATGATGCTGTCTATAATACTAGGAAACTTGTTTGCCGTATCTCCAAATAGAATTGAGTCAAATTTATATACGAGTATGTTAGTAACTAATCGTTTCAATGCTCTGACTAGAGTTCGTGCTCTATTAGTTTCTATTTACTTTTGATGCCCACTAAGCAATCAGAAATGTTAATATATGAAGTTTTCTGTGCTTATTACAAGGTTTTTTCTTTCATATAAATGCAGAAGCATTGTAGAATGCGCATGATTCATTAATTTCATTAAGTAGGGAACAGGCTAGGCTCCTTTTTGTATCATGAGGTCGTTCTCAGACTAGAATTTGTTAGCAACCGCAATAAGGACGTCAAAATCTTTTCTCTTATAGTGTCCTTAGCTTTTTGAGTTTATTAGGAGGGCTCTTCTATTATCCTGCTTTTGCAGTTAGCCAACTTTGCGGACTTTTACAGCCTTTTCCGTTTCATTTTTGTTCACTGTTCCTTTTAGTGAAATTTCTTAGTCTTCCAAAGCATGATATCAGTGATGAAATATGATGAAATTTAATACCTCACCAGCTTAGTATCAGGAGCGTATATAAGGTGTAAGCAGATAATTCATATTTAGTGTTCCAATTTAAATGATGGACAGGATAACTTTAATATCCTTTCGGTTGCATTCGTTTGCACGATTGTGCTCATAATCGAGAACGTTGACAGTCCCAGCTTTCCAGAGTCTATCTCT
Source organism: Volucella inflata (assembly GCA_928272305.1). Lineage (NCBI taxonomy): Eukaryota > Metazoa > Arthropoda > Insecta > Diptera > Syrphidae > Volucella > Volucella inflata. Next base: position 183,519,317 of record OV743716.1, read on the forward strand.
AACCTTTGTCTAGTTTGTCGTTGATCTTGATTTCGTCCATCAAACGCAGACAAGAATAGGGGAGTAAATCCCAATAGCTGCGTTCAAAAAACATTGGATTCGAGAGATTTCAGAAAAGCCTTAGGCAACGTCCAGGCGCAGATCTTGTTCGCGTGTGCCTTTGCTGAGAAATCCAATTCTAGAGACATTTGTGAAGAGCTGACTAAATTTGTTTGCCCATCGTACAGAAACAGTTGGCATAATTACTTTTAAATTTGCAAATGCGCCTGAAAACCTAAGACTAGGAACTTGGCATCATAAGCAACATTTTATTGAATTAAGTATAACTGAGCGTGAAGCCGTTCAATCGGCGCTTAACTTTAAGAAATGCATGTAAACGACGTATCTTTCCAAATAAACTATGTGTCATTCACATGTGGCGCAATCATTCTCTCTTTTTGTCTTTGAGAAAAGTTTCTCGGCTGAATCATTTCTCGAAATGGTAATGAAAATTGGCCGTCGAGATCACGTGATTGAATACCTACAACAACTACTTTCTTTGCAGTAATGCGAAGGAAAAAATTTGTGCCAACGCTCCTCAATTAATTTAGGTACTGCGTGCGTCTGCGGGGTTAGAGGTATAAAAAACCATAAAACCACTTAAGTCAGGGTGCTTGCAAGATATAACATTGGTTTAAGATCATTTGAAACGTTTGACATTGCAATAAGAAGACACTTTTTAGTAAATTCTCAAAACAAATTAGTTCTAAAAGGATGGTACTCGTAAGTCCGCATCGACCCACTTACATCAGAGATACCACCTTGATCAAAAATTTATTCAGAAAATTAAAACTACAAGTTTATTCATCAAAATCTATATTGTCTCCTTCAAAGTAATGCCCGTCGACTGCAACACACTTATGCCAGCGCTTGACCCAATCCTTGAAACATTTTTTATATTCGGTTTTCGGTATGTCCATCAGTGCTTCCTGCGATTTTTCCATTACTTCCTCTCGACTGCTGAAATGCGTGCTCCGTAGTGGTTTTTTAACTCGATTGAACAGAAAGAAGTCACAGGGAGCCGAATCAGGTGAATTCGGTGGCTGTTGGTTGGTCAACACGTAAACACGGTCTCTTTTTTGCATGAAATTGCGGTCTTTTGGCACCAACTTTGCTGCTACACGACGGAAACCCAAATCATTAACCAAAGTGTCTTGGACGGATCCATAAACAATGTTCAAGTCCTCCGCTATCTCCCCGATGGTTAAATTGCGGTTATTGACTAACATTTATTTTACTTCATCAATGGTTTCGTCGGTTTTCGATATCGATGGTCTGCCACATTGCGTTCATCATCTTCGATTGACTCATGACTACTTTTGAACCGCTCGTGCCACTGGTAAACGACCGTTTTCTTGAGAGAATCTATTGCTGAAACACTTTTCCAACATTACCAACGTTCGCGCACCATTAAATCCGCTTTTTACGCAATATTTAATACAAGTTCGTTGTTGGAAATTTAAATTCATTTCTAAAATTGGAAAAAATCGCCAACACACACAGAGATAGATGTACTCTTGGCTACATAACTTTTGCCAATGTCATGCTATGACTGTAAGATTTAGAGGGAACGCCACACGGTATTATTCCGGGATCAAGGTGGTATTATGCTACTTTTGCCATTTTTGCCTCCTGTTTTAGTTATAATTTGAATCATACTTAAATTTTTCCCGAGTGACTTGTAAATTATTTAAAGGCCATTGCCTGAAAAAAATTAAAAGTATTAAAAATGCTTATTGCTCGCTTATGGTGGCTGACAACATATGGTCCAGAGACAAAAAGCAAAGCAATAAACAACTTTAAAACATGATAATATGGTTTAGAGTATTTCAAACTATTATTTGCGCTTCGGGATTTTTTTCACTTCCAGTCAATTTAAGAAATACGAATAAAATATCTGTCAACATTAAGAATACAAAAGTGATCTCAGAAAAAGAAACCATAGAATGTCTTAGTATGAATATCTATTTTAAGCAATGCATAAATTGTGTCTTAAAATTGCTTATAGGATAAGAATGGCTAAACATTTACAATTGTTTTGAATCTTTATTCAAAAACTTCATTTTGATGTTTATCTTAGAAAAGCCATCTTTTTCAATTATTCCGCACGTGTATAGTATGTTTGTAATAAATTCGTTAAACTTCGAGAATATTTTTATTACAGTCTTTCTTTTTATGGCTCAAATTTTATATGATTTGAACAGCTCCAAACTTGATATGTTAATTACGCACAGCAAAAAAAAAAACATCAATCTAATGGAGTGAGTATAAGAAAAGGAGGACAACACTCTTCGGCGGTGTGCTTCAAGTCATGGTCAGTCTTTACAACAGCAATTAATCTTACATGAATTGTAGATTCGTTTTTTGAATTGTGTCAACTGTCTTTTGGTAGTGATATTTTATGCGATATTTACGAGCATGTTAGATGAAAAACTACTTCAAACAACTTCGTAGATAAATCAGTACTAGTTGAATTTGAGAACAGAAATGTCACAAAAGTCACATCTACTCAGAGGTTGTAAGTAGCATAGATATTTTTGTGTGTGAACAGGGTGATTCGAAGAATGTGTCGAAAACTCTAAGGGAAGATTCTTTGACATATTTTGAAATAGAAAAAAAATCGTGTACCAAGCACCTATTTTGAAACAAGAAAAGTCAGGTCTTTACAAAAGGTGTTTTTTTTTTTTTTAGATGCATGAGAAGTTACGATAGGTATTGTCTATGGTTTGACAGCTGTCAATGTCAATGTCAATGTCAAATTGTGTTGACATTTCTGTTCAGTAAGGTTTGACAATTCATCATGAATCTTGTAACCCCAGAACAACGCTTCTAAATTGTGGAAATTTACTTTGAAAAAAAATAAATCTCTTCGTGAAGTTCAAAGAGCACTTCGTGAATTTTAGGTCAACATAATCGGCCTAGTGAGCAAGCAATTTGTGCAGTTTTTGATCGTTTTCGCACTAATTTTACTCTTCTCGACTCAAAACCATCAACAAGACAAAGAAATGTGCGTACCGAAGAGAATATTGCTGCTGTAGCGCGAAGTGTTAAAGAAGACGCCGAAATGTCGATTCGTCGCCGTTCTCAACTTGTTGGACTTTGTTGGCCTTTACATCTATTAAAATTGACTGTTTGGTGAGGTTTACACGCTGGCGGCATCATCCGTCCTTATTTCTTTCGAAATGAAGAAGGAGCTGCCGTTTCGGTGAATTGTAGGCGACGACATTTGGTTCCAATAAAACGGCTCAACTTGCCATACAGCGCGCTCAACCATCAATTTGGTGTCAACTTTATTTCCAGAAGTGGTCTTGTTAACTGGCCCCCTCCTTCGTGCGACTAAACGCCTCTCGATTACTTTTTATGGGGCTATGTTAAGTCATTGGTATATGCCGACAAACCAGCAACTCTTGAAGCATTGTCTCCGGACTTGACCCCAAGGGACTTTTATTAATATAGACGGATGGAGAAAACTGTTTACTCTCCAGAAATAACAACATTAGACGACTTGAACCATATGATTGAGCAGTCCAAGAAGAATTGAATAGTTTGGACACAATTAAATCCCTACAAAATAATTGTGTATGACTTAAGAGAGTAAAAGTCTTTGCCAGGAACGGACGTCTTAAATTAAATTGTCGTGGGGTGAATGCTTATTACCTTGAGCGTATTCTATAGATAAATATTAATTTCTCATACATTGCTTTTTTGTAAGTTTTTTTTTTCGTTGTTCAAATACTAAGTACATGGGTTAAAAGTAGCAAAAGCTTGCGGTTGATTGGGTATCAATTTCTATTCATCTTCGAGGCCAATATTTTGTTGATCTGCAGCCTATTTTTCTAATCGGCAACCTAAACTTTTAGTGGTTTTCGAACATATATTTTCCTACTAGTTTCTTATATGAACATAATAATACCAATTGATGTTGCATGATATCAAGAATTTAGTAGGTTATCTAACTGGAAACCATAGGGTGCAATATCACTTTCACAAAATGAACCGAGCCGACTCTACGGAGTAACGGCTTTGTCTTGAAGACGAAATAACTGAACATACCCTATGTGATTATCTAGGCTTCTGTGGAATAAGAAAGATGATCTTTTTCGGGGAACAATTGAGCTTTGAGGATATAAGGCAATCCTCTACTGGTACTCGTAGCATCATCCATTTAAAACAGAAAGTAGAAACTCTACCAGCCTAGTTTTGTCTGGCCTTTTTGTTCCAAATTACTTTTAGGTCGACGTGCCGTATTTCCCCTAACCGAGCCAGAAGTTAAAAAAAAAAAATAATTCAGCATGCCTAAGTGGTTAGTACAACCCTAGCCCTTCAGTCAGTCAGTGCTTTACAAAAGTGCAGTGCTTGATTGCAACATTAATTCTACAAATGAGCTCACAACAATGAGGGGTTTGAATCGCTAGTCATATTGTGAAATATGGTAATCTACTTAAAAGTGTTACAGGCTTCAACACATTATTTACAGGTATCATAAAGACGGTGTGTTTTTGTTATAAAATCGTAAAATCACTCTGTTATTATTTAATGGAGGAATATTTTCTATATTATTTCCTTATGGGCAAAAATCAAACAAAAAAAAAAAAAGAAAAAAAGTACATAACTTATTAACCAGTAATTCATTAGATTACAATTCATCTGCTAGCAACTATGTGGATGATTCTCAGTGAGGTGGTTTCACAACTATTTTCTTATCGGCTTAGGCTTAGAACATTGGATTAATTCTTCTGGTTCTACGTCTCTTCACGTCTCAGCCGAACCCTTGCTATTAGTCGATTAGTGTTTTGATGAAGGCCTTAACCGTTTATATGAAATAAAATCTTGTATGCGAAAATCTGTCTGCATACTTCTTACTGAACGTGGGATTGTTTTTTTGATTGCTTTTGACATAAGAAAAGAGCAGTTAGAATTTAACTTATCAGAGCTGTCGGACATCTTGTACTTTATCTTTATGTCACTTAATGTCACAACTTTGTTATACAGGTGGAGCCCTTTAGTAGATATATAAAAAAGTTTCTTAAATGATGCTCTTAATAAAATAAAACTAAAATATCAATTCTTCTTTAACTACCCTTTATGTTAACTGTTGTTTGCATATAGTATCTTCACTGATGGTTTTCTGTTTGTATTTTATTCGAACGTGCATTCATCTTGCCTTTTGTCCTCTCAGGTATACCTCAGTGCTCTGTTTTAGGACCGATACTGCTCAATGGTTTCATAAATGATATCTCTCAGTGCTTTTTAATGGCAATTACACTCTTTCCTAAAACAAACAAATACTAAGTACTTCACAGCTTAAACTAGGAATTAAATGAAATTCATAAGTGGTCCTAAGACAACGGTATAAGACTTAACCCAACAAAAACAATAGCAATTTTTTTAAATGCAGGAAAAAGTGCTGAGTTGTTCGCCCCATTTGTTCCTAGTCATTCTCCTATAGAATATTTGTATTTTAAGTGTATTTTAGACGTAACTTGCATTGGAATTTACATATAAACAAAACTATAATATATTTAAAATTTATGGAGCTCTTTGAGGACTTAGTCCCTCGGTCAATTATTTTATAAAGGCATTTATATTTCCGATCATTCCATATGGTTGTGAAGTATTAATCAGATATCGGACCAAACAATAATCCAGTGTTTTTGAGAAAGTATAAATTGTTGATCCTCCACTGCGATGTTTATTTAAAGATAAATCTTTTCAGCTCCTTGCGCATGGTCTTTCTGACTTGCTGAGTATTTCACAAGCACCACTACGCTTTAAGATTATGTCATAGCCTGCCCAATCTGACTTGCTGCGCCCTTCACAGCCAGTTGAAAGCTTCCAGGTTGTGGTCTACCTTACAACATTATAGTATTTGAGATGTGAATCTAGTTTTTGAGTGCATAGGCATTAATTTCGTCTGCTTCAAAGTAAGTTTTGCCTAGGAAATGTAGTAGACATATTTTGCTTTTTGGGTACCAAAGGACATGCTGTGTTGTAGTCTCTTTGTATATTCGACTTGTCCTGTACGGGTACTATTTCTCCTATTATTAGTACTGGCTAATTTGAATCAAACTGGTGCAGTAGTATACTATTTTAAAAGTTAGTTCAAATGCTTTGATAGTACGCAGTACGGCTCGCGCTGTAGTCCTTAAGATATTATCGTTAGCATTTATGTAAGATTGGTGGTGGTGATGGCGCCATGGTTAGCCCATTGGACTATTACGTAGAGGGTCCGTGGTTCGATCCCCTGGATCACCAACAATTTTTCGAATGGTCATTGCGGGCAATGGCAAACTCTCGAAAGTAAAATTGCCTACGAAAAAGCTTCTAAGGAGTGCCGTTCGGACTCGGCGATAAACCGTAGGCCCCGCTCAGATGTGACACAAAAATGACAACATGAGCAACACAAATGAGTGTCAAGAAACTAGGCCATGCCCCATAGCGGGGTGCTAGCGCCACAGTATTTTTTTTGTGCTTTTTCTTACTTATGTGAGATTGATGCATAATAATAAATAAATAAATTGAGCCTAGATGTAGTACAGATTGTTCATAATTAACAACTTTATATAACCCAGGATTAGGGGTAAACAACATATTCCATGTACTGCAGTTTGTTAACAAAATACAAGTACTATTCGAAGTAAAATATATCCGGAACTCCTCTATGACGACTATTTTAGTTTAGTGAAAGTCTAGAGTTGTTTCAGTGACAAATCTGCTTCCTTATTTCAAAGAACCAAATTGCTACTGTCACGATAAATGCGTTTATCTGCAAGAATGTTTTGCATTTATGTACTTAATGTATGAATATATAACTACCCTGCTTAAAAGTCACAATATTGAAATGTTCTATTGTTCAACATAGCTTACTTGAGTTAAATTAACGCAAACACGATTGTTTTGTATCTAACATATTATACGAATACGAGTTTCCATACACTGTCTTAGAATAGTTGCCATAAAGTTGTTCTCTGAGACCGCATCTAAAGCCATAGAAAATTAGAAGATTAAGTGGTCAATCTTAATTGTATGCATTCTGCGGGGGTTTATATAGGCATATTTGTACGTTGGTCGTTTCTTGCATTGCAACTTGACAATTATTTCATGAAACAACGGCTTTTTATTGCAGTCACTTGTATACCAGAAAACTCATGGTGGATATTCTTATTTGTATTGTAACGATTAAAATTTTAATTTTAATGGATCAGCATTCAGCCGCAGAAGAGTTATGCCAGACAACAGAAAATATTAACAGTTTTGTTGTTCCTCTATTGTCATTAGTTATGCCAGTTACTGGAATTCATTCAAGTTTCTGTGGGGTAAATATAACTCTTTTATAGTTTTTTTTTTTTAATTTCAAATGTCAAGGTTAAAACTCAACTGACATCTTTTGTCCAGAGGGGATTTTGTCCCGTTGCAATTAAGCTGGTTTCTATAATAATTTCAAAACAATACCGGTTAAATAAAAATCATGGTATAAACATTCATTTATTTCAAATTGGCTGTCATGAATTTTTATATTGCGTTGTTAAACCTATGAGAATGAATTGTGTTCTTTCAAAAAGACCATGGAATAGTTGCAGTTGTCACAAAAACAAACCATAAATTTTACGAATTCGGATCCAAAGAATTCATATTAAATATTTTTTAATAAATTAATAACAAGTTTTTTGGTTTGAATATCTTGAATAAGTATTAATGAGGCAACGCTGCGGATATTTGAGTATGCAAGTACAAATGAATGTCAAGTGTAGCATTTTATTTCTAAACAGTGTTGTCCGAAAGAGATATAAATTAAGTTTACTTACTTTTAATTTATGCATCCTGGCCAGTCCGGCTTTCGTGCGAAAAGAAGTTGCAAAACCGCACTCTTACTGCTGGTGGACGATATTTGCAAAGCCATGGACGCAAACTGTCGTACATTTTTAACATTATTGGATTTCTCAAAAGCTTGCGACACGGTGGATCACAATATTCTTTGCGATAAGCTCCTGTATAGCTTCGCATTCTCTCCTCTTGCAGTGAAACTCATGCACTCCTACCTTACAAGTCGTGAACAATGTGTGGCAGTAGGAAATAAAATGTCTTCCTTTCTTGGATTGGCTGCAGGGGTACCACAGGGTTTCATCTTCGGGCCGTTATTATTCTCGCTTTATGTAAATGAACTCCCTCAACTAGTAAAACATTGCTGTGTCCATATGTTTGCAGACGACGTCCAACATTATCTTTACTGTCCGTTAGACAGATCTACGAGTATTTGTGCTATAGAAAACATAAACGAAAACATGGAAATTATTAAGCAGTGGGCACTAACGCACAGCTATTAAAACCAAGGTGCTACTTGTTAAGACGCTACTCTTGCCCATGCTTTTATATGGGTGTGAAGTCTTTTGTAATGTTGACTATAATACTCGATGAAAACTAAATGTTTTCTATAACAATTTGGTAAGGTACGTTTTTAACAAACGATATAACGACCATATATCTAACTACTCTTAAGCATGGAATTATGCAAACTCGACAGCCCGAGTATTTATACAGCAGGCTAAATTTTGCCACCTCACAAAGAACAGGTGGTCTGATCCAGTCCAGATTTAATTGCATAT